>BTPG01000006.1:126844294-127024294 GCA_036245525.1 Semisulcospira habei
CACCAGGATTTAGTTTTCTCTCCAATACAGAATCACACTATCGCTCCACACTTAACAGGTAAAAACATTCTATGCGCTTCTCTGAACGGTTGAGTCTTCATTTTACAAATGTGGTATAGTTTACGATACATACGTGCAGGTTTTTGTATTTTTCTACAAAATGCACAGTTTCATGGAACATAGCCACACACCACTATGAACAACAGAAATTTATCTTTTGTCTCTGCCACATATGACGACGAGCGCCTTTCATGTCGTGTCTGCACAACCTCTGTTGGTAAGAGGGCAACCATTGATGGCCTTGCCATAAATAGGATGGTATCTTAGACGGCTTCCAGTTTACTGCAGGTTCCTATGTCCACCCTGGCCTTCTTGCCAACACCAGACTCACTTGCAATTTTTGGCTCTGTCACACATGCGCTTCAAGGAAGCGAGTCCGGCCAAACCAGTACCTTTCCTCTCCTAATACACTTTTATTTCCAATTCTCTCTTTTGAATAACTTAGACTGTGTGTGTTGTTCTTGTGAGAATAATAGTAAACAATCACTTCACCATCTACCCTGGTAATATTCTATATTTAGCAACGAATCTGAATCTTTACACTACCAGGAAAGAAGGTTATCTTGTATGACCAAAAACAGACCTTTGCTATCGATTCATAAGACACCTGTAAGTGTTGGATATAGGCAAATCTGTTTGTGTGAAACACGTTTCTTAAGCTTGCTGGGCCATTGTCCGTCTCATTTTATATTGACCGACAAAAACATACAAAATAGAGACAAAATTACTACCTTATTAATACCACTTTAATGATCGATTTTTTGTCTAATCCGATAAATAATCAATATTATAGTTCATTAATCCACTCAACAAATCAACCAACTTTCCCCGGTATGTGCTTAGAGGTCTTGTGCTCATGCTGCAGCAGCGTGTAATATCACTTATATTGACAGTAACAAATTCAATATAATCATGTTTGTTTACTGTAGATGGTAGAATATGTGTAAACACATACTCTCAAACCAGTCACAGTTAGCACTCATAAAACTATAAAATTGCTTGTCTTCTGAACACATACAAAATCAACAGTCTTGTAATTATAACGTGGTGGAACAATTAGAATAATCCAAAAAGTTACATTAAATGCCATCGTATCATCTTCCGTTGGTGTTGAAGACGTTTTATTCAAAGCTCAAACGGATGTTCTACACTCATTGTGTCTCTATTACAGAACAATCATTAACAAATTGCACAACACCTCTGAAGCTCTGCTCCGTGATATCAAATGCTCCCAGCACCGCTTTGTCTGTCCGCATACATCTATTTATGCGACAAATAACCAACAACGGATTCCTGACCATTAATTCACTAACAACCAGTACCCTGTGTGACGGCTGATCTGTCTTTAAAATAAGCTTTAGATGCTTAGTCACATTATCCCGTTTGTTTTTCACGATGTCTCATCGATACACGTTTGTTGGGTGATGACATCGTTCTCTCGTCTGAGACAGTCTTCCAAAGCTGTCATACGATCGTTTAACGAGTAAAACAAACAGATTAAACTTTAAGCTGCTCACGAAAATCTGTTCAGTACAGCATATATTTCTGAAGTGAGAATCCATACACTTGAAGTTTGCATGTCTGCCACTGAAGGCCAGTTCTGCTAGTGTGTTTCTCTTCTTAACATTATCCTTATCTGCAGAGCAGTCAGTCGACTATGAACATGGGTGGCTGTCCTTCACAATTTCTTGTTAATAATTACTGCAGGTAGTCGTTCATGTATCTTTTCCTCAGGTGTCAACTAAGTAAATAGTTGTACTGTCAGTCCAAATGAATGAACGGATTGTGGATAAGCTTTGTTTGTGTTTAGACAGTAGAGGGCAGAATATCACAATGTTTTTCAAAATGATGAATGTATCTTGTTTGTAATAGATTAAGTACACAATTCCAGTTTTTTCCACAGCCCGTGGCGATCCACCACCACAATAAGCCCACAGTGTGGGTCCGAGCGTCATTAAGTTCATTTTTAAGAACACAATATATAAACTGTGTGTACAAAACACTATGCATACCTTGCTATTGCTGCGTCTATGAGAAGAGGGAGTGCGCTTTCATAATAAACTTCACTCACCACCCTCCGAGCAGGGCTGGTGTTATATAATGTGCCCGATCGCAAAAGCATTGGGCATAAAGAGGCCTATTTGTACAGGGGTCGCGTCCCCCACTGAGCCATAAACATGGTAATCCGTTGTACACTACCGATTTTCAACCTCTCCTGGTTTATAAAGGGACACAATCGTCTCGGAAGACAATGGAGTATATGCGCTTGCTGGGTCAGTCACTGGAGTGACCTCTCCAGGGCGCAAGCCTGGGCAAAGTGTATGGAGATCATGGGGTGCCCAGTCGTCAAGATCCCCCTCTCGGCCTCGCTGATGTATCCAAAGGAATGCAAAGCAGTACGTTTGGCACCAGTTTGGCTGCAGGAGCTGCCAGAACAGTGCGTGAATACAGGCAACTGTCTGCCTTCGGGGCTCCACTCCTGATTTGAAGGGTTTACTCCCCCACATTTGGCCGTTGGATCCAACCTGATCTCCTCCGTCCTCTAGCCGTTGGCTGTCAGAAACAGCTCATCCGCCTAGTGGTGCAATGTGAACACCATCCCCTCACGTGGTTTAGCCCACCAGCTGAGGTGGTTTGCCAGGGTGTGGCGCTTGGAGCCAACACGAGAGAGATTAAGGAGATGGATGAGGACCAGTGATGCCCGTCCGTCCTATGTAGGACGCAGCTGCCAAACAGCAAAGGTGCTACCTCTATCCAGAGCCCCCCTACACCCGTGAATACCTGACAAACAAGTACGCACTGTGGCTAGATCTGTGTTCCTCTGATGATTTTCTTCACAGCTCTGGCCGTACTATCGAAAACGGCAGTGACGGGATCACAATTCAGATACAGAAAAAGACTGAAAAAGCCGAAGCAATAAATATATATTTGTATCTGATTTATGATGCACAACTGAACATTTCTGAGAGCAGGCTAAGCGCTCACGTGTATTAAAAAATCACTTAGCTTTTGAGTTGTTTTGGTTTTAATCCTTCACAGCCCATTTTAAATCAGAAATACACCATGATAAAATCCGAGCGTGTTAGCAGACACGTCACGCTTGTGCTTAAACTCAAACTAAACTGAAAATAAAAGGACTATTGTACAGGGTCGTCCCCACTGAGCATAAACAGGTATCCGTTTCACTACCGATTTCAACCTTCCTGGTTATGAAAGGGACACAATCTAATAAACTCACACACATGGCAAGTGTTATAATAATGACTACGCAAAAGCTTGTCTGGCTTGATTTTCTTCCTGTTCTGGCCCGGTTGCAAGGCAATAAACGCACACGACCACCAGATGTTCACTGATCGGGTTTCAAACTAACCACTCACACCCAATTTTCTCCTCGCGTGAGTTGTTAATCTAAAAACACTCGTAAAACAGGGTGGGTGTATAGTGACTTGAATCACTGAAGTCTCTCACTGGGAGTAGAGTTATGGGTTTTGTCTTTTATTTTAAATGCATCGCAGCATTCACGATGTGCTGATGAGTGGAAACTTTTCTCCACACAGACGTCGAAACAGAAAAACAATTATTTTTCCTCCACACAACTACTAACTTGGCGAGTTTTATTTATTTAGGAACGACTTGGTGCTCCATATTTGGAAAAAACCTATATTTAAGGTTTGCCTTACATTAAAAATTTGTACTAGTGACATAGTGACATAAATTTAAAGCGTTGACACAGAACGGAATAATTTGGCCTAATATGTTTGTGTGTGCTTGTGTGCAAGGTTGGTGGGGGTTGGGGTGTGTGGGGTGTGTGGGGCTTTGTAGGGTGGGGGGTGGGGTGTTGAGGTAGGGGGGCTGGGTGACTAAGTGACTATGCAATGACACAGACATTCCAAGGGTCGGGTGGCCTGACGAGCCTTGTGTGTTATTTAGGTAACAGTTGTGTTTTGTGTGTGCGCAGTGAGGGAATGCATTGGCTGTAACAGCATTGATATTTTAACTAGCCTTTGTTTCCAAGGGGCTGGGTAGCCTGACCGGGCAAATAAAGCTGTTGGAGGTATTTGGTCAAGTGCGTTTGTTTATTTACGGAAAGGATCAAATACATCAATTGATTAGTAAATGGGTGGGCTTGAACTCTCCTATTTTCATCTCTCTGGGGAGTGACCTCCACTGGAGTGTCTCCGATAGAGGAGAGCCTCAGTAGCCCATTGGAGTGTGCCCGGGTACGGCACTCTACCAACAAGTCACCAGACCTGAGGCGCTGGGCCTCAGGCCTGCCAACACCGCTCCTGAGGGTCTCCCCTACCAGGAAAGGGTGCAGCTTGGAAACAGGCTTCTCTTTAACTTTGCTGTGGATAATGAGAAAGCGAGGCCAGACGGCCGACGCCTGAGGCGTCGCTTCCTCACAATCGGAGTCGCTATCATTCTCAAGGTCAATGTCAGTGGCTATGTGCCGCTTTGGTGCCAGTTTTTTTTTTTTTTTTTTGTATGTTCGATATTATAGTATGATAGATATTCATCCCCCGGGGGTCCCCGCCCGCCACCGAACCCAACAAGGGAAAGTGCATTCGTCGGCGGGTCTCCAGCCGACACACGATAGAGACTGCCCCAAAGATATACTCAGGGGGTTATGCCCGATTGAACCGTCTGAGCCACCGCCTTCTATCACACGGTTGAATGCAGGGGAATACAGGCGTATAGCACCTAATCAGCAGCAGAGGCTCCGTATATCAGCCTGCATGTCAACAATGGGATAGGGCTCAACGTGACAAGAGCCGATTGACTAGGCCGGTACGACTAGCCTCCCGTTTAGGTAGAAATCAAGGCCAAAGTGGAGTGTTGGCACCAGTGAGCCGCAACCCAAACGGAACCTCAGCCACCAGGATCCTCTTCTCCCCCGACACGGGTCTCCAAGCACGGCAAACACTTGGGATCCAAAGGACCAAAATATAGGAGACTCCGCCTAAAGAAGGTCAACAAGCAGGGTCCCACCAGAATCAAGTTTGACCTCGAGAAACTGAACGACCCAGAGGTAGCGGAAGCCTTCCAAGCAAAGATAGGAGGAAAATTCGCGCCACTGCTACTTCTTGGTGCAGAAGACACGGACGTGGACACACTGATCGACACATTTAACACTGTTGTAACACAAACAGCCAGCGAGATCCTTGGCAAACACCGACAATAAAAAAAAAAAAAAAACTTGGGTTACAGCTGACATCTTTGTTCTATGTGACAAGAAATCAGAGGTAGAAGGAGCTAAACAATACAGGGAAATTAACCAGGAAATCAAGAAAAGCACGAAAAAGGCAAAGAATAAGTGGATTGAAGATCAGTGTAAACACGTAGAAGAAAATCTGAACAAAAATAATAGCAAAAAAAGCATACCAGCTGGTAAAAGACCTGACAAATGTGTAAAGCAAGGACGCTCCTCGATCATTTAAATTCAACTATCTTTATTGTCCATTAAATATTGTATAAAATGGAAATTTGTCTTCGGCTCACAAACACGAACAAGCAATTAAACACACATTTAAATAAAATCCCTCCCCACGCCTGTTAGAATCTATAATCCTTGCCGAATCACATTCTATTGATCACTTTGAATCACATTATCACCACTCCTTCTATCACAGTACCATCCCTTGCTATCACAACTTATCCCCCCACCCGGGTCTGCCCTGGGGGACTTGGGTGGGGTTAGGTATTTTTTAGTTCCCAGGGTCACCCTGGTCAGCCCCACAGGGTGGGTTTTTCTCTCTATTCTGGGGCATGCGTTTCTGTCTACCCTTTGTCCATTCACCTGTATTTGCCTTTTTAAAACTCTCCCTACTGTCTGCACTGCCTGTAGCTCTTGATATTGGATGTGTGTTGCTAAATGGTCTTAGCTTTATTTAGGCCCCATGTGTTAGGTTTATTTAATGTATTTGACCGGCTGGCGACATACATTCAATGTCCGGTTTATTTTTTTTTTCACAAGCAGTGCAGGCACGTCCTGAGAAAGCCTTGTTGCTGTCGGGACGTTAAGCAATGTAAATCAATCTATCACAACTTATCACAGCTATTGATTTGTGTCAGGGGAAAGGACCATCACCAGCCTCCCTAATAGGTTGATTGATTGTACATTGCTTAACGTCCCGACAGCAACAAGGCTTTCTCAGGACGTGCCTGCACTGCTTGTGAAAAAAAAAATAAACAGAACATTGAATGTATGTCGCCAGCCGGTCAAATACATTAAATAAACCTAACACATGGGGCCTAAATAAAGCTAAGACCATTTAGCAACACACATCCAATATCACGAGCTACAGGCAGTGCAGACAGTAGGGAGAGTTTTAAAAAGGCAAATACAGGTGAATGGACAAAGGGTAGACAGAAACACATGCCCCAGAATAGAGAGAAAAAACCCACCCTGTGGGGCTGACCAGGGTGACCCTGGGAACTAAAAAATACCTAACCCCACCCAAGTCCCCCAGGGCAGACCCGGGTGGGGTCTCCCTAATAGGGCGGCTCATGAGGGTCCCACTCACTCTAACTCTCTCTCACAAGCACACACACTATAATGCGATGGATTTAAAACAATAAAAGAAAAAGTAATATATAAAACCGCATCTTATTTGTGAGTACATATATCACAGCAGGCCTTATCTCTTAACGCTAGCAAAGCTTAACACACACAGCCGATGGCACGAAGGATTGTTTGTAAACATTCCTTCGCGCCTGCGGCACTTTGTACCGGCGTCCCGAGGGCAGCAGTTGGAACTGGCCATGAAGAGGATGTGTTTGATCTGTGGTGATCTCTACGGCCTTCCTCCGGACAGGTCCGACATAAAGTGTGGCAGCTTTACACATACAATTTTCTGGCTTGGTTGACAACTTTAGACAGCTGTGCCCTATCATTAACAGTCAGGTGGCCATACCACGAGACAATGTTAAAGGCAAGGATACTCTCTACTTGAGACCTGTACACAGTCACCAGGAGAGAGAATGAGAAGCGAGAGTCTCGTATTTGTGATTTTAAGTCCGATAACTCGGAAGACTATAATGCCCCTTTTACATTATCAGAATTGCAGCAAGCCTAGATACCATCCACTATCATTCCTAACGCATCTGCCTGAGAGGTCACAGTCACTCCTTGTATTTCTTAAGGCCTTTAACCATATCTGGAGAACTGGTCATTTTCCGCCGTCTTGGCACCAGGCTGTGGTTGTACCGATCCCCAAGCCGGGTAAGGATCCTTCCGACCCGGGCAACTACCGGCCTATCGCTTTGACATCATGTTTATGTAAAACTATGGAGCGCCTGGTCAACGCCCGGCTGGTGTGGCATCTTGAGTCACAGGGTCTCCTCACCGCAGACCTCCAGTGCGGTTTCCGGCGATTCCGTAGTACAACTGACCATTTAGTCCGCTTTGAATCATTTATTCGAGATGCTTTTGTCAACAAGCAGCATGTCTATGCAATTTTCTTCGATCTTGAGAAGGCATATGACACTACCTGGAAGTATGGCATAATGTCTGACTTGTTGGACATGGGTTTTAAAGGGCACCTGCCCGTTTGTATTCACAATTTTTTGACTAACCGGTCGTTCCATGTCCGTGTGGGCTCCACCCTCTCCGACTCCTTTGAACGGGAGATGGGTGTCCCGCAGGGCAGCATTTTATCTCCTGTTTTATTTAGTATTAAAATTAATAACATTGTAAAGGCCGTCAAGGATGATTCTGAATTCTCTTTGTTTGTTGACGAATTTGCTTTGTGCACACGTGGTCGAGGACTTGCGTCCCTTGAGAGGCGCTTGCAGCTGTGTGTTGATCGCATCCAGCGGTGGGTGTCTCTCAATGGATTCAAGTTCTCGCCCTCCAAGACAGTCTGTGTGCATTTTACTAACCAGACGAAATTTTTTCCAGAACCTAGCCTGAGCATTGCTGGAGTGCCAATTAAGGTGGCCGAGGAGGCAAAGTTTCTGGGGGTCATCTTTGACAAAAGACTTACCTTCCGCAACCATATTAATTACCTCAGAACCTCTTGTCAGAAGGCTCTCGACGTTCTTCGTGTCGTTGGTCGTACTCAACTGGGGTACTTCGACTGTACAGGGCCCTTGTTCGGTCCAAACTGGATTACGGCTCTGTGGTGTATGGCTCAGCTTCCAAGTCTGTGCTATAGCGTCTGAACACAATTCACCATCAGGGTCTGCGGATATGTCTTGGGACCTTCAGGACGTCTCCAGTTCCTAGTCTGTATGCCGAGGCAGGGGAGCCTTCTCTCAAGCTCCGTCGCATCCGCCTTATGCTCAGTTACGTTCTGAAACTGAAGGCCCATCCAGACAATCCTGCCTATGATTGTGCTTTTAAACCATCGTTTACAGAGATTTACGATACCCATCCGGGAGCTGTCCGTCCACTTTCTTTCCGTGTCCGACCTCATCTGCAGGCGGCCGGATTGGACCTGGACAGAGTTTCGGAATCCCTGCAACACATCACTCCACCCTAGCTCTTACTAGTTCCTGACATCTTGCTTGACTTGACTGCCCACAAGAAAGACTCTACTCCACCAGCCATATGCCAACAGAGCCTCAATGAACTGCTTTCAATTTTTCCTGGCTATTGTCGTATCTATACGGATGGGTCAAAGTCTGAGGATGGGAGAGTGGCTGCGGCCGCAGTGTCCTCTCGCCATCCTAGACGCCCATTTAAGCACTGCCTCCCAGACCACTCATCCGCTGTAGTAGTGCAGAACTGCAGGCGGTTCTACTGGCACTCAGGCATGCTTATCGATCTAGAGAAAGGAATTTCCTGATTCTGACTCTTTCTGCCCTGCAGACCCTTCAGGGCACGGGAAATGACCACCCACTACTGGTGCAGATCAGAGAGCTCTACGCAGACTTGATGACGGTATATTATGACATCATTTTTATTTGGGTCCCAAGGCATGTGGGCATCGAAGGCAACAGGATCGCAGATTCTGCTGCCAACGATGCCCGCAACAACCCTGTCCCTGACACACAGACTGTTTATAGTGATTTTAGACATGTGGTTAGTGCGTACATAGCCCGTGAGTGGCAGTCCGAGCGGGACAAAGAGGAAGCTAACAAGCTGCATGAAGCCCTTCCTAAGTTGTCCGACGGTCTACCTTATCGCTGCGGCAGCCGCCGTGAGAAGACTGTCCTTGCTCGGCTCCTCATCGGGCACACGTATGTTACGCACTCACCAGGATGTCCGGATAAACGCTGAAACTCCTCAGTTTACGTAGAAGGTACAGTCTTTGCTGGGCTTTCTTGTACACGTGATCAGCATTTGCTGTGAATGCTATGTTGCTGTCAATGACGGTGCCCAGGTACTTAGAGGCAGGAACCATCCCCACCTGCTGTTTGATTTTCAGAGGCTTACTTAACAAGTTCTTACCCTCCCTCACCCGCCCCCCACCCAGCCCCATCTCTTCAGTTTTCCCGACATTCAGCTGTAGAAAACTGTCATCAAACCACTGGGCAACATCATCGACGGCCGCAAAATACTGTGACAAGGTGGCCTCGTCTTTCAAGTTGGCCACGAGAGCCATGTCATCTGCGTATTTGATCAGCTTTAGTAGGGCTGTGTTGATCTGGAGCTGGTTGGTATATATGGAAAACAGTACAGGCGACAACACACAACCTTGTGGCGCGCCCGTGCTCTGCACCAGCTCCCCTGACAGGATCATTTCATCAGTAGATCAGTAGGCCAAGACAAGGAATCTAGAAGACTCACATGGCCCGACACTTGTTTCGGAGACCCTCAGACCCCCCCCCCCCCCCCCTTGCTGTGGCCGGTCGCACAGGAACGCCTTAATCCACAGAACGAGATTGGTGTTCATCTCAAGCTCCAGTAGTCGCTGCAGCAACAGAAATGGCTCAATGCGCTACTGAAGTCCATGAAAAAAATGCGCGTCTGGTTGTCAGGTGTGTCCAGGTGGCGACAGACCGCGTCAGGAAGGGAAGGGTAAGGCACGCGTCCTCCACCCCCTGCGCGGTCTGTACGCAAACTGGAGCGGATCCATACGATCGGCCACAGCCGGGCGGTCAGTTGGCTGCACACAACCCTCTCCATTGACTTGCACAGCACAGATGTTAGGGCCACAACCTGAAATCTTTTAATTCTTTTGCGCCTGGCTTCTTGGGCAATGGCATGATCGTCGAGAAGCGCCACGTACGAGGGACACAGTGAATGTCCATGAGGTGCTGGAACAGTCTGGTCATCACACCTCCCAGTTCGAGGGCTCTTTTAATACTCTCCCCTTCAGACCGTCGGGCCCGGCGGCCTTCCTGGGGTTTACACGAGACAGGACCTTGACAACGTTCCGCTTTTCACACACTGTGACAGGAGCTGCATGCGGTGTAGGCGGCAGAGAGGAGCACAGATCCTCGATCTCTGTGCTGAAGTCCCGGCCGTCACACCTGGCGTAGAAAGTATTCAGGTCGTTGACGAAAGTAACAGGATCAGCACACTTGACTGTCTGGTTCCTCTGCTCCCTCCCCATCATGCTGTTCAGTCCTTTCCAGGCCTCCCGTGCGTTCCCAGTCTTAAAGCGCGCCTCCACTTTGTTTTTGTACTCCACACGGGCAGCTCCTGATTTGACCCTGAACTCTTTCTCCTTTTGCCTGGTAAGCTGTTTGTCCCCGTGTAGAAAAGCCTGTTTCTTTTCGTTCAGGCAATGTTTTAAGTCTTTGCTCAGCCAGGGTTTGTTGTTAGGGTAGATGCGAACCTGTTTGCTGGAAATTACAGCCGGCCTCCTCACAAAACTGGATATATGAGGTGATGGTGTCAGTGAGGTTGCCCTGATCGGGACAGCTCTCAAAGAACACTGACCAGTCCGTCGATAGGAAGCAACCTCGGAGTGCTTCGACGTTCTCATGCGTCCAGACTTTTATTACACGCGTTTGTGGCTTTTCTCTTTTTATTCTTTGTCGGTAGGTGGGGATCAGATGGATGGTATTGTGGTCTGATCGTCCCAGGGGCGGGCAGCACTTGGGGACGTAGGCGTCAGGCACATTTCCAAAACACAAGTCCAGCGTTCTGTCAAGACGGGTATGGCACGACACGTACTGATGTAAGTTGGGCAAATGTTTACCAACATCGCACCTGTTAAAGTCGCCGAGTAAAAGCACGGGCTGGTCCACTGACCTATTGACCGATTTGTTGTAGCACTTGACAATACAGTCTGCAGCCAGAGAGAAATCTGGGCCAGGCACGTAAACCAGGATAATAATAATAATACCGTTATTATATAGGCGCTTTATCTCAATTTTGGGGAAATCGACTCAAAGCGTCGCGCCTGAAACCCAACACACACACTCACGAAACAGACACGGATTTACGCCATTTAAGACAAACACAGTACAAGACAAACGAAGGGCCAGTCAGCTACTGAAGTTACAGAGATTTTTGATCGCTTGTATTTGAAATAACAGTGATTTGCTGCAGGTAATGTGGCCTACATGACCCTGTCAGAATTTCATAGTGTTTCGTGCTGACACGTTCCCGTAGTACTGTGTAGTTTGTACACCATCGCTTGTTAACAATCATACACAATCCTCCCTCAACTTGTTTTTGTGTAGCCCTTTCACTGCGATCAAAACGTATCATTGAATATCCATCCAGTTCCAAATCCAGGTCATTCTCAGTCAACCATGTCTCTTGAAGCAAAACAAACTGCAACGGCGATAGTCGCCATCGTGTTTTATCACAAAGTGACAGCTCCTCTCTGATTTTATTTTTCATAGAACGCGCATTGGATAAAGTGATAGCAGGCAGGAGAAGACGAACTCCTCTCTTTTTAAGTCTATTTCTCACTCCTTCTCTCGAGCCCCTCTTTTCCCCCTTAATTTTCAGTTCGAACCCCAAGTCTGTATGTAGACACGGGGCGTATAGAATACCGTGTTGCATGGAAAGCAAGTACTCACGGCTGTACCGCATGATGGCAGTGGCGCTGTCACTGGTGCCCAAAACCGGCTTGTATAAAAGTTGCAACTTGCGGCCAGATGGACAGATGACAATGTCATTCAAACACATAGGTCGACAGCAAGGATACATATATTCCACTGAGATGAGAAGTTAGTCACAAAAAGTCAGTAAAAAGACGATAAAAAACAACAAAAGCCAGGACGAAGGCGGCGAGCCTGGGGTCTGCTGACAGAGTCGCGCCCCCCTTAACAATTCAAGATAGTGAAGGGAACTGCCTACGGAAGACCAAGACATACTGAAGAGATGGACAGAGTACTGCTCAGATTTGTACAACCACCGAGCTACAGGGGACCCAGGCATACTTGTCAACCCACCCGTGACCAACAATGGCAACTGTCCCATTCTCCGAGAAGAAGTGGAGGCTGCAGTGAAGTCGCTGAAAAAAAGGGAAGGCAGCAGGAGCAGACAACATCCCTGCAGAGCTAGTCCAAGAAGGGGGAGAAGACATGATAAGCGCCTTACTAACAATCTGTGTAATACGATCTGCCAGTCAGGGGATTGGCCCACACCATGGACCCTATCGCTTATAATAACTCTCCCCCCAAAAAGGCAACTTGCATAAATGCCAGAATTATCGCACGATCAGTCTTATAAACCACCCAAGCAAATTGATGTGAAAAGATCCTACTGAACAGGCTGAAGCCACAGGCAGAGGAAGTCATAGCTGAGGAACAGGCAGGCTTCAGACCAGGGCGCAGCACAACTGAGGAGATCTTCAACCTGAGAGTTCTATGTGAGAGGTACCTCCAGCTGAGCAGAGAAGACGCGGAATACAGTGAACATTGTGGACACAGCTTGACGACCTCGATTTTGCAGACGACTTGACCTTACTGTCCCACACTCATCAACAAATGCAGGACAAAACCACGATACTTTCTGACATCTCGTCCCAAGTGGGCCTCACCATCCACAAACAGAAAACAAAGACAATGAGGCTGAACGCAACCGGGGGAGAACCAGTCTTGCTTTCTGGCACCCCGTTGGTGGAGGTGGAGTCCTTCACCTATCTCGGGAGCATCATCGACAAAAAAAGGCAGCACTGATGCAGATGTCAGAGCACGAATCGGTAAAGCCGAAGAGCAGCCTTTCTCCAGTTTAAAAAAGTGTGGAGTTCCAGAGAGCTGTCATAACACACTAAAGTCCGGATTTTCAACTCAAACGTGAAAGCGGTTTTCCTATATGGAGCAGAGACTTGGAGGTTGACAAAAACCACAGTCAACAGAGTACAGATCTTCATAAACAGTTGCCTTAGAAGAATCTTGAAAATCTACTGGCCAGAGAAGATCAGCAACGTCAGACTTTGGGAGAGAACAGAGCAGATAACAGCGGAGAATGAAATTGGGCGAAGAAGATGGGGATGGATTGGTCACAGTCTGAGAAAGCCAGTTTCCAGTATCACTAGGCAGGCATTGCCATGGAACCCCCAGGGAAAGAGGAAAAGATTGATTGATTGATTGTACATTGCTTAACGTCCCGACAGCAACAAGGCTTTCTCAGGACGTGCCTGCACTGCTTGTAAAAAAAAAAACCAACTAAACAGAACATTGAATGTATGTCGCCAACCGGTCAAATACGTTAAATAAACCTAACACATGGGGCCTAAATAAAGCTAAGACCATCTAGCAACACACATCCAATATCAAGAGCTACAGGCAGTGCAGACAGTAGGGAGAGTTTTAAAAAGGCAAATACAGGTGAATGGACAAAGGGTAGACAGAAACACATGCCCCAGAATAGAGAGAAAAACCCACCCTGTGGGGCTGACCAGGGTGACCCTGGGAACTAAAAAATACCTAACCCCACCCAAGTCCCCCAGGGCAGACCCGGGTGGGGTGAAAGAGGAAAAGAGGCAGGCCAAGAAACACCTGGCGTCGAGACCTCCAAGCAGACATCAAGAGACTGGGAACCACCTGGAGTAAAATCGAAGGAGAAGCACAGGACAGGAGTCGCTGGAGGTCTCTCGTCGATGGCCTATACCCTGGGAGGGGTGACAGGCTTAAGTAAGTAAGTACCTCCAGCACCAGCAAGACCTCTATCATGTCTTTGTGGATTTTAAGAAAGCGTTTGACAGGGTGTGGCATGCAGCCCTTTGGTCCACCATGAAGCTATACAACATCAATGCCAACCTGATCAAAGTCATAGCAAACCTTTACAACAAGGCATTAGTGCAGTCTGCTTCAATGGCAAAATAGGAAACTGGTTTAGGACTACAGTCGGAGTCAGACAAGGCTGCTTTCTCTCACCTACTCTTTTCAAAATCTTCCAGGAAAGAATCATGACAGACGCTCTGAAAGATCATGAAGGAACTGTCAGTATTGGAGGCAGAACAATCACGAACTTGCGGACGACATTGATGGCCTTGCAGGAACAGAGAAGGAGCTAGCTCAGCTGCTGGAAAAGCTGGACAGTACAGCAATTGCGTATGGTATGGAAATCAGTGCAGAGAAGACCAAACCGATGACCAATAACACCAGTGGCATTGGCACTGATGTCACATGATTGGAAGCCCAAAACTGGAAACCGTTAATAAATTCAAATACTTAGGAGCCATTGTGACAGATGAGAGATCAAAACCAAAAATACTGTCCAGGAATGCGCAGACAGCAACAGCACTGACAAGATTGAAGACATCACACTCTGCTCCAAGATCAGACTGATGCGCTCCTTAGTCATCTCAGTCTTCTCGTATGCCTGCGAGTCATGGACCCTCACAGCAGACCTTGAAAGGAAAAGCTCTTTAAGTGCCAAAAACAAAAACAGCCTTGAACGGACCGTGAAAATCTGCTCTAAGATCATTGGTGAGCCTCAGAGAACTATGCAGTCTTTTTTTGACCTGCAGATAGTGAAGAAGGCAATGTCCATTATTAGCCGAAAAGACCATATTTTAAATACAAAAGTTTGAGCTGTTGCCCTCAGCCCGCCGGTACAGATGTCACAGCTGTAAGACAAACAGAAGGAAGTTCTCTTTTATTCCCACCGCTGTTGTTCTTTTGAACTAAGTGGCATAGACTTTTATTAAATGTATTCAGCTGCGACATCTGTATTCGAGCATGAGGGGGATGGAAAGTGCCAGTTTTGTTCTTGTACGGTTTATGTGATAATAGCTTAGCTATGTATGTCAATATTTTTAGTATTGATGTCTGTATTAGTATAGTTGTCAATCTTAGTATAGTTGTCAGTATTAGCCTAGCTGTCAGTATTAGTATATAGTTTTTAATTCTGCATGCATGGGTGCCTTGGTGTATGTGTGTGCGTATGTCCGTCTTATTCATTTTTTTTACTTCACTTGATATATTTATTCGCTCCCGGACAAACTGGAATTGGCCCTTCGTGGGATAAATAAAGTTTTTTGACTTGACTTGATTCATACCTGGACCGAATCAACCTGGGTAGATATTCACTGCGTACATTCACACTGGGTGGATCTTCCATCTTAAGCAATGGGCAAGCTGCGACCATACATAAAACATACTGTAGACACTCAAAGCTTCATTACAGCAACATTACCCACGGGGTCTTCTATCATCAGCCCTTAACAAGAGCTCTATTGAACAATACAGTCAATGCTGCTTCAGTAAATGCCATACAGCTTTTATGATGCATGCCGCGTATCAACTTTGCTTGAGAATGGTTTCTGTCCCTTCTCTGCTATGTGTAAAACGGAAGACCTATATATGTCATGTCCGACAAGTGTGCCATGCTCACATCACTTCTAAAGGCCGCTGACAGCTGTTAGAACTACGCAGGTACACTTGTAAGCATGCTGGTGCGTTTTGCTTACTAAAGAGATAGATAAATGGGGGATCCCAAACCAATACATTCAATAAAGCCGCATCCGTCGCTAATTTACGCTATTTTTAATAACAAAAATTCAGTTATCCCATTACACTCTCGTTATTTCTGAATCAACCCTTTAATTTTTAAAAAATGATGAGCATGACGGATGCGACTCTATTGAATTTATTATTTTGGGATCCCCCATTTATCTATCTCTTTATCATCAATACAATTATCATTTAATAAGACGTTTTATTATAATCATTAAATAATTAATGTTTTTTATTATATTAAATTATAAAATGAATCAAGACGAATTACTTCTTCTCAATGATATCAATGCTGTGGAAAATAAAGACTTAGACTCTAAGAAACAGAGACTTCTCTCCGTTATTGTTTCTGGTAAGTCAAAAACTTATTTAGGAAAACAATACATGGCAGAAGACATAGAGTCTTTAACTGCCGATGAACTAATCAAGCTTCATGCTAAATATGAGAACCATATTGCTTCACTAATGACACGCGATTTGAGTCGATCTCTTATATTTTTATACACAAAAGCTGTTAATCACTTCATACCGATAGACACTGAAAGCCTTTCTCATGATCTAGAAAACAACCCCATAGTTTCTAGTTCGATTGGTAGATTAGCATGTAACATGTTTTATAAGTTTGGCAATTACCTTGCTCCTGCCGTAACTTTGATGGTAACTAGTAGTTATATCGATTTATCAAAAATAAATTTTACTGCAGAAGAAAATGAAGTATCAAATGGAGGAGAACAAGATGACTCCAGTTTTGACAGAGGTACAAACGGTGACTAAGACTAAAAGTCAAGGCAGGGTTGATGCTGGAAAAAGATTAGCTGAATGGAATAGGCAAAAAAAATTACAGATTCAAAAAGAACAAAATAATATAACTGATCCACCATCAACAGAACCAGTGTCAATACCGTCAGAGCCGACACTTACTTATAAAAGTGAGAAACAAACAACTAAGTCTAACCCTCAAACAACAAAATATATAGTTGCTGGATTTGTTGTCGGATTTGGTTACGTAGGTTACAAATTATATAAAAAATATAAACCAAACACTCGTACAGTGACCAAAAAATCAGACACTCCAAAAATAAAAGAAGAAGTCTCCACATTACCAGCAACACCCAAAGCCGTGGACCCATTTTACATGCAGTAAATAAATTTATTATTTTAATTTTTATGGTATAAAAATGAGCGACACAAAGAACTTAATGAACCTTGTCTATCACTCTGCTGTAATAAGTGGACTAGCAGTAGCTTATTCTATGTTGGGAAAAAGTCTTCTCAAAATGAAATCAGCAGACCTTAGTAAATTAGACTTTGAAGACAGTGCTAAGCTAGTAGTTGTTATAACAGCTTCGATTGCAACAAAAGATTTTCTAGTTAAGCAAGGAATTATTCCAGAAAATATTTCTATGTAAATAAAAATATGGCAACTATAGCTGTTATGATTGGCGGTGCAGTTATTAACGCATTAGCTTTCAGTGGATCAAACTATTTCTTTTCAAAAGTTAGTAAAGAAGAATCAGCAGAAGAAATGAAGCGACACAATGAGGCGTCTGAAAAACTAGCTCAAGCTCAACAAGATTATGAGAAGCAAAGAATAGAAAAACTGGATTTTATTAATGAAAAACTAAAACTTGAGGGTCATGCACAGCATACATTTTCAAATGTTGATGACGCGATCAAAGAATACTATCTTGTAACTGGTGAAGACATATCTATTCCTCAACCAAAACTTAGCGACTATTACCAACCAAGCTCAGAACAAAGAAATGGAGAAATAATATTTGTTTTAGTAGGAATGACATTAGTATATTTTACAGGAGTTTATATTGCTAGAAAAAATGGCAGACGCTAAACTATCAAAAATATATTACTCCCCAATTGGCTACTGGAAAGGGAATACTGCAATAAAAAAATTACATGCTGCTGTGGGTGGAGATGTTAACCAAATAAAACAGTGGCTTAAAAAACAGGCAATTTGGCAAATATATCTTCCTGCTCCAAGAAAAATAACAAGGCCTCATTTTGAAAACACTATCCCTAATGACACACACCAAATGGACCTCCTGTTTCTTCCGCATGACACAATAAGAAAGAAACGATACAAGTATGCATTAACTGTTGTTGACATAGCTTCAAGGTATAAGGATGCAGAACCCATAACTGACAAAAAAGCTGTAACAGTGGCCACTGCATTATCAAAAATATATAGTCGAGGTCCTTTAAAATACCCTAGGCTTGTGCAGGTTGATGATGGGAGTGAATTTAAAGGCGCTGTTAATCAGTTATTTGCAAAGCATGGAGTGCTAGTGCGGCGAGGCATACCGGGCTTGCATAGATCACAGGCTATTGTAGAAAATTTCAATAAACAATTATCAGAGAGACTTTTTAGCTATCAGTATTCTAAGGAACTCATGCATGACACACGTAACACTGAGTGGGTTAAAAGATTACCGTCTGTAATAAAAGCAATGAATAATGAGGGTCACCCTAAACCTGTTGATGCTATTAAATTGAAAACAATACCGTCAGAAATAAAAACAACAACAACACCTCCAGACACTAGCTTGTTTACAAAACAGGTAAGATATTTGTATCAACCAGGTGAAGCTGAGAATGACGCTAGACGTAGGGCAACTGATCCAATTTGGTCTACATCTGTTCATAATATAAAAAAAATAGTTCCTTCAGCTAATGCAACAATATATTATCTGTATGAGCCTGCACCCCAGAGGGCATTTGTTAGAGAAGAATTACAGATTATTCCCACAGACACCGTTACTCATTTTTAACAATTTCAATTCATCAATTAGTTCATCAAACAGTTCATCAGCTATTTTTTCAGATAATTTGAGCCTGTAATGACCTGGTGCATAAGCTTTTTCCTTACTATGAAACACTCTTTTTGTATCACCTACTGCTAGAGACTTTTTATATGTTTGAATCATTTCAATATTATGTTTGTTTGATCTTAGTGTCTTGTTTGGATAATCAGGCATTAATGCACCATCTAACACTTGCTTGTAATGTTCATGTCGAATGTCTTTATTTTTTATTGCTGTTTTCTTGATACCTTTGGCTTTCGACTGACTTCCCTTCTGGTGCAGTATAGAATACATTTTGGATCTCAGTCCAACGTACTCAACTATTGGCACACCATTTAGTTCATCCTTAAACTTACCAGGCACTTTTTTATTCTGTGTGCTAAACAGTGGATGGTCTTTTGGGTAGTCAGACGTGTCATACATGTGTAACTCTGTTTTCATGTCTTCATAAAAGTCTTCAGTAGGCACATCAATGATCATAGAGTCAGTGTCAGTGTATAGCAGACGACACTCAGAATACTTTGGTTTGAAGTAATTATAATAAAATTCAAGCATTAATAATTTTGACAACTCCAGAATAGCCATACCTATAAATACTGGCTTATCCAGTTTAACAATCTTTTTTTTGAGTGACACTGCATACAATGATGAATGAAATTCTTTATACCCTGTGTACTGAGGCTTACTTGTAAGTTTAATTGCACCCGATTCAGTTGTGACCAGTCTCACATCTTTGCGGTGATGAGGATTTTCCATAGTCTTACCAAAACAGGCATTGTTCATAAGCTTAAAGAAGTCTTTGTCAAATGCAGTGTTACCTTCTCTTGCACGCAATGTTGTGTTCTTCATTATGTAATCTTTCATAAAAGCACTTTGGTCAAATTGAATTCCTCTATGAACTTTTTTTAGTACTAAACCATGTCTGATGTAAAACTGCAGCAATCGATAGTGACAAACGTAATTGAATTTGTCATTTAGATTTGGCACAAGTTTGGTGTCTTCTTTTTTTCCCGTCATATTCATTTTTTCAACTGCTAATGGATAATCATTATGGTAATCATGTAAATGGTGTGGATACTCCAAGTCTACTTCAAAGATCCAACCCTTTTCATCATTTTGACCTCGAGCCATAATATATTTTGTTAATTTTTTTATGCCATACTGTGACAAATCATACAAACAAAAGTTTTTTAATGGCAACAATTCACACATTGCAAATCCATACAAATTATTAGCATCCAAGTATGTAATAAATGACATTGGCTTTGACGGGTCAAAGTCGTCAAGATATTTGTTGTTGGCCTTGCCATAATTGTTTGCTGCTAGACTAATACCTCCCCTCAATCCACGTTCCACCATTTCACCCATCGTACGATCAGACAACAGGTCTATAAATATCTTACTGGATTTCAAAAATGCATCCCATGTCATGCCAGGACTAGTTATGTAACAAGCAGGGTCAAGCTTGTAGTGTAACAAACCCTTTTCACGGTAACTTTCAAATACGTCTGCTAGCAAACAGACATCAGCCTTTAAGTACTGATCGTGGTAATCACCAATTGTCTGACACCCTAACTTATCCCATGCATCAAGTGCATGTTGGTATTCAGAGTCAGAAATACCTTTACCAATTAGTGTAGAATAAAAATTTTCTTTTGGTGGAAGACTCCTTTCTTCAAAAACTACCCAGTCACTGATGTACTCATATGGATAGACTCCTTTCTTAATCAATTCTGGCTCAAAATATTTACTTGTTATTGGATACTCACTCAGTCCTTCTGCCAGACTAGCCAACCCTAAAGACAGATGTTGCATAGAGTCATAAAATGCTAATTTATCTAATCTAAAAGTCAAGTATTTCTCTGTTGTCTGGGCAATGCAACTAATTTTTTTGTAAGACTCATCCACAGCCTGCATGATAATATGTGAATCATATCCTTTGAGATTGTGGAAAAAGATAGGTAGTTTATATTTTTTTGGATCTATTTTTAAAAACAAGTTACATTTGTTATGTGCGGCACCTCTGTAACGTCCAGTTATGTGATCATGGTCACGAACTTTATCACCTCCTAAAGGTTGTTCACAAATCCAACACATCACTGCTGCATCAAAATTCTGTTTGTCTTCTTCTGTCATTACCAAAGGCATCTGACAGTTTTCCAAATACTTTACTACCTGAATATACAGATGTCTCATTTCTGTTAAAAACTCAGCTGCTGCATTTTCACCCCTATAGATAACAGGTTCTGTATGCTGACCATCTGACCTAACAAGAATGTATCCAAAAGAACACACCACTTGGTCACTCAATTTTATAGTCTTTTTTTCAGGTTTTGCTTTTACAAAATGAAGTTTAGCAAGCACACACCACATAAAACATAAATTATCATTGTTTTGAATATTGACTACAGCCTTTTTGTTTGCAACCTCTGTTGGTAGTGGTATCCAAGATCTACCTAAAATAGGATGATATCTTGACTGCTTCAGTTGTAGTTCAAGTACAAGGCCTTCATGCCAGCCAGACCCTTGCATTTCTGCTCTGTCAATTGCTTCATGGAAGTCTGGTAACAATCTTTCTCTAAACACTTTCTCTAGTTCTCTTCTCGAATTAACTGTGTGCTGCCTTGTCGAGATATATGTTACAATAACTTCACCAACATCTCTGGCAAATTCTATTTTTGCAACAATCTGAATCTTTACACTATCAGAAAGAAGGTTATTTTGTATAACTAAAAAAGATCTTTCTATTGATTCATAGACATTGTAAATATTAGATATAGGTAAGTCAGTTGTGTGAAACACGTTTCTTAATCTTTGACGGTTGTCCATCTTTTTTATTTGTCCGACAAAAAAATAAATAGAAAATTATATAGTGTAAAATGGCACTTTATTGACTGTAATCCCAACAAATCATCCACTTTCCTGGTATGTGTCTTAAGGTCTTGTGCTCATGCTGCAGGTGTAATATCACTTTATTGACAGTAACAAATTCAATATAATCATGTTGTTTACTTATTTGGTAAAATATGTGTAAACACATACTCTCAAACCAGTCACAGTTAGCATCATAAACTATAAAATCTTGTGTCTTAAGATCAACAGTCTTGTAATTATAGCGTGGTGGTCTATTAGAATATATAAAAGTTACATTATATACCATGTATATTTTTGTTGGTGTTGAGAGTTTTATCAAAGGGTGTTTAACTTGTTTTTTTAAGTCATTAAAACGCACAACACCTCTGAAGCTCTGTGTGATATCAAATGCTTGCCCGCTTTGTCTGTCCATCATTTTTATGGACAAAACAAAAGGCTAAATTAACCCATACCCAGTGGGCTGATCTGTCTTTAAGATAAGCTTTAGATGCTTAGTTGATTTCAGTTTGTTTTTCACTATGTCTCGTTCGTGTTTGTTGGGAATGACATCGTTTTCTCTGAGACAGTCTTCAAAGCTGTCACGGTCCTTACAGTAAAACAAACAGATAAACTTTAACTGTTCTCGAAAATCTTTCAGTACAGCATTATATTTCTGAGTGAGAATCCAAACACTGATGTTTGCGTGTCTGCCACTGAAGGCAAGTTCTGCTAAAGTATTTCTCTTTTTGACAATGTCTTTCTCTGCAGAGCAATCATCGACAATAAATAAAGTTGACTGTCCTTCAAATTGTTTGAAAAAATACAGCAGGTAGTCATTCAGTTTTTTCTCAGGGTCGACTAAATAGATATTACTGTCAGTCCAAATGAATAAACGGTTGTGATAAGCTTTGTTGTGTTTTATTGTTGGACAAAATATTACAATGTTTTCAAAGTGGTGGATGTATCTTGTTTGTAATAGGTTAAGAACAAATTCAGTTTTCCCACACCCTGTGGCGCCACAAAATAATCCACAGTGTGGGTCGAGTGTCATTAAGTTCATTTTAATACACAATATAATTTTAATATATGTGCCCACTCAGTCTGCTTTCTGCAATATTGAGTTGTGCGTCATATATCAGGTACAAATATATGTTTATGGCTGCAGCAGTTTCAACCTTCTTTTGTATCTGAATTGTTATTCCATCACTACCGTTCTCGACAGTTCGTCCTGACCCATGAAGGTAATCGTCATCTGTACTACGAAGGTCTAGCCACAGTGCATACTTGTTTGTCAGGTATTGTCCGATCCTAACATCATACAGATGTAGATCTTTGCACGCAATGTTTGCAGGTTTATCTCTAATCCTTCCACCCGCAAAATACTTTGTGATCTCATCGTAGTGCTGGTATGGTAACATTCCAGATGCATACACTTGATTAGGACGACCTTCGATTGTGCAGGACAAATGTGTAATCTTAGGATTGTAGAATTTTTCTGAATCTCTTTTGTATGGATCTGCTGGTTCAACAAACAACATAAGAATACCTTTCAGTGACCTGGCAGGTGTGTTTAAGTTTATGTTCCACATTGGGTCACTCTTGTCTTTGGGTATTAAACTATGTCTAATCACCCTGTCATAATAAATTGGCAGTCTTGACTGATACTGATTTTGAATGAGTCTGGCTAGATCAGTGTGTGTGACAATTTCATATTCCAAGGAAATGTTAGAGATCTTGTATGTTGCATCTGTGGCAGATGATTTTATAACTTTGGAGTAGTCATTGAAGGTTAGTTCAAAGCTCAGACGGTCATTCAGTGCCCCTTGATAATAAGGCAAATGTGCTGTTAGGATTTCAAACTCAAGTGGAATGTAAAATCGGGTTCCATATGTTTCTGCTATAATAACGTCATTGGCTGCTGACGTTGATTTATCTCTAGCATTGATTCGAAGTTTACCAACATTATCAGACTGTATGCCTTGGTAAATACGGTCTTCTCGTTCTTCTCTTGTTAGCCAAAGGTCTTTGTAACAGTAGAATACATCTGAGTCATCAAGACTAAACACTTCCTGTCCTTCAAGTTTTACTTTAATAGTTCTAACAATTGCTCTGCCAAGATTGTCAACTAGAGTTCTGTTTACGTCTGCGTCTGATGATAGTTCAATATTAAATGCTAGGCGTGCAGTGCCAGGAACAATAACGTCACTGGGGCCTAGGTTTGGAAACTTGACTGTAAGTGTTTGATTCTGGTCTATGGTACTAGGATTGTTTGTGATGACGATTGATTGTCTTATGCCCTTAACACCCAGGGGCTCACGTAGTTTTCTGTATGGGTCTAACTTTGATCCGTAAGACTGTGTCATTTTTATTATGCACAATAAAAAATAATAAATTAATAAAACAATGGCAGCGGGAGGATTTAATCATGAAGATTTTAAAATGGATGACATAAATGTCTCTGATAATAGTGTAACAGATATGTCGAGTAATACTTCTTTTTTACAACAAGAACTTTTACAAAGTAAAGTTAACTCGTTTTATGATAGTGTTAATGAGCGTCCATATCAAATAGATCCTAATCAGTTTGAATATGAAAAAGGACATTTATATTTAAAAACTATTGACAAAGGAAAAATACAATTGACTAACAAAAAAGACCCTACTAAGTTTAGAGCTTTAGGTACAATCAAAAAAGAAGGTGGTGTTGGTGCCTTGCGTCAACTTGGTGTTGGTGATAAAAGGTTGCCACCTCGAGTTGTTAGTGCTCTTCATGATGCGCAAACAAGGTTGCCAACAGGACAAGAAATTGATGTGGCACCAGTAACAAGCCTACCAGAAATAGCAAACACAGTAATACAAGAAACATCATTTACAGAAGGACAAATAAATGAGGAATTAAAAACAATTGGTGACTCTCCTTTGACAAAGAGGGAGTTAGCTGCGTTGGATAAAACACTGCAGACAATAAGAGGTGAGCTTTTGAATAATGTAGCTAAACTGGGTGAACTTGATAATCATATTGAAAAAGAAAAAGAGAAACTGGCTACTGCAGACAATGGGAATTATGACATTGAAATAAAAGAAAGAATACAACACAGATTAAAAGATTTGTATACAGAAAGAGATGCTCGGTTAGAAGTAATTGATAATGGTAGACAAAAACTGAAAACACAGGTCAACAGAATTAGAGAAACTATTCAGAAAATACTTAATGAGGATACAACTTTGACTGAGAGATTAAAAACACTTTTCAGAGAGCAGGGTATCACAATTGCCAGTTTAATTACAGCTCTGGGGTTTATTATCAGTACAGTTGTGTTGGCTGTAACGGGAGGTAGTAGTAGTCCAGCACCTCCAGCTCCTCCAACTCCATCAGACCCAAAAGATTTACAGACGTGGGTAAAAAAACAGTTGTCTCACATATCAGACTTGCTTAAAAAATTAGCTGTAAAAGCAGCAGATGCTTTACCAGGTATTATAGGTAGTGTTGTCAGTTGGCTTATTAGTACTACAGCAAAGGTAGTAGGGTTTATGGCAGAGCATGTATGGATATTTTTGGTAACAGTAGGAGGGTTAATTATAGGATACTTAATGAAACAGGTAAAGAAGTAATATTCCTAATCCAGTAAGGCCTATTACCAATGCAGTTCTCTCTGACTCATGTGTTTTTTCTTGGCCTGTTACTGACTGTACTGGTGCCGGTTCAGGTGTCTGTGCCGATGCTTGGGCTGTTATTGACATTACTGGTTTTACTATCTGTTCAGGTGGTGGTGTTGATATTTGTGTTACTGATGTTACTGGTGGTGTTACTGGTTGTATGTGAGAGGTTGTTGGACTCAAGTTTACAGATTGATTAAGTCCTAATTTCTGATTACTCCCTGCAACAACTATTTCATTATTATAATTTGTTATTACTCCAATTTGTAGTTGAAGATCAGAAGGCAACATGTATAACCCAATACCAACTACAAAGTCAACTTTTGATCTAGCATATCTGAGAACGTCTTGGTAGCGTTGTATGCTAGATGGGAGATCGACTGTTGAGTTGATTGAATCTTCTAGATTAGCAAGAAACTGTTTTTGTGCTTCAAATTTACCACTCCCGTTTAAAATATTCGATTTTGTTAGTGATTGTGCTCCTAGTAAACACCACACATATGTTCTAATAGACTCATTAATGCGTTCGACTCCTGCTTGAGTAAACCCATCACTCTTGTCTAAAATAAATGTGGTCCACGCATTAGACTGTTTCTGTTCTATTGATCCTAACCAGACTTGTGATTTAGATGAGAATGAAGTGTAACCAGGGTAATAATCTTGAGGGTATTGTCTGTGACTCATAGCATAATACAATGTACCCATGCCATTGTGATCATCAAGTTTTTGTGTAAAGTCATACTTGGTACTGATGTTAAATTCATTACAAATGCGTTCAAATGCTTTCATATCCATGGGGTTGTTATACCTGTTGAAACTGGATTCAGTGGGTAGTGGTGTATGCAGTTCTGACAGTATACGCCTAAGCTGGTAATATGTGTGGAAATGATACACAGACCTAATCAGTTTGTTTGAGTGATTCAAATGGTCTGTGAATGAAACACCACAGCCTGTAGTTGAACATAGAATAGCAAAGTTAAGTTGGTTTTGAAACATCTGTAGTGGACTTGAAGACCACTTTCTTGCAGTAGAGTCGTCTGTTATTGGAGGGTTTAGGTAATGGTCAAACGGATTTGGTACTTTCACTTGAAATAAATCTCGTTCAGACAAAGCTATATCAAGCTGATTTAGTTGAATTATTTTCTGGTCATAAGTTGGTGCAACATTATACTTGGCATCCACGTTAAATTGAAACGCGTTTACAATGACAATTGTTGGTGATTTAAATTCCATTGTGCTTTTTTTATGTGATAATAAAAATGTTTATAACCTTAACAAATCTTGACACGAGCAAACCAGTGTGGTTAACTAATGGGATTGATAATCGTGATGGTAGCAAGGCTGTAGCTATCCATGAAATGTTCTACACAGTAAAGTGGTTTAATGTAACTGATGATACAAGTTTTTATGCTGTTTATGCAGATTCTGGTAATAGTGGTGTAGACAAAAATACACACTTTATACCATCTGGGTATTATGACTTTTGTACATTAGCTAACTGGTTTCAAAATATATTTAAAATTAAAGCAACTTTAAATCAGGCTAACTTACTTGTTGAATTAGAAGTTCCTACAGGTAGTATACCAGTATTTTCAAGTGAACTTGCATATTTGCTTGGTTTAATAGATAGAAATACAATGCCCATAAATTGGGTAATGAGTTTTGCAGATAATGGTACTAGTGGATGGTATTATACAGCAGTTGTAACTAAAATAACTGGAATATATCCTGTTCATTTGTCAGTACACACAGTGCTAAATGTTTATTTAAAAGAACTAAACACGACTGAAAATATATATAATGGAAAGCCTTCAGATTTGTTGAGATGTTTACCAACTGGAACTGCTCCGTATTGTGAAATTGAAGTTATTAGATTTCCTAATTTACAGTTTAAAAAATTAGGTTCCAGTTTCTTTGAGTCACTGAGCTTATATGTAACTAATCAAGATGAAAAACCAGTTGTAATGCATGATTTTACTGTTGTTTTAGAAGTTAAATAGTTTTATTTTTGATAAAAAAATGAGTGGCGGCCCGAAGACAAAAATTATTCCAGTTTCATGTCCGTCAGTAGAGTTAAAAGATTTAGCTGACGTGCAAGATTTCGAAAAAGAAGGTGAGGTAGGAGAAGTGTATGGCCTTGAACTTGTGTCCGTTGGGTTGTACAAACGAAAGGCAATTGAAGATGAGAGACAGTTTCCTAAACTTAGTCAACTTCGTGATGTTACTGTTCCTACTCCAGTAAGTAATGTGTTATACAGTTTAAAATATGTTGGTAATAAATGGGTAATTATTCCTACCCCTGTTTCGCTTGCTCCTGTTCCCATTGTATGGGACATAAAGTTTGTTTTTATCAGTCCTTATGTTTATTTTACTGATGAAGGTGCCCTAGTATTTAAAAAAGTTGTTAACTCTGAGCCAACGTTTGTAAGTCTTGTGCCAAGCTATTCCGCAGAAACCAATAGCAGAGAAAAACTAAAACTTCAAGAGTATGGGAAACGAAGGTATCTTCTAACAAATAGAAAGGGTAGAACAGATACTTCTATTTCGTTCGTACCAGCAAATTTTACTATAGATAGAGAAGCGACAATAGTTTTTGAAATTCTCATGAGATCTGTGGAAGCTGCGAAAGAAGCAGATATCGCCCAGGGAATCAAACTTACATGGGATACCACAGTAGCAGAGTCAACAAAGGTTGTTATTGCTATTAGAAAAATCAATACAGATTTTGAAGTTTCGAGTAGTGTCCCTGCCGTTAAAGTAATGATTGATAAAACAACTCTAGTTTATCTAAATTTCATAAACCTGGAACACATAGATCTTGTTTCGTTTTATTACGCTAGCAAATTGTATACATTTGAAGAGTTGCAAAATAAAATAGAAGATTAAAAAAATATTTGCCATAAAAAATGCCACCATTGTATCCTCAAATACAATCTGATAAAACATTAAAGGCAGATTCATTTCGTTTAATAAATATTACAGAAGCATTAAAATATTTGGAAGAAGAACAAGCAAAATACTCTCGATGTAAAAGACGATATAAAACGGTTTTCAATTCTTTACACAACACATCAATGACCATGGGGGTGGTTTCAGCCGGATTATCTGTAGGAGGTATAACTCTGTTTGCAACGGGGGTGGGAAGTGTCGTAGGAATTGCTGTTGAAGGTATTGGTCTTGTCACAAGTCTAGCATGCTTTGGTATGGAAGCTATTAACAAAAGATTTTATATGAAGTTGCAGAAGCATGAAGCATTAAGTACGCTCGCAGCAGCTAAGCTGACGAGTATGAAACTTATTATTAGTAAGGCTTTAAATGATAATGAAATTGATGACAAAGAATTTAAGCGAGTCCAGGATGATTTGGCCAACTATAAACAACAAAAGTCTGAAATACAGAATAAGATGCGTAGTCAGGCTGTAAATGTTGAAGAGCTAAAGCAATCTTTTTTAGAGGAAGGAAAGAAAATAGGCGTAGAAGAAACTATGAAAAAAGTTTACGAACTGTTAGGCAAGTAAAGATCAGTTTTGGTAATCATTCATTAATTCTGAAATACTCTTCACAAAGAGATGTCATGCCTTTTATGCCTGCTCATTTGACGCCATCTGCACCACCGCCAGAGTACTACTGAGAAAAAAAAAGTTTTTTTATTGTCCTTGTATCTTGATAAAACTGATCGAGTAAGTTGTGACTTAAGTCAAGTTGTTGTAAGAACTTAGGGTAAGTAATTAATAAGTTCTTATGGCAACTCACTTAAAGGTTACCTATGTAGGTTCCTAGAAGTTAGTTGCAACTTGTTAATAAGTATTAAGTTTCGATTGACATCACTTGATAGAGATAAAGAGATAGATAAATGGGGGATCCCAAAATAATAAATTCAATAGAGTCGCATCCGTCATGCTCATCATTTTTTAAAAATTAAAGGGTTGATTCAGAAATAACGAGAGTGTAATGGGATAACTGAATTTTTGTTATTAAAAATAGCGTAAATTAGCGACGGATGCGGCTTTATTGAATGTATTGGTTTGGGATCCCCCATTTATCTATCTCTACTAAGGAGCTATTCAGAGTTTTCTGGTTTAGATCATCACTTGCATACTCAGACTGTCAGTTACAACACCATGCTGGCACTTAAAGCAAAAACTACGAGTCAGCTTATCCTTGGCGGAAGAAAAATTGACAAAAACAAAGCTGAACCTCCTGAAGTAACAAAGTGGTGGAAGAAATGGCTATATATATATATCTAAACAAACTGTAGAGTGTACCCTAATTAGGCAACAAACTGTAGACAGAGTGTTCCCTCGTTAGGCGCTTAGGTCACGCTGCTACATGTCGCAATTTCTTACAGTCCCAACCGACAGCATATAATTATAAGCGGCTTCAACTGTATCATAACCCATTACATCCTGTGGCTGATTTTGTAAAATTTGCTTACAGTCTTATGAAGACTACATTACAGATGTGGAGAGAGATTAATAATGTGGGGCTACCACACCACCCCTCCAATAATCGATCATTTTATTTGATCCTCTCGGTAATTATACAAGCCCATGCCAACCAAGACAGTCAATGCCTCTATTACCTAGCCGTACTAGTTCCACCCCAGAAATCATTCAAAGCAACGATTTTGATCAGCTGTCAACCCGTGATTATTAAGGTAGATACCCCACCACACCTAAATAATAAATGCTGTTATTGTCTTCTTTAAGCAAAGGTACTTCAGTTATTAATTACCATTGTCTCTATCAACACACCACCTTTCAATACAAAATAAAATGCAGTTAAACATGCACGCACACACACACACACACACACACACACACACACACACACACACACACACACACACACACACACACACACACACACACGCTCAAACACACAGATAACATGTTTACATGAAAACACACACACCACCCAGTCAGTTATTTGGGTTACGAACTTATCGTATTTCACCGACACACACACACAGTGCCCTATGTACAATAGCTGACAGTCGTTCTGCTCTACTGAACAAGTATAGGAACCCCATTAAATCTGACTTCCTTCCTCTGAGAACATGAAAAAGCATGTTTTATTTTACAAGAGGCTTTAATTTTCAGTAGCCCGCGCCATCACAGATTCTTATGAGCAGTGTGAGATTCTCATTAGCCGCCGATTTCATAGAGTTTTAGTCAACTGTAAAGATTGCTGAATCTATGCATAACACTGTGATATTTTGAAACACAGACAAGGCAGAATTGTACTGATTGATTGATTGTACAGTGCTTAACGTCCCGACAGCAACAAGGCTTTCTCAGGACGTGCCTGCACTGCTTGTGAAAAAAAAAACTAAACAGAAAATTGAATGTATGTCGCCAGCCGGTCAAATACGTTAAATAAACCTACAACATGGGGCCTAAATAAAGCTAAGACCATTTAGCAACACACATCCAATATCAAGAGCTACAGGCAGTGCAGACAGTAGGGAGAGTTTTAAAAAGGCAAATACAGGTGAAGAGACAAAGGGTAGACAGAAACGCATGCCCCAGAATAGAGAGAAAAACCCACCCTGTGGGGCTGACCAGGGTGACCCTGGGAACTAAAAAATACCTAACCCCACCCAAATCCCCCAGGGCAGACCCGGGTGGGGTCAGAGTTGTACTGAGCACGCTTAAACACAGGTATGACAGAGAAGCCGACAACTGATCATACCTGAATAGGAGTAGAAGAAACAATCCACACACTAGAAGCCTAGAAGTATATACTGTACAACTGTACATACACAATGACATTTTCTCAGGGACTTGCCCCTGTGTGATATTTGCGATAGTGAAGAAATACATTCACCAATGCCAAGGTCAATAGCATGTTAGGCTTACCTCTGAGGACGGAAACACCAGAGGTATTTTTGCAAGAGACTTAGATTCTCAGGAGCCTATGTCTTTATAGGCTTAAATTCTTAAGATTCTTTTTTGATTCATATCATGGAGAGCCCTGATTTAATAAGATTTCAGCCAAACCATAAATACGTAAAATAATCTACCTTTGTTTGGGTCTGCTGAGTGGCCGAGAGGATACTTCCGTTGGTTAGGATAAAATAGTTAGCGCAAGCTATTCTGTCTGTGCTGGGTTCGTTTCACGCTCTCGGAGCCAGTTGTCACTCTACGCCACGGAGGCTTTCACAGGAAAAGGTGAACGTGTAGACCCCCAGGGTTATAGCCCTCTCCATAGGGGGTGAATTAGCACGTGAATAACCCGGGTTACATCAATTCCTGTGAAAGCAGGTGGCAGGCCACTAAGCAGCCCTTTTGTCAATGTTTTTTTTTCTATTTTTTTCTTTGTTAATTTTTAATTTTTTTATTTTATTATTTTTTTCTTATTTTTTTAAATTTTCTTTTTTTATTTTATTATTTTTTCCTATTTTTTATGTTAGGAAAAAAGCAAAATAAGTACATCACTGGACAAAGGGAAATAATCTGGAAACAAAGACTAGTTAAAATATCAATGCTGTCACCCAGCCCCCCCTACCACCACACCCCACCCCACCCTACAAAGCCCCACACACCCACATCCTACCCCCCCCCCCCCCCCCACCCAGACACACACAATCACTACACTGTGTACCCGTACCAAGGCAAATGCCTGATTTAAGTCACTGGGTCAAAACGCAAATGTAGTTCAGATTATGGTCACTGTGTCAAAACTAAAAATCTGTATCATTAGGCCATTTCGGAATAAGGAGGTCATTTCAGCATAAGCATGCCATGAGTTGAACAGTAGCAAGCCAACTCAAAATGAATTCTGTTTGCAACAAACAAGAATACATGAAAAACCCATCTGGAAATAGGCTAGTCCATCAAGCTATTCAAATGGTCGGGTCCAAACGGGTGTTTTATAATACCCCTTTCACGTCCACAGAGGTATGAACAGATTTTGCACTATAGACCTTTCTTTCCAGGGTGCTATGTGCACGCACCCTTATGCACTATTGCGTGTTAAAAAGTATCCTATTACCTTATAGACATATCTTTTTTCACCCACTGCACAGTTGATTCAACACATTGCCTGGGGTAAAATTATTAAGTTACTGTTCATGTATCCCTTTCCCATCCACAGAGGTATGAACAGATTTTGCACTATAGACCTTTCTTTCCAGGGTGCTATGTGCACACACCCTTATTGTGCAGGGCCGGACCCAGGGGGGGGGGGGGGGTTACCTGGGTTCCGGAACCCCCCCTCCCAACTAAAAAAATAAAAAAAAAAAAAAAAAAAAAAAACAGTGAATTTTTTTTATGCAATGGGAGTTCCAAAGTTTTATTATTTTTTTTTATTGTTTTTAAAACATTGCAGTTTTTAGTCACTTTTGATCCAAGGCACAAAGAGTTATTTATAGACAATTCAACGGAAATCCATTTCAAGGGATCCGTTTAAACGTCCAAAACGTTTTCCCGTTGAAACAACCAAGTAACCCAACCCCTAACCCTAAATTAGTAAATGCAGCCATATTTTCTTGTTCTGGCCACAAGCCTCTTCCAGCACCTTCACCTTGATACAGCCCTAATCCCCCAAAAACGACTTTTTAGAAAGATTAATTAAGACGCTAAGTTGATAATTATGATAATTCGTTGTAACGAACATCCGTTGAAACGACCATCGTTGAATCGTCCAAAAACATCGTTGAAATGGATTTCCGTTGAATCGACCAGGTACCCAAAAGAGTTGCTTTCCTTCAGTGCATGTCTTTCCAAGAAAGATCAGTGAAAAGACGTCTGACGTCATTAAGGTTTGTGGGGGGAAGTTTAAATCTAGATCTATTTTCTTTGGTAACACTTCACTTTTGCTGTCTCCTCGAAAATGCCAAAACTGAAAAAAACAGATGCTGATGGCAGTAGGCGACTGTCATGCTGGTTTTCATCAAGCTCCATTTCAGAAGGTGGGTACATTTTTAAATCCAATTTTGTCTCATAAAAGAAATGTAGTCAGTAGAACTAGGTAAAATTCACCCATTCCGAATTCGATTCAAATGAGCACGTGGCGATGGTGCCGGTACTTCCTTCCTGTGAGTGTAGCCTATGCTGTAGGAGCTGATACTAGCTGCATATAATGAATATCATAGATATAAAACAGCCCCACTTATTAAAATACCAAAACAGGTAACAATTAAAGTAATGCATAGCCTAAAATTTATTTCACAAAGTATTATGATATATAACTTTAAAAATGTCAATTTAAAGAATAAAGATATCGGCATCAATGATCAATATTGCTTTTATATTTATAAAAAAAATCTTTGGACGGCAAAATATCGTTTTCAATAACAAAACCAAGGGCTAAGTTATAAGGTATCGTTTTCACTAGTGCAGCTTACTAGCTATGTATTGTGACGTAAATCTCTTCGGAGAGCAGAACAGAACCGTCTTGATGGCTGACTATGGAAACCATAGCCTATCTGACACCACTTTGACAGCGTCGCCATCAATTGTGACGGCAACATAGCCTTTCCGGGTGCGAAACCGTCATGACGACTTCGGTTTTTGGAACGACAAGAAGCCATCATGACGGCATCCCAACCACTGCCTTTTTCACATAATAAAATGGAAAATAAAAATGTGCTGAAATTTTGCCAACTGCTGAAAATCAGCAAATTTGTTAACAGTTCCTATGCCTGTGAACAGCGTGCTACAAAATAAGATTATTCACCCTTAGGCCTTTTGTTGATGAAATTTAAAATAAGCTAAGAACTAATCAGAAAACCACTGTTTTTTATATTAAATTATTATTATAAATTTGTAGTAGACGTGTTAACACCTGCAATGCATAATCATATATAAGATGTTGAAAAGACGGTTCTATTTTATTTTACATTTTTGTTGTTGCTTTTAGGATAATTTCATGTTTTAATTTTTATGTTATGTCTTTGTTTTTGTTTTTTTGTTTTTTTTTCTTTTTGTTTGTTGTTGTTGAGTAAATTGTAAAGCGCTTAGAGCTGTTTACAGGTAAGCGCTATATAAGAAAACCTTTAATAATAATAATAATAATAAAAGTTGTTTTTCTAAACGGCAGATGATGCAGTTCCTCGAAAGAGACAAAAATCAACCCAAAGTGAGACCACTGGCAGTGGAGTTCGAAACAGTGACATGGGAACAAGTAAAAGCAGTGTTGGTGAGTAATTTACTGCCCCGCCCCCCCCCCCCCCCCCCTCAAAAAAAAAAAATTAAATTAAATACAACCTGAAATTGATACGTGATTGAGTGTTTCAATTTAATAATTAATATTAAACAAAATGACTGGTGTGTTCCATTGGCTATCATTAGCCTAAGAAGACTCTACGAGTCATAAGGTAGCAAAGATTTTGTCCATCATTTGGGGGGAGGGGTCTAAAAAGAAAAGCTGTTATTTCAGATCATAAATATATATCTAAGCTTGACTGAAGTGTGTAAACGAAGACATATATGCTTTAAATGTAATTATCTTGTTGCAGGTCTCTCTCTCTCTCTCTCCCTCTCTGATCTCTCTCTCTCTCTCTCTCAGTATGTGTGACTGTGTGTGAGTGTGTGTGTGTGTGCGCGTGCGTGCATGCTGTGTGTGTGTGTATGTGTGTCGGCGTGAGAGAGAGAGAGAGAGAGGGGGGGGGGGGGGGAGATAGCACCTGCATACATATTTGCCCTTGCTGTATGAACTTTAATGTACTTAATGATTCTTTGTTTATTGCTTTACTTTGTATTTTTACTCATTTTATATTTTTGTGCGTACGCGTATGCGGGTAGGAATGTCTGGAGTGCGTGTCCGAGAGCGTGTGTTTGTTTTTGTGCGTATGTGCCTGAGTGCGTGCGTGTGTAAGTGTGTGTGTGTGTGTGTGTGTGTGAGTGTTCGTGCGTGTGTGCATGCGTACTGAATTGCGGTGTACATGAGTGTGTGTGTGTGCGTGCATGCGCGAGTTGTGATGTGCATGCGTGCGTACCTGAGTGCGTGTGTGGGTGTGTGTGTGTGTATGTGCGTGGTGCGTGCGTGCGTGCGTAAGCGAATGCAGCAGTGCATGTATGTTTACATGTCTATGTCACTTATGTAGTAGATGTAGCAACGGCAAGTTTGAAAACTGGTCCTGTTACCAATAACTTCTACCGTTGGAAAATAAAGGTTCATTGTTCATTGTTCTCTTTCTCTCTCTCTCTCTCTCTCTCACAGGTACACACACAATCGTTTTAGTATTTCAGACTTCTCATAGACCCAACTTTTATTTGTATTTCAGACTCCTCCTCAAGCATTGATCAGCCTGCCGGGGGCCTGCTTTCTGAATCCTCTGCCATGCCAATGACCAACCAGCCTGATGTGAGCCTGCTTTCTGACTCTTCAGATTTCTCCTCTCAGATCACCAGCAACAAAAATATCGATTTTGGTGAAGTTTTCAAGAAACACACGCGAGTCGTTTCACTGTCAAGCCGTGACAAGGAGCATCTTCTAAGGCAACACTGGAGACCATCACCTGGTTTTCAGTTTCCAACAACAGTGATAAACAACAAGAACCAAAAATTTCAGCATGAGTGGTTGCAAAAGTACTCCTGGCTTGTGTATTCTCCTTTCGAGGATGGGGCTTACTGCAAGTATTGCCTATTATTTGCAAAGTCTACTGAAAACCTGGGCAAGTTTGTGAAGACGCCATGCAAGAACTGGAATAAAGCCTGTGATCAGATCAAAAAGCACTCGTTATTACAATACCACAAAGATGCAATGGCAAATGGAAAGCAGTTTTTGACAATCATGGATAAACCAGAGCAGAGCATCGCCAGTGAAATCAATCAGAAAAATGCAGAAAACATCGCTGCAAATCGACAAGTTCTGATTGATTGTACATTGCTTAACGTCCCGACAGCAACAAGGCTTTCTCAGGACGTGCCTGCACTGCTTGAGAAAAAAAAATAAACAGAACATTGAATGTATGTCGCCAGCCGGTCAAATACGTTAAATAAACCTACGACATGGGGCCTAAATAAAGCTAAGACCATTTAGCAACACACATCCAATATCAAGAGCTACAGGCAGTGCAGACAGTAGGGAGAGTTTTAAAAAGGCAAATACAAGTGAATGGACAAAGGGTAGACAGAAACACATGCCCCAGAATAGAGAAAAAAACCCACCCTGTGGGGCTGACCAGGGTGACCCTGGGAACTAAAAAATACCTAACCCCACCCAAATCCCCCAGGGCAGACCCGGGTGGGGTGACAAGTTCTGACAAGCCTCTTCAGGATTGTTGAAGTGTGTGGAAGACAGGGGTTAGCTCTGAGGGGCAACTGTGATGATGGCATTCTTCAGAGTGAGAACAGAAGCAATTTCAATGCCCTTTTGAATCTGTGCATCAATGCAGGAGATGAAACTCTCCGGAAACATCTAGATACATGCGATAAGAAGGCCACATACATTTCAAAAAGTACACAAAACAGACTGATAGAGGTTCTTGGTGATCAGATCCGCAACAAGATTCTTGCAGAAATTATTGCAGCAAAACAGTTTACCGTGCTTGCTGACGAAGTCACAGACAGCTCAAACTGGGAACAACTTTCAATTATATTGAGATTCGTCGATGGAAGTCTGAAAGTTCGTGAAGAGTTCCTGGCTTTTGTCCAGTGCAGAGATACCACAGGTGAAACACTTTACAACAAGATTGTTGAGTGTCTGGGCTTGTGGGGGCTTGATTTCAACAATGTTAGAGGACAAGGTTATGACGGGGCCGCAAACATGGCAGGAAAGTTTAAAGGAGTGCAGGCACGTTTTCAAGCAAGGAACAACAAAGCACTGTACTTTCACTGTGCTTCCCATAGCTTGAGTCTCTGCATTGTAAAAGCATGCGGCTTGCCTGCAGTGAAGAACATGATGGGAGCACTGAGAAAACTGTCACTGTTTTTCTCAAACTCTCCAAAGAGACAACGAAAACTTGAAGATACCATCGAAGCATCTCAGCCTGACACGACAAAGACAAAGCTTGTTGATCTGTGCAGAACAAGATGGGTAGAAAAACATGAAGCACTGGAGGTTTACACATCTCTCTTCCTGGTTGTTCACGACTGTTTGGGACAAATGTGTGAAGACAGTGACAATTGGGACAGTGAGACATTGACCAAGGCAACTGGCTTTCTCCACACCTTGAGCAGCAGTGTTTTCCTCGTTGCATTCGTTGTCGTCCGCAATTGTTTGCGTTACTTAAAACCCTTGACAGTGAAGCTCCAGAAAAGAAGTAAGTATAGATTGCTTAACGTCCCGCAAGCGACAAAGGCCTTCTCAGGACGTGCCTGCGCTAAATGAAGAAAAAACTGCAAGAAGCGCAGACAGGAGGGAGAATTTCAAAAGAAAAATACAGATGAATGGACCAGAAAGACAGAAATACAAACCCCCAAAAGAGTAGAACCCACCTTGCAGGGGTTAGACAAGGTGACCCTAGGAACTAAAAAGTAGACAACCCCACCAAGGTCCCCTAGGGCAGACCCGGTGGGGGTTCCAGAAAAGAACAAAAGATGTTGTCGATGCCTACAGGGAAATCAAAGAGGTCAGTAACTGCATGTCTTCTATTAGAAGAGATGTCGACACAGCGTTCGTTGCCTGGTTTGGTGAAGTCAGCAAAATGGCAAATGCTTTGACAACTGATGTTGTTGTTCCTCGTCAAGCATCCCGCCAGACTCTCCGTGACAACCAACCTGCGGCCACTCCAGAAGAATATTTCAAGATTAGCATTGCCATTCCTTTCTTGGAACACCTGTCAACCGAATTGGACTCGAGGTTCAAAAATGCTGACCTAGCAGTTGATGGTCTCTGTCTGGTGCCAAGCACTTTAATAGACAACCAGGATGGTTTCATGCAGGTTCCAGAAGGGGTGAAGACACTGGCAATGTTGTGGGAGTCTGACCTACCAGACAACGCTACCCTTGATGCAGAATACCAACGGTGGGTTTGCAAATGGCGAAGTGCTGCTGAGAATGCGACAGCTATCATCCCATCCACGGCATCAGAAGCACTGAAACACTGTGACAGGGATTTTTATCCCAACCTGTTCATCATGCTAAAGAACCTTTGCACCCTGCCTGTCACTACTGCCGAGTGTGAGCGTTCAAACAGTCAGTTGCGCAACCTGAAAAACTACCTGCGCTCTACAATGGGGCAACAGAGACTCAATGCACTTGCTTTACTGAAAGTGCACAGGGATGTTGATATTGACTTCAAAGAGGCAGTGACCTGTTTTGCCAGAAGATACAATTCACAAATGGTACTAATGCCGAGGAACCTAGTGCAGCAAGACTGAACTGAAGTGAAAGCAGGGCCCTGATGTTCATAAACTACAAGGTAAAGCTTTATACCGTTAACGATCAACGAAAAGTAGTGAATAATAATAGTATACAAAACATCTCTGTTGATAAATAAATGTTTGTGTGTGTGTGTTTGTGTGGGTGTGGGTGTTTTTTTTAAGGGAGGGGCAGGTGATAATTTTTGTACCCCAGAGTTTGTCAGTTCGATTATTCAAAAAGCTCAAAGTCCCCAGACCATCACAAATGGCTTTTTCAAGGCTCAGATTGCACCAGATTGCACCATTTTGCATCCTTGAAAAAAAAAAATTCCGGGGGGGCATGCCCCCGGACCCCCCTAGAAGGCTCGGCGCTTCGCGCCTTCGCTTTATACTGAATCTGTAACCCCCCCATCGACTTTTCCCAGGTCCGGCCCTGTTGTGTAATAAAAAAAATATCCTATTACACTACCGGGCAATCTGACTGGGAAGTAAACTTAGGAAGTTACTGTTGATGTGACTTTCTAGAATAACATGATTTTACTTGCCAACTAACTTCAAATATACCTACAACTTTCAAGTAACTTTAAAGTTAGTGTCATAAGTTCTTTTAAGTGACTTAAAACAAGTTCTTATAAGAACCTAAACATAAGAATTTGTAAGTTCTTGACCCTAGTCAATAAGATACTCGGACAGATTTCCCAAGTTACAAAGACAATAGAAAAACTTTTTTTTTCAGTAATAGTCTGGTGGTGGGGCAGATGGTGTTAGATAAGCAGGCGAGAAAAGCATGACATCTCTTTGTGAAGAAATTAATGGATTACCAAAACTGATCTTTACTTGCTTATAAATCCTTGAACTTTTTTCATAGTTTCTTCCACCCCTATTTTTTTCCCCTTCCTCTAAAAAAGATTGCTTTAGCTCTTCAACATTCATGGGTTGACTACACATCTTATTCTGTATTTCAGATTTCTGTTGTTTGTAATTGGCCAAATCATCCTGCACTCTCTTAAATTCGTGATAGGCAATTTTATTATCGTCTAAAGCTTTACTGATAATAAGTTTCATACTGCTCAGCTTAGCTCCAGCAAGCGTACTCAAGGCTTCATGCTTCTGCAACTTTGTATGAAATCTTTTGTTAAGGGCTTCCATACCAAAGCATGCCAGGTTTGTGGCAAGGCCAACACCTTCAACAGCAATTCCTATGACACTTCCCACTCCCGTAGCAAACAGAGCTAAACCAGTGACAGATAATCCAGCTGAAACCACACCAACGGCCATTGATGTGTTGTGTACAGAATTGAAAACTGTTTTATATCGTCTTTTGCACCGGGAGTATTTTGCTTGTTCTCCTTCCAAATACTTCAAAGCTTCTGTAATATTCATTAAACGGAATGAGTCTGCCTGTAATGATCTATCTGGAACAATAGGATCAAGCGGCTCAGGCGGTATTTGCGGATACAGTGGTGGCATTTTTTGTGGCAAATATTTTTTATATTTAATCTTCTAATTCATTTTGCAACTCTTCAAAGGTATACAATTTGTTAGCGTAATAAAATGAAACAAGATCTATGTGTTCTAGATTTATGAAACTTAGACGAACTAGAGTTGCTTTATCAATCACTACATTAACAGCAGGGACACTACTCGAAACTTCAAAATCTGTATTGATTTTTCTAATAGCAATAACAACCTTTGTTGACTCTGCTACTGAGCTATGCCATGTAAGTTTGATTCCCTGTGCGATATCTGCTTCTTTCACAGCATCCAAAGATCTCATGAGAATTTCAAAAACTATTGTCGCTTCTCTATCTATGGTAAAGTTTGATGGTACGAATGAAATAGATTGATTGATTGTACATTGCTTAACGTCCCGACAGCAACAAGGCTTTCTCAGGACGTGCCTGCACTGCTTGTGAAAAAAAATAAAAAATAAACAGAACATTGAATGTATGTCGTCAGCCGGTCAAATACATTAAATAAACCTAACAAATGGGGCCTAAATAAAGCTAAGACCATTTAGCAACACACATCCAATATCAAGAGCTACAGGCAGTGCAGACAGTAGGGAGAGTTTTAAAAAGGCAAATACAGGTAAATGGACAAAGGGTAGACAGAAACACATGCCCCAGAATAGAGAGAAAAACCCACCCTGTGGGGCTGACCAGGGTGACCCTGGGAACTAAAAAATACCTAACCCCACCCAAGTCCCGCAGGGCAGACCCGGGTGGGGGCGAATGAAATAGAAGTATCTGTTCTACCCTTTCTATTTGTAAGAAAATACCTTCGTTTTCCATACTCTTGAAGTTTTAGTTTTTCTCTGCTATTGGTTTCTGTGAAATAGCTTGGCACAAGACTTACAAGCATTGGCTCAGAGTTAACAACTTTTCTAAATACTAAGGCTCCTTCATCAGTAAAATAAACATAAGGACTGATAAAAACAAACTTTACATCCCATACAATGGGAATAGGTGCAAGTGGAACAGGGGTAGGAATAATTACCCACTTATTACCCACATGTTTTAAGCTGTAGAGCACATTATTTACAGGAGTAGGAACAGTAACATCATGAAGCTGACTAAGTTTAGGAAACTGTCTCTCAGCGCCATCTTTTACATCATCAATTACCTTTCGTTTGTACAATCCAACAGAAACAAGTTCAAGGCCATACACCTCTCCTACCTCACCTTCTTTATCAAAATCTTGCACGTCAGCCAAATCTTTCAACTCTATTGACGGACATGCAACTGGAATAATTCTCGGCTTTGGACCAAGACCGCTCATTTTTATAAAACAAAAATAAAATTTATTTCACTTCCAACACAACATAAAAATCATGCATCACAACTGGTTTGTCATCCTGATTAGTTACATATAAGCACAATGATTCAAAGAAACTGGAGCCTAATTTTTTAAACTGTGAATTAGGAAATCTAACAACTACATTTTCGCAATAAGGAGCAGTTCCAGTTGACACACATTTCATCAATGTCGAAGGCTTTCCATTGTGAAGATTATCAGTTGTGCTTAGTTCTTTTAAATGAACATTTAGCACTGTGTGTACTGACAAATGAACAGGATATCTGCCAGTTATTCTTGTTTTTTTTTGGTGAAAGTAGACGTCCGACTGATGATGACCAATCTTCATCTGGATGTATTATTTTTTTACCTAAAAATCCAAGTAATAATAAAAGACTAATTGATAAAGAAAAGTTTGCACTTTTCGGAAATTCAATTGTAACAAGTAAATTAGCTGGGTTTAAAGTTGCCTTAATTTTAAATTCATTTTGAAACCATTCAGCTAAAGTACAAAAGTCATAATACCCAGCTCGTAAAATATCACCCTTCTCAATACCATCGAGAGTTCCACTTACAGAATAATTTTTATCATCTGTTACATTAAACCACTTTACAGTGTAGAACATTTCATGAATAGCTACAGCTTTGCTACCATCACGATTATCAATCCCATTAGTTAACCACACTGGTTTACTTGTGTCAATATTTGATAAGGTTATAAACATTTTTATTATCGCATAAAAAAAGCATAATGGAATTTAAATCTCCAACAATTGCCACTGTAAATGCATTTCAATTTAACATGGATGCCAAGTACAATGTCGCACCAACTTATGACCAGAAAATAATTCAGCTAAATGAGCTCAATATAGCTTTATCTGAAGGAGATTTATTTCAAGTGAAAGTGCTGAATCCATATGATCATTACCTAAACCCTCCAATTACAGATGATGCAACTGCAAGAAAGTGGTCCTCAAGCCCCTACAGATGTTTCAAAACCAACTTAACTTTGCTATACTATGCTCAACTACTGGCTGTGGCGTTTCTTTTACAGACCATTTGAATCACCCAAACAAACTGACTAAGTCTGTCTATCGTTTCCACACATATTACCAGCTTAGAAGAATACTGTCAGAACTCCATACACCACTGCCTACTGAATCCAGTTTTAATCAGTTTAACAACCCCCCAGATATGAAAGCGTTTGAACGAATCTGTAATGAATTTAACATCAGTACAAAGTATGACTTTACACAAAAACTTGATGATCACAAAGGCATGGGTACATTGTATTATGCTATGAGTCACAGACAATACCCTCAAGATTACTGGCCTCCCTACTCTTCATTCTCATCAAAATCTGAAGTGTGGTTAGGTTCAATTGAACAGAAACAGTCTAATGCCTGGACCACATTTGTCTTGGATAAGAGTGACGGGTTTACACAAGCAGGAGTCGAACGCATTAATGAGTCTATCAGAACGTTTGTGTGGTGTATACTAGGAGCACAAGCTCAAACAAAGTCAAATATTTTAAACGGGAGTGGGAAATTTGAAGCACAAAACCAGTTTCTTGCAAATCTTGAAGATTCAATTAACTCAGTTGTTGATCTCCCTTCAAGTATACAACACTACCAAGACATTCTCAGATATGCCAGATCGAAAGTTGACTTTGTAGTTGGCATTGGGCTATACATGTTACCATCTGACCTTCAACTCCAAATGGGTACAATAACAAATTATAATAATGAAATAATTGTTGCTGGGCATGATCAAAAATTAGGCCTCAATCAATCTGTAAACTTGAGCCCAACAACCACTCACCTACAACCATTAATAACGCCAGTAACATCATCATTACCTGTACAGACAGTAACGCCAGTAATGTCAGTAACAGCCCCAGCATCGGCACCGACACCTGCACCAGCACCAGTACAGCCAGTAACCCCAGTAAACACACATGAGTCAGAGAAAACTGCATTGGTAATTGGCCTTACTGGATTAGGAATATTACCTCTTTACCTGTTTCATTAAATATCCTATAATTAACCCTCCTACTGTCACCAAAAAGACCCACACATGCTCTGCCATAAACCCTACTACCTTTGCTGCTGTACTTATCATCCAACTGACAACACTACCTATTATGCCAGGCAAGGCATCCATTGCTTTCACAGCCAATTTCTTAAGCAAGTCTGATATATGAGACAACTGTTTTTTTACCCATGCCTGTAAATCTTTTGGGTCTGATGGAGCTGGAGGAGCTGGAGGGGTCGGAGTGCTACCACCACCTGTTACAGCTAACACTACAGTCCTGATAATAAATCCAAGAGCAGTAATTAAACTTGCAATAGTGATACCCTGCTCTCTGAAAAGTGTTTTCAATCTCTCAGCCAAAGTTGTGTCTTCGTGAAGTATTTTCTGAATAGTTTCTCTAATCCTGTTGACCTGTGTTTTCAGTTTTTCTTTTCCTATTTCAATCACTTCTAGCCGTGCAGATCTTTCTATCTGCAAATCATTTAATCTGTGTTGTATTCTTTCTTTCATTTCTGTGTCATAATTCTCATCATCAGTTTTAGCTAGTTTTTCTTTTTCTCTTTCTATGTGATTATCAAGCTCGCCTAGTTTGGCTACATTATTCACAAGCTCACCTCTGATTGACTGCAGTGTTTTATCCAACCCCACTAACTCCCGCATTGTCAAAGGAGAGTCACCCATTGTTTTCATAGCCTCATTTATTTGCCCTTCTGTAAATGAAGTTTCTTGTATTACTGTGTTTGCTAATTCTGGCAGTCTTGTTACTTCAGTCATTTCAATTTCTTGTCCAGTTGGCAACCTTGTTTGCGCATCATGAAGAGCACTAGCAAGACGAGGTGGTAACTGTTTATCTCCAATACCAAGTTGACGCAAGGCGCCACCACCACCTTCATTTTTGATTGTACTTAAAGCTCTAAACTTACCAGGGTCTCTTTTGTTAGTCAATTGTACTTTTCCTCTGTCAACAGTATTTAAATATAAATGGCCCTTGCCATCAAGTTCAAACTGATTAGGATCTATGTTGTCTGGGCGGTCACCAACATGATCATAAAACGAGTTCACTTTGCTTTCTAAAAGTTCGTGGCGTAAACTGAAAGTATTCCTTGTACCAGTCATATCTGTTGCACTAGAATCATAGTCATTCATGTCATCCATTTCAAAATCTTCTTGACCAAATCCTCCTGCTGCCATTGTTTTTATTAATTAATTTTTTTGATTTTTGCTTAATAAAATGACACAGTCTTACGGATCAAAGTTAGACCCAAACAGAAAACTACGTGAACCTCTTGGTGTTAAGGGCATTAGGCAATCAATTGTTATCACTAACAATCCTAGCACCATAGACCAGAACCAAACTCTTACTGTAAAGTTTCCTAACCTAGGCCCCAATGATGTTATTGTTCCTGGTACTGCTCACCTTGCTTTTAATATCAAACTTTCATCAGACACAGATGACGAAAGAACACTAGTTGGCAACCTTGGTAGAGCAATTATTAAAAATATTAAAGTTAAACTTGAAGGACAGGAAGTTTTTAGTCTTGACGATGCTGATGTATTCTACTGTTTCAAAGATCTGTGGCTCACAAGTGAAGAACGAGAAGACCGTATTTACCAAGGCATACAGTCTGATAATGTTGCCAAACTCAGAATCAATGCAACAGATAAATCAACGACAGTAGTCAAGGACGTTATTGTGGCAGAAACATATGGAAATAGATTTTGCATTCCACTTGAATTTGAAATCCTAACAGCGCATTTGCCTTATTACCAAGGAGCACTAAATGATCGTCTGAGTTTTGAACTAATTTTCAATGACTACTCCAAAGTTATCAAATCAACGGATCTCAATGCATCATACAAGATCTCTAATATTTCCTTGGAATATGAAATTGTTACACACACTGAATTAGCCAGACTCATACAAAATCAATATCAGACAAGACTGCCGATTTATTATGATCGTGTTATTAGAAACAGTTTAATTAATAAAAACAAAAGTGACCAGATTTGGAACATCAACTTGAACACACCTGCTAGGTCACTGAAAGGCATTCTTATGGTGTTTGTTGAACCGGGAAGTCCATACCAAAGGGATTCAGAAAAATTTTACAATCCAAAGATTAACCATTTGTCTTGTACTATTGAAGGCCGTCCTAATCAAGTGTATGCTTCGGGTATGCTACCTTACCAGCACTATGACGAGATCACAAAATATTTTGCAGGTGGAAGGCTTAGAGAAAAACCAGCAAACATGGCATCTAAAGATCTGCATCTGTATGACGTAAGAATTGCTCAATACCTGACAGACAAGTATGCACTGTGGCTAGATCTTCATAGTACAGACGATGACTACCTACATGGGTCAGGTCGTACTGTCGAAAATGGTAGTGACGGAATTACAATCCAAATACAAAAAAAAGACTGAAACCGCTGGTGCAATAAATATATATTTGTATCTGATTTATGACGCACAACTGAACATTCAAGAAAGCAGACTGAGTGGACACATATATTAAAATTATATTGTGTTTTAAAATGAACTTGATGACACTCGATCCACACTGTGGCTTGTTTTGTGGGGCCACAGGTTGTGGTAAAACTGAATTTGTTCTTGAACTCTTACAAACAAGATACATCTGTCATTTTGAAAACATTGTGATATTTTGTCCTACTATCAAACACAACAAAGCTTATCACAACCGTTTATTCATTTGGACTGATCATAACATATATTTAGTCGACCCTGAGAAAAAACTGAACGACTACCTGCTGTATTTTTACAAACAATTTGAAGGACAGCCAACTTTGTTTATTGTTCTGCAGAGAAGGATATTGTTAAGAAGAGAAAGACATTAGCAGAACTTGCCTTCAGTGGCAGACACGCAAACATCAGTGTCTGGATTCTCACTCAAAAATATAATGCTGTACTAAAAGATTTTCGTGAGCAGTTAAAGTTTATCTGTTTGTTTTACTGTAAGGATCGTGACAGCTTTGAAGACTGTCTCAGAGAAAACGATGTCATCCCAAATAAGCATGAACGAGATGATGTAAAAAACAAACTAAAATCGACTAAGCATCTAAAGCTTATTTTAAAGACAGATCAGCCCACAGGGTATGGATTAGTGAATTAATTTAGCTTTTTATTTTGTCCATAAAAAATGATGGTCTGACAAATCGTGCAAGCGTTTGATATCACAGAGAGCTTCAAAGACGTTGATCAATTAGATTCCTTAATAACATCTACCAAACAGCCTGACATAAGCCTCTCAGTGCCATAGGTGATATATATGTCATATAATGTGACTTTGGACTTTTTTGATGATGAGCATCCAGTTGTGGAGTACATAACAGTTGATTTTAGGACACATACCTTTAAAGTTAATGATGCCAGCTGTGACTGGTTTGCAATACTTTGTTATAACATATTTAAACAACTACGTAAGCTAAATGGTTATATTAACTGTGTTACAGTAAATAAAGTAATGTTACACATGTGGCATGAGCAGACAGCAGAAATATTATTTATTTAATATTTTGTCGGTCAAATAAAAATGACGGACAACACGATCAATGTAACAGACTGCTTCAGATATATCCAGCACTTTGATCAGTTAAGAACAGATTTTAGACAACCAGAAATAACACCAATATCATCACCAACAACGTTGATATATGTGTCATATCAAATGACTTTAGAAATATTTGAGGAGTTACCATTTGTAGAGTACATGCCTGTTGATCTTAAGACATATACGTTTGAAGTTGATGATGACTGGTTTGAGTCAGTGTGTGAGCAAATATTCAGACAACTATGTGAACTGAATATGTTTACAGTCAATAAAGTGGTATTACACAAGGTGTAATGTTTTCTATTTATTATTTTGTCGGACAAATAAAAATGACGGACAATTCCCAAAGCTCGTCAAGCTTAAGAAACGTGTTTCACACAACAGATTTGCCTATATCCAACACTTACAGTGTTTATGAATCAATAGAAGGTCTTTTTTGGTCATACAAGATAATATTCTTTCTGGCAGTGTAAAGATTCAGATTGTTGCGAAAATAGAATTTACCAGGGTAGATGGTGAAGTGATTGTTTCATATATCTCAACAAGACAACACACAGTTAATTCAAGAAGGGAATTGGAACAAGTGTTTAGAGAAAGACTGTTGCCTGACTTCCTAGAAGCCATTGACAGAGCAAAAATGCAGGGGTCTGGTTGGCATGAAGGTCGTGTACATGAACTGCAACTGAAGCAGTCAAGATACCATCCTATTTTAGGCAAATCATGGTTGCCACTGCCAACTGAGGTTGTAAATAAAAAGGCTGTAGTCAATATTCAGAACAATGATAATTTCTGTTTTATGTGGTGTGTTCTTGCCAAACTACACTTTGTAAAAACAAGACCTGAACGTATATCTAACTATACCAAATTTGAAAATGAACTCAACTTCAGTGGTATAGATTTTCCTGTTAAGGTAGAGGACATAGACTTGTTTGAAAAACTAAATCCTGGTATATCTGTAAATGTGTATGTATGGGATAATGAGTCTGAGAACAAATTAGAACCAATTAGAGCATCACCACTTGCCCCCACCTATGGTCAGCCAGAAGATAAGCATGTTGACCTTTTATTAATAAGTTCCGGTCATAACTTTCACTACACAATTATTAGGAGTATGTCACGTCTAATTCATGGGCATACAACAAAACACAAGTGTAAACAGGAATTTTGTAAAAAGTGTTTACAGAGGTTTTCCTCTATTGAAGTAGCACACAAACATGTTAAACATTGTAGTTCACCTGATGACATTCAAACAGTACTTAGGTATCCAGATCCTGGCAGCAAGGTTTATTTTAAAAACCATGGGAATCAACAAAAGCTGCCGTTTGTAGTGTATCTGATTTTGAATCACTGGTTGTACCATATTACAGTCCTGTTCCAGAATCATTACCAAAGACAATAAAGTTGAGTGACCAAGTGGTGTGTCCTTTCGGATACATTCTTGTTAGGTCAGACGGTCAGCATACAGAACCAGTTATCTACAGAGGTGAAAATGCAGCAGCTGAGTTTTTAACAGAAATGAGACAACTGTATAGTCAAGTAGTACAGTATTTGGAAAACTGTCAGATGCCTTTGTTGATGACCGAAGAAGACAAACTAAATTTTGATGCAGCAGTGATGTGTTGGATTTGTGAACAAGCCCTTAACTCTTAAACGTTTGCCTCCCTTGACATCGATGGAATTCCATCGATGCTTTCACAGTGGAATTTTCCACTGCTATGAAAAATTTAGAATCGTCTTTTTTTTTTTTTATTTCACTAATTTTATTAGTTGTATAGGGTTCACATTAATGTTTGAATGACTCCATGCTGTAAAAATACGAAATATATTAAAATAAAATAAAATAAATTCGCATCCTATCACGTACTTGCTCTCTGCAAATTCTTCGCCATCTTGTTTGAGTTGCGATCTTCTTGTGCGCATTTCTTTCGTCGATTTCTCGCTATCATGAGTTCAGAGGAGAGTGAAAACGGAACGGATTACTCCACTGATGTATCCTTGGATAATTCTGATGGTGCAGACAAAACCTTGGGGAGGAATGGCTTTGGAAATCGCCGTGTTCCACATGACAGGTACAGACTTCCTTGTGTCTATTTTTAGATATGTCATTCTTGTGTTTACGAAGCAAAAGTTACGCTAAAAAAGCATCAATAATAATAACGACGTCTAAATTATGGCAGGAATAGTATATCTGTACACCTTTTATGTGGGTTCATCTCTTTTTGCTCAAGTTTTCATTAATATTTTAGCGTATACTGAGGTAACTAGGAGGCTGTCTGCTTTGTTTACATTATGGCTGCCACTGGTGTCAGTGTGAGAGGGAAGCTGTCATCGCTTCTGATCATGGTTACATGCATAATATCAACAGAACAATACATGCTTTGTATTTATTGCATTCCATACTTTGTGTTTGCAGTGCCTGGAGCTATGGGAATCTGGATCCTGGCCCTACTGACCCCATGCCCAAGTTCAGACCTTACAAAACACCTGGCATACAGCTACCTGACTGCCGCATAAGGGACGATGTGAGGAGATACGTGACACCTGCCTGCTTCTACAAACTCTTCTTCACCCTGGACATCATTACCCGCATCTGTGAGTGGACTAACGACTACGCAAGGATGCATGGGCCTGATAAGCCTACTATCTATCAAGGCTGGAAAGACGTCACCACAGATGAACTGTATGTATACTTTGCGTTGCTTATGTACATGGCCATTGTGAAAGCTCCAAATGAAGCTGCATACTGGTCGACCACTGCTCTGTACCATGGACTGTGGGCAAGGAAATTTATGAGTTATGCTCGTTTCAAGGCCCTTCAGGCCTTTGTGAAAGTGTGCAATGCTGCTACCGAGAACAATGTGAGTGATAAACTGTGTAAGGTACGCCTTCTTCATGACTACATCAAGGCCAAGTGCAAGAAACTTTATCAACCGTATATGAATCTGTCTGTAGATGAGAGAATGGTAAGAAACCGTGGTAGATTCACATTCAGGCAGTTTGTGAAGGATAAGCCCACAAGGTGGGGAATGAAGTTGTGGATTTTAGCAGATTCTTCTAATGGCTATACTTATGATTTTGATGTATATACTGGAAAAAGCACTGAAAAGTCACACTTTGGTCTGGCTTATGATGTTGTTATGAAGCTGTGTAAAAGTGTTTTCAAACAAGGTTATCATGTATTTTTTGATAACTTTTATACAGGTGTAGCACTAATGAAAGATTTATTAGCTAATGGTGTTCTTGCGTGCGGCACTGCCATTGCCAGTCGTAAAGGCATACCACCATTATTCAAGGATACAAAATCCTTTTCCAAGAATACTAGAGGCTCTGTGAGATGGTTGAGGGAGGGAAATTTATTATATTTACAATGGCTTGATAATAAGCCTGTCACATTTGTTAGCACCATGCATGAGAATGGCAGTAGTTATAAGTACGTACAGCGGCGTAATAAAGTAAATGGTGCCTTTAGGGCAATAAAAGTGCGTCAACCCAAACTTGTAGATAGTTATAATAAATATATGGGTGGGGTGGATAAAAGTGACCAGTTAATTGGTAAATATAAAACTCTGAGAAAAACTCACAGGTACTGGAAAACCTTGTTTTTTCATTTTCTTGACATTGCGCGAGTAAATTCCTACATACTTTTTAATGATTTTCGACGGAAAAACCCTGATATTCCAGAGTTACAAAGGCAAAAAAAGTTCAATCAGCTGAAATTCACTGAGGAATTAATTAGAGAACTTGCTGGAATAGATGAAAATAGTGATGTGCCTCTGTTCAAGAAGACTAACAGCCGGGCACCTACTCCAGTGCCCCCGCCTAACCACGCAATGCAGCCGGTGATGATGGAAAAGGCAAAAAATTGTAGATTATGTTATGCCAGTGAAAAAGTTGAAAGAAAAACACATGTGAAATGTTTTGTGTGTGATAAATCTTTGTGTTTTACAAACAAGAGAAACTGCCTTCTTCAAGCTCACCTGTAGATGCTGTGTAAAGTGTATTTGTACTTTGGAATTTTCACCTGCAAATATTTTCACTGCAAGCTAAGCATTGATTTATAAACAAATTATGTGTATAAATGTAGAAACATGTGGCTTTTTGAACACAGCTGAATTCCATGGTTGCAAACAGAAAGAAATATAAATAGTGAACAGTCTGTTTATGTTGTTCATAGCAGTTCATTCTTGTGAGCTACTTTCATTGTTTTCATTTTGTGCTACGTTTATGGAATACCGCCAGAGATCTGGAAACATGGAGGCACAGCACTGCACAACAAGCTCCATGACCTCTTTCTCTGCTGCTGGGAGGAAGGAACACTACCAAAAGATCTCCGTGACGCAGTCGTTATCACCCTGTACAAGAACAAAGGCGAGAAGTCTGACTGTTCCAACTATCGGGGAATTACCCTGCTGTCCATTGCTGGGAAAATCCTTGCAAGGCTGCTCCTGAATCGGCTGGTACCTGCCATCGCTGAAGACCAACTCCCAGAGGGCCAGTGTGGCTTCAGAGCAAACAGGAGCACCACCGATATGGTCTTTGTGCTGAGACAGCTACAGGAGAAGTGCCGCGAGCAGAACAAAGGGCTGTACGTAACATTTGTTGACCTAACAAAAGCGTTCGACACTGTGAGCAGGCAAGGCATGTGGCAGATCCTGGAGCGACTTGGCTGTCCCCCAAAGTTCCTCAACATGATTGTCCAGCTACACGAGGACCAGCAAGGCCAGGTCAGACTCAACAATGACCTCTCAGAACCATTCCCTATTCTCAACGGCATAAAGCAGGGCTGCGTGCTGGCACCGACCCTCTTCACCATCTTTTTTAGCATGATGTTGAAGCAGGCCACAGTGGACCTCGATGATGACGATGCAGTGTACATCAGGTATCGTCTCGATGGCAGCCTGTTCAACCTCAGACGACTGCAGGCCCACACGAAAACCCTAGACCAACTGATTCGTGAGCTGCTTTTTGCCGATGATGCTGCCCTCGTTGCACACACAGAGAGAGCCCTGCAGCGCATCACGTCTTGCTTCGCAGATGCTGCCCAGCTCTTTGGACTCGAGGTCAGTCTGAAAAAGACAGAGGTCCTCCATCAGCCAGCACCCAAGACAGTGTATCGCCCTCCTCACATCACCATTGGCGAGTCTGAACTAAAGTCAGTGCACCAGTTTACTTACCTTGGCTGCATTATCACGTCGGACGCCAAGCTGGACAAGGAGCTTGACAGCAGGCTGGCAAAAGCAAACAGTGCTTTCGGGCGACTTTTCAAGCGGGTGTGGCACAATCAACAGCTGAAAACAGGCACCAAGATCAGCGTGTACAGAGCTGTGGTCCTCACCACCCTGCTGTATGGTTCCGAGTCCTGGGCCCTCTACCGCAGCCAACTACGACTCCTCGAACGCTTCCACCAGCGCTGCCTGCGTACCATCCTGGGCATTCACTGGAGTTACTATGTCACCAACGTCGAGGTCCTTGAACAGGCGGAAACTGTGAGCATCGAGGCTTTGCTGCTGCGGACACAGCTCCGCTGGGCGGGGCATGTCTCCAGGATGGAGGATCATCGCCTACCAAAGATCACCCTGTTCTGCGAGCTTGCTACTGGACACCATGACAGAGGGGCACCAAAGAAGAGATACAAAGACTGTCTCAAGAAGTCACTTAGTGCCTGCCAAATCGACCACCACCAGTGGTCTTCGCTTGCTGCGGACCGTGACACCTGGCGCTCCATTTACAAGGCAGCTGTCTCCTTTGAGGACTCTCGCAGAGCTAGCCTTAAGGACAAGCGGCTCAGGAGAAAAAACAGAGATGCCGCAGCTCAGAACCCTGGCCAGACCTTCCCCTGCAGCCACTGCGGTCGAACCTGCCTGTCTCGGATTGGCCTCCGCAGCCACGAACAAGCCTGCAGACGTCGTGGGCAACTCCTATAAAATCTTCGTTCGCGAAGTCAAAGCCAAGAGAGACGTTTACGTATTTCAGTCACTTTGTCTTCATGAGGATAGAACATACATTTATAAAGCAATTTTAACATACTTGGGCTTGTTTTGTCAGGAATTGTAGTGGCTTTCAGAATTAACTTCTTTTAGTGACTGTTGTACAGTAATAAAATTTTTTTCTTCTTTGCGACTATTGAATGTTTAATATTTTGCGGTAAAATAAAAATAAAATTTAGACATTGAACCCTTCTTCATGATTTACAGTGTAATTATTTCTTGTTGTTAGTGTGCCTGTTTGAAAGAAAATTCAATTTGCTTTCTACTGATATATAATATGTCTATAATATGTTAACACTTGCACTAGTTTTGTGTATTTTTAACCATTTACCTGTTGCGCTGTCAAAAATGCATACAATTTGCACGAACGTTTAAGAGTTAATGGTGATAAAGTTCGCGATCATGACCACATAACTGGATGTTACAGAGGTGCTGCACATGGTGATTGCAACTTAAAACTAAAAATTGATCCCAAGGCATATAAGTTGCCTATCTTTTTCCACAATCTCAAGGGGTATGATTCACATATTATCATGCAGGCTGTGGATGAGTCTTACAAAAAAATTAGTTGCATTGCCCAGACAACTGAGAAATACTTGACTTTTAGGTTGGACAAATTAGCATTTTATGACTCCATGCAACATTTGTCTTTAGGGCTTGCTAGTCTGGCAGAAGGATTGACTGAGTTTCCAACTACAAGAAAATATTTTGAGCCTGAGTTGATCAAAAAAGGTGTGTATCCGTACAAGTACATCTGTGACTGGGTTGTGTTTGAGGAAAGTAGACTGCCACCAAAAGAGAAATTTTACTCTACACTAAATGGAAAAGGTATTTCTGACTCTGATTACAAGCATGCCCTCGATGCATGGGAAAAACTAGGGTGTGAAACGATTGGTGACTACCATGACCAGTACTTGAAAGCTGATGTTTGTTTGCTAGCAGATGTATTTGAAAGTTACCGTAAAAAGGGTTTGTTACACTACAGACTTGACCCTGCTTGCTACATAACTAGTCCTGGCATGACATGGGATGCATTTTTAAAATCTAGTAAGATATCTATAGACTTGTTGTCTGATCGTACGATGGGTGAAATGGTGGAACGTGGATTGAGGGGAGGAATTAGTATAGCCGCAAACAACTATGCCAAAGCCAACAACAAATATCTTGACGACTTTGACCCCTCCAGGTCAAGGTCATTCATTACATACTTGGACGCTAATAACCTTTATGGATTTGCAATGTGTGAGTTATTGCCCTTGAAAAACGTTCGTCTACATGATTTGTCACAGTGTGATATAACAAAATTAACAAACGAAATTATGAATTATGATCGGAATCACAAAAAGGGTTGGATCTTTGAAGTTGACCTGGAGTACCCACACCACCTACATGATTACCACAATGATTATCCATTAGCTGTTGAAAAAATGAGTATGACGGGTAAAAAAGAAGACACCAAACTTGTGCCAAATTTGATTGTACATTGCTTAACGTCCCGACAGCAACAAGGCTTTCTCAGGACGTGCCTGCACTGCTTGTGAAAAAAAAAAATAAACAGAAAATTGAATGTATGTCGCCAGCCGGTCAAATACATTAAATAAACCTACAGCATGGGGCATAAATAAAGCTAAGACCATTTAGCAACACACATCCAATATCAAGAGCTACAGGCAGTGCAGACAGTAGGGAGAGTTTTAAAAAGGCAAATACAGGTGAATGGACAAAGGGTAGACAGAAACACATGCCCCAGAATAGAGAGAAAAACCCACCCTGTGGGGCTGACCAGGGTGACCCTGGGAACTAAAAAATACCTAACCCCACCCAAGTCCCCCAGGGCAGACCCGGGTGGGGTGCCAAATTTGAATGACAAATTCAATTACGCTTGTCACTATCGATTGCTGCAGTTTTACATCAGGCATGGGTTAGTACTAGTTGAAAAAAGTGTGGAGTTCCAGAGAGCTGTCACAACACACCAAAGTCCGGATTTTCAACTCCAATGTAAAAGCAGTTCTCCTATATGGAGCAGAGACATGGAGATTGACAAAAACCACAGTCAACAGAGTACAGACCTTCATGAACAGTTGCCTTAGAAGAATTTTGAAAATCCACTGTCCAGAGAAGATCAGCAACATCAGACTCTGGGACAGAACAGAGCAGATAACAGCAGAGAATGAAATTGGGCGAAGAAGATGGGGATGGATCGGTCACAGTCTGAGAAAGCCAGCTTCCAGTATCACTAGGCAGGCATTGTCATGGAACCCCCAGGGAAAGAGGAAAAGAGGTAGGCCGAGAAACTCCTGGCGTCGAGACCTCCAAGCAGACATCAAGAGACTGGGAACCACCTGGAGTAGAATCGAAGGAGAAGCACAGGACAGGAGTTGCTGGAGGTCTCTCGTCGACGGCCTATACCCGGGTAGGGGTGACAGGCGTAAGTAAGTAAGTAAGTAATGGGTTAGTACTAAAGAAAGTTCACAGAGGTATTCAATTTGACCAATGTGCTTTCATGAAAGATTACATAATGAAGAACACAGCATTGCATGCCAGGAACGGCAACACTGCATTTGACAGAGACTTCTTTAAACTTATGAACAATGCCTGTTTTGGTAAGACAATGGAAAATCCTCATCACCGTAAAGATGTGAGACTGGTCACAACTGAATTGGGTGCAATTAAACTTACAGGCAAGCCACAGTACACAGGGTACAAAGAGTTTCATTTATCATTGTATGCAGTTTCACTCAAAAAAAAGATTGTCAAACTGGACAAGCCAGTATTCATTGGTATGGCAATACTTGCGTTATCAAAACTGTTGATGCTTGAATTTTATTATGATTACTTCAAACCAAAGTATCCTGAGTGTATGACACGTCTGACTACCCTAAGGATCACCCGCTGTTTAGCACACAGAATAAGAAAGTGCCTGGGAAATTTAAAGATGAACTCAATGGAGTGCCTATAGTTGAGTACGTTGGACTGAGATCAAAAATGTATTCCATAATGCACCAAAAAGGCAGTCAGTCGAAAGCCAAAGGAATAAAAAACAAAAACAGCGATAAAAAATAAAGACATTCGACATGAACATTACAAGCAAGTATTAGATGGAGAACTAATGCCTGATTATCCAAACAAGACACTGAGATCAAATAGACACAATATTGAAATGATCCAAACACATAAAAAGTCTCTAGCAGTAGGGGACACAAAACGAGCGTTTCACACTAAGGAAAAGGCTTATGCACCTGGGCATTACAGGCTCAAGTTATCTGAAGAAATAGCTGATGAACTGGTTGATGAACTAATCGATGAATTAGTTGATGAAATGGTTAAAAATGCGTAACAGTGTCTGGGGGAATAATCTGTAATTCTTCTCTAACAAACGCCCTCTGAGGAGCAGGCTCATACAGATAATAAATCGATGCATTAGCGGAAGGAACTATTTTTTTTATATTGTGGACAGACGTAGACCAAATTGGATCAGTTGCCCTGCGTCTGACGTCATTCTTGGCCTTGCCAGGTTGATACAAATATCTCACCTGTTTTGTAAACAAGCTTGTGTCTGGAACTTTTGTTTTTATTTCTGACCCTGATGGCATTGTTTTTAATTTAATAGCATCAACAGGTTTAAGCTGGCCCTCATTATTCATTGCTTTTATCACAGATGGTAATCTCTTAACCCACTCAGTGTTACGTGCATCATGCATGAGTTCCTTAGAATACTGATAGCTAAAAAGTCTCTCCGATAATTGCTTGTTAAAGTTTTCAACAATTGCCTGGGATCTATGTACACCTGGTATGCCTCGCCGCACTAGCACTCCATGCTTTGCAAATAATTGATTAACAGCCCCTTTAAATTCACTTCCGTCATCGACTTGAACAAGCCTGGGAAACTTTAAATGGCCTCGACTATATATTTTTGTTAACGCAGTGGCTACCGTGGTAGCATTCTTGTCAGTTATGGGTTCGGCATCCTTGTACCTTGAAGCTATGTCGACAACAGTTAATGTATACTTGTATCGTTTCTTTCTTATTGTATCATGTGGTAGGAACAGGAGATCCATTTAATGGGTGTCATTAGGGATAGTGTTTACAAAATGAGGTCTTGTTATTTTTCTTGGAGCAGGTAAATAAATTTGCCAAATTGCTTGTTTTTGTAGCCACTGTTTTATTTGTTCGAGTGTGACATCACTGCCCACAGCCGCATGTAATTTTTCTATTGCAGTATTCCCTTTCCAATAGCCAATAGGGGAGTAATATATTTTTGTTAGTTTAGCTCTGACGTCTGTCATTTCTTCTAGCAATAAAAACTCCTGTAAAATATACAAATGTCATTCCTACTAAAACAAATATTATTTCTCCATTTCTTTGTTCTGGGCTTGGCTGGTAGTAGTCACTAAGTTTTGGTTGCGGGATGGTCATGTCTTCGCCAGTAACAAGAAAATATTCTTTGATCGCGTCATTGACATTTGAAAATGTATGCTGTGCGTGACCTTCAAGCCTGAGATTTTCATTGATGAAATCAAGTTTCTCTATTCTTTGCTTCTCGTAATCTTGTTGGGCTTGAGCTAGTTTTTCAGATGCCTCATTGTGACGCTTCATTTCTTCTGCAGATTCCTCTCTACCCATTTTTGAAAAAAGATAGTTTGATCCACTAAAAGGCAATGCGTTAACAACGGCCCCACCAATCATAATAGCTATAGTTGCCAAATTTTTTATTACTTAGAAACATTTTCTGGAATAATTCCTTGCTTGATGAGAAGGTCTTTTGTGGCAATCGATGCTGTGACAACTGCTACTAGCTTAGCACTGTCTTCGAAGTCTAATCTACTCAAGTCTGCTGATTTCATTTTGAGAAGACTTTTTCCCAGCATAGAATAAGCAACTGTTAGCCCGCTTATTACAGCAGAGTGATAGACAAGGTTCATTATGTTCTTTTGCGTCGCTCATTTTCTTATTCCACAAAAATTAAAATAATAAATTTATTTACTGCATGTAAAATGGGTCCACGGCTTTGGGTGTTGCTGGTAATGTGGAGACTTCATTTGTTTTTGGAGTGTTTGATTTTTTGGACACTGTTCGAGTGTTTGGTTTGTATTTTTTGTATAATTGGTAACCTACGTAACCAAATCTGATAACAAATCCAGCAACTATACATTTTGTTGTTTCAGGTTTAGACTCAGTTGTTTGTCTCTCACTTTTTTGGGAGTGTGAGGGTGTTGGCCCTGGCGGTAGTGACACTTGCGCTGGGGTTGGAGCTGTTGACTGACTGTACATTGCTTAACGTCCAGTCAGTCAACAGCTCCAACCCCAGCGCAAGTGTCACTACCGCCAGGGCCAACACCCTCCTGTTGACGGTGTGTCAGTTACTTCGAGTCTTTTCTGTTAATACTTGAAGCTGTAATTTTTTTTGTCTGTTATATTCAGCTAATCTTTTCCCAGCCTCTATTCGACCTGGACTTTTAACCTTAGTCACCGTTTGAACTTGTGTCAAGACAGGACTCAATTGTGGAGTCGTCTGGGTCTCGTCCATTTTCTTCTAATTTAAAATTTATTTTAGAAAAATCAATATGACTACTAGTAACAAGTAAGGTTACCACAGGTGCAAGGTAATTCCCAAACTTGTAAAACATAAGGCATGCTAATTTGCCTATTGAACTTGAAACTATGGGGTTGCTTTCTAGATCATGTGAAAGGCTGTCACTATCAACAGGTAGTAAGTGACTCACAGCTTTTGTGTATAGGCAGACAAGAGATCGACTCAAATCACGTGTCATTAGTGAAATAATGTGATTTTCATATTTTGAATGTAGTTTGATTTGCTCGTCAGCGGTGAGAGATTCTATGTCTTCTGTCATGTATTGTATACCAAGAAAAGCTTTTGATTTTCCAGAAACAACAACAGAGAGAAGGCGTTGTTTTTTAGAGTCTAAATCTTTGTTTTCTACAGCACAGATATCGTTTAAAAGTAACAATTCGTCTTGATTCATTTTATAATGTAATATAATAATTTTGTTTAAAGAAGTCAATGGCAGCATTAATTATTTAGGTGGGGGTGGGGGATCTGCCTTAATAATCACGGGTTGGCAGCTGATAAAAAATCGTAGCTTGAATGATTTCTGGGGTGGAACTAGTAGGGCTAGGTAATAGAGGCATTGACTGTCTTGGTTGGCATGGGCTTGTATAATTACCGAGAGGATCAAATAAAATGATCGATTATTGGAGGGGTGGGGTGGTAGCCCCACATTATTAATCTCTGAGGAGATAGATCAAACTGTTTTAGTTCAAGGGTGGTGCCAGAATAGTTTGGCGACTCAGGTGCCAAGTTATTTTGGCACCACCCTTAAACTATCGGTCCCATTTATTTCAAGCTATGGGTGTATCAGGATGAAAAGGGTTAAATACACTACAAAAGGCAGCCATTATTTCTGGAGGGAGCTGAAAACTCCCTTTTTTACTACGACTTGCCTTCGCTTTCTCATTTCTTTTCTCCCCTAAAGGGGAACGCTGGACCATTTTTAAGGCTTCAGTTTGCAAAAAGCTTTTACTGGGATTCAGTATACATACCCACTTAGACAGTGACCACCCTATTGTTCCACCAAATGCTTTCTTTCGTCCGTTCAAAGCAAAAAGAGGCCCACCAGAATCTTGTGACAGATACCATGAAAAGATTGCTTCTGATAGGCGATGGTAGCTGATGTCATAACTATTCTATATGACCTTAGGTCATCTGCATAATTATAACCAATCAGAGACAAGATGGCGAATGAACCAGCAAAAAAAAAAAAAGAAATTATCATTGACTCACGCCGACAATGACAGACTCAGAATTGAAGAGAAGAAAGAGGAAGAGAGACAAGATAAGTACAACTGACATCGGACAAGGGAATATGGACAAGCGGCAACACGTAAAGCAAGAGCTTGGCTTAACCGCCCTCCTAGAAGTTGTCCCTTTCCTTCTGAATACCTCAGTAATCTACGGTCTTTGTCGATCTTCCTATAGTTCCACGAGCGCTAGTGATTTTCAGAATTCATGATCTTCAGTAGAATTTCTCTCTTACTGGTTTCGCAAGATTTAAAACCCGTTGTATCATAAAGTTACAAGCTAGTTATCACATTTTATGCGCAAAGATCTGAAAACTATTGTGTGTGTTAAAGTTGCACATCCGGCGCTGGTCATAACATGTTTTTGTCTGTGCGGGCTCTCATTCCCTCGATTTAGAAAGGTAGTGTTTTTGCTGCGATGGTGCATTTACGTAGACTTTGATGTGTGACATGTGAAATGATCTGCAGTGCAGAAAGTGGGTGTAAATACCAATGTTCTGTTTCAATGATGGAACATGTTGCGTGTTTCCGAGGGGTAAAGGATCAAAGGTCAAACTAGGCACCTTGGACGCAGGCTCACTTTGTGAGTCAAACAAGCCATGCTCTTGGTGCATGACGCAGCGCGATTGTTTAGTAAATACTAGCAGGTCAAGCGGAACCCGCATTGTGATTTTGACAGCATAGCAAGTTTGTAAGGTTTATTCTACTTTCTCGTGAAAAATTACATCAAAGGGATGCCAGAGAACATCAGTACACATGTACACCGACAGACACGTGTGTACACCACACCGATGACCTCGTGACCTGCAGTATTGCGATATACTGATAGTTGGCCAGGTTCTGCCTTGTGACATAGGCTCATAAATATGCGCATTAATTCAAAATAAGGCTGATGCAGACGATAAATCTGCGACTCGGGTACAAAAACAATACTACCTCCAAACGATGAATTTCGACATTTGGCATTGTACTTACATCACAAAGCTCTAAGATAGTACACAAAGGACCCATACACATACTGTCAGCAGTATCTGTTGCAGACAGTTTTTTGACTGTGGAGATGCTTGATCCTGGGGAATATAACTTTAAGCGCCACGCAAATGCGCGTAACATGGATGTTTTTTACGTAATGCAAATTGGCAAATCCAGGCCCCTTTGATACGAAACAATGGTGTTCCGCAGTAAATATTATCTTTGGGATGCACTGCCTTGAGAGAAAATGTTTACTGACACTTATCCATACTCGACTAAACTCACGAGGCTGCATGTTGTCTACCCGGCCATTTGTTTAAGATGCAAAATTTACCATGATCAGGATTTGAAAGTTGTTTTAACGCTACGTATGCGACGAGACCAGAGGAGTGATTTCCCCTACCTAATTTGTAATGGCGGCCGTCTAATCGCTACAAAAAGACTCTCACTTTGCCCGATACCTGCCCTTTTTGGCGTATGCTGCGCTTTGCAGTTTTGAGAACTAGCTGCTGTGGATCGCTTTTGGAGGTACAGATCCTTGCATGGAATTCACTGATTGCATTTGACCCTTTACCACTTTTACCAGCTGCTTTTGCATCATGGCTTCTTTACTTCCGGTGGAGTATTAGGCCTAGCGTTATTTACATTTGGTCCAGTGTTGCATTTTACTGTCTTCAAGTTCGGCGAAGTTATATAGTTATACCAATTTCACAACTTTCACCACGTGTTCCGACATTCACAAATTGCATTAGGCTTCCTTGAAAAGTGCAAAGTACACTGAGAAATCAAACTGTATTGTTGAAGTGATCAGCTTAGTCTAGGGATATGTTGTCTAAATCTGTGCAAACATTTAACTAACATTTCGCTTATAACAATAATGAAATATCATTACTTTGTTTGTATTTTCTGGCGTATTATTGAAAATTTATGCACTATGAATTATTTCAACAATAATTCATTAATTGTCATGTTTAAAACAAAGTTATTTTCTGATTCTCAAATACTTTGTTTTAGGTCAATGAAACTAGAGATCATCCTGTACGTCCCAGCAGCAGAGTCCAGCAATGGATGATGATTCATGCTCCAAATTCATTGGTTCCCTGACCAAGTACCTTCAGTCCCTGTGCCACAGTTATGTGGACTTTGACAGTGGTGTGGAGCTTGTTGGCCACATCTACTTGAATGTGGACACAGGAAAAAAGATTGACTATGTACTGAATGAGTCTGTATGTAAGAATGGAGCCAATGTGGTAAAGTTCACCAGCAACAGCTATCATGCTCAACCTGTAGAGAAACAGAAGAAAGAGACGACACCAAAGAAAACGCCGCCTGCCGAGCCAACCAAAACCCCTGAGAAGGAGAAGGAGAAAAAGAAAAACGATGATGATGATGTCATGATTGTTGGAACTGAACCTTCACGTAACAGGGCTGCTAGACAGGGTCAGAGTGGATCAGGGTCACGACCTGTGGTGGGAGCCAGTCAGCTGCAGAGAGGGCAGCAGCGACCGATGCAGGCACAGGGGCCAGGAGTGTTTAGACACCCACGAGGTCCTCAGCCACGAATGGGGATGCCCAGGGTGGGAGGTTACCGCTACCCTATGCCCAGTCAGGCAGGCCTCAGGTAAATGTTTCTTTAAATTCACACAAGATTTTAAAACTCTATTGTGCATGTAGCCTATAGTACTATACGCAGGGATGTCACTGGAGCTGGACACCTATAGGACAAATGTCCTGGAGGGTGGCAGAGGGATAGGACATTTGTCCTGAATTGGAACAAAACAATAGGACATTTCGCGCGTGACAAAACTGATAGTAAAACAGAAACCACATAAACACAGGCTGAGTGAGATATTTATTGACTGTTGATGAAAAGGACATAAACGTAAAAAGGCAAAGAAAAGTGAACAAGTTATGTCATTCAGATAATACTGTCATCGCAGGTTCGCATGAAAAACATATCAGGGCCTTGTAACAGAGGTAGCAAATTCTTCATGCTCAGGCTCACAACTCACAAACTAAACTGTCATTTTGGCACTTCAAGGAATTCACAGTGCAAGGAAATGTACTGACTAGAATAGCATTATAAAAATATTAGACCATGTACTGACTAAACGGAAATGTAATGATTAGTAAGCCTAAGGCTATAACAAAAGGAGATGAGCTTTCTGTAAGAAACTGTATAAGAAAAAAAAAATCATTCCAGTTACTATTTTTTTTGTTTACTTGTTCATGTTGTCATTAACCCATTCGCTACCAGAAACCTGCTGTGGCCCATGCTTCCAGCATGGGCCACAGCAGGTTTCTGGTAGCAAATGGGTTAAAGATTTAAATTCTCACACTTTTGTGGCTAATAGACATGATGAACAAATGTAGAAAACTAATGCAGAAAATACTTTAAAAAGGCCTTGTCAATAGGCTACATTTGTTAGATTTATCTGAAACTTCACTACATGTAGTAGGCTGCTACACTTTCTTGAAAATCAAAATGACACCCTCAGACTCAGTGGAACTGATATGAGCTGATCACTCAGCAGAAGTGGATGGTTTTTCTGAGTCCTGTTGAACAGTGGTACCCCTCCTAGCTGAAAATAGCTGAACTTTAGGGGCAGCCAATCAGAAGGCGATGTTTACGGAATCACACTCTACACGACCCTCGCTCGCGCAGTCTCGCTTTCGCTAAAAATAGCTGAACTTTAGGGTCAGCCAATCAGAGGGCGTTGCCGGAAATAACACACTACACGTCACTCGCTCGCGCAGTGTAAAGCCGACTACCGCAAAGCGCCAGCCTACTCGGAAAGAAATGTCGCTAGCGGTGTCCGCGATCAACGGAAAAACAATCGGACACATGTCCTCTTTTTGAAACAAACAATCGGACATTTGTCCTGCTGATCTTTCTGTTCATCGGACATTAGGCCAAGTCAATCGGACTATGTCCGGTGTCCGATGGCCAGTGACATCCCTGAGTCTTACCTATGGCTACATTCACAAGGCAGGGTTTATTTTTCTAAAAATAGACTGTGGGCCAATTGGCCCACTCAGTCAAAATTTAATGGTCTGCGCATGCGCAAGATGGCTGCTGTTTTTGTGAAATGAGAAACGTTTTGGCGTTAATGTACATGTACACAAAGCAAAAATTGTGTTAGAAAGGCTGGATTGGGGAATAATATTCCACAGGAATATTTGAGCAAGTTTTGCTAGTAATCATCGTCCACCTGATCTTTGGGGATCGCTCACACCTCTCATTGACTGCACGGTGTTCAGTCGTCTGTCAGGACGAACTGTCCGAGTTCTTTGCACTTGTTTCACTTAGAAAACACTTACAAAACACTGACTAACATAACCAACTTGAAGGTAAGTTAAATCATTCTGTAATCCTTTGTTGGTGCTTATTTAATTCATACCTCAGCCACACGAAAGGTACTTTTCACGATGTCACAGCATGAAAGAAAAGGCTCTTCAAGCGGCAATAGCAAAAAGCAAAAAAGCATGCAGGCGCCCTGGTTGTGTCTGTCATGTGGAAATGCGATTGACGACAGTCAAGGAGATGCTAGCATCCAGTGCTTTTTGTGCAAAGAATTCTGCCACAAGTCGTGCTGTGGTCTGACCACAGCACAGTTCAATGCTTGTAGGGGTTCAAAGCTACTACAGTTGACTTGTGAACCTTGTGGGGACAAAGAGGTATTGTCAAATCCCAAATTGAGGCCAAGCTGGATGGCATCTTTCAGCTGCTAAGAACTATGACTGACAGACTGGAATATTTGGAAAGTGTGCATAACTCCTTTTTTTACCCGTTCCGAAACACGCGATTTTTCGTCTGATGTAGCTGATCTGAGGAAGTCACTGACACACGATGGCTCTATTGTTATTGAACAAGAGAGTGTTGAGAAGTGTTTGAAAATGATTAATGTGAACAAGAGTGCCGGTCCTGATGGGATCTGTGGCTGGACGTTGAAGTTCTGTGCTGAACAGCTTAGTGGTGTTTTTCAACACCTTTTCCAGCTCTCCCTAGATAACTGCTCTATTCCCTCCACATGGAAAACCTCAACGGTTATTCCACTTCCCAAGAAAGATAACCCCAAACAACTGAACGACTTCCGACCAGTTGCATTAACCTCCCTTGTCATGAAAACGGAGAAGATTGTCCGAGCTTTTGTTTTGTCTGCAACTGAAAGTAAAATGGATCCATTGCAGTTTGCTTACCGGGCTGGAAAGGGCGTTGAAGACGCCAAGCTGTTCATTCTAGACAAACTGTACACTCATCTGTGCACATACCAGGATCCTATTTGCTGACTTCTCCTCTGCCTTTAATACCATGCAGCCACACCTGTTAGCCCATAGATTACTGTATAATTTCAACCTTCACCCACAGCTTGTTTTGTGGATCACAGATTTCCTTATCGGTAGACCACAACGTGTTTTAGTTAATGGTCGCTTCTCTAGTACTGCTGTCACGTGCACCGGGTCCCCACAGGGGTGCTGCTTATCTCCACTCCTTTACATCTTGTACACTGACGATTGTAGGAGTTGTCATGCTGACAGTTATATTGTCAAGTTTTCAGATGACAGCACCTTGCTTTCCCTTCAGCAAGGGTCATCTGATGAACATGGACCATCATTGACTGACTTTGTTCAATGGTGCAATGATTCTTTTTTAGAGCTTAACGTGGGTAAGACATGTGACCTTATTGTTGATTTTAGGATGAACAAGCAGGATCACATTAAGACTTTTATACATGATAAGGAAGTTGCCATTGTCCAGAAGTATAAATACTTAGGCACCATCTTCGATGATAAACTCAGTTGGGATGACAATACTGAAACTGTTGTGAAGAAGGGCCAACAGAGATTGTATTTTCTGAGAAAGCTGAACTCTTTCTCTGTTGACAGGACCATTTTAACTTTGTTTTACAAATCTTTCTTAGAAAGCGTCCTGACTTTTTCGTTCATTTGCTGGTTCCCAAATCTTAGTGTTAAAAACAAAAACAGTCTTCAGAGAATTGTTCATCTCAGCTCCAAGATCATTGGGGAAGAACAGAGAAGTCTAGCCGTGTTCTGCGACCGTCAGATTGTAAGAAAAGCTACTTCCATCCTGGCTAATGATGCTCACGTGATGAAAGACCTCTTTGAATTGCTACCGTCTGGCCGCCGATACAGACAACCACCATGTAAAACCAACCGTAGGAAACTGTCTTTCATCCCTGTTGCCGTCCGACTGTTAAATATTTTGTAACCTACACAGCTATTAAAAGTGTGTGTGTGTGTGTGATGTGCCGGTGTGTGTGTGTGTGTGTGTGTGTGTGTGTGTTTATGCAGCTGTTTCATTACTTGGGTATCGCTGGCCTGGATGGACAGTTGTAGAGGGTGTAAGTGGAAAGTAAGACGTTAATGTGTTTGCTGATAATGTTGTTAATAATGCTCTTTAAGTTTTTAAATGTTTTAGTAATTGTATTAGTTTAGAATTTTAATATGTCTTAATATTAGTATTATAAATCTTACAGATTTAGAATATTACTATCAGGTACAAATGGGATATTAGAATGTCCTGATATTAATTAATGTTTATTAAATGACTTTATTTGATTGTTTCCCCCGTCCACACAAATGTAATTGCCCTTTAAGGGATAAATAAAGTTATTTGAATTGAATTGAATTAAGAAAGAAAACATTGACAAAAGGATTGATGAGACCATTAAACAAAAAGTTAAGGAATATATGCAGGAAGCTGAAGAGAGAGGAAAGAGGAAGTTGAACATAATTGTGGTGAATCTGAGTGAGAGTGATGGGGAGACAGCAGAGGAAAGGAAGAGAGATGACAGAAACAGAGTACGCGAGCTGGCGAGAAAGATGCTAGATGTGGATGCAGGAGAGATAGATAGCCCAGTCAGGTTGGGGACCTTTAAAATAGGACAAAATGTCAGACCAAGACTGTTGAGACTGGTGGTGAAGACTGAGGAAACCAAGAAAAAGATGTTGAAGGGGATTTTTGATCTGAATAAAAACAAACCCCCAAACACGCGCATTTACATCAACAATGACAGTACCCCTAAGGAAAGAGAAAACATTAAGGAACGAAGTGAGGAGATGAGAGAGAGGGTGCAGGGAGGGGAGGAAAAATTGATGATAGACTACAGAGCCTTGAAGATCATCACCAGAAAAACCAGACCTGTTGGCGCTAATGCAGCACAACAGGATGCTTCTGCCACGCAAGCAGGGGCAGACAATTGACAGTATGACAGCCCACACAAAAAACCCTTCAATTGTAAATAAGTGTACATATACTGAAAACAATACTAGACATTCATCTTCAGAAACTTCAGATTCCTCTTTGTCTTGTCATCTTTCTTCTTGTTCATCGTCTTGTCTTTTGTCTTCAAGTGATTCCAATTTTTGCACAATCATCTATAGTAATATCGATTACCTGTTAAATAAAAAGAGTGAACTCTTAAAAAGGATTGATGATATAAAGCCTGACATTATTGGTCTTACCGAAGTAAAAGCTAAAAACCAGATCTATACTCCATTGGATTCAGAATACACATTACCGAATTATGATATGTTTCTTAACACAAACCCTAAGAGAGGAGTTGCCCTTTATTTTAATAAAAAGTTAAATGTTCAAGAATGTGAAACACTGAATAATAGTAAGTTTGAAGAGAGCTTATGGTACTATTTTGTGAGTGCTTCTGGTGAAAAAATTCTTGTTGGTTGTGTGTATAGAAGCCCCAACTCCACAACTGAAAACACAGATTTACTATTACAACTTTTACGATCCGAGGAGATACAAACATATGACAAAATTTGCATTTTCGGAGATTTTAATTTCCCTTGTGCAGGATGGGATGGCTCCTGGACAGGGGGAAAAAATAATCAAATTGTTGAGTGCATAAGAGACGCCTTCCTGATTCAGATGGTGAAAAACCCAACAAGACATAGGCAAGGTCAGAGGTCAACATTAGTGTAACGCACGCAGACTTGCCCACAGTCGTACGCACAGACTCTCACGCAACAGACGCATACACCGCCACTGACTCAGACGGGCGCATTCATGCGGTAAAACACAACACACGGGCTCCCTTTCTAAAGTAACCTTTATACACTATAAAAGAAAAGAAAACGCTTTAAAGACTATCAAACTATATATACAAGGCTCTCTATCACACACTCAAATCACAGTATCTTTGCCAGGCTAGGTTTTAGTCTCTCAATGTCTCCAACCTGTTTGATGTTGTTGCCTGGTTACGTTGGTCCTTCTCACGTCTAGGCGTGAAAGTCCTTCGTCGTACGCGTATTGCCGTCCTGTCTCTTCGGGCACGGACGTCCTCGTTCTCGTACGGTACTCAGTTCTCACTTTGACTTGGGTGTCTTGGTCCCAGTCAGAATCACTCAGAAGAGCTGGAGGGATGACCTCACGTAGGTCCACTCCTGCGACTCGACGTCTCGGCGTCCGTCTTCCACTCTCGTTACAAGAACTCTGAAATCTAGGCTTCAGAGTCAGGGAATGCGGGCTAGGTAACTCGAACACAACCGTTCCATACGACAAGACAGCCCGCAATAACCAAACTAGACCTCTGACAGTCACAGCTTCCGCCTAGAACTCACTAAACAGAACTCACTAAAAAAACCCGTGCTAACCATGTCTTACAGATTTCACGTACGTCTAGTCCAACACGGACTTTCGGCAACAAACCGTTAACAAAAACCGTACCGTACTAATCCTACTAAATGAGCACTATGCCCGAGCATAGAGCTTCATCACAATTTCCCCTTCCTCGGGAAAAAAAGAAACGACCGAGTTTCTTTTTAAGACTACTCGACGTAATGTTATCCGAAAACAGGAAAGGACTAACTTTTACTACCTAGAACACAAGAAAAAAATTACAACCTTACGCCTCAACGCACACCTTAAGATCGCACAGCGAAAGCAAAACAGAACCAACGCGCTAAACCTCCAGAAATGAAATTGATCCAACGACTGCCCACGCACAAACACACAATCGCGAGACCCTAGTCTCCGATCTACCTACAATCGCGAGATCCTAGTCTCCGATCTACATAAATAATGGGTGCTGAGCCGCATTCCTGTCCGCAACAGAAGTATGCCGTCTCAGACCAACCCGACTATTGGGCCACACCCGCTGATCGATTCCCTGTTTCTGAACGGAAACAACACGTTCCCTCTGCCCACGAGCATGCTTGCTCTGAGCTCTCGTCGCGACTGCACCGCCAGGAACATGAGCTCGTTTAATCGCTCCAACTTTAGCGATGACTGGCTGCACACCCTGCATGTTACCCAGAACTAAATCTACTACTGGCTCGTCGATGACACACGAAACCAGACTACCTGTAAAAAACTCTGTGTCAATCACTATCTTAGCTAACGGAAAAACTTCTATCTTTCCTCCAAACGAAACTACTTTCTGTGACTCGCCTGTGAACTGATCTGGTCTAACAAGGCTACGCCTGACCCCCGCGGTCGTTGTACCGGAGTCACGGAGAACAGAAACGAGACATCCGTTTACAACCCCGTCTACCAGCGGTAGGCAACCATCTCCGTCATCTGAACACACTGCGCCCAGCTGTGGTTCCTCCCCGACTGGGACCGCAAAACTGGCTACGTGAGTGGGCTGCACCGCCCCATCCACCCTACCAGGATTATTAGGACCTTGATGAGCCAGATGGCCATGCTCCTGATAACCAGCACCCTGCGCGCTTGCACCGTAGTACGGACAGCTCCGACTAAAGTGACCGTACCCATGACAAGAAAAACACTGCGTGTCCGAACTCGCAACACGACCACGACCATACCCACGCAAAGAAGTCCCTCCACGTGCGTACGGATCGCTACCGCCATCGCTGTTACCTCGATCACCGCGTCGAAAACGCAAAGTACCTCTACCGTTAATCCGCTGGCCTCCACGTAAAGTATTGACCCCCCGGTAACCCCCAGACGTGTTAGCAGCGACCAACCCGACTGGCGGTGTCTCGGTCCGACGCGCGAGGTTTTTCGTAGGGTGCGCCATCCGAAAAGCCTCCGCGTGCTGTACTAACTCGTCCGTAGTCTTGAGGTTACGCTCTCTCAAGAATACCGCTAGATCCTTGGAAACGCTCCCAAAGAACTGTTCAGCCAATATGAGATCGAACAATGCGTCGTACGTGTGGTCGATCTTTGACAGTTCGACCCAACGTACGAGCAAATGGGACAATCGCTTGCCAAACGACATAAACGATTCCCCTGTCTCTGGCCGACAAGCTCTTAAGCGTTCCCTAAAACCTTCCGCATTACACTGGAACTTCTGCAAGAGACACTCCTTCAAAGTCTCGTAATCTATGGTCCCCGAAACGGTCAAACTATGGTAAAGACTCAAGGCCTGTCCCTCAAGCACAGATGAAAGCAAAACGGGCCAGTTGGCAGGAGGCCAACTCAACGCCTGCGCATGAGACTCAAAACGACACAAAAAAGCGTCAATAGAGTTTACGGACTCTTTAAACATCGGCAGTTTAGGAAAATTGCGTATTCCTCGGCCTACTGAATCACTATCTGGTCTAGATCCCGCATCCCGAGCTAACTGCATTTGTACCTCCCTATCTTTCTCCTTTTCTTCTCTCTGATACTCTAGTTCCTTCTCTCTTAACGCATGTTCCCTCTCGTCCTTCTCTCTCTGAAATGCTCTCTCTTCTCTTTCTCTCTCTCTCTCTGTACTTCTAACCCTTTCTCCCTAAAGACCCTTTCTTTCTCATCTCGCTCTCTCTGAGCTTCTAACTCTTTCTCCTTAAAGACTCTTTCTTTCTCTTCTCTCTCTCTCTGAGCTTCTAATTCTTTCTCCTTTAAGACTCTTTCTTTCTCTTCTCTCTGTCTCTGAGCTTCTAATTCTTTCTCCTTTAGCTCCATTTCCTCTTTCTTAAGTACTCTGTCTTTCTCTTCTCTCTCTCTCTGAATTTCTAGCTCTTTCTCCTCCCTCTGTATCTGCACTTCCAACTCTTTCTCCTCTCTAAGTCTACGCATCTCCAACTCTTTCTCGTCTTTCACCCTCTGAACTTCTAACTCCTTCACCTTTAAGGCTTTCTGAACCTCTAGTTCCTCTTTCTTAATTACTCTTTCTCTCTCTTCCCTTTCTCTCTGAGCTTCCCTTTCTTCTCTCTGAGCTTCTCTTTCTTCCCTTTCTCTCTGAGCTTCTCTTTCTCTCGCTCTATCTTCCCTATCCCTACACTTCTCCACGTAATCAAAAAGCTTCTCATCCCTAAGTCCTAACCTTTCACCCTGTTTAATGTAAGCCTCTACCGGGTCTACCTCCATATTTACTACAACTTCCCAAACTTGAGCACGTAAAATTACAAATATCACAACCAAATCACGGAAAACTTAAAATGCCAACTCACAACAATATCAACTACCTACGCAGAAATTAGTGACCTACTTGATGCCCAGATGGAACGAAAAAAAGAACGATAGAAAGAAGAGCAAGGAAAAAGAACACTACCTATACAACAGGAAGAAACAAGAACTAGCTCCTCGTAAGATCCAGAAACTACCGAAATATCGGATCTTACCCCCTAGAATCGGAGAGGGGAATCTAACACAACATGCACATATCAACAAATCCTACTCTAAAATCGCTATCGCCCACAGATACTTTAACCTACCGCTAAAACAGGGTCACCACTGTAACGCACGCAGACTTGCCCACAGTCGTACGCACAGACTCTCACGCAACAGACGCATACACCGCCACTGACTCAGACGGGCGCATTCATGCGGTAAAACACAACACACGGGCTCCCTTTCTAAAGTAACCTTTATACACTATAAAAGAAAAGAAAACGCTTTAAAGACTATCAAACTATATATACAAGGCTCTCTATCACACACTCAAATCACAGTATCTTTGCCAGGCTAGGTTTTAGTCTCTCAATGTCTCCAACCTGTTTGATGTTGTTGCCTGGTTACGTTGGTCCTTCTCACGTCTAGGCGTGAAAGTCCTTCGTCGTACGCGTATTGCCGTCCTGTCTCTTCGGGCACGGACGTCCTCGTTCTCGTACGGTACTCAGTTCTCACTTTGACTTGGGTGTCTTGGTCCCAGTCAGAATCACTCAGAAGAGCTGGAGGGATGACCTCACGTAGGTCCACTCCTGCGACTCGACGTCTCGGCGTCCGTCTTCCACTCTCGTTACAAGAACTCTGAAATCTAGGCTTCAGAGTCAGGGAATGCGGGCTAGGTAACTCGAACACAACCGTTCCATATGACAAGACAGCCCGCAATAACCAAACTAGACCTCTGACAGTCACAGCTTCCGCCTAGAACTCACTAAACAGAACTCACTAAAAAAACCCGTGCTAACCATGTCTTACAGATTTCACGTACGTCTAGTCCAACACGGACTTTCGGCAACAAACCGTTAACAAAAACCGTACCGTACTAATCCTACTAAATGAGCACTATGCCTGAGCATAGAGCTTCATCACAATTAGATGACCTAATCTTAGTAAATGACGAGTTGCTGATATCAGATATTCAACACTTGGATCCCATTGGCAAGAGTGACCATGATGTTTTACTCTTCCAGCTGTATATATATACCTAAGGTAAAGGTGACGCAGAGTATTAAACACTCCCTTAACCTTGGAAAGGGAGACTATGATAGTCTGAGAGCATATATGGCAAATATTGGCTTTACAACTACTAAACCTGAAAATTGTGGAGTGGAAAAATTCTGGGCATTAATTAAGTCTTTGATTCTGAAAGGTATGGAGTTGCACATCCCAAAAGTGAAGAGTAAATCACATAAAAAACCACACCATCTTGGATGAATAAGGGTACTTTAAGAATGATTAAAAAGAAATACAAGTTATACAAAAGATATCTTCAAACTCAATAAGGTAGAGATTACCTTAAGAAATGACTGTAATAAATTAATAAAGCGTAACAAAAAATTGCATGAAAGAAATATCGCAGAGAAATGTAAAATGAACCCCAAAATGTTTTGGAAGTATGTACAGGAACAAACTAAATATAATTCTGGAATAAATTCACTTAAAAAAGAAGATGGCACACTTGCTGTAGCAGATCATGAAAAGGCAGCAACATTGAATAAATTTTTCTCAAGCGTATTTGTGGAAGAAAACTTGAGTAATGTTCCGTTGCTTGGTAGAGGCTCAAAATCGAATGGGTGCACCATAACAGATATCGTAATAACTCTTGATATTGTCAAAAAAAAAAAAAAACTAAAGGAGTTGAATCCTTCCAAAGCTCAAGGTCCAGACTGCATCCCTCCCAGAGTTTTATAAGAGTTGTGTAACGAGCTGGCAGAGCCACTTTGCACATTGTTTACATTTTCCCTTGAATCAGGTATTGTACCGCAAGACTGGCGAACCGCAGAGGTAAGTGCGATTTTTAAGAAAGGTTCTAGGTCAGATGCAGGAAACTACAGGCCAGTAAGCTCAATGTGTATAGTATGTAAAGTTTTAAAGTCTATAGTCCGAGACGAGATCGTTAATCATTTTACGGTGAATAATATGTACACTGAATGCCAACATGGTTTTAGAAGGAAACGATCATGTGTTACTCAGTTACTACATACTACTACTCACAAACCAGATAGGTGAGGCTAGCGCTGGCAGAATTGTCAGTACTCAAACCAAGGGGAATCACAGCGCTGGACAGACAACAGTTAGATCCCCTGCCCCCGCCTATCAGGCACCCAATTGCCAGCCCACAGAGAAATACGCAGGTATAGAATAAGACAATCATTTCCATCCATCAGTTACTACAGGTTATGGATGATATAACCTCCTTACTTGACAACAAAAAAACGGTTGACATCATATACTTAGACTTTAGAAAAGCATTGGACACTGTTCCTCATGAACAGCTTCTTCAGAAACTAGAGGCCTATGGTGTATGTGGAAACATTTCCAACTGGATAAGAAGTTTTTTATATGCAAGAGAACAAGTGATAAAGGTTGGAGAAGCAAAATCAGACAAAATAAAGGTACTGAGCGGTATACCTCAAGGTAGCATCTTAGGACCTATATTATTTATGATATTTATAAATGACTTGCCAGACTGTGTTAATAGCATGTGCAAAATTTTCGCAGATGATACTAAAATCTATAATGAATCGAGCAATAAAGACGTGTTGCAGCATGATTTGGATCACTTGCAAGAGTGGTCCGACACATGGGACTTGCATTTTAATGTAGAGAAATGCAAGGTCTTGCATGCTGGAAGGAACAATCCTGAACACGATTACTTGATGAAAGTTAACAGCAACATTAAAAAGGTGGTATCTTGTGAGGAGGAAAGAGATTTAGGTGTGGTCTTCGACAAAGTTCTATCTTTTGACCCCCATATTCAGAACTGCATCAATAAGGCCAACAAAATGGTTGGAGTAGTTAAGAGAGCTTTTAATTATCTGGACAAGGACATTTTTAGTAAACTGTATAAATCACTAGTTAGACCACATTTAAAATATGCAAACACTGTATGGTACCCAGGTTTAAAGAGACAATCAGCTGCACTCGAAAGGGTATAGAGACGAGCAACAAAGCTGGTCAAAGAATGTAGAAATATGACTTATTTAGACAGACTCAGATACTTTGGATTACACTCCTTACGCGGACTTAGAATACGTGGAGACTTAATCCAAGTTTTTAAAATTTATAATGGCATTGACGACCTAAAGTGGAACGACTTTTTTGCAGCACCATTCTGTGACAGAACCCGAAATTCTGAAGGGAAAATCTTTGTACAGCACTGTAACACTAACCTGCGGAAGTTTTGTTTTACTAACAGAGTTGCCATTGTTTGGAATGACTTACCAGTTTCATTAAAAAAGCACCTAATATAAATTCTTTTAAAAACCAGCTGGACGAATTACCAAAATTTAAAGAGATTTTTTATTCCCATGATGAATGATTTTATAGGAAAATTGCATGCATAGCAGACCCATAAAGTAAAGAAAGAAAGAACATTTGTAAAGGCCTCACGGCCTATTTTGTCCTCACAATACTACTACTACTACTACTAATGAGCAGTTGGTCAGTCATTTATTGCCAAGGTGATCGGACAGAAAAACTTTAAAAAATGGGAAAAAAAGACAAAATGGCCAGAAAAACTTAAAAAAATAGGAAAAAAGATGAAACACCCGGAGATTATGTAATTTAACTGCTCCAGAGTCCTGACACTAACCTGCCTATCTTTGCTGCTTCTCGCCTTTACATCTTGTTGTCTTTGACCCGTCTGCTGGTTTTAGCGCATTTTATGACAGCAGCACACTGTTTGCAGTGTGTGTTGGATCTAACAGACTACAGTGAGACAATCCTTTCAAAGTGAAAAATTTTCTGAGAATTAGGTCGGCTTATGGAGAACAATGGTTCTCATTGGTTGAATAGTTAATGAGTGAACCAGTTGCAGGCTAGAAAATCTATGTTGAGTAGCGTGATGACCCCACATTCCTACAGCGATCACAACGAACGTGTTTTGCTGGTTTGTTTCCAGCATCGATTATAGAGTTGTGCAAGAAATAAACACACGGCTGGCATGCGTGCGCATAAAAACGATGCGCCCGATGTCGTGCACCCCGGAAAAGCAATGGGCCAACATGAAACTCAGTGCGTCAATTGGCACGGGGTGCATTCCCAAAATGAACCCTGCAAGGGGATTAGTATTAATAATAATGCAGTTACACTAAACAGTGGTGACAACAGTTTTTCATCATTGTCTCTTCTCATTTATCTACTTGGTAAAGGGTTTTAACTGATTTGTGCTCGTTCTTTCAAAGCATGTTTCTTTGTCAGTTAAAATGAGTTATTTGCACTTCATGCACTTGGCAGTCACCTTTTACTTTTAGGTCTGGTTTTCAGGGCCTATATTAGCGATGTAATACAATTATATGCAATTATGCTTAAAAATATGATGTCTAGTGTTTCTGTAAAACAGTGCTGCATGAATGCTCAAGTTAAGATACCTAATTCAATATTATTCAATAAAAAATATGATCATTTGGTAGTGAAAAGTGGAATTACAATATATTTTTTTATGGAGAGAGAAAGAGAGAGAGCACAAGCCTGAGAAGCATTCATTATTTGTATTGCTAACTCCTATCTTTCCTCAGAGGTCGGCCCCCAGGTCCCAGAAACTATGCGGCTGTGGGATACAACCCTGCTGCCCCTGGTGCTACGAGCAGGATGGACCCGATGCATGTCAACAATCCATATTCTAGCCTGCAAGTGCGACCCCCACCTGCCCAGGCTCGTCATCCTTCTGACCCTGTTGACACGGACGTGACCTTTATGAGGGAGGAGTATGTGCCTGGCAGTGGTCAACAGCCTGGCAGGGTTCCAAATCAGCCAGGTAAATTTATATGATAACCCCTTCACTCCAATGGATGGGAAATAAAAGTTGCACAGTTGCAGTGCGACCAAATTGATCAGTGTGAACACTGATCAATTTGGCTGCACTGCAACTGTTATACTGGTTGTACTCCAGAGGCGGTAGCTGTCCCTGTCTCCCGTAACCTGCCCTTTAGGGCCGTCCAATTATTACTTCCATGCTGTGGTGTGTGTTAAATCCTGAACTAACCTGTAACCTGCCAATGAATGCAGATTGTGTTGTGGGAATCACTATAAATTCAGCATTAGAGTTCCCCAGCTACCAAAGAAACCTGAAGTGTTTTTAGCAAAAGGCATCATCATCATGGCTTGACTTCGCGAACAAAGATTCTATAGGGCTTGCCCACGTCGTCTGCAGGCATTTTCGTGACTGCGGAGGCCAATCCGGGACATGCAGGTTCGACCGCAGTGGCTGCAGGGGAAGGTCTGGTCAGGGTTCTGAGTTACGACAACTCTGTTTTTTCTCCTGAGCCGCTTGTCCTTGAGGTTAGCTCTGCCAGAGTCCTCAAAGGAGACGGCTGCCTTGTGAATGGTGGAGCGCCAGGTGTCACGGTCCGCAGCAAGCGAAGACCACTGGCGGTGGTCGATTTGGCAGGCACTAAGTGACTTCTTGAGACCGTCTTTGTATCTCTTCTTTGGTGCCCCTCTGTCTCGGTGTCCAGTGGCGATCTCGCCGAACAGAGTGATCTTGGGTAGGCGATGATCCTCCATCCTGGAGACATGCCCCGCCCAGCGAAGCTGTGTCCGCAGCAGCAAAGCCTCGATGCTCAAAGTTTCCGCCTGTTCAAGGACCTCGACGTTGGTGACATAGTCACTCCAGTGAATGCTGAGGATGGTACGCAGGCAGCGCTGGTGAAAGCGTTCGAGGAGTTGTAGTTGGCTGCGGTAGAGGGCCCAGGACTCGGAACCGTACAGCAGGGTGGTGAGGACGACAGCTCTGTACACGCTGTTCTTGGTGCCTTTTTTCAGCTGTTGATTGTGCCACACCCGCTTGAATAGTCGCCCGAAAGCACTGTTCGCTTTTGCCAGCCTGTTGTCCAGCTCCTTGTCCAGCTTGGCGTCTGACGTGATGATGCAGCCGAGGTAGGTAAACTGGTGTACAGACTTCAGTTTGGACTCGCCGATGGTGATGTGGGGAGGGCGATGCTCTTCCTTGGGTGCTGGCTGATGAAGGACCTCTGTCTTTTTCAGACTGACTTCAAGTCCAAAGAGCTGGGCGGCATCTGCAAAGCAGGACATAATGCGCTGCAAAGCTCTCTCTGTGTGTGCAACGAGGGCAGCGTCATCAGCAAAGAGCAGCTCACGAATCAGTTGGTCTAGGGTTTTCGTGTGGGCCTGCAGTCGTCTGAGGTTGAACAGGCTGCCATCGAGACGATACCTGATGTACACTGCGTTGTCATCATCGAGGTCCACTGTGGCCTGCTTCAACATCATGCTGAAGAAGATGGTGAAGAGGGTCGGTGCCAGCACGCAGCCTTGCTTCACGCCGTTGCGAATGGGGAATGGTTCTGAGAGGTCACTGTTTAGTCTGACCTGGCCTTGCTGGTCCTCGTGGAGCTGGACGATCATGTTGAGGAACTTTGGGGGACAGCCTAGTCACTCCAGGATCTGCCACATACCTTGCCTGCTCACAGTGTCAAACGCTTTTGTTAGGTCGACAAACGTTACGTACAGCCCTTTGTTCTGCTCGCGGCACTTCTCCTGAAGCTGTCTCAGCACAAAGACCATGTCGGTGGTACTCCTGTTGGCTCTGAAGCCACACTGGCCCTCTGGGAGGTGGTCTTCAGCGATGGCAGGTACCAGCCGATTCAGGAGCAACCTTGCGAGAATTTTCCCGGCAATGGACAGCAGGGTAATTCCATGATAATTAGAGCAGGCAGACTTCTCTCCTTTGTTCTTGTACAGGGTGATGATGACTGCATCACGGAGATCCTTTGGTAGTGTTCCTTTTTCCCAGCAGCAGAGAAAGAGGTCGTGGAGCTTGTTGTGCAGTGCTGGGCCTCCATGTTTCCATATCTCTGGCGGGATTCCTCATAGATCCTCATGAACCACCTGCAACTGCAGGGGTTCATGACATAATTGTTTAATTGTTTTTATTCCCCTGCTATATGGTCAAGAGTATGACTAGGCGTCGAGTGCCGGTTTCGCTGCCTGACTGACAAAACAAAGCCTTCAAACTCAAAATCGGGCATGCATCTCACACTACCATATCTCAACTGGTTAGAAATTGAACATATCTTCTAATCATGTGTCATTTTTGCATACGTCCGATGGGATAAAAGAGTTATTCGTTGTTTTGTGCGATCAAGCGGCGGAAGCCAAAATTTCGAAACGTGACATCACTCACATGTGTTCGCTTTCAGATAAAAAATTCTGGGGAATGAAATAGAATTTCGAAACCAAGTTTAGGCCTATAGAGAGCCAATGCAAGTTACTATTTTGTTACCATATCGTCGAGTTTTACATGTGTCTAAGTTTAAAGTAGTTTGAGGGCAAGTAAAGGCTAGAATGAACGTAACATGCGTCGTCAATTTCACACGTGCAAACCTCGATGTGAACCGGAACACAAAAAACTTAGCGTGAGGCACCTAATTAACATATCCTAGACAACATTACTCTCCATTCTGATTACCGTAAACAAATTCGAAATTCTTTCGAGAATTGAAAGAAGGCTGCGTTTTAAACTTCTTCAACCCAAAAGTTGTAAATTTTGTGTTATGTTCAAACACGGGAAAAAATCTCGCAATGATCAATGCACGTGATTTTCTGGAATCAGCAGCCATTTTGAGATTTGCATTTGGTCAGTCCTACATACCTCATACCTACAGGTGACATCGATGGAGCAGGGAAGCGACAAAGTTGAAGGTAAGTTTTGGTTGTAAATGGTTACATTCATGCAAAATTGATGACTGAGCACCATAAATGTTTTAAAAAAGCAATGTAAGTGTACTGCTTTTCTAATTACTTCAAATGAATGTTGACGCAAACAAATGTAAAATCAATCGTCTCAATAACCGCATGTTTTGAACAAAGGAAGAAAACATTAATTGATGGAATTTGCCTCCATCCGACGATGACGGTTTAGTTTTGGTTGTAACAGTTACATTCAAGTTTCTGAATGCGATATTCAATATTTCAAAGGATAAAACAGAACAAGTAATGTATGTTCGGATTAGTTTTGTAGCGCAGCAACACTTTGAAACAATAATTATTACCTTTTACCATCACCTTGCCGTTGTGCCCGCTTGTACATAACTTTACAGACGGTTGAAGTTTGTCCGAGTTACGTTCAGGCAATTACAGCTTTATTTTTAAAGATTAAAAAGAACACTACGTATCACACATTTTCGTCGATTCAGTATTGTTGTCTTTAACGTTCCTGATATTAAAAAAATAAAGTAAATGTCTTTTGTTCCTGCTGTTTGATTGTTCATAACTTTACACAGTTTGGCCAGGTAAATCTTTACGTAAAGTTATGTTCAAACCATGAGTTTTGCAGGTTGGGGGAAGGACAAGTCATACATTTTTTTGTACCAATTTTTGTTGGTAGGAAGGGATTTTGTGCTAATTTGATTTATACTTCGGTTCATAGATTATGAGTTGTTGAATTCTAGCGTTTGTACATAACATGACGCAGTGCAAAAGGGAACAGACATAGCACCTTCAATCAAGAAATGGTTGTTTTTCTTATCTTAAGTTTTGATAATGTTCCCATTGTCTTTATGTACTTCATATTATTGTTTGTTTATTATGTAACATAAGATTAAGTAAGAATAACCCTGTTCTGGCAGTATTGGACTGAACATAACATGACGTAACACTTACAGTGGTTGGGTTGTAAAGTTATGTTACACTGTGCATCATGCTATTTTTGTATGGTTTAGTGTTTTCTATGTTAAGTACAGATAGTCTGTGCATTAAAAAAAAACTTTTCTGCACCCAAGAAATGACAATTTTTAAGAAATGCCGTGAACATAACTTTACAACAATTATGTTGTCAAGTTATGTACATTTAAAACAGTGCTCAGCTAACATTTTTCGTCATAGTAACAGTCTCTTTTAAAGTGGAAGACTGGTTTGATTATTTTGTCTATTGTAACTAATATACAAACTATTATTCTAGCTAGATGACTGTGTGAACATAACTTGACAAACTAGACTGACATGTAAAGTTATGTTCATTACTGTAGCACAATTCCTAGTATACTGTCTTTGGGATGCCCACTTTGCTAGTTGTTATTTATCAAAACACAGCTTGGGTACTAAAATATAAATTGTTAAACCTAGAACATACATTTTTCTGTTTTTAAGTAGTTTGACAACATCATGTGTTAAGTTATGTTCAACCACAGTTGTGTTTGGTTCACACATTGTCTTCCATGTTACAGTCTGATCATGCCTTTTACTCTTTGTTGTGCTGGCCAAGCTTGATAGCTGCCATGATAATTTAATAATAACCAGCCATTTTAGTACAAAGCTGTTGAAAAATAACCATACATATTAGGCTGATGCTAGCTAAAAACGAAGCGCAAACATGGACACAAATTTAAATTATCTGACCCTCTCTGTTTCAGTTCTTCGGGATTTGTTCCTGAATTGAAAGTTTCCGAGGCTGAAGGGTCTTTCCCAATCCCAGCCGTGAAAGCACCCAGAAAATGGATGCTAAACACGTGTGGTAATGCAGCACCCTGACAGGTTGTACCCTGGTGAGCAAGATTATCATCATTATGTCAGCATACTTGTGCTTACAAATGATAGCAGCCAGAAATCTTTTTAAAGTATTTGAAACCAGAAAAATGTGGATTTTGAACATGTTTTAGCTCTATTTAAGTTTGAGATGGAGACATTGAAAAATTACAAAAGGTTGAAAGGTAAGGCAGAAACAAGTGAAACTGGTTGTCGCTGGCCAATAAAGAAAAGGAGTTTGAAGTTTCCTTAGGAAACTTGATCAGCAGGAAACTTGTTATGGGTTGCTTCAAGAAAGCGCTGTGATCATTATGCAACATAAAATAAAGCAGTCTCTTTTTTCTGTTTCAGGAGTGATTGTCGGAGTAGATCCTCTGAGGGTCAAATTCCTCAAGCCTCACCAGACAAAACAAGGAGTATTTGTTTACTCTGAAATAGATGACATCCAAGAAGTAGGGGATGATATGATTGTAGCGTCAGCTGTAGATTTCCTGCCAGTGCCACTCTGCAATAGTGCACGCGAGTGGAGAGTGGTTGAGTTTAATAAATTTTAAATTGTTTCTGCCATGTTTAGCTCAAGTATGAAGCTAAAGTGAGTACTTTCTGTGCCAGTGGTCTGCTGAAAACCATCGGTCGTGGTAAACTTAGGTCAATTGGTGCTAAATTATATTTGTTTGAAAGTGGTACAGAAAAGTGTTTCTTTGCGGAGGTATTTGGGCAAAAGCTAGGCTCCGATGTCACACGGCCCATAGCAAGCATGAGCAATGGCTAACTAACGTCAGTTTTCAAGAGTGTTAAATGTATTGTTGGTGTTCTAAAATGTATTGAAAGTTTAAACTTTTTTCACTTGGTGCTTTCTCACATTGTGGAACCACATTGTGCAGAGATTTGAACCCCATATTGTAAAGTTATGTACAGATTTGTTTTCCTACTTGCTTTAAACATTGTAGACACAATTATTAGAGCTGGTAATATTATACCAACATGTTTGGTTGTAAAGTTATGTTAAAACTTGCCATTTTCACACATTATTCCCTTGTATTATCAATTTCAAACCTGATAATTACATCACTGTTGTTCTGTAGTGTAGTAGAAAGCTACAGGTGATTGTGATTTGTATTTTCTGGTTCTTGTCCATTTGTGAAGGCATTTTTTTTTGCTGAAATTTGAAGCTTGTGGTTGAAAGTTATGTACAACAATCACAGTGAGTATGTATTTGCTGCTTTCAATCATTACTCGTTTAAACACAATTTTGGGAGAAATAAAAGTGTATTTGTTAAAAACCCATCACTTCAGTAGTGTTTTGTTATTTATTTCTCAAAATCATTGCCGACGTCATTACTACTAGGAATACTTCGCTTAGCTCAACAATTTTAGCCCCAAAAACTCGTTGTGTACATTACCACAGGGGAGGCAATCACTAGGGGTGTCGTTACCAGGACACCCGGGGTGGCCCCCCCTTCTCCCTATCCGGTGGCGTGCTCACTGTTTCCTGGCAGTCTCTTCGCTTAGCTGCTCAGGACAGACCGTGTGCACTTCGTGCTCCGGCTGTAGTTAGGTGGATTACCGTTGTGTACTGTGGACTTATGTGTTCGGACTTCGTGGACGTTGGAGTATGTGCATTGTGTGGTGATTGGATTACCTACGTGGTCTATGGATTATGTGGTGGTGGTTTCTGGGGAATTACCGGTTTGGCAAGGGCGAGGTAAAGTAGCGGTGACTGCCTCTAACCGGTTTCGACCGGGCAGCAGCGGTGACCGGGCCGTGATGTTTGGGCCGACCGGGAGCGCGGTTCTTCTTTGGAGGTTCCCCGCTTTCACTTGGTTTGGTTGTTTTGTTTTTTCTGTCCTTTGTTACAGTACTCAGGTACAGACATGCACCAAGTGTGGCACCTTCCAATGGCCGAGTGAGGGCCATGATGTCTGCCTACCCTGCTCGGGCGGCTCCTCCGGCCGGACGTGCCGCGGATGTAGGACTTGGGAGGAAGAAAGATGGTCACAGCTGTGGGCGTTTTACCGAAGGGAGAGACTGGCGCCGCTATCACAGATGAAGTCAAGAAAGGACGCTACAGCAGGGCAGAAAAAGGCAGAATCATACGGAACTGTGAATAAAGGGGTCCACTACCCCCGCCGGTGCCTCAGGAAAACTTACCCGCCTTCAGCGGATGATTGAGCCTAACATTTCGGATCGGGGCTTGCCCCCCGTCCAAGCCCGGGCACCAGGAGCTCCACCCTGCCTCGTAGAGACCCCAGATATGCTCGACCGCCAATGATGGGGTACGTCCCCTAGGTACGTGTCGGCATTTGGAGCTTGGTCCCCTTGCAGTAGAGAGATTGGGCAAGTTTATCACCCCCCAGGTGAAAGAGAGAGAGAGAGCCCAAGCGGGCGATCCCCTCCCCTCTGAGAGGAGAGTGCCCACCAGCCTTAGGCCGGACCAGCGCCGTCACCGGGCCACGTCTACAACACACCTCTCAGACAGGGAAAGGAATGAGAGACACAGAGTGAACTCTACACCTCCACCCCTCTGCTTTGAGGGCCCGGATATGAGAGAACTGCCGCGACGAGATTCGTCCCCACGGAAGGAAATAGGAAGATGAGAAAGGAGTCAAAGACAGATAATATTTGCAAGACCGAGGCCCTACCCCCGGAGGACGGAAGACGAGGAAGGAAGCAAAGACAGAATATGGTTGGCCGAAGCTGTCCATAGGAGGATGGACATTTGGTCATTAGAGCCAGCCGACGGGAGGTGCATCCCTGTCGCGAGTGAACCACCAGGACACCTCCTCCACGCCATAGGAACATGGAGAATGACACAGGCTTCAGGGTCCCGAGTCGAAGAGTGGAGCCACAGACGAGATCTAACGCACAGGGCGGATCCCCCATGTCCGAAGCCCTATTGGGAAGAACTAACTCGGTCAGCAGTCGACGAGAGGTGGTGCAAACCACACACCCACACTCCACCCTTGGAGGTAGAGAGGAACTCATAGTGGCCATGGACCTGCATTACGCGGGGAGGAAGCCTTCTTGTTCGGTCGGGTGACCGCAGCAGCGGGAGGAAGGGCACTACAGATACCTTTTGCCTGGGAACTCCTTCTTCCTACTTCGCCTCTCCGACCAGTGGACAAGCTCGGGTACGGCACAGCGTGGGATCTCTCGGTGACACCGAGCATCAGAGGCGCCCGGCAAGAGTGGCCGTTCTTCAGACCAGAGATTAAGGGCTGCTTTCCTCGGGGAAACGACAGCCTCGACACTGGGATCGCGGAGATGGCAGCGGCAGGACTGAATCACCCTCACTTTCAACACTCGACCTCAGCCTGTTGGATTATGGAACGAGCGTTAACGCAGCAACACAGTAGGTCCCGCTCTGCCGAGTGGGAGCAGCGTCTCACGGGTCAAGATCTCGGAGGGTCGAAGGATCAAGTAGAAAACACATGAACAGGCTGGAATTGGAAGCAGTGTGCTTCGCGTTTTCGCCGGGAAGCAGCGGCGCACAGCTCAAGATATCCTCGCCGTTGGACGAGAGATCAAGCCGTCAAACATCTCAACAGGTCGCAGATGAAGCAGGGCGGCTCGCGCTCTCTCCATGGGAAGCAGCATCTCACGAGTCAGGATCCTCGTATTGGATGAAGGATCAAGCGGACGAACACATCAACAGGCGGGAGATGGAAGAAGTGTGCCCTGCATTCTCTCCGAGTGGAAACAGTGGCTCACAAGTCAGGACATCCTTGTACATGGACGAGGGATCAAGCTGTCTAAGACTTCTAAAGGCTGGAGTGAAAGCAGTGTGCCCAGCATTCACTCCGAGTGGAAGCAGCGGCTCACAAGTCAGGATATCCTCGTACGTGGATGAGGGATCAAGCCGTTTAACACTTCAACAGGCTGGAGGGAAAGCAGTGAGACTCGCGCTCTCTCTGGGTGGGAGCAGCGTATCTTGGGGCAGGAGTACGCATAATCTCCGACAGCTCGACAGTGGTGGCCTACATCCAGAACCGGAGGTCGAGGAGGCGCTAAGTCTACACCCGGAGGACGTGGTTCGGAGTGGGGGTAGACTACAGACACGCCTAGCAGACGGTCGGTGCGCTCCAACACATCGCGGATTTGCCGCTCTTGAGACGAAGCGTCTGGGTTCGTTGCGTCATTCCGCTGGCCATCATTGCCCTGAGAGGAAAGCTGCGACGATGACCGACGCATCGAGTGGCCCAGTGCGTCACGTCGCTCCCTCGCAGACTTCAGGATCTAGCGGAGGCATCGGGCGACCACTTGGCAAGACGGCGGCGGACAACAGAGGTTCTAATGAAGACTCCCGATGACCAGAGAGGATGAACATCTACTTCCGCCGGCAGTGGAGTCTCTTCTGGGTGGTACTGTGCTAGTGGTGGATAAGGAGGCGTGAATGCTGTTGGCGGCTCCCCACAGACTACAGACTCGGGCGCGAGGAAGCGGAAGCGAGGCTTGGTCAGGACTGCGCCCGAGGTTCGCTTCCCCCCCTAGCGGACGCGGGGTTTCATCGAGAGGGTGAAGCCTTCCATTAGAAAGTGTCTGGAGAGCACCTGGGACTTTACAGCCTCGGTCTGTCGGAGCGGGACATGCACGGAGCTAGTGACAGCATTAGGATGGCGTACCACCCAGCAGCCTTCTCCTTGGCGGAGATCGCCGGCGGCGACGGGATATGAAGGGACTTGCTGTTGTGACAGGTTCCACGCTCGCCCGTCTTTTGGGATAACACAGCGGTGGAAGGCTCAAAGCCAGGACATTCTTCGGTGGGACCGACTTGGCAGATGATAAGGCGACAGCACAGGATCCCTTGTCACCTCGGGAGGCTTGTCTCCACTCGCTCCAGTCGGTGGTGGCGAGATGGAAGCTTTGGCTATAGAGCGATTTGGTGATGCCCTGCCTAGAAGGAGACCACGGAGGTGGGCTGAGACCTTGATGCCCGACAGGCTACAGTAGGCCCTGACGGATCCTGGACCCGGAGACTAGGTGATGTCTAGTGTTGGCTTTGGCGCTTACTAGTTGCTTCAGCCCTGCGCTTGCAACTACTTGGACGGCTGGCCCTCTGGACCAGATGGCGAAGCGTGGGAGGACCCGGACTCCTGGCTGACGCAACGCCGCCGACGCGGATTCCGGGGTATTGGAGGCAAGTCCGACGTGGGACCAGCACCCAGTTTGCCGCCTAGGTAGGAAGTGCCTGACCGATAACAGCAGGATAGCAACGAGTGAACACGCAGGCAGATTCATCCGCTGGCTGGAGTGATGGCGGTGCAGCTGGTGATCGGCAGATGGAAACAATGGCTGACGCTACGGAAGGTACGGGTGCGCTCCGGCTACTCAACACTGGCTGACACTACGGAAAGTACGGGTGCGCTCTGGCTACTAGAGGTCGGGGTTTCTTCGTGTAGCACTTCTGCCGGTCGTGCAGAGATCGGGCCAGCACTCGTCGGACACGTCGAAGGTCAGCTCAACGTATGTGCGGATTCCCCTTGTGGCAGGGTCAGTGGCAGCCTAAAGAGTGTTACTACACCCGGCTGACTTCCAACTACTCTACGCGTGTGAGGAGTCTCCGATGATAGGCTGGTCCTACTGTAGTGGAACAGGAAGCTGCTTCCTCAATCGCTTCCAGACCAGATCCGCAAGCCTCGATGGGCTCCTTCGAGGAACGGACTCAGTGCATAGCCAATTACCTTTACATACGGATTCTCCGGTTCGTCTGTTCACCGAAGTTAAGCCGTTGGGGGTGGTTAATCCTTGGTTGGATAACCTCCTGGGAACAACAGGTATGGTGGAAGTCATCTTAACCCTTATCTTGTTCACCAGAGGGTGACATACGTTCGAATAAGAATAGTTAACGGGTAGCGCTGGAATGGCTTGGCGCCGCTAGGCTTCCCGCTAATCCGGGCTAGCCTTCAAGTAAAGCCTTTGGGCTATTTTCTTATTTTCTATAGTATAACCTTGTATGGCAGGGCACAATTGAAACTGTTAGCCTCAGGCTGATATGGGTTAAGATGCGGCAGCGCGTTCCCTCTCTCAGGACGAGTACATAGGGGCTCCTTAAGCCCAGGGATGGCTTGGGGATTAGGACTTTGATGACCGTTCAGCTGGATCACAGTCCTTTGGAGACGCCCAGCGAACCCCTGCCTCAGCTCCGCGTCCGAGACGATCGCAACCCTGGCAGCAACTGTTTGTACAGACGCAGAGCAGTTGGCGCGGCACGCTGGGAGATGGACAATCAGCACTCACACCAAGAGGCTTCTCGGGTGCGACAGTGGATGTGATTGCAGCAACTCAAGGAGTCTCTGACAGTACGGACACAAGGGAGAGTGGAGAGTACTACAGGCCTGATGTGCAGTGGAGCATCTCTCCCTACAGACTGGACTAACCCCGTTTTGGCCGAGTTCGTCTAGGGGTTCCCAAGCAGATCGGACCCCTCAGCATCGTTCTAATTTACCGGGTAGCAGGCACTTATTGACACCTAGCACAGACCAGCGCCGGTACAGACCTCTCGGACCGGATCGAGCACCATCATCAGCAAGACGGCCGACTTCCGCTGACGTTGTGGGGAAACCTAACAGGAAGACAGCTCGATACAGCTCTTCACATACCTTACGTTTCTGGCAAAGAAAGCCTCCCAGCATCGGAGCTCCAAGTATTGTCCATCCGTCCTCTCTGGACAACGGAACAGGATGGGGAATCCCACCTACAAGACCCCATCAAAGCGCTTAAAGTTACCTGCGCAGAACTAAGCCACTATTACAAGGGCGCTTGTGCCTATTCCTACCCTTGGCTCCGGGCAGACGAGACATATCTGCGCAGGCGATCTGATCCTGGCTTCGCTGGGCGATACGGGAGGCATACAAAGAGCTCGCCCCAGCACAAACCAAGACCTTGCGAATCAGGGCACATGAAGTCAGAGCAGTGGCAATGAGCATCGCCTTTGAGCGCAACTGCGCGGTCAGCGACATTGTGGCAGCCGTGGGTTGGCGGGCCGAATCTACCTTCGCCTGCTTCTACCTATGAGATCTATCCGGCCAGCGTGACAACCTGGCCTTACTGGGGGACATATCAGCAGCGCAGCACTCCCTCCAGGCGCCTCTGGCGCCTGTAGGTAACGCCTAGCTAAAATTGTCGGGAATAGGCGCGTAGGGTGGGACCCTCAATTTACGCGCAGAGGCGCTTGGGCGTGGGACAAGTGGCCCAGGAACTGCGGCACCCCCCTCCTATTCGCCATTCTTCCTAGTAGTAATGCCGTCGGTAATGATTTTGAGAATATAAATAAATTTTTTTCTAAAATGTATTTTTTTGAAAAATACTTACCGATGGCGTTACTCAGAGGTCCCTCCCGCCTTCCCCGCTTGCCGCAGTCGAGATAAGACTCAGAGACTGCCGGGAAACGGTGAGCGCGCCACCAGATAGGGAGAAGGGGAGGCGGCGAGGCCACCCCGGGTGTCCTGGTAACGACACCCCTAGTGATTGCCTCCCCAGTGGTAATGTACACGAGTTTTTGGGGCTAAAATTGTTAAGCTAAGCGAAGTATTCCTAGTAGTAATGCCGTCGGTAAGTATTTTAAAAAAAAATACATTTTAGAAATTTTTTTTTGTTGGGATTTATGCATGTTAGTTAAAGAGCCTCAAGTTTGTTCGTCACGGTGTAAAGTTATGTTCAATCATTGTGCGTTTCTTGTTTTTAGCCTTCATTTCATTCTTTATGTTGTGAATGGTGTTTTTTCCCTAATTTATTCTGTAATCTACAAGAGTTTTAAGTTTAGTACACAATAAATGGAAAACACACCATCTTAATTGACTTTCTTTGCTGTGTTGTCAAGGATTTCAAAATTTTTGTTCATAAGCAAGTCGTCCAATTTTGTTTAAAGTTTATAGCTACTGTGTTCACACTTATCTCAATTAGGATAGTTTGGAATCAATCACTGTGCAATTGAAATTGTGTGTTTAATACCACACACAATTTTTTAAATATAATTTATGCATTTATTTGCATAAATGTATAGCTGAGTGTAAAGTTATGTTCAAACAATTTCAGTGTTGCACCATTGTGTATCTATTCACCCCATCAAACTTTCTTTGAAGTTTAAGCATAGCCTAGTAAGGAAAGAACAACATAATAATTTATACAGCATGAATCTACTTTGTGAAAGCTAGAAAATGTGTTTTATAAATGTGTGACGGTGTAAATGTTATGTACAAACCATAACGGTTTTTCGCCAATTACACCCAAACGACTGCTCATAGGGAAATTCTTTTTGGGGGGCATGTTACTTATGACTAAACACATCACAATCATGCAAAATGATGCTCATATGTTTAAGTTCAAAATCAGAGACCCATGTCACACTCTTTGGACACCCAGTCGTACTATTGGCCATATTCATAAAAGTAGTCAAGTTCATCAAACTTTGAACGTACATTTGTGGCATCTACTATAGTTGACCTAAATACATGTTCTAAGCGAGCCCTTGCATGTGCAAACACTGCTCTTGCTGGCAGCTTGTCAATTTCAGTTTGACTCTTTGGACAGTGCTTACGAGCTGCACTATCTAAATATCGTCAGAGTAATGTAATTTGACATTGAGCAACTTTTTCCAACTGTTGTTCATGAACCCAAAAAAATGGAGTTCAGAATTTAATATTCGGCATTGAAGTGATGATCATTGACAGTGACCTTGCTGCGCCGTTATGGATGCAGGGAAGACCTGCTCTATATTGAGTTTCATGTTTCGATCAAAAATATTGTTGAAAATTGGATGTTGTCATCTTAAAAACAATTCTATAGTGTGTTGTTTTGAACTATGCTAAGAAGCTTTGTTGTTTAGCATGTGTTTTTCTCTTTTTTTTGGTCGCTCAAAGCTGGTACTCGAAAGTCGAAAACGAGGTCATGCAGCGGGCTACACCTACACTACAAGAAAGCGAGGACACATGATTTGGTTTACGTTAAGTGGATTGGACGTGTGCAGTAGGGATGAAAACAAAGATATTTATAGTTATAGTTACATGTTTTCAATTACACTATGCTTATGTTTCTGTCTTATGACTAACAAATTAGTGAATGTGCATATTTATAATGTACAGGCCAACCTGTCCCAGCACCAGGCCAACCAGTAGGGGCCCATCTGCCACCTCCTCCACCCCTTCAGCCTCATACAACCACAGCTGCAGGACCATCGGCCATGGACATGATGAATCAGCGTTATGGCTACAGCCAGCGACCACCAGCACCACACTACATGCCGGGTCAGCCACCACCACTGCAGCAGCCACAACAACTGCCACTACATCTGCAACAACAGCAGCAACAGCAGCCACAGTTCCTGGGCGCTCCCACAGTGGCGCCTCAGTCACAGGCCTCTCATGTTATTTCTGGACAGGTGCCTGTCTCAGGTGTCGCTCAGCAGAGCTTGGGCTACGGCACTCAGCAGAATATGGCTGGCACACCTCCACACCAAGTCCCCAACTCGGGCGCCCCTGGTATGGAGCATGTCGGAGTTTCCCAGCATCAGACTGTGTCAACACATGGAATGACGGTCTCAAGCGCAGCACCCCCCTCCTTTTTGCAGAGCCAGCCGCATGTGTCTTCATCGGGGGGCATGCCTCTGCCTGTCACCACCCACACCATTTTTGACAGTCACTCCCCAATGTCATCGGCTTCGGCTTCACATCTTCAGCAGGCATCAGACCCCTTGTCAGCAGCAGGGGGTCTGACGCCTGGCGGAGATTCAGGAAGTATAACTGTGGCCCCTGCCCCATCCTCCACACCATCCTCCACAGATGTTCCCATTACGTCCACAGTCACCTCCTTCCCCAGCAGTCGGCCCCCAACTACAACCCAGCCGACATCTATGTGGGGTGACACCAAGCCCATTCTACACACTGGCATGGGCCAGACAGTCAGCAGTGTGCAAACCTCACACTTACATGCCCATCCACAGTCCAGCAATCCCCTCTCTTCACCAGGGCCAGATGGATCAAATCAGGCTCCACATGGTAGTGATTCTGTCGGCAATATTTTTGACATATTCTCACATCAGCAACAGCAGCACAGTGGTCCACTGTCACAGCCATCTCAGTCACCGCACCAGAATGTGTCCAGTTTCCCAAACAGCGATGGTGGTAGTGGTAATATAGGGACACACCAGTTGAGTAGTGAGGCAGGTGACCATGGCAATGTACATCCAGAAACGCCAGACTTTTTCAGCCAGTTTCTGGAGGGCAACCCAGCCACATCTGGATCAGATGCAGCACATCCTGTTAGTGTCTACTCTGCACAGAACAGTGTTGCTACCGCGACTGGCGCTTCAAGCATTCAGCTACCCTCAATGTCCCCAATCCCTGCCACCATGGCTAGCACAGAAACCAATGTTCACATCAAGATGGACCCAGGGCAGATTGGAGTGGCCATAGCCACGTCAGTGATTCAGGAAGCAACTGAGGCCGCAGCCCATGATGCTCCTGAGACCTTCCTGGCACCACATGGCATGTTAGGGTCAGGTCAGCATCAGGGGGCTGAGGCACAGCGCTTTAGGAGTGGATCCACATCATCCACACCCTCACTTGATGCACAGAGTCCGGGCACACACCTGGATGGAATCAGTAAGTTGAACTTGTTCAGCCTGGACACCCTAGAGTTGGATGTGGATCGAATATGTTGTTTTCATTTACAGGATCATACCTAGTACTGAATGAACATGATAGTTCAAGAGTAGTGTGAGTTTAGTTTGCTGCATTCCATGTGTGGGACTAATCAGACAATGTCTTTGACCTGTCATGCTATATGTCTAATCATTCACAGTATTCTCACACTACCTGTCAATGCCACATTCACAAATTGTAAGATGATACCTTCATATCATTTGTAGATTTGTAACTGTAAGTAAGTTGTTCTTATCAAAAGGGATCTGAATCAGGGTGGGCTTTGATTGCTAATATTCACCAGACTAGAATATATTAAAGTGGATTGTGTGTTGTCTTACCTGGGCTAAGGCTGGCCTACCATTTTTTTTCATAATCTGTGTGAATAGGCACACGTAATGGTGTATGTGTATCATAGTAGGTATCGGTAGAACTTTCTTGACCTACGTATTCCTTCACAAAGCAGAAAAAGAGCACACAAAAAATCTTTTTATTTTCGGCATTCAAACTTTATAAATTAAAGTTAAGTTACATTTTTATGGAGGAGAATTGTGAATTATTAATCTAATGCTTTTTTTTGTTGTTGCCTGAAGGTCACTTCACACACAAACACTCAGAGGATGCCAGCTGCTACATGTTTTTAGTTTGATTTTGTTTCATGACTTAAAACAATAGAACCTTTCTTATGAACCAGAAATTGAGGCAGGGAGTCAGCAGCAGACATCAGACTATGAGTCCGGCTGGGACTCGGGGTCAACAGCAGAAAAAATGTCCAGCCCTGCGCACTCGTCCATGCGGTCTTTGTCAGTCTCGCTCGTTCCTGTGGATAATTCAATAGCGAAGAGTTCAGGTCCTGCCAGGCAGTCAGGTACACAGGGGGAGGATGAGTGGGTCCGCGACATGTCAGGTTGGTTGGTTTGTTTCTACATACAGGTCAGCCTTAGTATTACGGGCTCAAGCATACTGAAGTATCTGATACATACACAGATGTCTGGCTCCGGCAGGGTTGCTTGGCTTGCGAAAGGTCCTTGGGCAGTTTGCCTACCTCCTGTCATGCGCAGGCCTGTGACAGCTGATCGCGGCATGAAGACCTTTAGCTTATCAAGTGGTTTTCCTCATAACTCTAAATTCAGCACAACAGTAATGGTATCACAGTCACAAATAATGTACGGTGACTTGTGTTGCTTCTGCCTACCGCGATACACTAGGCTGACCTGAAACAAATTTACTCACTGTTGGTGTTTTCAACCATAAAGTTGATATTTTATGATAATTTCACTGGCAGCATATAAAGGTATAATGAGGAAGATATTAATTTTGGCTCATGTGCGATAGAAAAAGTAAGAAATGTTTGTGGTCGGTGGTCGTCTGTCTGTCATTTGTGGTAAAACTTAACATTGGCATTTTCTCAGAGGCTATTCAAACCACATTGGCCCAAAGGTTACTTTGTTGCAAGACCTATCTAAACATACCAACGTCAGTGATCTCTCTCAAAGGTCAAGGTCACAATGGTAAAAAAGTAGATTAAAAAAGGCAATATTTTTGTGACAAAACTTGTTTTATCTCAGATACTATTTTCAGATTTTGACTAAAACTTGGTACAGTGATACCTGATGGTTAGAGCTTCTAGAAGTTTTGCATACAAATTTGGATGACCCCCTCTGAAAGGTGAAGAATCATAAGACTTGTTTTTAATGAGGTTGGGAAATGTGTGGAAAATGCTTTATTTGGGTACAATGTCGGTTTTATCAATGTTTTTGTAAACTGTCAATCAAATTTGGTACAAAGGTACCAATTGATGAGACCTTTTATGCATTCTAATTTGGTTGACCCTTCACAGGTCAAGGGTTACAGAATGTTGAAAAATGATTAGATTAATTAGAAAATATAGATTTCACTGATACAAATGCCAACTCTTTACTGATGTTAAGACACTTGACACTTGCTTATTTTTTAGTGACCTCTTAGAAACGTCAAGGTCACAAAGGTCAGATTATTCATGTTGATCAGCTTTGAATATGAGCCATAAGGGCTTTATCCTTCTTGTTTACACATTTTCCAAACTAGCAGTGATGGATAAATGCAGATGTTAATCTTGTGGTTTTATTTACTATCAGACACGTCTCCCTCAAAATTGAATTAAGACAAATAATAATTTTTAGAATTTAAATTTAAACCAAGAACATGGTAAATAATTTATGGAACTTTCTGTTGACCATTTTCACTGAATTTACAATTAAAATAGTTTCATATAAATATATGCACATGAAAGTTGGGGTTTAAACAAAGTTACAAAATTGCCTGTTCACCCTAGTATTATTCCGCTTGTGCATGCAACTACTGTAACTGTAACAGTGTAAGCAGTACTGATGGCTGCATGCAAAAATGAGTTCATTAAAAGGCTTGTTGATGTTTCAGCCATTGGGAGTGACGACGAGAGCGTCATGTCTGATCCTGCGCCTGATCAAGATGATGATGACCCATCCTATGCACCTCCTAGAAGTAGAACCTATGGTAGTGAGAAACGAGAAGGTCTGATCAAAATACTTCTTTAGTTTTTTTCAGTTTAAAGTTTAGCTGTTTTTGGGTCCTCAGATAGGGTTGCATTGTGAATACATCTGTTTAATTCATTCATCTGTGGTTAACACCTTGACTCCCAGAACTAAATGACACTCTGTTGAGTGGAAGTTATTTAGTTCTGGGAGTCAAAGGGTTAACTACAACAGGAAACAGATTAACTTTGATGGTTTAAGGGTGATGTTGTACTCACACCCTTGAACTATCATGGTTGATCTGTCTCCTGTTCTCACTAGAGAACAACTCTTAAATTGGAAATTTTTACTTCAGTTCAGTGTTCTTTGTGTTAACACACCACATATAATGCACCCATACAATCTACTTTGTTGAATTCATTTCCTTTGAAAGTGTGATAAGAATGCAAAAAGAGATACAATGACAGGCTGCATGGCAATCATTTGTTGAATATTTTTAAACAAATTAAATATGAAAATAATGAAATTTATGGTTAGGGCTTTTGATATTTTAAGATGGATATGTTTGTAGTTAACCCATATCATACTGAGGCTAAAAGCTTCAAATTTGTACACTGCCACATGCAAGCTACATTATAGTACCTACGTATATTATAAGGATATAGTCCAATGGCTTTAGTTCAAGGGTGATGCCAGAATAGCTTGGTGCCTAGAGGCGCCAAGCTATTCTGGCACTACCCTTGAACTATTTTAGTCACACTTATTTCACACACTGGTGTATTCCGAATGATAAGGGTTAATACCGCCAAGATGTGCCATATGTGGATACATCAGCTTTCATATTAATTTGCAGCACATCTGAAATGAGTTGGCCCTTTGGCTTTTGGTAGCAGTTTTTGTCACGGGGATTTCTGCAGTTGTATTGCCAGGAATCGTGACAAAAAACACTATTGATAGCCAAAGGGTTAACTCTTTCGAGACGTGCCGCAACTGGATTCAAGGTTTAAAGCCGCGAATCCGGATGTGACACATCTCGAAAGTGTTAATGATACACCAAATATTGTTCATAATCATATTCATTTCTTTGTGCAGGTGCTACCCCTACCAAAAGACCAAGGGGCAGACCACCAGGCAGAGGCAAGAAGAGAAAAACAGACAAAGGTGAAGCAGGTAAAACACATTCTTTCAAATATGATCTGTGTGTTGGTCTGTATTTAGAACCTTATGACCTTAACCCCTTCACTGCTGAGAAAAAGTGAATGCAAACCAAAATAGACATAGAACCACATGAGCCCATGCAACTGCAGTGGCTCATGATGATTTTTGCCTCTTGCTGACATCACTCTGTATGCATGTTTCACTTTATTTTCTCAAAATCATTACCGATGACATTACTAATTGGAACCTTCGCATAACTCATCAATTTTAGCCCCCAAACTTACGGTCCCTCCTCACAGGGGAGGCAATCACTAGAGTGCTGTTACCAGGACACCCTGAGTGGCCTCCCCTACTACCGTATCCGGTGGCACACTCGCCCTTTCCTGCCAGTCACTTCGCTTAGCTCAGTTAGGCCGGCTGTGTGCACCTCATGCTCCGACCTTGGACTGTGTGAACTCTACTTTTGCTGTGATTCTTGGTTCTATATAGGAAGGAAAAAGAAAAAAAAAGAAAGAAAGAGGATATTATTCTGTGCTTGTGTGGGTTGTGTGGTTTCTGTGTTCACGGACATGGACAGGTAAAGCTTCGGTCACTGCCTCAGCTGGCGTTTGACTGGGCGACGGCATTTTCCGACTTGTATGTACGCGACCGTTCGGGAACTCGGACCCTCCTTAAGGCTCCGAGCACTCGCAGGGCCTTTTGTCTGTCTTATGTTACAGTGCTCAGTTTAGGACCTGCACCCTGTTGGCGAATTCCAGTGGCCGAGTCATGTACATGATGTCTGTCTAACCTGCTCAGGATGTTCCTCCAGTCTTCCGTGCGCGCTATGCGCTTCGTGGAAGGAAGGGCGTTGGTCACTACTTGGGCCTTTTACAGGAGAGGAAGGCCGAGACGCAATAGAGCGTCCGTAGCCTTGAATGTGAAACAGAGAAATGCAATTTCAGACATCATGTGTTGGCGCAGCAAAGGGTCCTGCTGCCCTCACCTGTGCTTCGTGCAGAGCTGCCTCGTCCTGTGCGGGCGATTGAGCCTATTAGCAGCCGACGGGATTCGCCATCCCGCACAGCACCAAGAGCTCAATTATACCCTTCGATCCACAGAAGGGAAATAGGCCAGGCAGGGGTTCGCCACCCTATGATTAGTAGGGTCTTAGAGAGCTCGGTCCTCCCCGCAGGGATTACGTTGGGTCACACGGAAGCCTTCCTGGCAATAAGAGGACCCAGGCAGCAGAAGCGGGGGACCAACCCTCGGAGTTGAGAGCGCCCTACTGCCATAGGCCGGACCAGCGCCTGGACAGGGTCACACCTTCGGGACCTCTCTCGGAGGGGGAAAGGATTTCAAGACGCCAACTTGATAAGCCTCATAGTAAGATTTTGGGGTCCTTGGCCTCCTTCAGGAGTGGACCAGTGTGGTCAGTTCGTTGAGCCGTCGAATGGAGAGTTCTAATAGACGGCAGACCCCCAAAGCACAGACATACCAAAGGGTTCGATCTTCGCGATCAAAGGAACGGTCACAGCATGTGGAGACTACACAGGGCAGAAACCGTAATCGCGTTGACGTCTCGGCTTTTCGCTCTTCATCGTCGGATCGGAGGACTAGTTCAAGCGTCTCTCGCCAACGGACTTCGCCGCGGGAACGAGCTTCAGAGTTTCCAGCTAGGTGTAGCAGATCCTCGGACCGGTTGGGCAGCCATCGCTCTACTCAGGAGACGCAGGTTCGACGACAGCGGGATGGCGCACGGCAGTTACCTTCTCGTGATGATGTCTCATCTTCCCTCTCCTCTTCGCCGGACTGGCGGACAAGTTCAAGCGTGGTGCGGCACGGACCTCGTCCAGACACCGGGCTTCAGAGACTCCAGCTAGGAGCATCAGACCTTGGGACCAGTCTAGCAGGGATCGTTTGGCAGCACCGGCGCAGTGCGATGTCAGCACCGGGTTCTCAGACATCCTTGGACGGAGGCGTTGTTACGGGGACACCGACGCAGCCGACGGTGAACCACACCAGATCGTTGAACCGGTTGGCAGGGACGGCGCTTACATGGAGACGCAGCTTTGACGTCAGCGGCGGGACCACTTGAATGACGACCGATGGATGGAGGTGGCATCCCATTGACACTGAGACAACCACATCTCAGCGCACAGCGGATGACGAGGAGGCGCGCAGTCTGACGAGGACACTGACGCAACCGCATGGGTGGACCGCAGCAGATCGCCTGACGGACTGACGGGGACCGCTGTTACGTGGAGATGCAGCTTCGACGTCAGCGGCGGGACCATGTGGATGACGACCGATTTATGGAGGCGGCATTCCGTTGACACCAAGACAACCTTTCTCCCAGCGAACGGCGGATGACAAGGAGGGGACACCGACGCAGCCGCACGGGTAACTGCAGCAGATCGTCGGACGGACTGGCGGTGACCGCTTTTACGTGGAGATGCAGCTTCATGTCAGCGCCGGGACCACTGGGATGATAGCCGATGGACGGAGGCGGCATCCCGTAGACACCGACGCAGCCCGCGCAAGAGGATTGCGGACCATGTTCTTCTTCTTCTTCTTTTTGCTCAGTACTGGGACTGGGAGCGACAGCCACATCTCAGCGCGCCGCGGATGACGAGGAGGCGTGCATTCTACCTGCGGAGGACGGGAGAGGAGGTTGAGCGTCCGACTTCACTTGTGTCGGCGATGGTCTTCATTCCGCTGAGGGCGGCGGTGATAAGAAGGAAAGAACGCACCAGCGGTGGTATGTGACTCTCTCCTAGTTGTTCCTTTAACCTCTTGGCGGTGGGCTAGGTTGCCTTGTTACGGGCAGGGCTCAGCCAGCGTGCTTTGACACGAGGACTAGACAATTCGACTTCCTTGGCCCGCGTCTCTCTGGGCGAACGGGAAGAAAGAAAGAGAAGATAAGAATAAAAGAGGAAGAAGATGAAAGAAGAGGAAAAGAGAGACAGAGAAAGACTACTGGAGACGGCGACACAGCCGTTCGTCAAACGTTGGCGTGGATGCGAGCATCGGTAGGACGGGACACGGTGACAGTGTTGCAGGGCGAGGTGACAGCCTTTTACAGAAGATGGCCACAGAGGTGGTTTTGCGTCCCGACTTCACGGCATGCTACGGTTGACTCTTCTCGTCCCCGAGCTGGAGGGTTTTGGCGGCGGATCTTCGATGTGCCAGACAGCGCTAAAGAAGTTCTTTGGACCGCTTGCAGGATGGAGACAGCCAGAGCGCTGAGGGCGGCGGTCCGTCCTCAGGACGACGCAGTAGGAAAAGGAGCCGTGACTTAGCGGACGCGTTTCTGCATGCCAGCTTGGCGGCGTTACCGGCGCAAGATAGTTACCAGTTTCGGGCTCTGCCTTGCAGACGGGATCTCTGTCTTCACCAGGTTGTGAACGGTGTGTTGGCAGGATTCCGACAAGCAGCTTCCAGTCCGATGTCCAACTAGCTGGACGACTGGCGGTTACGGAACCACATGATGAGCGTTTTGGAATCTGATAGAGGTGCCCTGCTGGCTCTACTACGTCACCTAGGCTTCCTATTCAACGGAGGCAAGTCCGACTTGGTTCCGTTGCGCCATTTTGTCCACTTGGGTATGAGATGCTTGACCGACCTCCATTGAGGAGGACTGCCAGGCGGACGGATTCAGACTTTTATGGAAGCGTCACTCGGAGCCTTTCACGCGGAAGCTCTCCTGGCCAGGGCCTGGCTTCATCTGTTAGGCATGCTTAGCGCGGCAACGGATCTTCGTCCCTAGGCACACACTGTGCGAGGTCCCTAGGCACACACTATGCGAGGACGATTCAGCTTCATCTGCTCCTACACTGGCACCCCTCCTTGGGCGATGTAGTGGCCTTGGTACCTGTGACGGAGTTAGTACAGTCTCTTCGGCGAATGGGTCGGACATTACCTGGCCGGCGTCGGGGATTCACCACTTTCCCCCTCCCCTTCAAGTAGCTATCTGCACGGACGCGAGCCGCTCAGACTGGGGGGCCCACCTGCTACCGCATTTTGCCGCGATCTCGGGCAGCTGGACAGGAGAACAGGCAGGCAGACTCATCTACTGGCTGTAGACGAAGGAGGTGTGGCTAGCTCTCATCGTTGGGAATTTCGACTCGCGCAAAGGGAGGTGCGGTTACTCGCTGACTACTCGACAGTCATAGCCTACTTTCAGAACCAAGGGGCGCGACACCTTCCGGCACACCTCTTGTTCTCACAAACTCCATCTCTCGTCAAGGCTAGATGTTTCACATGGAGTGTTCGCTAAGGCCAGATATCTTCCAGCTACTCTGCGTGCGTTGGGAGAAGCCGATGATCGATCTTTTCGCCACGAGAGGAAACAAGCTTCCTCTTTTCATCTCCCCTGTTTCGGATCCGCTAACCTGGGCCTTAGAAGCGCTCTCCATCCCGTGGTCGGGACTCCTGGCATACGCGCAGTGCTAGTACCTTAGAGCACTTAGAAATGCAGGGACCGCTACCTCTGGTTCCTTCCACGCCGAGTCCGATGCTCGAGCAGCCAAGGCAGCAGCTGTTCCACATGGGCCCGGAGCGACTGTTACACGGTTGGAGATTGTCTCCACTAGAGGCAGTGTAAGCAACCTCTGCAGCCGGAAGGGTCTCAACTTGTAATGTCTACAAAGGAAGTGGCACGTTCTCCAGTCCCTGTGTGCTGCGGAGCGACTTCCCCCACGGACCTAACCTTGACCGCGGAAAGCAGTTGGCCGAGTTTTTCCTGTGGTTTTTCTTCAGACAGATTTGGCTCCCATCACCATCCGGGCTGATCTGGCTATGGGGGCAGACACGCACAGACACCTGGGATGGCCAGATCCGGGTGCATGCAAAGACTTGGCAGATCTGATGATCCATTTTGATCTACAACGCCCGACCTCACGCACGTTGGTTCCACGCGGGGATTTGCGTTGGGTGCTCACCTGGCTCAACTCCAAGAGTTCGAGCCTCTACCTTTAGCACGGTTGGGAGATCTTACCAGGAAGACCTGTTCTCTACTTGCACTTGCCACAGCCTCGCGTTAGCGAGATCCATGCCTTTTCGGTACGTACCACTGTCTCCTATGCAGGACTGATGGATCGGTACACCTGCTGAAGGACCCTGCCTTCTTGGCTAAGAACCGAATCCCTACGTCAACCTCACAAGTTGTAACAGTCCGACATCTCGGGGCGACGGATCAGCCACAGGACTCGCGCCTACAGGACCCAGTCAGGGCTCTTAAAGTGTACCTGTGCAGAACTAAGCCACAAAGACAAGGGCGTTCACGCCTTTTCCTGCCCATGGCTCCGGGCAGACGACACATTTCGGCACAAACTTGTACGTGCTACGCTGGGTGATTCGGCCGGCGTACAAGAGCTCGCCCCAGAGCAAGCCATACGATGTGCACTCGGGCTCATGAAGTCCGAGAAGGGGTAGCGAGCGTCGCAAAAGGAAAGATAGCCGAACTGTGCAGTGAGGGATATCACACCTTTTCTGCCCTTGGCTTCGGGCAGACGACACATTTCGGCACAAACAATCTTGTATGGTCTACGCTGGGTGATTCGGCCGGCGTATAAGAGCTCACACCAGAGCAAGCCATGCGATGCGCACCCGGGCTCATGAAGTCCGAGGAGGGGTAGCGAGCCTCGCAAAAGAAAAGAGGGCCGAACTGTGCAATGAGGGATTTCACACCTTTTCCTGCCCTTGGCTCCGGGCAGACGAGACATTTCGGCACAAACTTTCTCGGCCTGGATACTTTGGGTGATCCGTTCGGCGTATAAAGAGCTCGCCCCAGAACAAGTGAAAATGATGCGCATCCGGTCTAATGGAATCCGAGCAATGGCAGTGAGTACTGCTTTTGACTGTAACTGCAGTGAAGGACAGGGTGGCAGCTGTGCTTGGCGGGCCAAGCCTACCTTCGCCCGCTTCTACCTAAGATACCTATCCGGCCAGCGCACCTGTCTTGGATTGTGGGGGACATCTCGGCGGCGCAGCACTCCATGCTGTAGGTTCACCTAGCTAAAATTGTGGGCACATAGGGAGGGGCCTCGATAGTACGCGCTCTGCGCGGGCAATAGGAGGGATTCCAAACTTGCAGCACCCGCCTCCTATTCGCAATGCCAATTAGTAATGTCATCGGTAATGATTTTGAGAAAATAAATAAATTTTTCTCTAAAATGTATTTTTTCGAAAAATACTTACCGATGACATTACTCAGAGGTCCCTCCCTCCTACCCCGCTTGCCGCAGTGGTGCTAAGGCTAGTCACTGGTGGGAAAGGGTGAGTGCGCCACCGGATCAGCACTCCAGTGATTGCCTCCCCTGTGAGGAGGGACACAGTAAGTTTTTGGGTTAAAATTGATGAGTTAAGCGAAGGTTCCAATTAGTAATGTCATCGGTAAGTATTTTTTGAAAAAATACATTTTAGAGAAAAATTAATTTTTATTGGCTCATGTGCGAAGCAAAAATGACTATGTTCTGAGCCAGTGGCCGTCTATCCGTCGTGTGCCTGCTGACGTCGTCTGTCCGGCGTCATCCTTGGCAAATTTTAACGTTGGCATTTACTCAGAGACAATTCAAGCCACAGCCTTCAAACTTGGCCCAAGGATACATTGCGGCAAGATCTTTTTAAACATACCAATTTGAGTGACCTCTCTCAAGGTCAAGGGGTGAAATAGGTAAAATATAGCCATATTTTGACAAAATTGATTGTTTCTCAAATACTGTTCACAACTTAAAACCCAAACTTGGTACAAAGATACCTAATGGTAAGACCTTCATATGCATTCTTATTTAATAGATCCCTCGGAAAGGTCAAGGGTCACAAGAGATCAGGAAATAGGTGAAAAAGTGCCATATTTTGACAAAAGATGTCTTTTCTCAAATACTATTCACAGTTTCAAACCCAAACCTGGTACAAAGATACCTGATGATAAGTCCTATCTATGCCTACTAATTTGGATGATCCCTCGTAAAGGTCGCGGGTCACAAGAGGTCGGCAATTGTGTGTAAATTGCAACATTTGATAGAATTGTAGTTTTTATACACATTTTTGTAAAGTTTTTAATCAAATTTGGCTCAAAGGTAGCTGATGATAAGACCTTCATGTGCATACTAATTTAGTTGACCCATCATGAAGGTCAAGGGTCATGGGATGATCTTAAAATAGGTTTAAAAAAGCCATATTTTGACAAAAAAGTGTTTTTTTCTCAGATACTATTTTCAACTTGAAACCCAAACTTGGTACAGAGATACCTGATGCTAAGACCTATCTATGCATACTAATTTGGATGCCCCCTTGAAAAGGTCAAGGGTCACAAGAGGTCGGTAAATGTGTGAAAAATGCCATTTTTGGCTCACGTGCGAAGCAAAAGTGAGTATGTTCTGGGCCAGTGGTCGTCCGTGGTAAACTTTAACGTTGGCATTTTCTCAGAGACCATTTAAGCTAAAGTCTTCAAACTTGGCCCAAGGATACTTTGTGGCAAGACCTTTCTAAACATACCAATTTGAGTGACCTCTCACAAAGATCAAGTTCACAGGAGATCAGGAAATATATCAAAAATAGCTATATTTTGACATAATTTACTTTTTCTCAAATACTATTCACAACTTCAGACCCAAACTTGCTACAAAGATACCTGATGGTAAGACCTTTCTATGCATACTATTTGGTTGATCCCACGGGAAAGGTCAAGGGTCACAAGAGTTCATGAAATAGGTCCAATATTTTGACAAAAGATGTTTTTTTCCTCAAATACTTTTCACAACTTCAAACCCAAACTTGGTACAAAGATACCTGATGGTAAGACCCTTCAATGCATACGCAGTCTATACCTCAACGGACAGAGAAGAAAAGGTCCCTGAATTCCGGCAAGTGTGGGTGCTAGTCAGTTATCATCAAGCTGTCGTGAGAGATATCTGGCACATATCAAACCCGCTGCAACCGCATTTCTTCCCCTCCTTTTTGCTCGTGCGGCTCCCTGGCTGCCCAAAAGCGTTTCGTATTTTTTAGTTCACGGATAGTACGGGTTGACTGTATCTTCACGTATACCGTGTATACACTATATAGTTATAACCAGTTTTACACTTTATTATCACTAGGCTGTTGTTCTCTTTCTCTCTTAATAAAGTTACAATTCATGTCTTTTTCTCTCTCTAAGAATGTTGTAGTTTAGCAAGGACAAACACGAAAAGAGGCCTGTGCGCCTATTGTTTCCATCCGGCCTTGTGAAAATAAGTATCATTCATTCATTCATTCTCTCTCTCTCTGTCTCTCTCTCTCTCTCTCGCTCTCTCTCTCTCTCTCTCTCTGTCTCACACACACACACACGCGCACACACACACACACACACACACACACACACACACATTAACGCATGCAGGCACATACATAAACACACATACACATAAGCATAAACAAACGTCATTTTCTCCGGAATTCAATTGTTGACTATTGGAAAGTATCAGTTTCACAATGCCTGTTTCGGAAATGGGCTCACTAACTGATTTTTTTCTTCTTTTTTTTTGGCACTCCGAAAGTGTTATGTGACTGCCGGGAATGAAACAGAACATATATATATATCACGGATTCACAGTGATATAGTTTGCGATACACGACATGAATCACAATTTAAAAACAAAACAAAAAACGAATATTTGCGTTTCATGATGGAAAGATACGATTAAGAAAGAAGGTCCACAACCTCTTTGAATGGCAGAAAAGTATAACGAGCAGGCGTGCGGGGGGGGGGGGGGGGGGGGGGGGGGGGGGGGGGGGGGGGGGGGAGTATGAGTTTTTTTTATTAGAGTTTACAGTCTGGCAACATACTTCGACTTTTCATGATGTAAGTATGGCGTTTTCACGAATTACAACATTCCGCTTATTTCGGCTTTCACGATTCACGACGACCCCTTTTTTCACAGATCATGAGGATGAAATATTGCAGTCGCGAATCACGATACGTGAGTAATGCCAATCACGCATCACGATTTCAGGGCATACACCCCCCCCCCCCCCTCCCCATCATTACAGTTCCACCTTTGCTCAGTCAGAAGAGTCATGTGGATCAGGGACATTACAACACCAACAAAAATGCGCTAACCCTTGCACGCACTGAACAATTATTAAATTCTAAAGTTCATTTTTTAAAAAAAATCCGCCACTGAAGTTGATGCGAATTTTCATTGATTTCACACAAGTTCACCCGCTGGCGTGACAAATTAAAGGTATGATCAGAGACTGCACCTAATTATCATGTCAGGTAAGGTTAAGAAGCAGCCGCAAAGCCATGCGGCACAATTAGTCGCCTTCATCCCGGCTTTAAAAGTACTAACCTGGATACTCACTGTAGCAGTATTACTCACCGCAGCAGTATATTGAAATTCGTCAACCGATGACATAAACTCCGTTACCACGTAGAACAAAAATGTAGCATATACTAAAAAATACCTTCACAAGAAGATAAGCGAAAGGTATGTTCCATGTTTAATCCAAAAACCACTTAAGTAATCACAGAAAAGAACCCCAAAAGGAAAGAAACACACATAAAAACGGCAGCTACAACACAATTTATTGATATTCACAATTTATCCAATTTTGTTTTTTAAAAGACATACAAAAACAAATACAGAATTTGCAACTTACCTGCAATCAAGTTGCGAATTGTGTACTTGTGTGTATGCCTATTTTGAAAAAGGGTTTTGACTCAAAATATTAATAAATTGTGTTTTCGAAGATCTTGCTTCGTCCCTGTCGGGGTCGTTGTAAAATGTCAAACAAACATGATTGTCTATACCAAGCACAAGGTAGCAGTCTGTCAGACTGATTTCACATTTGACATTCGTACTTTTTCCTGTACGTACATCTGAGCTGGCCTGTTTCTTCAGAATTCTGTCTGAATGACTAAAGCTGTGTGTTAGACCAGCACTGGATGTTATTGAGAAAACTGTGGTCACGTGGTGATAGTTATATGCTAATCACGCAGTGAAGAGGTTTTGCAAGATGCCAGAGTATTTTCTGTTTAGGACATTGAGCATTGAATGAAATACTGGTATAGGCGGTGCAGTCAGAGTCTTGATTCAATGTACACCCTGAGATCAGCTGCTTGGACCAAAGATTTCATATTCAGGAAAGTTTCCAGGATGACCTGACAATGCAAAGGTACATTGTACCTCCACTCCGCAACTGCTTTGAGGGACTTGCCGTCAAGAGGCTGTACCTCCATGAGTACAGAAGAATATGTAGGACAACTGTCAATGACTTCGTTGTCTTCATTGTTCTCGTAAGTGGCAAGTGCGTTTGGTTCAAGTTTTCTGAGGAAAATGTCATCAGACAAAGCAAACGAAAGTAGTTCGCCATTTTCACAGTATTTTGAAAAAGACCCACTGCGAAAAAAAACAAATCTCTCTGCACATTTTGCCGTAGGACTTTTGAATTTCTGTTTGAATGGCTCTTGCTACTAAGAGTGTCTTTGTCTCGAGTGCCATTTGCCTCCACAAATGCATGACTCGTGGCAAGAGCTGCACACGACCTGAAATTCATCGCTCCAAAATCAAAGTGCATCCTCTGCCACGCTTGCTTGTAAGATCTTTGGTAAATGTGAACACTGACCATTTATCAGAACACCGTCCAGGTAATCAGCCACAGCCTGTCGTTTTGTCTCCGATTTGATCAGGTTTTGCAGGGCTTTTTGCAAGGTATTTTGTGTTTCTTGCAGTGAATGACAGCTTTTGAAAAAGGACCATTTCTTGTCACACAACTCTTTGAAAGTAAATTTTGTGTGGTCAGCATGAAAATGCAGGAAATTCCACTCAAATTATTCTTTGATCCTTTGCCATTCGAGATGAGAAAAATGTTTTTCGTAAGCTGTTTGTAGACGGCAGTATCATAAAAGTCGTCTAGAAAAACCCAAAAGTCGTCTCCATCAACACTGAGTGTGAGATGTTTTAGTGATGGGATGAGCGACGGCATCTGCCAAAAGAAACGAACACGTATTTGTGTAGACAAAAAACAAAACTTTTAGTTTTGAGTCTCCGCTTACTTCAGTGATATGTTTGGTTATAAGTTTCTGCTGTAGAACACCTGTGCTCCAAGCACAAAAGTGAGCGAAATTACATACATTGCGTTAATGGCGTTATCAAGGAACCTTCATTCATTTGCCCATTTTGAAGTGATTTTATCGGAAATTCATTTTTGTGGCATGCGGTGCATAGTTTACATGATCATTCAAATCACTTGATTAAAACAAACTCCGTGACGTAGATCATTATACAGAGAAGCCAAGTTTAACCCATTTAGCCCCGACGCCCTACAGCAGGAGATATTTTTAATTCAAAAGTAGTGCAATATTAGCTGGCGCGAAGCTTATCTAGCACTACCCTTGAATTATGATGGTCGATCCATCTCCTGCAACTGCTACACTGAGCCGTTAAGTGAATTCCAAAATTTGGGAAATGCTGCTAGAATGGGTTAAATGGGTTAAACCTTCTTCTGAAGCGCGCGAAAAAAACCAACACACAACTACATTTGTCAAGAAAAGTAGAATACTTCGGCCGGCCGCCTTGACAGCAACAATGCTGCAAACTTCCGATGATGACTCACGAGTTGCTGGCACGGTTTGAACACAACAAGAATGATAAACACACAGTATGGTAATTTAACTGCAATGGACAAAACGGTCAATAATGACAAAACGGTCAATAATAATTAAGACACGTTTAGTACAAAATTTTACGGAAGACTTCTCACGTAAGTTTTATTTTGCGCACACAGTCAAGGACTAGGCGGGGACAAAAGGGAAAGGAGCTGGCTCTGCCGTCCGCTGTAATATAAACAATTCCGCGATAACGCGGATGCTACGGAGCTCGTGGGGCCATGCGTTTTAGGAGGGGTATCGAAATGCCTCAGTGCAGAGGGATCTCCGAGCACTAAGTTGGTTGATCCGAAATAGCCATATTTTGACAAAAGATCTTTTTTCTCAAATACTATTTACAGCTTCAAACTCAAGCTTGCTACAGAGATACCTGATGGTAAGACCTATCTATGCATACTAATTTAGATGACCCCTCGGAAAGGTCAAGGGTCACAAGAGTTCAGGAAATAGGTAAAAAATTGCCATATTTTGACAAGAAATGCTTTTTCTCAATTATTATTCACAACTTCAAACCCAAACTTGGTACAGAGATACCTCATGGTAAGACCTATCTGTGCATACTAATTTGGATGACCTCTCAGAAAAGGTCATGGGTCACAAGAAGTTGACAGATGTGTATAAAGTGCCAAATGTAGTTATTATCAACAATTTTGCAAACTTTTCAATCAAATTTGACACAAAGGTAGCTGATAATAAGACCCTCCTTTGAATACTAATTTAGTTGACTCATCGCAAAAGTCAAGGGTCACAGGGGTTTCACAGGTGTGTGAAAACTGATTAAATTTTGAGAAAACATGGATTTTGTTGGTGAAGAAGCCATCCCTTTCCTTATTGTCAGACATGTGTGGATTGGTCATACACGTGAGCCATAAGGGCTTTGCCTTTTTTTGTTTGGTTAGAATTGTAGTTTATATCAAAGCCTTTGCAAACTTTTCAATCAAATTTGGCGTGAAGTTTGCTGATGGCAAGACATTTCTATGAGTACTAATTTAGTCAATTATCGCAAAGGTTAAGGGGCAGGATGTTCGACAGATGTCTGAAAAATGCTTACATTTTGCAGGGCGACCGTTTTAGTGCATCTGTGCGTCTATGACGCATTAAAACTCAAAATCACGTACTGAAAATGTAACTAAGGGGTAGTTCGACGCACTAAAATTCAGTGCATCTGCATGCGAGACGCATCATCCTTGTGCCACTGTGTGTAACCTAACAGAGGTAGGCGACAGTCATTCTATTTTTAGTGATGAGTTCATTCGTTTTGTCGCGGCTGCGTTCAGAATCACCATGACTCCAGGGTCCGTGTGAGTGTAACTGAGCGGGCAAACTGTTAGTTTGCGTATGGTGTCAGCATGTTTTTACAAAGTGCGCGCTACATGTTGAACGCGTTACTTGCTGTGACGTCACCATTCATACTATTATGGGATACCGCATTGTGCATTTCACTTTCGATCTTGAACGAAGTTGTAAATGGCAGAGAAAAAGCAAAGGAAGCTGGAATGCTTCGGATTCTTCAATCCGGCACCGTCTGATCGTGATAATTGCTTAGAAGAAAGTTGCACTTTGACACCGCCGTCTCCATGGACAAGCGACAGTACCAGAAATGATACCCCTGGGCCATGTGTGGCACCGCCGCTGCGACTCGCAGTTTTCAGAGTTCATGACTGCGTATATTTCATGCGCAATGTGCATGGTGGCGAACTCAAAAAGCAAGTCCAGAAATCTGAACAGTGAGAAATAAGTTTGTCAGGTTTTTTAAAAATCGTGGTCGATCCATCTTCTGGTACACACGTATTGGGCAAAAGCTCTAAAATTGGAGAAATACGTCTTTTGAGTTAAATGGGTTGAAACCAACTTTTAAGTACATTAGTTCTCACACACACACACACACACACACACACACACACACACACACACACACACACACACACACACACACACAGAGTTTAGACAAGTCAGACTTTGGTTGTCAATCTGCATTCAGCAGAAAAGGCTATATTCTCTGTTAAAATACATTATTAAATGATCATACAGATAAATACATATATATGTTTTTCTGTGAGAGAGAGAGAGAACGGAGGGGAAGACGTAGACAGGCTTTTGCACGATAGCTGAACAGTAAAAAAATCAGTATCATGAAAGAGACACACACACTGTCACAACAAATTTAAAGAGGAGAGAGCGAAATGAGTTAATTTATTTAAAAAAAGCATACAGATGATGCAGTTTTTCGTAAATAAATTTGCGGACCCTCTATTATGCTAAGATGGGGGTCTGTGTACCCCCTAAAATTTATACCTGGGAGTCTACAGACCCTTTAACCTGTTGTGAAAACAGAAGACCTGTTTTGAGAAAACTGGATTTCGCTGATGCAGAAGCCAGCCTTTTAGTTTTACTTATTGTCACACAGGTCACACATATGTTTATTGCCATACATGTGAGCCATAAGGGCTTTGCCTTTTTTGTTCCCTTTGTATTCATGTTCCTTGGATGGCTTGGGCTCTTTGGTGTTAAATTAACCCTTATTCGGAATACACCAGTGTGTAAAATAAGTTTGACTAAAATAGTTCAAGGGAGGTGCCAGAATAGCTTGGCGCCTGTAGGCGCCAAGCTATTCTGGCACCACCCTTGAACTAGAGTAATTAGTCTATATATATCTTTATCTGTAAGTATTGTAATGTAGCTTGCATATGGCAGTGTACAAATTGGATGCTTTTAGCCTCAGTATGATATGGGTTAACAAAGATTTCAGAAGCACAGTCTGCATCTACTGGCAATAAAATTAATTTTTCTCTAAAATGTATTTTTTCGAAAAATACTTACCGATGCCATTACTACAATGGAACAACCTATAGCTTGTGTAATTTTAGCCCAAAAACTTACGATGTGTACCCTTAGAGCCAGGGGAGGCCACCAGGGATGCCGTGACCTGTCACCTGGGTAGCCTCCCTTCCCACCGCATAAGGGGACTGCTAGCGCATCCAAGCCAAACCAGTTCTTTCGTTTAGCTGAGTAGCAGCTAGCGGGGCAGGTGGGAGGGCCGTCCGAGTAATGGCATCGGTAAGTATTTTTCGAAAAAATACATTTTAGCGAAAAATTAATTTTGTTTCCTCAAAAACATTACCGATGCCATTACCACAATGGAGAATAGCGAAGAGGAGGAGGGTGCCGCGTAACCCAGTAACCAACTGAGCTAGCTAGACCCGTCCTCGTTGGCGTGAGCTCCCGGTAATTTTAGCTAAAGGATTACCTACGGCACCGAGGGTGCCAGGAGGGAGTGTCGCGCCGCCGCAATGTCCCCCACCAGGGCCAGGTTGTCTCGCTGGCCAGCCAGGTTACGGAGGTAGAACCGGGTGAAGGTTGACTCGGTCCGCCAGCCTACGGCAGCCACAATGTCTCGGACAGCGCAGTTGCGGTCGAATGTGAGGCTAGCAGCCATGGCTCTGACCTCGTGGGCCCGGATGTATAGTCGCTTGGCAGCCAGGGCAGAGGTCCTGGTAGGCGGAACATATCGCCCATCTTAGCCAGGAAGAGATCGTCTGGGCTGAGATATCTCATCTACCTGGGGACAAAGGAAGAAAAAGCCGGGTGCGTCCCCGGCGGAGCGGCTTGGTTCGGCGCAGGTACAAGCGTAAGGCTCTCACCGGGTCCTGTTGTCTGACTTCCTTGCTGGGGTCGACCGGCTTCAGCGGTCGAATGGTGATCACCTGGGGGGCCGTCAACGGATACTGGTTCTTGGCCAAGAAGGCCGGGTCCGTTAGCAGCTGCACAGAGCCATCCGACCTGAACTGCAAGCAGGCACGGAGCGCAGAGAGCGTGTGCAGCTCACTCACTCTGGAGGCTGTGGCCAAGGCGAGAAGAAAGCAGGTCTTCCACGTAACGTCGGCCAGGCTTGCCAGGGAAAGCGGCTCGAAACTCTTAGTGTTCAGCCAGGTGAGTACCCAGGGTAGGTCCCAGCGTGGGATCAGGGAGGGGAGGGCCAGTCGCTGAATGCCGAAGTGGGCCATCAGGTCAGCGAGGTCCTTACACTTGCCGGGGTCCGCTCGGCCCAGGTGCCGGTAAGTGTCGGCGATCATAGCAAGGTAGCCCCTGATGATGATCGGTGCCAAGTGTTGTTCAACGAAGAGCCAGAGGAAGAACTCGGCCATTTGGGGGGAAGTCAGATCGGTAGGGGAGAGGTGATGGAGGGCGCACCAGGCTCCTAGCACTCTCCACTTTCCCTCGTAGACTCGCAGGGTCGAGGGTCTGCGGGCTGAAGCGATAGCTGCCACTGTCTCACGCGAGAAACGTCTAGCGGCGAGGGCTTGCCGCACAACCTCCAAGCGTGTAGTAGCAGTCACTCGGGGCACGGATGGAAGAGCACTTGGCGTGGCTGCTTGAGCATTGTGCGAGGCGTGGGAAGCCGTAAAGGGGGTCCCGTGGCAAGGTTCAGGAGGTCGGTGGTCCAGGACTTGATCCAACAGAACGGCGCCACTAGCAAAAGGATCGCGTTGCACCCTTTCAGCTTGAGAAGGACCTTGGGAACGAGGACTGAGGGAGGGTAAGCATAAGCACAGAGACCGTCCCAAGGGATGGAGAGGGCATCGACCGCCCAAGCTAGAGGGTCCGGAACAGGTGAGACAAAGAGGGGAAGCTGGTGGTTCCACCTTGTTGCGAAGAGATCGATAAGGGGGGTCTCCCACGTGGCGCAGATCATCTGAAAGATATCCGGCCGAAGCGTCCACTCGGTGTGGAGAAGCTGACCGCACCTCTAGAGGTAGTCCGCGAGGACGTTCAGGTGGCCGGGGATGGCCGGAACGGCTGGCGTCGACGCAAAGGGACAACTGGGGGGGGGGGGGGGGGGGGTGGGGGGGCGGGGGTGCGGGTGGTTGAGTGAGCGGAGTGGGGAGCGGGTGGGGCAGGGTGGGGGGGGGGGCGGGGGGGGGGGGGGGGGGGGGGGCGGTGTAAGGAGTGGGACTCCGGTCGCGAGCCAGACAGGGTCTGCCCAGCGGCGAAGGTGAGGAACGAGCAAGGGAAGCACCGGAACGGGGGCCTTGATGTCGCCGGTCGAGGGACGCGAGTGAAGGAGCAGGTGAAGTTGAAGCGGGCGCGAGTAGAGCCGGCCAAGGGGAAGAAGATCCGCAGCGGCGTTCATCAGGTCTAAGAGCTGCAACCAGACTCTGGCGGAGACCGTCTCCTCCTGTGAAACTGAAAGGGCCAGGTTCGCCAATTTCTGGATCCGCGGTTCCTGGAGTTGCACCAGATTGAGGTCCGTAAGGAACTCCATGCCAAGGTGGACGAAACGGCGGGACGGGGCGAGATCCGACTTGCCTAAGTTGACGATGAAGCCGAGGCTGTCGAGGAGAGCCAACAAGGCGTCTCGGTCCCTCTCCAGGGCAGGTGCCGACTGGTTGCGTAGAAGCAGATCGTCGAGGTAGTTCGAGGAAGGACTCGACGAAGTCCGCCTGGCCTTGGCGATGACGCCGTCCATGAGACGGGTAAACACCCAGGGGCTGAGGTTGAGGCCGAAGGGGAGGGCGCGGAACTGATAAACGACGTCGTTGAAAGCGAAGCGCAAATAGCGTCTGGAAGCTGGATGCACAGGAACGTGAAGGTAAGCGTCCGCGAGATCCAGGCTGACGGCGAAGTCCATGGGTCGAACCGCGGCGCGCAGGGCTCTGGCGGTCTCCATGCAGAAGGGCGGAGCTGTGATGAACGCGTTCAGCGCGGAAAGGTCGATAATGGGCCACCACCTGTTGCCGGGCTTGGGGACAAGAAAGAGGCGACTGTAAAAGGCGGGTGAGTCGTGACGCGCCACCACCTCTGTGGCGTTCTTCCGCAGCAGGGCGGAGATCTCTTCTCAAAGCGCAGCAGCCTTGAGGCAATCCGAAGGGGCGGACGTCACAACGGGGCTGCGTCGCAGGGGCGGTGGGGTCCGGAACGAGAGCAGGAGGCCCTCGGAGACGGTAGCCAGGATCCACGGGTCGTCGGGGAACAGCGACCGCCACACGTCGCAGTAGGTGGCGAGCCTCCCGCCGACTGGAGACCCGGGAGTGGTCGGCGGGGACACGCGGCAGAGGGCGGCGACGCCGGGAGCGCGGAAGCTCGGCGGGTCTGGAGGACCGCAGGGCGCGACCCAGGGCCTTGCGGGCGGCTTGAAAGCGGGCGGAGGTGGTGCGGGCAGGCCAAAGTTCCTTGTTCGCGTCTTTCACTGACTGCCAGGCAGGACCGAAGAGGAGGGGATCACCGAGCGGGGCCTGTCGCAGCTGTCACCGTAGATCCTGCGGGATGTCGGGGCAGATGGCAAGCACGGCATCCCGGCGGAGTAAATCGCAGTTCGCGGCAGCGGTCATGGAGTTGACAGAAGCGTGGTACGCAGCACGGTTGGCGGCCGTAGCCAGCGCGAGGAGGTCCCCTACCAGCGGCGAGACCGAGAAGTGTCCGTTCCGCTCCAAAAGGCTGACGATGGCTTGAGCTTGTCAAGTCGAGGAAACCCGCACAGGAGAGGCGTTGCAGATGAGAATCGCCGTTCGCTCCAGGCTGGGAGAGACGCAACGGCAGGAGGCGCAGGGTCCACAGCGGGTAAGCGAGCAGCAAAGGCCTGCGAGTGTCCGGCATACCAGCTGTGCTGAAAGGCGATGTCCAAGTCCGTCGGCCAGCGATCGTCGGAGAAGAAGAAGGGCATGTCCGAGCCTGAACCCTGCAGCAGGAGAGCAAAGAAGGCGTCACGAAGTCCTCGAAACCCCGGCAGTTGAGGGAGGGACTTAAACTTCTTGGAAGGTCGATCCACATCCACGAAAGCCAAGAGCTTCCTCTTGGGGGGCGGCCACGGGGGACAGGCATTTGGGGGAAGAGACGAGGCAATCAGGCACACGGCTACGTCGAGCGAGGCAAGGGTCTCCGTCCTGGTCGTCCGCAACGTAGGCGACGAGGGAGCCGACGGCGAGAGAGCGCGCGCGAGGAGGTCGAGCGGTCGAAGAGAGCCGAGTCAGAGTCTGCCAGGGCGATGCTGAGGGCGTCCACATCGACGGGCAGAGCGGGGGCCGATGCACTAGGGACTGGGGAGACGTGCGCCGCCACGAGGCAGAGCGAGACCAGGGCGAGCGGCTGCGATGGCGTGAACAGGAGCGGCAAGACCGACGAGTGGAGCGTCCGCGCGAAGGAGAGCGTGAGGACGATGGCGCGAAGGGGATGGGGAGCGGGGACGGCAGGCGAGGGCTGCGTCGCAAACGGTCCTCCGAGGGGCGAGAGGCTGAGTCCAGGCGGTCGAGAACCCGGGGCCGTACATCGGGGGTCGAACGCAGAAACCGAGGGTCCGGTGATGAGGAGACGCGGCGTCCACTAGAGTCGGTGGTCTTGTGAGGCTTTGGTTCCGCAAGGCGGGGCGAGCTAGCTCGCTACGGACCTGGCTCGAGCGAGCTGGTGCGCAAGGGGGAGAAAGGCGTCCCCCAACGTCGAGAGTTGGGGCTTGTTTGTTTTCACCTGAGCGAGGCGAGCAGACTTGCTGCGGACCTGACTCGAGAGAGTGGGTGCACAAGGGGGGAGCCTTTGTATGCCCTCCCCCAATGGCGACGTAGGTGCGTGTCGGATCTTTGGCCGAAGCATGCTTGTGGCAGCAGGAGGGCGGCGGTCTACTGTCACGCCGATAAAAACTCCACAGTTCCTCCACCCAGAGAGCGCAGACATCACAGGTGCGGCTCGAAGCACAACCAGTGCAGGGGAGGCAAACCGCATGCTTGTCACTCGGCTACTGGAAGTCGCCACATCTGGTGCAGGTGCGGACTTGACAACTGCAACATAGAGCGAAACTACAAGGCGACTGGTTGTAGCAGAAGGCCACGAGACGAAACCGTGCACCTACACTTCCTACTTCGTCATATTACCGTCCCGTTCCCCACTACCCTGCGTCGAGTAATATCAACAAGCACGAAAAGCAAGGAAGCCGGCGCACGCCGCCAGAGGCACGGGCGCTGGCAAACATCGAGACCTTACCTGGACATGTCGCAGGGGGCAGGGGAAGGAAACACCTGAGGCCGAAGAAGAAGAAGAAGCGGCACTCACGTGAGGGAAGACCAGACGAACAGGGACGGTTCCTTCCTCGACGAAGTCTCGGCAGCCGAAATGGCGAACTTGACTGAAGAGGCCGAAGAAGAAGCACTCGTGAAGCGAAGCGAAGCTCCGAGAGGCCACCACACTAGCTGCAACATTTCTAAGCGCCGGAACACCGGTGCAGACCAGAACCCCCCACGTGGGGCGAAGGCCGGCTCCACGGCCCGAGAGACTGGTTCTTTATCGCACAAAGTCTATCCGGCAAGAACACAGGCGCAGAATCCTATCTGTGACGCTCCTCAAAGAATGCACACAAGGGCAGAAAAGTTCCAAGGCAAGGCAAAACACCGGCCGGGAACGAAACCACTGAAGGCTAAACAAGCAGCCGAACATACACAGCCGAAGGTAGCACTGCAGAGGGCTAAGGTAACGTCTACACGCTGCAAGCTAAAGGAAAGAACTGGTTTGGCTTGGATGCGTTAGCAGTCCCCGTATGCGGTGGGAAGGGAGGCTACCCGGGTGCCAGGTCACGGCACCCCTGGTGGCCTCCCCTGGCTCTAAGGGTACACATCGTAAGTTTTTGGGCTAAAATTACGCAAGCTATAGGTTGTTCCATTGTAGTAATGGCATCGGTAATGTTTTTGAGGAAACAAAGGCATTTTGAACTCATTCAGCCCGGCGCACATATTTCCCAAATTTTGGAGGCTTCATCTAACGACTATGCACCCGTTGCAGGAAATGGATTGACCATGATAATTCAAGGATAGTGCCAGATTAGCTTGGCGCCGACATCATGGTCGACCATCTCCTGCTGTAGTGCGTCAGGGCTGAATGGGTGAACCTTACATATCTGTCATAAGGATGACACTGGAATGAACAGAGGCTTCTAGAATGTAAGATCTCCCATCTTCCTTTCCTACACACCAAGACCATACATGATGTGATCTAGATGCAGACTAGCTCCTTGACTGCTACTGACAATAGTGCTTGGTGGAAAAGATGTGTAACTATGCATCATTTCTGCTAAAGGTTCAGTACTAGTCAAGGGGTTAAATGTACCCCAGATGTAAAGGGAACAGTTGACTCTAACCCATTGACACATTGTCTACAGGAGACGTATCGACCATATACTTCAAGGGTGATGCCAGAATAGCTTGGCAACTCTAGGAGCCACTGCCAAGATATTCTGGCACCACCCTCAAATTATTGTGTTTGATCCTGAAACGATAATTATGTACTCTTAATGAGACAGATTTACTATCCTAGGGCTTGGTATATATTAAGACGGTCATACGCATGTGAAGCTCATGCAAGTTCCACATCTTTCACTCATTTTTACATGTATTTTGCGTGTAATTAGTGGTGGAGGAAACACATCATGAAGAACAACCACATACGGACATGGATGTGACAGCAGAGGTTCATCAGGCTCCTGCCTTTTCCCCATCGATCGAGACAGACAATGCCGAGTAAGTTTTTTAAAATTCAATTTAATTCAATTTCAATTCAAAAACTTAATTTATCCCATAAAGGGCAATTACAGTTTTGTGGACGGAGGAAACAATAAAAATAAAAATCATTCAATAAACATTAGTTAATATCAAGATATTCTAATATCACATTTGTACATGCTATTATTATACTAAATCTGTAAGACTTATAATACTAAGATTAAGACATATTAGTCTTAAACTTGCAGTGCCTGCTTTGTCAGTTATCACCACTTGAATTGCCCCTAGTGGGATGAATACTGTTTTTGGCTCACGTGCGAAGAAAAAGTGAGTCTATGTTCTGGGCTAGTGGTCGTCCGTCCGGCGTCCATTGTCTGTCTGTCGTCCATCCGTCGTCTGTCGTCCGTGGTAAACTTTAAGTTTAACGTTGGCATTTTCTCTGAGACTATTCAAGCTAAAGTCTTCAAACTTGCCCCAAGGATACTTTGTGGCAAGACCTTCCTAAACATACCAATTTGAGTGACCTCTCACAAAGGTCAAGGTCACAGGGGATCAGGAAATATATAAAAAATATCTATTTTTGGACATAATTTATTTTTTTCTCAAACACTACTCACAACTTCAAACCCAAACTTGGAACAAAGATACCTGATGGTAAGACCTTTATATACACACTAATTTGGTTGATCCCTAAAAAAAGGTAAAAGGTCACGAAGAGCTCAAGAAATAGGTCCAAAATCACAATATTTGAAATAAAATTCATTTTTTCTCAAATACTATTCACAACTTCAAACCCAAACTTGGTACAAAGATACCTGATGGTAAGTCATTTCTATGCATACTATTTTGGTTGATCCCTCGGAAAGGTCAAGGGCCACAAGAGCTCAAGAAATAGGTCAAAAATTGCTATATTTTGACAAAAGATGTTTGTTTCCTCGAAAAACATTACCGATGGCATTACTGTATGGAAGTAGCACTTAGCCTATCAATTTCAGCCCAGGGATCGTTGTGTACAGCAACGCCACCGGGGATCCACCCGAGTGAGCTGTACCAATGTCCCTGAATAGCTTATAGTTATACTATTCACAACTCCAAACCCAAACTTGTTACAGAGATATGCATACTAATTTGGATGACCCCTCAGGAAGGTCAAGGGTCACAAGAGCTCAGGAAATTGGTAAAAGAATAGCCATATTTTGACAAGAAATGTTTTTTTCTCAATTACTATTTACATTTCCAAACCCAAACTTGCTACAGAGATACCTGATGGTAAGACCTATCTATGCATACTAATTTGGATGACCCCTCGGAAAGGTCAAGGGTCAAAAGAGCTCAGGAAATAGGTAAAAAATTGCCATATTTTTGACAAGAATTTTTTTTCTCAATTACTATTCACAACTTCAAACCCAAATTTGCTTCATAAGATACCTGATGGTAAGACCTATCTATGAATACTAATTTTGATGACCCCTCGAAAAAGGTCAAGGGTCACAAGAGGTTGACAAATGTGTATAAAATGCCAATAATTGTAGTTATTGTCAACCTTTTAGCAAACTTCTCAATCAAATTTGGCACAAAGGTAGCTACTTCCTATGTATCCTAATTTAGTTGACTCATCGCAAAGGTCAAGGTTCACGAGTGTTTCACAGATGTGTGAAAACTGATTAATTAAAAAAAAAAAAAAATTTGTTAGTGCAGAAGACATCCCTTTACTTATTGTCAGACATGTGGATCGGGCGATACACCTGAGGCATACGGGCTTTGCCTTTCTTGTTAAACTTTGAACTCAACTTTGCTCAATGGTAGTGCCTGATCAAGTTGGTGCATGGAGAGTTTAGTTCTGTCCTCTGACTACTTTAGTTCTGTCTCTGTTGCTTTTGAGTCTTTGTCTTCAATTAAGAAAGGGCAAGTGCAAAACATTTATTAAACGTAAGCTTTTAAGAAATAGACATACAGACAGAAATTAAACAATGGGCTACTTATCATTTTGAGGCAAGGGTTGTAAGCTTATCATTTTGAGGCAAGGGTTGTAAGCTATCATTTTGAGGCAAGAGTTGTAAGCTTATCATTTTGAGGCAAGGTTGTAAGTTGCATCTCTTGTCTCATAAAGATAAGTAGCCCATTGTATTTCTGTTTGTATGTCTACTTTGGAATATAATTGTCACCCAAAAAACTTTATGAGCTTTCTAAGCTTGTTTCTTTTCTTTTTTTTCTTTTTTTTGTGCATTATACACACTTAGTTAGAATTTTGACTTAAATTGTTTTGTCTTGCACACATCTCTCACTTTGAAGTTCAGACTTAAATACAGAACATTTGTTTTTGCTGAAGAAGTGATTATTGCACCACAGGTGTAACTGTGAGAGTATGTTTTAGGTCTGGCGATAGTTACTACAAGCCTGGGACATTTCTGCTAGTGAACACATCCAAGGAGTCAGAGAGGTCCAGCCGAACCCGACCTAGTCACGCCCCAGCTGAGGTGTGTGTGTATTTTGTGTGATAGTAAATATAGTAAGTGTGAGTCTGTGTACTGGGTCGGTGGTTGTCCATCCATCTGCCTGCATCCATTGTCCAAGGTAAACATTAATGTTGGCATTTTCTCAGAGATTAAACAAGCCACAGTCTACAAACTTGGCCCAAGGATACTTTCTGGCAAGACCTTCTAAACATACCAATTTCAGTCACCTCTCTCAAAGGCCAAGGCTATAGGGATCCAGAAACAGGTAAAAAAAAAAAAAAGCCATATGTTGACATTTTTTTTCTCACAAATTGTATTCTCAACTTCAGTCCAAACCTTTCTATGCATACTAATTTGGATGATCCCTGAATGTAAAGGGTCACGAGATCAGCAGATGTGTGAAAAATATTGATTTTTTTGGGTAGAATTTTAGTTTTATCAGCATTAAATTTTCAATCAAATTTGACAAAAAAGGTATCTTTTGATAGGAGCTTCTATGCATACTAATTTTTTTAACCCTTGCAAAAGTTAAGGGTCATGGGGGTTGATACATGCCAATTTGTGGTAGAATTTTATTTGTGTCAGTATTTTTATAAAGTTTTCAATCAAATTTGGAACAAAGGTAGTTGATAATAAGGCCTTTCTAGGGATACTTATTTAGTTGACCCCTCGCAAAGGTCAAGAGTCATGGAGGGTTTATAAAAACATATTTTGTTTGGCCAATAGCCTTATGCTAAGTCACTTGAACACTTTCTCATATCAGAAAGGTCAATGTCAGGAAGGTCAGATTAATTCTGTGGAGTGGTCGTGTACAAGTGCCAAAGGGCTTTTCCATTCTTGTTGTATTTTTTTTGTTGTGTAATATTTTGGGAAGGAAAACATTGTTATTGAAAAGTTGCTTCTCAGTCAGGCAGCCCCCATGCTTCTGTCTTCTTCTTCTTCTTTTTCTCAAACGCTGTCACACTTGGAGTTTGGCTCTCAAAATGAAATCTGTGGTCTTCTGTAGCGCCTCCACAGGCCCGTACAGTTTCTCTTGTAGAGTGGCGGGCTTCGACCATATCTCCTCCCTCGGCAGCTGGTGGTTCCCACAGTCCTGGAGGATGTGCTCTGTGGTCTGCTCTGCTTCTCCACAAGGGCACAGGGAGATGGCACAAGGTGGAAGCGTCTGTGCAGGTGGAAATTGAGTCGGTTGTGCCCGGTCTTCAGACGGAAGATGGTCACCTGCTCTTGTCTGGACAGCTGATGGTAACTGTCTAGGGGGCCGTTGTGATGGTCTGTACACAGACTTAATAATGGTCTTCATTTCTGTGAGGCTGACTCCATTTTTGTCTTGTTCTTTCTCTGCGCCCACTTTTGCCATTCTGTCAGCTTCTTCATTGCTGTAGATGCCACAGTGTGAAGGGATCCACTGCAGCACCAGTCTGGTCTGATGTTTTGCAGTGCCTCGTAGACGTGGCAGTTTGCTTCTTGTTGCTGCCTCAAGACATAGCATCAGTCAGGAAGACAGTCTGGGCATCAGGGTCTGCAGTGCCAGCCACTAAGGGTGTTTGCAGCGCCGACCAGGGCTTCCACCTCATCTCTGTAATTTGTTCAGTGAAGGCCTGTTGGTATTGCCTCTGCCTGCCATTTTCCGTTTGGGTACTGAATGTGCACCCCAGCCCCTCCATTCTGAACTGCATCTGTGGCTGATCCATCGGTGTATGCCCGTATCCATGCTTCCTGGGGATACTTTTCTTCGAGCATGGCCAGTGTCAGGGCTTTCTTGCTCACAGCGCTGTGCTCTTCTTTGCTGTTGATGTAGGGTACCGTGGAAGAGATGGTGATGTTTTCTGGCTTACTTTCCCAGGGTTTAGCAGGATTCAGAGCCTCTACCTGCGCAGGGAGCTTTGCCTGGTGTTTTCTCTGCAGTGCTCTCATCTCCTTCACAAAGCTTGATCTTTTCAGTCTTCCTGAGGTTGGTTGTTTCATCCTGGTGTTCATAGGATGGTCTTTGGAAGACTTGACCTTTGTGGACTGTATCAAGGCTTTGCAATCTCTTCTCATGCGCAGGGGTCGGATGCCTGTTGTCTCTTCCATCTTTTCAGTTGGTGTCGATCTCATTGTGCCGGTGATGATACGCAGTGCCTGGTTCTGAACTCTGTCAATGGTTTGCAGGTGTGACTGGGCTGCCGTCAATCATGCATTGGATCTGTACTCAAGGTGCCTTGATATACATTTGTTTTCTCAAAACCCTTACCGATGGCATTACTGAATGGAAGATACCCTTTAGCCTACTGATTTCAGCCTGAGCATTTGTTGTGTCCCTTGCACAACTGGTGAGGAGACACCGGGGATCCATACCTAGGATCCCTGGGTGGCCTCCCCTTCCCTCCCTATCCGGTCACGTGCTGGGCGGAAGCCCGTCAGTTTTACCCTTAGCTTGACCGTGTTTCAGCCTATCTGCGTTTTGCGACTGTGTATAGTCCTGCTTCGTTCTCGGACCTTTTGGTTCTTTCTTGGACTCATGCGTTGGCACCGGCTAGTGTGCTTCGTTGGAATAACTTGTGCCTTGCTGCATGTAAAGTGACTTTGGTCTGGCTTTGTTGGTGGTATGGCGAGTGTGCGGATGAAGACCTGCCTTCGCTGCGGGGACTTTTAGTGGTCCACAGACGCCCACGAGGTCTGCCTCCCATGCTCGGGCTGTGCTTCCGCTCGGATGTGCGACGTGTGCCGTTTGGAGGGAGGAATGATGGTCCCAGCTCTGGGATTTCTACCGGCGGGAGCGTCCTTCCCAGCCCCAGCAGCCTCCACCAACGCCCCCTTCCTCGACGGGACCCCCGCAGCGCTCCAGCTCAGATGTCGTCGGTGCATTAGCTTGTTGGGCTCCTCTGCGTTCCGTCGTTCGGGCCTTGCTGCCCGCAGGTAAGTCCATTTCTTCTGCGCGGGCTTTAGAGATGCCCCCCCACCCCCCCCGACTAGATACGCTCCCCCCTGCGCTCCGATTTGTCCGAGCGGGGCCGGCGAGCCTTACATTGGTTTCCTCTCCCCTGCTCTGATTCGTCCTTACTTCCCCCCCCCCCCCCCCCCCCCCCCCCCCCCCCCGCCCCAATTTGTCCGTGCTGGGCCGGCAAGACTTGGTCACTCCCCCGTCCCCCCCCCCCCCTCCTCGCTCCGCTGCGTCTGAGCAGGGCTGGCGAGATTTAGGTACACTCCCTCCCCCTCCGTTTCTGTCGAGCGGGGCCGGTGAGCTGTAGATTCGCTGCCTCCTGCTCTGTTCGTTCTGAGCGTGGCCCGCAGCTCCAGCGGTCCTCCCGCCAACCGCACGTCCTAGACGTCCCGGCTAGCCCCCCATCTCCCCGCTCCTCGGTAGTCTCTCGTCACGAGTCCCTGGCCTTCTACAGCCATCTGTTCATCGTCCCCAAGCCCGGCGGCAAGTGGTGCCCAGTCATCGACCTGTCGGCGCTGAACAGGTACATTTCCGCACCGCACTTTTGGATGGAGACAGCCAGGGTCCTTTGGTCGGCGGTCCAGCCTATGGACTTCGCGGTAAGCCTCGATTTGGCGGACGTGTATCTGCATGTTCCCATTCACCCGGCCTCCCGCCGATATCTGCGCTTCGCCTTTTGCGGGGTCGTGTACCAGTGCCAGGCACTCCCCTTCGGCCTCAACATCAGCCCTGGCTCTTCATGAGGCTCCTCGACGCAGTGGTGGCCAGATTCCGGCAGCGGTTCTTGAGCCCGGCCTCCAATTACCTGGACGATCTGCTCCTTCGCAACCAGATCGCCGCGGCCCTGGAAGAGGACAGGGACACTCTCCTTTCCCTTCTCCGCCGGCTTGGGTTTCTGGTCAATCCGGGCAAGTCGGACCTCATGCCTTTGCGCAGGTTCATCCACTTGGGCATGGAATTCCCGACCGACCTCAACCTGGTGCAGCTCCCAGTGGCACGGCGGCAGAAGATAGCTGAGCTCGCTCGTCAGATGAAGCTCGGGGACTTGTTCCCGGCCAGGGTCTGGTTACAGCTCTTGGGACTCCTCAGTGCGGCTGCGGATCTGTTACCCCTTGGCAGGCTCTACGCCCTCCCGCTGCAGCTACACCTTTTCCTGCACTGGCGCCCGTCCTCCGGCAGTCTGGCAGACCTGGTCCCAGTTGTTCCGCTGGTCTGGCCCCACTTCCAGTGGTGGACAGACCTGTTTGGTGATGGGCGTGCCCCATGCACTCCCCTCCGCCCCGGTGGTCCTTCTGCACTGTTGCGAGCCAGTCGGGCTGGGGGGCGCACCTTTTACCGGATTTTGTCTCGGCCTCAGGCCTCTGGCCCCAGGAACTCGCCGGCAAGCACATCAACTGGCTGGAATTGAAGGCGATGTGGTTAGCCCTCAGCGCCTGTCAGGAGACTCTGGGGCACCAAGAGGTCCTAGATCTCTCAGACAACATGACGGTGGTGACCTGCATACAGAACCAGGGGGGCACTGGCTCGCCCTCGCTGTGCATCCTCCTTTACCATCTCCTGCTCTGGCGCAGGGACCGGGGCGTTCCTCTCCGGGTCCGCCACATTCCGGGTCACCTAAATGTCCTCGCGGACTCCCTCTCCCGGCGTGGCCAGCTTCTCCACACGGAGTGGTCCCTGCGCCCGGACATCTTTCGCCTGATCTGCACTCGGTGGGAGACGCCTCTAATCGACCTCTTTGCCACCAGGTGGAACAAGCAGCTCCCACTCTTTGTCTCGCTCGTCCCAGACCCCCCTCGCCTGGGCGGTAGACGCGCTCTCCATCCCTTGGGACGGATTGGTCGTTTATGCTTACCCCCCGTCCGTCCTGTTGCCCAAGATCCTGCGGAAACTTCAGGGATGCTCTGCGATTCTCTTGCTGATGGCCCCCTTCAGTTGGGCAGAGAGCTGGACCACCGATCTCCTCGCTCTAGCAACGGACCCACCCCTGAAGCTCCCCACCCCACCCTTGATGTTCAAGCAGCCCCAACAGGCTCTCTTCCACCCGTGCCCGGAGCGGCTCCTCCTACACGCTTGGAGGTTGTCTGGCAAGCCCTCACCGATAGAGGTTTCTCGGGTGCGGCAGTGGAGGCGATCGCAGAAGCCCGCAGACTTTCTACCAGAAATGTCTATGAAGGGAAATGGCAGGTCTTCCAGTCCTGGTGCGCCACCCAGCGGCTCCCCTCCACGGATCTGACTACCCCTCAACTGGCAGATTTCTTCCTGTGGCTCATCGCCGATGAGGGCTTAGTGCCGATTACCATCAGGGGATACCGGGCCATGATTGTGGACACTTCTTATCACCACCTGGGCCTCCCAGATCCGGGTGCTTGCAAGGACATCTCGGACCTTATGGCCCACTTTGAGCTCCGACGGCCAGTCTCTCGTTCGCTCATCCCTCATTGGAACCTCGTGTGGGTGCTGACTTGGCTAAACATCGGACCGCTTCAAACCCCTGCCCTTGGCGCGGTTCTCTGACCTGACCCAGACGATGTGTTTCCTCCTGGCCCTCGCCACTGTGTCCCGAGTGAGCGAGTTACATGCCCTCTCGGTGCGTCCTGCCTGTTTGCAGTTCAGGTCCGATGGCTTGGTGCAGCTCCTCACTGACCCATCCTTTCTGGCCAGAAACTGGCCTCCCTCAGCCGCACCCTAGGTTCTTACCATCCATCTGCTCAGAGGTACGGATCAATCCCACGGGTCTCGCCAGCATGACCCGGTCCGGGCGCTGAGGATTTACCTGCGTTGCACAAAGCCGCGCCGCCAGGGGCGCTCCTGCCTCTTCCTGCCCCTTTCACCGGGCAGGCCTGATATCTCAGCGCAGACGATTTCGTCCTGGCTGCGGTGGGTCATTTGGTCGGCATACAAAGACCTCTCCCCTGACGGCGATAAGAGGCTGCATATCAGGGCGCACGAAGTGCGAGCAGTAGCCACCAGCGTGGCGTTTGACCGCAACTGCTCAGTGAAGGACATTGTGGCGGCCCTGGTGGGGGACATTTTTTTCCGCAGCCCAGCACTCCCTCCTCACGTCAGAGGCGCCCTAGGTAACTCTTAGCTGAAATCATCGGGAGTGCTCCACTTTGGGCCTTCGGGGCTTATGACTCGCAGGGTGTTTAGGGGGTGGCACCCTCCTCCTTTTTCGGCCCACTGGGCACCGGCCTCCACGTGGCGTGGGTGGGTAGTCCCCTCAGTCCCTGACTGAGTGGGCTAGCAGAGGGGTGCCGTCTTTGTCCAGGATTACTACTTGATGTCAGCAGATATGTTGTTCAGTCTTTTTCAATGGTCTGGTTTTTAAGGAGCTGTGCTAACCCAGGTCCTACCATGTTGGATTGGTCCTTAAAAATACTCGTGAGCTTTTGGTCCTTTGGATCCCAAGTGTTTGCCGTGCTTGGAGACCCGTGTCGGGGGAGAAGTGGATCCTGGTGGCTGAAACACTCCACTTTGGCCTTGACCTCTGCCTAAACCGGAGGCTAGTCGTACCCAGGCATGGGAATTGTCCAAGCAAAAATCATCTGAAACGTGACCTTGAACCTGATACAAAAGGCCTTTCAGACTAGATCTTGTTTCCGCGAAGGCCGAAAAATCAAACAGTGGGGAGGGGGGGGGGGGATGTGCTTACTTCTGGACGCCGACCTTGGGTCTGCCCGTCTAAGTTCTCAGTTTACTGCGCAGCACGCACTCAGGCAAGCCACGGACACAGCCTGCCGCGTCCATGACCTGTCGCGGAATGCAACTGGTGCTTTGCTTGTTTTGCTACTCACAATAGTTTTTCGCGGAAACGCATTTTTATTTTCGCGGACGATTTTTTTTCCCCCGTGGAATTTCGCGGATTTCGCGGACAATTCCCATGCCTGGTACCGGCCTAGTCAATCGGCTCTTGTCACGTTGAGCCCTATCACATTGTTGACATGCAGGCTGATATACGGAGCACCATGCTATAGCCTCTGCTGCTGATTAGGTGCTCTATGCCAGTATTCCCCTGCATTCAACCGTGTGATAGAAGGCGGTGGCTCAGACGGTTTAATCGGGCATAACCCCCTGAGTATATCTTTCGGGCAGTCTCCATCGTGCATCGGCTGGAGACCCGCCGACGAATGTACTTTCCCTTGTTGGGCTCGGTGGCGGGCGGGGACCCCTGGGGGATGAATATCTATCATACTATAATATGGAAAATACAAGAAAACCAAAACTGGCACCAAAGCGGCACATAGCCACTGACATTGACCTTGAAAATGATAGCGACTCGGATAATGAGAAAGGCCAGACCGTCTGGCCTCACTTTCTCATTATCTACAGCAAAGTTAAAGAGAAGCCTGTTTCCAAGCTGCACCCTTTCCTGGTAGGGGAGACCCTCAGGAGCCGTGTTGGCAGGCCTGAGGCCCAGCGCCTCAGGTGTGGTGACTTGCTGGTAGAGTGCCGTACCCGGGCACACTCCAATGGGCTACTGAGGCTCTCCTCTATCGGAGACACTCCAGTGGAGGTCACTCCCCACAAAACGAATTCGTCTAGAGGAGTGTTCAAAGATGAAGCATTGGCAGAACTGTCTGAAGATGAACTTGTACGGGACCTTAAGTCTCCCTACCATCATCCTGACGTTTGGCACCCCCACCGCTCCTACTACCATCTGGGGAGGTTACTACTCCCTAAAAGTGAAAAAGTACATCCCTCTCCCCCTCCGGTGTTTTAAGTACCAAAAGTATGGCCATGGGCAGAAGACATGCCGCCAGGCAGAGGCTCTTATGCACCCGCTGCACTAAGCCCGGACACTGCTGAGTCCTGCACAGCCATCCCCCTGTGTGTGAATTGCCAGGGGGCGCATATGGCTTCGGACAAGAAGTGACCTCGTTGGATATCCGAGTGCAAGATTCAGCAGGTGCGTGTGGAGAAGGGGCTGTCCTTTGTGGATGCCAAAAAAATGGTTGACGGCCCTGGTGCAGCTGAGGCTGCGCCAAACTCAAATAACACCTCTGTGTATACTTTCAGTGCTGTGGTGGCAGGCAAGCGCCCCACCAAAGACTTCTCTTGTCAAACCCCAACTTCTTGGTTGGGGGCGGAGCCTCGGATCCTCTTGCCCCTGGAGAGTAACCCTCCTCCGGTGGTGACGAGGAGCCAGGGAACGCAGAAGGCGGACGATACCGGTCTGGTGGCACCGCCTTCTGCTGCCCCTAAGCCTCAGCCCCCACCCAAGCCTATCAATCTTACTACAAAGGCTTCTGGCTCTGGTCAGCCTTCTAAGGCCACCAACTCTGGCGGCAGGAACGCTGCCCCGGCCCAGAAGTCTAAGAAAGTTACGGGACCGCTGTGTGTATGGGCCCAGAAGGGGGACACTGATTTCCCCCTTCAAAATAAATATGCTGCATTGGAGGAGCAGATGGAGGGAGTGGAGTAGCTGGTGCTGCGGCAGCTCCTCCCCCCTCATCTCCGAGGAACCAGAGGAGGCCCGGGAGTTGACCCCCCCCCCCCCCCCCCCCCCCTCTGTTTCTTCGACTCCTTCCAAAGCACAGGAAAAGGGGGGAAGGAACTCTTCTCCTACACATAAAACCTAACCATGTACTCTCTGCTTCAGTGGAATTGTCGTGGTTTTCACACCAACTTTGAAGAATTATGCCTTCTAGTCAAGTCCTATAACCCCTCAGTAATATCTCTTCAGGAGACTTCCCTGAAGACTTCGGACCCTGTCTCCTTTAATGGTTTTAATGCTATCTAAGGCTCTGATTCGGAGAGACGCTCGGGTGGAGTGGCTCTTCTCATTAGCAACCAGTTTTTATGTAGCCCCGTTAGTGTTGACACCTGTCTTCAGGCTGTCGCAGCTCGGGTTACCTTAAAGAAGACCATAACCATATGCAGTATTTACCTGCCACCATCCTTGCGGGTCTGTAGTAATGATATTTTTAACTTAGTAGATCAGCTGCCCCCTCTCTTTATTTTCATGGGAGATTTTAACGGTCACGCTCACCTGTGGGGTAGTGACCACTATGATGGCAGAGGTCAGATGTTAGAAGATGTTTTATTTCATCAAAAACATTACCGATGACATGACAAATGGGAGTGTCTACTACGTGCTCAAATTCTAACCTACGAACCCGTTGTGTGCAAACACAACCCGGGAGGCACTCGGGGAACCCCCCCAGAGGGGCCAAGAGTTGTCTCCCGGACCTGCCTATCCGGTTCCGAGTCACCTGACTCGCCAGTCAGCTACGTAGGCTCACAACCTTCGGACGTGTTTTCTAGCCTCTCGCACTCGCTTCGACCGGTCGGTCTTGGTGCTCGAGTTTAGCCGTGACTTCTTGCTTCGCTTCTTGCTTTGCTTCGCTACAGCTTCGCTTGCGCTTCTTCGGTTTGGCGTCCTCCTTGGTTGGCTTCGCTTGGCGGACCTGCTGGTTTCCGCCTGTTCGCCTGTGGCGACATGGACGTCTCTTCTCCCGCTACCGCTTCGGCAGAGAGGTAGGATAGTTAGTTGTGCCCTTGGCCGGTTCCCAGGCGGGGTACCGGCCTGAGCCTTTGGACTCTACCGTGTTTTTGTGTTGTGTGGGTTTTGTTGAGCGGGGACTCTTAGCTCGGCGGGGCCCTCGCGCCCTCGCCCTTCCCCTTTTTGGGTGAAAGTTACTGGCTTCCCTGGGTAGCCTTCGGGGAGCATTGTTTGAAACAGCTGCGGCGCTTGGCTCACGTTCATCTCCAGCCTGGCTGGGGTATGCTTGTTACGAGAGCGCACTCTTAGCTTAGAGCGCTACAGCAGTATAGCCTGAGGGCACGGCCCTTTCGTCCCTATTGTCGTTTTGGCGCACGTTTACTCTCCAGCCTGGCTGGGCTAGGCTTTGTTATGAGAGCGCACTCTTAGCTTCGAGCGCTACAACAGTATAGCCTGGGGGCACAGCCCTGTTATTGGCGTTCGGTACGTTTCCCCTTGGTACGACGAGCCCTGTTGGTCTCGACCACGTACCGGCAGGGTTTTTGTGTGTGTTGCAGTGCCCTCCTGATGACCTGCACTCAGTGTGGAGGTTTCCAGTGGCCCTCGGATTCGCACAAGGTCTGCCTGCCGTGTGTCGGCTGTACATCTGAGCGTTCATGTGACATTTGCGCCGTCTGGCCGGAGCTCCGCTGGTCCCAACTTTGGAGCTTCTACCGACGTGAACGCCCGACACCTGTGCCTGTTGCAAGACCTGAGGAAGTGCCAGCTGTCATCTCCGGCGCCCCGGCCGCACTTGCCCCCGATGGCCCCAGTCTGGAAAGATCTCCACGGCGGACACAGCATGGTAGTGTGCGGAGTCGGGAGTTCGAGGCGCTGGTTCCCAGGAGGGAACGCGCTTGGACCAAGCCTTACGCCAGGCAGAGAACCCATCTCGAGACAGAGGTCAGTTCGGAGAGACGTGCCTCGCGCCGTCCATGGTCAACCGGTCCCCACTCATCTCCTAGGAAGGCCTTGGATCCTCCTCGGCCGCTGCGAACCCACCTCGCCACAGAGTCCGGCTCGCGGAGACATTCTCGCACACTCACCACACCACTACCTGTGTCCAGTTCCTCCTTGCGCTCGAAGTCTGACCACCACTCTCGCGCTCCTTCGCGTGAGCGTTGTAAAGATCGTGATTCTCCTCGTCATCAGGACCATGGGCCCTCGCGCTCTACCTCTTCGCGGCGTTCGTCCCACGTTCCCCGCCGTCTGCCTCGTCCCTTCCGTTCCCCTTCCCCTCGCCCAGCCTCTTTCCTTCCTCCTCGTTCCCGTGGATCGCGGTCTCCAGCTGGCAGTCACTCGTCTTGTCGCCGCCGCCGTTCCCGCTCCTCTAGTTCGTCGCGTCGCCATCGCGGACATCGTTCTCCCCCGCGTGCTTCGGCGCCTTATGGCTCCCCTCGTCCTCGTCGAGCTGCTCGCTCTCGGAGTCACGGTCGCCGTCACTCTTCGACGGCTCCCTGCGTCGTGGACGACGATTCGTTGAGTCTTCTCCCTGAGGATTCAATCTCGGTTCTCCTAGGTCTCAGCCGCTCCCCTTCTCCGCTCTCTCCTTCGGATGCGTCGACAGCCCACGGGTTACCGGCCTCCTCCCGCACAGAGGCTCTTCTGGCTCTCGACGAGGTCGCCCGCCTCATCTCCGCCATGCTTCCGGCAGAGGACTGCCCTCCATCCCCCCCACTGAAGAGGAAGCCTTCTGCCTTCGTCGACGCGGGTAGACAGGTGAAGAAGTTCAAGACCCTCCCTCAGCCCCCCCGGCTTTCGTGAGCTTCGGGATGTTTTTCGGCCCACCTGTTGTCTGACTCGTGGGACAGCAATTTCTTCTCGGACCACAGATGGCCTCCTGACCTCGACTTTTACTTCCGCCAGCAGTGGTACGCCGGCCATTCCCAGGCCTTCCTCTGCCCTCTCCCTCCGGTGGACCCAGCCGCCGTGGTGCAGGCGGGTGGGGCCTCTGCCCTTAGGCGCGCGCTCCCCGCTGGTTTGGACAAGACTGCTTCGCTTGTCAGGAATTCCTTGGCCTGCGCCAGCTTCATGGAGCTCCTTACGCAAGCCTTCCTCCGTCGCGTGGAAGATTCGTGGCACCCTTCCCTGACCCCCCTTCTTGGCGATCTTCTCGTCCTGGCTGAAGCGGCCAACCGCGCCGCGTGTCACTCTTCTGTCAACGCTATGGCTGCAGCCTCCAATTGTGACTTACTCCGCCGCGACGCTGTCCTGCAGGCCTGCCGGGGAATGCCTGCCGACCTGAAGACTCAGCTGCGTCGTGCCCCCCTCGGGGGACCCCTTCTCTTTGGTGACACCTGGCAAGCCGTCAAGGATTCCAATTCGGACAGGTGGCCTCCCAAGTCTGTTCCTCGGCGCTTTCAGTCAACCCGCAAGGCCGTGGGTCGCTCCCTGCGGACCACCAGACCCGTCGCCCCGACTTCGACAGCCCAGCTGCAGTCCCTGCGTCGCCGTCGCCCCAGCCAAGTTAGCGCCCCCGCCCCCGCTTGGCCCCGTCCCGCCCGTCGCCCTGGGCGCGGGCGGGCTCAGTGACTCCGCCCCTCCTCCGCCTCCGCCGGCCGTCTCGGGTCCTCCAGTCGGCGGCAGGCTCGCCCTCTTCAGCGAGGAGTGGCGATTACTGATTCCAGACGACCCGTGGATTTTAGACACTGTTTCCTTCGGCCTAAGGATCTCCTTTCGTTCCCCTCCTCCTCTGCGCGCTACTCCGCTGTGGACCGAGATCCCCGCAGACCCGCTCAAGGAGTGCGCCCTACGGGGGGAAGTCGACTCTCTCTTGAGGAAGGACGCCACAGAGGTTGTGCGCCGCACAGACTCGCTGGGATATTACAGCCGACTTTTCGTCGTCCCCAAGCCCGGCGGCAAGTGGCGTCCAGTGATCGACCTCGCAGCTCTGAATCGCTTCATCGTGGCTCCTTCCTTCCACATGGAGACGGCCCGAAGCCCTTCGTACCTCGGTGCGACCCATGGATTACGCCGTCAGCCTAGATCTCTCCGACGCTTACCTACATGTACCCATACATCTGGCCGCCCAGAGGTATCTGCGCTTCGCCTTCGATGGACCCGTTTACCAGTTTCGAGCCCTCCCCTTCGGCCTCAACCTCAGCCCCTGGGTCTTCACCCGCTTGATGGATGCAGTAATGGCCAAGGCACGGCAGTCGTCTCTCAGCCCTATGTCCAACTATCTCGACGATCTCTTCCTGAGGAACCGCGTCGAGTCCGTCTTGGAAGCGGACAGGGATACACTGATGCGTCTGCTGTCGCGACTGGGGTTCCTCCTCAACGTCGGGAAGTCAGATCTCACGCCCTCGCGCTGCTTCATACATCTCGGGATGGATTTTGCCACCGATCTCAACGTTGTTCGCCTCCCGGATCCCCGGATTCGGAAGTTGTCCGCCTTCGCCAACCAGCTAGCTCAGCAGGAAGCAGCTCCCGCCAGAGTTTGGCTTCAACTCCTCGGACTGATCAACGCAGCGGCGGAGCTTCTCCCCACTGGGTCGCCTCTACGCCCGCCCTCTTCAGCTGCACCTCCTGCTTCTCTGGAGACCCTCTTCCGGCGACCTTACCACCCCGGTCCCGGTATCCCCCCTGGTTCGCCCTCATCTTCTACGCTGGACCGACACGGCTTGGTTGGCTTCGGGAGTCCCTTTGTCCTCCCCCCCCCCCCCCCCCCCCCCGCACCTCTCCCTGTGTGTCGACGCGAGCCTCTCGGGGTGGGGAGCCCACCTGCTTCCTCAATTCGCCTCGGCGTCCAGCCTCTGGCCCCCGGAGTTTGCGGACAAGCACAGCAATTGGTTAGAGCTGCAAGCAGTCTGGCAAGCCCTCTTCGTTTGGGAGAGCCAGCTCAGGAACCAGCGGCTTCTCGTCCTCTCCGACAACTCGACAGTGGTGGCCTACATCCAGAGGCAGGGGGGCACCCGCTCTCCCGACCTCTGTATGCTCCTCTTCCGTTTGATGCGCTGGGCCGAGGAACGCGACATTACTCTCCTGGCACGACACATTCCTGGCCACTTGAATGTGTTGGCGGACTCTCTCTCTCGCCGCGGCCAGTTGCTCCACACAGAATGGACGTTGCACCCGGATATCTTCAAGATGATCTGCGCCCGTTGGGAGACTCCTTTAATCGACCTGTTTGCTACGAGGTGGAACCACCAGCTTCCCCTCTTCGTCTCCCCGATTCCAGACCCGCTGGGCTGGGCAGTCGACGCCCTCTCGATTCCTTGGGACGGCCTCATCGCTTACGCGTACCCTCCGACAGTCCTCATTCCCAAGGTCCTCCACAAACTTCGAGAGTGCAACGCAGTCCTGCTTCTGGTCGCCCCGCTGGCTTGGTCCCGGTCCTGGACCACCGACCTACTCAACCTCGCCACCTCTCCTCCCCTGCGCCTTCCCACGCCCCGTTCTATGCTCAAGCAGCCCAGGCAGGCTCTCTTCCACCCTTGTCCAGAACGCCTGTCTCTTCACGCCTGGAGGTTGTGCAGCGCGCCCTCACCGCTCGAGGCTTCTCTTGTGCAGCAGTGGAGGCAATCGCTGCAGCCCGCAAGCCGTCCACCCGGCGTGTTTATGAAGGGAAGTGGCGCGTGTTGTGTTCCTGGTGCGACGCCCGTCGCCTCTTACCCACCGGATTGACTAACCCCCAGCTCGCGGACTTTCTCCTCTGGCTCTTCGAGGTCCAAGGTTTGGCTCCCATCACCATCAGGGGATACTTATCCATGGTCGCCGACACTTACCGCCATCTCGGCCTTCCAGACCCCGGCGCCTGTAAGGACCTCTCCGACCTCATGTCCAACTTCAGCCTCCAACGTCCAACTCAGCGTTCTCTCGTTCCTCGCTGGGACCTACCTTGGGTCCTGACGTGGCTGAATTCATCCCGCTTCGAGCCACTCGCTCTCGCCCCTCTGGCGGATGTGACACGCAAGACCTGCTTCCTTCTAGCCTTGGCCACCGCGTCCAGAGTTAGCGAGCTACACGCTCTTTCTACCCGCCCAGACTGCCTCCAGTTCAGGGCAGATCGCTCCGTGCAGCTCTTAACGGACCCCAACTTTACTGCCAAGACAAGGTCGCCTCTAACTGCCCCACAGATCATCACCTTGCGGCCCCTGGGAGGGCCTGACTGCTCTTCGGAGACTCGGCAACAGGATCCCGTGCGTGCCCTACGCATTTACCTGCGCCGTACCAAAGTTACCCGTAGAGGGCGCTCCCGCCTCTTCCTGCCCATACGCCAAGGCAAGACTGATATCACAGCCCAGACGATCGATCTCCTCCTGGCTGCGCTGGGTAATACGATCTGCATACATGGATCTCTCCCCACGTGTAGCGCAGAGACTGAAGATCCGCGCACACGAAGTACACGCTATGGCCACGAGCGTCGCATTCGATCGGAACTGCGCTGTCAAGGACATCGTGGCCGCGGTGGGCTGGCGAGCAGAATCTACCTTCGCTCGTTTCTACCTTCGGGATCTGGCGGGACAGCGAGACAACCTCGCCTTGATGGGGGACCTCACGGTGGCACAGCACTCCCTCCCGGCGCAGCAGGCGCCGTAGGTACGCACCTAGCTAGCTAGCTGGGAATTAGCAATGGGAGGACGGTCTTGGTCGCCGGTGGTACCGGTGCGGCACCCTCCTCCTATTCGTGATTCTCCCATTTGTCATGTCATCGGTAATGTTTTTGATGAAATAAATGCATTTTTCTTTAAAAGGTATTTTTTCGAAAAATACTTACCGATGACATGACACGGAGGACCCTCCCACCTGCCCCGCTTGCCGCTGGTGAGCCTAGTATCTGACTGGCGAGTCAGGTGACTCGGAACCGGATAGGCAGGTCCGGGAGACAACTCTTGGCCCCTCTGGGGGGTTCCCCGAGTGCCTCCCGGGTTGTGTTTGCACACAACGGGTTCGTAGGCTAGAATTTGAGCACGTAGTAGACACTCCCATTTGTCATGTCATCGGTAAGTATTTTTCGAAAAAATACCTTTTAAAGAAAAATGCATTTTTCTCAACTTAACCTATGTGTTTTTAATGATGGCTCACCTACCTACTGTATCCCAGGTTCAGGATCTAGTTCTGTTCTAGACCTCACTGTGTGTGATCCTTCTCTCATGCTGGACTTTGACTGGAAGGTCCACCATGACCTGTGTGGTAGTGACCACTTCCCAGTAGTCCTGTCATCGGTGTCATGACCCTGTTTCCGGGGCGCGAGCTATGAGCTCTACAACTCGAGAAACACCCACCCACACTAACACAAACCTAACACCAAAGGAACAATAACGACGACATTTATTAAATGTAACCCTAACAATAACCAACTATTCACACTCAATCCTAACCACGCACTCATGCATCACATTCACACTCACACACGTCCAAACTCCCCACCCTGAATATCCACTATACACAATACAAAATAACAATATATAATAAACTAAATATCCCTAATACAAAAGGCTGAGAAAACTAATATATATAATACAACGAAAACTCAAACTGAAAAGCTTAAAAGCCACTGGACCCCCCTACAGAAGCACAAGCGTTTAGCGCTAATGTCAGTTAAACCAGCGCCTTTGCTTACGCAAAGAGTCCCTCACAGCCCGTGGCTCCTTAAGTAATACAATAGTTCAAATAGCACAATATCAACTATATGAACCAAATATGCCTACTAGAACAAGCGAAGATTGAGGAAAAAGAATACAGTTCATAAGCTACTACATCTCCTCAGCGGGATCACGAACGACAAGTCCTAGCAACGTTTCAGAATAAACAAGGCTCCTTTAACTAGCAACGTTTCAGAATAAACAAGGCTCCTTTAACTAGCAACGTTTCAGAATAAACAAGGCTCCTTTAACTAACAATGTTTCAACCAACACAAAGTCGACTATATAATGGAACTAGCGTCCTCAATATAATACAGCCGAAAGTTAAGCAAACTTAATAAGTCAAAAGTAACTAGACCTTTTCGCCGGAAGCACAACCGTTAAGCTCAACTCAGCTCGACGCTCTTGCTTCTGCGACAAGGCCTTCCATAACACAGGCTGCTTTAAATAAGACTATATCTCAGAATGTCACTGATAAAGCTCCTCTCACAACATTGACACTACGATGAGATGAAATAGATCAACATTCGTTACAACATTATAAATACCCAAAACTTCACTTAAATGGGTTAGGAATAACTATATGGGACGACCCGACCTGGCTAAATACGGGGTGTGCTGCGACACGCACAACAGCACCCGGGTCCGGTGTCATAGCCCACACGGCGGAGCGACACAGTCAGCCTCCACTCTCAGTACCACGGCACGGTGGCAGACTTAGCCCGTTAGCTCTTTGGATTTAAAGATGCACTAAAACACAGGTGCAAAAATACACATATAAATAACTAACAAAAGAAACGAGATAATCACATCACCCTTCCCGCAACTTTAATTGCCGTCTTTTACATTCCCTTCACCTCTCTCCCACAACAACAAACTCAACCTCCCAAAAATACATATTTACAATCGCATCACGCTTCCCGCAACAATAAATTCAACCTCCGGAATACATATTTACACGTCACCACATGACTCACTTCCAATAGTTACACTCCTACGCTAAATAGTGAAATGGCCTTAGTCGCCGGCTCGGCGTTAAATCCCAATAACTAAACCGCCGCCCACTACTCTAGAAACTACAACATAGCCCTCTACATTTTGTTCTCTTTTATTCTACACCTGCCCCCAAAACACACTAGCCAAAATAACGGAACAAGCAAACACAAACAAACCCCCCAAGCAAATGGCCACTAGAGAACTGTTGCGTGTACTCACTGTCATCCGTGAAGACGCCCCGGCTAGGACGAAGACAAACAAGGACAAGACAAGCCAGGGGTTCAGTCGTTGCAGTTTCTTCTTCTTACAGGACACCAACTCCGGAGCGACCAGAGCCGTATTGTGGGACCGCCACAAAAGGACGACACGCCACTTGAGGACCGCGGCAAATGGCTAACCACGCCCGCAAAATCCCCCCTTGAAGACAGACTTGTTACCTCGTTCACTGCTTGAAGCCGACTGACTATCAATTTGGATAACTTTAGGTTGGCAAAAAAACGTTCACTACATCATGTGATGTGAAAACACGTGAAACAGGTACCACCCGATGGCGTTCAGACTGGGCGGCCACGTGCTTTACGCCGACCTCCGAAGTCTCACACGGCAGCAAATACTCGTGTACGGGCCAAATACTAGACAGCTATGCTAACGCTACCCGGTGACTAACTAAACCCTGTCACCCCTCTAAACGTACTCCCTTACAAAGTAGGCGAAAAAAACCCGTGTCGTGACAATCGGTCAGCTGTGGGGAGGATCCACCGGTGGGGCGCTGGAATCTCAATAAAGCTAACTGGTCTCTGTTCACCTCCCTCTGTCAGTCTCGTATTACAGAGGAGGTGGTCATGTCAGCTGAAGAACCTGTTTCTGATTTTACTACTATTTTGTTGGACGTAGCGGGTGAAACCATCCCTAAAACTTGCCGCATCAGTCCCTCGGAAGCCGAGAGTACCATGGTTTAATGAAGAGTGCCGCAAGGCCCAAAAAGCGCGCAAATCTACTCAGCGATGTGTTTTCCATAATCCGTCGCAAGTGAATATTTTAACCTTTAAAAGACATAGGGAGAAAGCCCGTTATATTTTTTAACGTGAACGCCGTGCTTCCTGGAGATGCTTCGTCTCATTTTTAACTTCTCGGACTCCGTCCCAGAAAGTCTGGAAAGTCTGGAAGGCTGTTTGAAGAATTAGGAGCAGGGGTGGCTCGGCTTCTGTCGGCCATCTTAGAGATGGTACCAGCTTGGTCACAGATAAAAAAGCTGTGGCCAATTTGCTTGCCTCCACCATTGCCCATAATTCTTCATTATTCACCCTTCTTCCAGAGAGAGAAAGAGAAGCGAGAGTCTCGTATTTGTGATTTTAAGTCCGATAACTCAGAAGACTATAATGCCCCTTTTACATTATCAGAATTGCAGCAAGCCTTGCAGAAATGTAATGACTCTGCTGTTGGCCTAGATACCATCCACTATCAATTCCTAATGCATCTGCCTGAGAGGTCGCTCCTTGTACTTCTCAAGGCCTTTAACCATATCTGGAGAACTGGCCATTTTCCGCCGACTTGGCACCAGGCTGTGGTTGTACCGATCCCCAAGCCGGGTAAGGATCCTTCCGACCCGGGCAACTACCGACCTATCGCTTTGACATCATGTTTATGTAAAACTATGGATCGCCTGGTCAACGCCTGCCTGGTGTGGCATCTTGAGTCACAGGGTCTCCTCACAGACCTCCAGTGCGGTTTCCGACGCTTCCGTAGTACAACTGACCATTTAGTCTGCTTTGAATCATTTATTCGAGATGCTTTTGTCAACAAGCAGCATGTCCATGCAATGTTCTTCGATCTTGAGAAGGCATATGACACTACCTGGAAGTATGGCATAATGTCTGACTTGTTGGACATGGGTTTTAAAGGGCACCTGCCCGTTTTTATTTACAATTTTTTGACTAACTGGTCGTTCCATGTCTGTGTGGGCTCCACCCTCTCCGACTCCTTTGAACAGGTTGATGGGTGTCCCGCAGGGCAGCATTCTATCTCCTTTTTTTTTTTTTTTTTATTTATTTATTTATTTTTTTTTTTTTTATTAATTAATCAAAGTAGCCAATACAATGAAGTGTTTGTGTTCGAATCTAAATGGACATAAGTTACAAGATGGACAATGATTTAGCTGTCTTACAGTTACTGCTAAGTGGAAAAGTGTGTGTGTGTGTGCTCTTGCTTGTCTGCTTGATTGCCGCGGGTATCTGTTCTGATCTTTTAGTGCATGTTTGTGTTTAGGTTCATACATTAAAATATTCAGAAATGACATTCAATATTCAATTAAAATCAAATTAGGGAGAGCAACTAAACATAGTACGAGTGAAGCCTTACAGATTACATTTTGTTACATGCTCTACTCATTGTATTAAGCATGTGTAATTTTCCGGACGAGCAAATCCTGCTCCAACATGCAAACTATATCTAGCTTCTTTCCGTATCTATATTTACCAACACACATTTTGGCGACAAGTATAATATGGTTAATAACTTTCACGTCACTATTCTGCATGTTGTCAACTTCAAAGCCAAATAACACATCTTTTGCAGTTAACTGAAGAGCAATAGAGGTTAGTCTTTGAATATGTTTTGTTGCGCTTTCCCAGAGTTTACGAATTTTATTACAGGACCAAAAGAAATGTTCTATGTAATCTTTGTCATCACAAAAGTCGCATTTTTCAGAAGTCTTAATGCCCATTTTATGCAGAAGAATATTTGTAGGATATATATTATGAAGTATTTTCCAATGTAATAATCGCAGCCTTGTTTCTTTTACACATTTTTCCGCTACAGACCAGTGTGCATTTGACAGAGTAACACCACACTTTCTCTGCCAGAAGGACAATGCTCTAGGCACCGCCGTACTTGCCGTTACCAGAGATAAGCGGATAGCACGGGGTGCATACCGCAAAGCCTCCATATAGTTGCGTGGTACAAAAAATACGCCAGGCTCCACGCGATCCTGTTTTATTTAGTATTAAAATTAATAACATTGTAAAGGTTGTCAAGGATGATTCTGAATGCTCTTTGTTTGTTGACGACTTTGCTTTGTGCGCACATGGTCGTTGACTTGCGTCCCTTGAGAGGCGCTTGCAGCTGTGCGTTGATCGCATCCAGGGGTGTGTGTCTCTCAATGGATTCAAGTTCTCGCCCTCCAAGACTGTGTGCATTTTACTAACCAGACGAAATTTTTTCCAGAACCTAGCCTGAGCATTGCTGGAGTGCCAATTAAGGTGGCCGAGGAGGCAAAGTTTCTGGGGGTCATCTTTGACAAAAGACTTACCTTCCGCAACCATATTAATTACCTCAGAACCTCTTGTCAGAAGGCTCTCGACGTTCTTCGTGTCGTTGGTCGTACTGACTGGGGTGCGGACCGTACTGTCTTACTTTGACTGTACTGGGCCCTTGTTCAGTCCTAACTGGATTACGGCTCTGTGGTGTATGGCTCAGCTTCCAAGTCTGTGCTACAGCGTCTGAACACAATTCACCATCAGGGTCTGCAGATATGTCTTGGGGCCTTCAGGACGTCTCCAGTTCCTAGTCTGTATGCCGAGGCAGGGGACCCTTCTCTCAAGCTCCGCCGCATCCGCCTCATGCTCAGTTACGTTCTGAAATTGAAGGCCCATCCAGACAATCCTGCCTATGATTGTGTTTTTAAAACATCATTTGCAGAGATTTACGATACCCATCCGGGAGCTGTCCGTTCACTTTCTTTCCGTATCCGACCTCATCTGCAGGTGGCCGGATTGGACCTGGACAGAGTTTCGGAATCCCTGCAACACATCACTCCATCCTGGCTTTTACCAGTTCCTGACATCTTGCTGGACTTGACTGCCCACAAGAAAGACTCTACTCCACCAGCCATATACCAACAGAGCCTCAACGAACTCCTTTCAATTTTTCCTGGCTATTGTCATATCTATATCATCATCATCATCATCAGTCCCTTGCCCGAACTGGGCGTTGGGGGGACTGAAAGGCAGCAGCAACAGACAGTGCTCTCCACTGAGTTCTATTTTGGGCGGTGGCAAGCAAGTCTGGCATCTCGAGTTCGGTCCATTCTTTTATGTTTGCGACCCAACTCTTTCTCTGACGACCTCGCCGACGACTTCCTTCGAGAGTGCCTTGGAGGATAGTCTTGGACAAGGTGTTGTGTCGAGTCACGTGGCCAAACCAAGCAAGCTTGCGCCGTTTCACGGTTGCCAGAAGAGGTTCATGTGGGCCCACCAGGGAGGTGACGATGCTCCGTACATATTCGTTGGATGGGTCCGTACATCTATATGGATGGGTCAAAGTCAATGGCTTCGGCCGCAGTGTCCTCTCGCCATCCTAGATGCCCATTTAAGCACCGCCTCCCAGACCACTCATCTGTATTTAGTGCAGAACTGCAGGCATGCACTCAGGCATGCTTATCGATCTAGAGAAAGGAACTTCCTGATTCTGTCTGACTCTCTTTCTGCCCTGCAGGCCCTTCAGGGCACAGGAAATGACCACCCACTGCTGGTGCAGATCAGAGAGCTCTACGCAGACTTGAAGGAATATTATGATATTTTTATTTGGGTCCCAGGGCATGCGGGCATCAAAGGCAACAGGATTGCAGATTCTGCTGCCAACGATGCCCGCAATGACCCTTCCCTGACACACAGACTGTTTATAGTGATTTTAGACATGTGGTTAGTGCGTACATAGCCCGTGAGCGGCAGTCCGAGTGGGACAAAGAAGAAGTTAACAAGCAGCATGAAGCCCTTCCTAAGTTGTCCGACGGTCTACCTTATTGCTGCGGCAGCCACCGTGAGGAGACTGCCCTTGCTCGGCTCCACATCGGGCACACGTATGTTACGCACTCTTATTTACTAAAACAGGAAGAGCGTCCATGGTGTTATGCCTGCGACGAGCAGTACTCTGTTCAACACTTTTTGCTGTCTTGTGCTGATCTAATCGACACAAGGTATAAACATTTCACAGCAGACTCCTTGAAGGTTTTGTTCCGGGATGTGCCCCCGGACAAGATCTTCAGTTTTCTGAGAGAGTGCCATATTTTTAATAAGATTTGAGCGTTTATAGTCTATGATGTATCTATTATTTTGACCTTTTTGAGAGTCTGTTGACGTTTTCTTTAAAGACCTGTGCGACATTTTAGCCTGACATATTTTTAAGGTATATTTACATCATGTCTTAAGACCTTTCTTTTAGTCTGGCTGACCAGATTTTTACCCTTCCCGCCGTGAGATGGCCTTAGTTGCCTGCTCGGTGTTAAACCCAACTAACTAACTAACCGGATTTGTATAGGGTTTACTCCCCTAGCCTTTGCCTCTCCCGAGGCACCCACAAGGCAGTGGGGCTATTTACCCATAGCTGGGGATCTGGTTCATGGACATCAGGGCTTGTCCACACATCGATGGGCCTGCATGCCGCATGTCTGGGGGCCAGACCTCCTCCGAGTCCTCAGTAGTTCAGCCCGAGTCCATAAGGTGCTCGGTTACCGTAAGTCACCACGAGGAGGCACTACATGAGGCTTGTTGTTGGAGAGCCTGTGTACTGGCAGGGAGAGACTGACATACTCTGCTCCCCTTTTCGCAAAACTGCTAGCCAGCAGTGGGAGCTGAAAGCGAGAGCGACAAGCACAGACGCTACACTACCACACTAGACGCAACACACATTTGACCCACAAAAAAGGGTTTTGGGGCTCGGTGTGTTTAATGTAGAGTGCATACTGTCCAGAATAAAAGAAATGTCTGTTAACTCTTTGGCTTTTGGTCGTGGTGATTCCTACAGAATCACCTCGACATGAAGCATGACTGACAGCCATGGGTTTAGTGTTCACATAAAGTGTATTTTAATTTTCTGTACTTTAACAGGTAATCTGCACGCCAGAGGGCCAGAATGAAGGCTTGTGGGCGCACCTGCTGATTGCCTCAGGCAACGGACTGTGGCGTCTGCCAAATGTGGAGCACCTTGTGGATGTGTGTCTCGATCCTGCGGATGTTGTCAGGACTCTCAGTAACGCCAGTGTCAAAATTGTCGGTTCTAAAGTCTTTTACAAGTTTGAAGATTTGTAGGCTGCTGAATAGGAGTCCGTGTAACGGGAAGTGGGTATGCCATAATTGTGTGTGCGCATGTGCGTGCGTGTGAGATTGCATAAAAAGAGAGAGGAACCAGATTACTGCTGTATGCTGATTTGTGATTGAAGGTGTGATCTGTAAACTGTACATTTTCATAGTGGCAGGTAAAAGATACTTCTCTTGTTCCTGTTGTATTGTCTGGTCAAAATTATTTGTTATACCATTATGTAGATGTTTGTCATGAGTTTTCACATAATCCTCTATATACTTAGTTGCGAGTTTTTCTCACCCTTTAGATTCAGACCTGCTAATTTCATGTGCAAGTTGCTGAAATTGTGTGTGTGTGTGTGTGTGTGTATCTGTTTCACAAGCGAGTGGGATAAAGGGAAGACAAATTACGTTTTTGTGCTAAACAAACTTTGCAGCAGTTGTAAGCCCGTGACTGCTACTGACGATGCCGCTTAGTGGAAAAGACATGTTGTTACGCATAAGTTCCGCCCCATGCTTTGTTCAGTAACAGTTGGGGGGTGGGCAGGGGCGGGGTAAACAAATCTCAGAAGGTAGCTATGATTTGTGGCTATTGGTGTTTAGGTTACCGGTACATCTCTTTCTGCTCTGGTTTTGTGCATGGTCACACGTGTCATTTTGTAATGAAATTTAGCCCCTTTGCCCTACAGCAGGAGATGGATTGACCATGATAATTCAAGGTAGCACCAGATGAGCTTGGCACCTCCAGGCGCCTAGCTCATTGGCAGTACCCTTGAATTAATATCATGGTCAATTCATCTCCTACAACTGGTACATAGTCGTTGGACAAGACCTCCAAAAGTTGGCAAATGCAGTCATGGGGATTATATTGGTTAAATTGCATATCATTGTTATTTTACTTGCTATTAAGGCAGTGACTACAGGCGAGCTTCAGTATATTGAGGTACTTTGGAGCCAGATATTCATGATCTTGTTCTTGTAGCGCTGAATTTACATAGACTTGCAAATAAAACCCACTTGGAAAGCTTGGGAGCCAGAATACTTTGCATATTACATCAAATACTGTGGTACAATATATAATAATAATAATAATACATAGTTTTTATATAGCGCCCTTCCCCACGAACAGCAAGCTCGGAGCGCTTTACAGCACAAAAAAATATTAAAAAGGAGAAAAATTAGAACGCACTCACTCTTTAAATAAACATCTGCCCGCACCATGTAGGCGCATTCCTAACACGAAACACACACACACACACACACACACACACACACACACACACACACACACACACAGCCTATCAACATGGGGAAACAACCAACATTTCCAGGCAGCATATCCAGACTAAGCTAATCTTGATCTGCTACCTGGAAAAGATGGGTCTTCAAATTTGTTTTGAAGGTCAACAGGGTAGGGGAAAGACGGACATGCAGTGGAAGTGAGTTATACTGGAGCACATAACACTGAGGCAGACCTGTATAAGGATGTTCTGTTTGAGTGCTCTTGAGTCATCATAAGTAGTTTATTTCATATTATTATGGAATAAAAAACATGTACTTTATTCCATTTAGTCTGGTGGCTTGGTGCTTTGTACATAAGTTGCATATCTCTTTATTGATTGAATGAAGAGATAGGAATGAATCTGTGAACAGGATATCAATCAAGTTTTTGACTATTCATAAGCTTACTTTTCTTTTTCTTTTTACCTTGGCAGATAGTGATGGGACTGACTGACATCTGTTGTCTTTTTAATTTTATATGCCTTCTTGGTCTCCACGTTTGCAACTGTTGTGTCAGTCTCGGTTGCAGATATTTTTGCTGTTGTGTTCAGCATTGAACTTGTTCACTGGATATGTGTTTGAAAATTAAATGTTAATAATAGAAGGTCAAATAATTGTAATTTGTGTAACATTAAACATTAACCCCTTTGTGTGTGCAGCCCCCATTACTGTCAATAGTATCGGTGTCTGCATGCACATGGGGGTTAAGATACATTTTCATTCAACAGTTTGCATTATTTCTACTTACCTTTTCTTCTTTCAAAATTTTCTGTGCTCTTTATGCCCATGTTCTTAAAATGAAATGGCATAATTTTTAGCTCACGTTCGAAGCAAAAGTGAGTCTGTGTTCTGGACCAGTGGTCATACGTCCGTTGGCCGTCGTCTGTCTGCTGTCGTCCATGCTAAATTTTAACGTTGGCATTTTCTCGAAGACTATTCAAGCCACAGCCTTAAACTTGGCCCAGGGATACTTTGTGGCGAGACCTTTTTAAACATACCAATTTTAATGACCTCACAAAGGTCAAGGTCACAGGGGATCAGGAAATATATCAATAATATCCATATTTTGACCGATTTATTTTATCTCAAATACTATTCACAACTTCAGACCCAAACTTGGTACAAAGATACCTGATGGTAAGACCTTTCTATGCATACTAATTTGCTTGACCCTTTGGAAAGGTCATGGGTCATAAGTGATCGGGCAATAGGTGAAATATGGCCATATTTTGACAAAGATGTTTTTGGCTCACATGCGAAGCAAAAGTGAGTTTATGTTTTGGGCCAGTGGTCGTCCATCCATCTTTCGTCCACTGTCGTCTGTTGTCCTTTCTATGCATACTAATTTGGTTGATCCCTCAGAAAGGTCAAGGGTCACAAGAGCTTAGGAAATAGGTCCAAAATATCCATATTTAATAATAATAATAATACTGTTTATTGCCATTTGCCTTAAGAACATAAAGCATAGGAATGTGTGTTGGTATTGTTACAATTACAAACATCACAGTCAACAATAAAAATAATTAATACTCTCACACAAATCCAGTGCTCTACACACACTGTCAACACTTTAAAACTAAACAACTAATCTCACAAACCACACTCCCACGCTCATCTCCCACACACACACAGCACACACGCCTATTAATCTAAGAAGTCTAAATTAATTTAAGGTATATCGTTTAAAATGAAAACAGAATATCATAGAGTAAATATGTCACTAATTTAGTGATCACAGTCAGGTGTAAAACTAGTTAATATATAAGACTAGGCTAATACTGATATACACTATTCTCTCAACTGTTTGGGGGGGGGGGGGGGGTGGCGCGCCCTGCTGGGGGAGGAGACTCGTGGAGTCAACTCGACCAAAAGGACCACCAACAGCCAAAAGGATAGCACAAGGGATTGGCGAGGTGCTCTGTAGGCCGGCCACACAATTCCATACACATATGCACCCTCACTCAATCATTCACGCAAACATCAGTCCTCGGCAATGAAACTCTTATGATCGGCCCACAGAGCAAACCATTGCACGCTTATAACACATAAATGTTTTTTCTCAAATACTATTCACAACTTCAAACCCAAATTTAGTACAGGGATATATGATGGTAAGACATATTTATGCATACTAATTTGGATGACCCCTCGGAAAGGTCATGACCCCACCCGGGTGTGCCCTGGGGGACTTGGGTGGGGTTAGGTATTTTTTAGTTCCCAGGGTCACCCTGGTCAGCCCCACAGGGTGGGTTTTTCTCTCTATTCTGGGGCATGTGTTTCTGTCTACCCTTTGTCCATTCACCTGTATTTGCCTTTTTAAAACTCTCCCTACTGTCTGCACTGCCTGTAGCTCTTGATATTGGATGTGTGTTGCTAAATGGTCTTAGCTTTATTTATGCCCCATGTTGTAGGTTTATTTAACGTATTTGACCGGCTGGCGACATACATTCAATTTTCTGTTTAGTTTTTTTTCACAAGCAGTGCAGGCACGTCCTGAGAAAGCCTTGTTGCTGTCGGGACGTTAAGCAATGTACAATCAATCAATCAATCAATCGGAAAGGTCATGGGTAAAAAATAGGCCAAGAAATGTGTGTAAAATGCCAATCTTGATAAAATGATAGGTATTATCAATGTTTTTGCATAATATTTCAATCAAATTTGGCACAAAGGTAGCTGATGATAAGACCTTCCTATGCATACTAATTTAGTCGACTCATCACAAAGGTCAAGTGTCACGGGGGGTTGACAGATGTGTGAAAAATGCTTAATTTTGAGAAAACATAGATTTTGCTGGTGAAGACGTCGGCCCTTATTGTCACAAAAGTCACACATGTAAATAGTTTATACACGTGAGCCATAATGGCTTTGCCTTTCTTGTTTCTCAAATACTTCTATTCACACTTTCAAACCCAAACTTGGGACAAAGATACCTGATGGTAAGACCTATCTATGCATTCTAATTTGGATGACCTCTTGGAAAGGCTATGGGTCACAAGAGGTCGGCAAACGTGTGTAAAATGCCATTAAAAAAAAAGAAGTAATCATCATCAATATTTTTTGAACTTTTCAATCAAATTTAAGACACAGGTAGCTAATGATAAAACCTTCCTATGCATACTAATTTAGTCGACATCACAAAGGTCAAGGGTCTTGGGGGTTGACAAATTGGATTTTGCTGGTTCGGAAGCCAGCCATTTACTTATTGTCACAAAGGTCACACATATGTAAATCGGTCATACACGTGAGCCGTAAGGGCTATGCCTTTTTTGTTTGTCTTGATGTTGAACTGTATTTGTTACACAAGAGAACTTGCTGGCACAACATTAACATTCAAAGTACACGTACCCGTACTTTGCTTATGAAAAAAAAAAGAGGCAGCATTTTATTACAGTAATGCACATGGTATAGAATGCTTAGAAGAAGTTGTGTATACTCACATCGTGCATGTAAGTTTTTATTCTGTATTTTTGTTACTGTAATAAGTTTTAATTGTTTCCATTTGCAAGTACATGTTTTTATTGTTATTTTTATTTCTTGTTTTTTTTTTTTACATTTTTCCAGATGGACGTTACTTACAAAATATCTTTGCATCTTAACTTCTTGACTGCCGAGGAAAAATGAACTTGATCCAACTGCAAGAGACATTTGGTGGATCCTCATGAGCCCCCTCAGTCATGAACATCAATGCCTCTTGCTGACACCATTTTAATAATAATAAATAATACATAGTTCTTGTATAGCGCTGTTCTCCAGGAAAACACTGGACTCACTGCTCATGCACAACAGCACACCTTCTCTCTCAGACACACGATTATTCACTACTTTAAACCACCCCATCCCTTCCCAACACCTTACATTCACTTCCTCTAGGATCAGAATAAAAGGCAGTCAGTCAACAGTTAGCTAAAGATGAGCTAAGTGATAAATGCCCGATGGAAAATAATAGTCTTTAAGTGAGATTTGAACTGTGACAGTGTGGGCAGATTCCACATTTCAATTGGCAGCGAGTTCTACACACTTGGGGCTAAAAAGGTGAAAGAATGCTCCCCGACAGTTTTCATGTTAAGCTTAGGGATTTTGTATTCATGTTCCTTGGACAGCTGGTGCTCTTTGGCAGTGAATTAAAGAAATTGCAGGAAAGCAATCTGCGACATCTGGCAGTGAAGGAGCTCACATATTTAGACCTGAGTTAGAACATCCCACACGTTGGAGATATCTTTCAAAGATTTTAGTACAGTTCAGGAGACAGATCAATCATGACAGTTCAAAGGTGGTGCCAAAACAGCTTGGCGCCTATAGGCGCCAAGCTGTTTTGGCACCACCTTTGAACTATCATGGTTGACCCAACCTCTGCTGTAGTATATCATGACTGAACTGGTTTTAAATCTGATATGTCTTACAGATGTTGATGAGTCTCACCCATGAGGTTGTGTTTGTTTGCAGAATGAACTGTTTGTGGTACAGTATTGGATGTGAATCCTTGTGTATCTATTTTGTACGTACTTGTGAACAAATGACAAAGCAGTTTCATGCGTCTTTGCCATCTGGTCATTACTCGGCAGTCGGTGACAGAGCAGTGTCTTTGTTCTGTCATTACATTTTTCAGAACTCCAAAACGATCTGCTCCATGGTGGGCTTTGTTTGCCGGCAGATTGTTCGACGATACAATGGGTTATCAATGTTGTCTTGCTGCAGCTAAGACGTTTCTACTCTGTGTATAATCTATGTGAGTAGGCACACCTACCAGAGGTTATCCACTGCCTTTGGAGCATAATAGAAGGAACTGTCCTGTATAACAAGAGCAGAAATGGTTATTTTGTGACTTTTAAATGTCATAATTGAAGATAGCTCTATTGTCCAGCATTATTGTAAGGCATACCAAGAACATTTATGAAGGAGACATTGCGATCTATCAACCCTTTACTGCCTCAAGTAGGTCACTTTAACACTGACTAACTTTCAAAAGTTTTAGTTCGCATACTTTCAGAGCCTCCCAATTGTGAGTGGTAGTCGGCCATGATGGTCTTTAAGGACAGGTGATACTTTTCGCCCTTCAAGAGCATTAGAGAGTGCCTGTCTTTTAACCTTTGGCTGTCGGTGGTGCTTTTGGTCATGGAGATTTCTACAGGAATCACGGCGACCAAAAGCGATAAGAGTTAAGACCTTTTTTTAAAAAAAAAAGGTGGTTGCTTAAAATAGGTTCTACTGTACTCAGTACTGTCAGATTTGACAACAGTGTTCTGGAAGAGGTCCTTTGCTCTTCCCTTCTCTCTCATGCCACATTTTTTGGTTTCATGGAAGCCATACTTGCTTCTCTAATGTTACCTCATTCAAGGCACTCTGCATCAAAAGCTGCGGAAGTGTCATTTATGTCATTTATGACACTTCCTCAGCTATTGTTGCAGGGCGCCTTGAATGGGCTAAAATCCTAGCGCATGCATCCACTGGTGCTGTTTATAATACCAATGGTTATATGTTCAGCAATAGTGAGCTCCAAAACCTGACAGACAAACTTTCAAGTAGCGCAGGGTCTTATGGCATGGAGATCAGTACGGATAAAAGCAAAGTGATGGTCAACACCACAAGCGACAGCAGCAGCAACATTCACATGAATGGCCAAAAGCTAGAAGAGGTCAATAGCTTCAAGTACTTGGGAGCCACCCTGTCCAAAGACGGTAGTTGCATAGCAGAGATCCGTATCAGGATAGGTACAGCAACATCCGCAATGGCCAGGCTGGACAGGATATGGCGAAGTAACTCCATCAGCTTCACCATCAAGTACAGGCTTTACAAGTCCCTCATAGTGTCTATTCTACTCTACGGCTGTGAGACTTGGACACTGCTTGCAGACTCAGAAAAGAAAATCCAGGCCTTTGAGAACAAGTGCCTGAGGAAGTTGCTCCGCATCTCATACCGCGAGCACAAGACCAACGAATATGTACGGAGCATCGTCACTTCCCTGGTGGGCCCACATGAACCCCTTCTGGCAACCGTGAAATGGCGCAAGCTTGCTTGGTTTGGCCACGTGACCCGACACAACACCTTGTCCAAGACTATCCTCCAAGGCACTCTCGAAGGAAGTCGTCGGCGAGGTCGTCAGAGAAAGAGTTGGGTCGCAAACATAAAAAGAATGGACCAAACTCGAGATGTCAGACTTGCTTGCCACCGCCCAAAATAGAACTCAGTGGAGAGCACTGTCTGTTGCTGCTGCCTTTCAGTCCCCCCAACGCCCAGTTCGGGCAAGGGACTGATGATGATGATGATGATATGTTCAAGGATAATGTGCTTACATCTTGGAGTTGTATACAGTGTGCAAATGTTGTACAAAGAAATAATTATGTCCATTTGATGGATTATTTTGATTACCGATAATTGTGTTTCATGTTGTACTTTGTTTTGATGTTCTTGTTTCTGACCCCCACTTGAGTCTGCCCTGGGGGACTGCATGGAGTTAACTATATTTTGGTTCCCAGGGTCACCCCTGTCAGCCCCATAGGGTGGGTCACTGTTTTTAAAACAAAAAAATAGGGCTGATGTTTGTCTCTAGTCTACCCTAGGTCCATTCACCTGTATTTTCCCTTTTTTAATTCATTCAGCCTGATGGCTGTATATTTCCAGAATTTTGGAGGCGTCATCTAATGACTATGCACCAGTTGCAGGAGATGGATCAACCATGCTAATTCAAGGGCAGTGCCAGATTAGCTTGGTGCCGACAGGTGCCAAGCTAATCTAGCACTGCCCTTGAATTATGGTCGACCCATCTCCTGCTGTAGTGCGTCAGGGCTGAATGAGTTAAATTTTCCCTACTGTCTGCGCTGCCTGAGGTTCTTGATATTGGATGTGTGTTGCCTGTGCATATTTTGTAATTCTACTGGTTTTCTACTCCTTTGGTAAACTGGGGTGCGATGAAATAGCATGAAGGTGCAGGGTCCCTAGCATGTCTTGTTTTTATTTTGTTTATTAGACTGTCTGGCGACATACATTCAATGTTGGTTTTTTTTTGTTTTTTTTCCCCCACAGGCAGCGCAGGCACATCCTGAGAAAGCTTTGTTGCTGTCAGGATGTTAAGCAATGTACAACCAACCAGTCTTGTTTCTGGTCATTGTTTTGTTATAAATTCACACTATAGTGGATGGCAGTTCATTTTGGATGATGCCCCCACCCGGGTCAGCCCTGGGGGACTTGGGTGGGATTAGCTACATGTACCTTTTAGTCCCCAGGGTCACCCTGTCAGCCTCACAGGGTGTGTTTTTTCCTCCTTTTTCAGGGGCACATTTCTGTCTAACCTTGGACCATTTACCTATATTTTTCGTTTTTAAATTCTCCCTACTGGCTGCGCTGCCTGTAGCGCAGTGGGCCATAGCGCAGTTGTGTGTGGGCACACTGTGCACTGCTATAATGGTGCTGATCTGTTATTCCCATGTATGTTTTGGTTTGCTGGTCTGTGATTTTGGATCTTACGGCTTACAGCCATAAGATCCAAAATCATAGACCAGCACACATTTGTACCATACTCCCGACACCTTGTTTCTCTTTAACTTTCAGTGGCAGTTTTACTAGATTGGCCAGCCAAAATAGTTCAAGGCTTTAAGAAGGCTCGTCAAGCAGATGTCCTGCCAGTATGGTGTTGGATGTTTTAAAAGAAATCATATTAATAGTTTAAGGGTTGTGTCAGATTGGCATGACGCCTTTTCATGTGCCAAGCTAATCTCTCACTACTCTTGAAGTGACCTGTTTTGTTCGACTCTTGCAGCTCTTTAGCAGAGGATTCTACAATCTTAGCGATTAGCTCTGATTGTGAAAAGGCTACGAATGTGGCTTTGCATTTCATTGTAATGTATCAGCATTTGAATTTCTCATTACAGTTCTCATTGTTATTCATTCTGTTCAGCGTACACAGTGGTAAAATAAACAATAAATGTTGTGTTTTCCAGTGAGTTATTTTTGGTGGTCCATTTTTGAGAGTGTTTGTGCTAAATTTATATTTTCGGATGATTTCATAAGATTTTGATAAATACCTGTAGATTCCTTTGTTGTCCAAATTATTTTTTGGGTGGTTGATCATTTGAAATGTTACGATAAATAGCAGACAAGTATTTAAAGGAATGTGGTTCCCCGATGCCAGAAGTAATAATATAATAATAATAATATTAATATTAATAATAAAATATACTAATACTACTACTACTAATATACAAAGCAATTGAAATATCAAGACAGGGTAGGTAAACAATCTTTTGTGCCCAATTATACACCATCAGAACATACATCAGATGTTTCATAACCCCTTGACCGGTTCTGAGATTACTTTTCTGATCAGCAGAATAGATGCATAGTTACGTGCCTTTTCTGCTTAGCAGTAGCAGTCAAGGAGTTTATGAGAATACAGAGTACATGACTGTACTGGGAAATATGTTGCACAATACATGTATACATAAGCTTTAGAGCTGTTCTTGGTCAGTTGTATTGCTGAATGTAATTCTGCATAGAAGTTAAAATGCTACGTATACTTTTAAGTTGGTGAGCTTTAGGTGACTAAATGCTTGGAGACCTGAACGTTTTTTTTTTATTAAAAAAATAAATGTTTTTTTTAATTAAAAAAATTACGTTTTTTTAAAAATAAAAAGTTAATGATCAGGGGGTAATTTTGCAACACAAAAACGTGCATTGGGGAGTTTAATCCTTTTAGCCCCAAGGTCCCATTTCTCAAATTTTGGAAGGGGTTGCCCAATGACTATGTGCCAGTTGCAAGGATAGATTGACCATAATTCAAGGGTAGTGCCAGATTAGCTTGGCGCCCTCAGGAGCCAAGCTAATCTGGCACTACCCTTGAATTATCATGGTGAATCCATCTCCTGCGGTAGGGACTCTGGGCTAAATGGGTTAACAATACCCATTATGCAGTAGAAACTGTTTTGAGCAACCACCTGTTTTTGCACACATGCAAAAGAAAAATAGTGGTCATACAAGATGTGCTCACTCAAGAAGTTTTGAAGGACCAAACGGTGTCACCTGTCATTAAAGTCCATCAACTATGTGGCTCCTGCCACCTAAATGATGGTCTTTAATGACAAGTGATCTATCGCAATGGTGTTCACTCAAAATAGCTTCTGCTAAGTTTTTGTTTTTTATGTCCTACCTTGTTACAAACTAGGTCTAGTATAGTTTTGCTCCTTTTTTTTTGTGCTGACCTCAAGCAGATGATCCGTGTGGTTATGCACTATATGTACACTTACAAAATTTACACATTTACATGCGTAATGAGTCATTTCCCAGTACACAAGAGGTCATCAGGCTGACGTTGGCTGCAGAGGCCCATTGCACAGCTGTGTGTGGGCACATTATGGCCGACGTCAGCCCAATAGTCTTGGCTTACTGGATTAGTACTAGCAGTATACACAAACAGCGTTTACACACGAAAGCAAATCTGAACATATTCTTGGCCTTTTGTTTTGATAGTACTACCAGTACCCCAGTAGCAAACCGTTTTCGGGCCCACAACGGCCAGAGTGGGCCCGCGCACAGTCTTGCGCAGGTCCACTGCGGTTGTCGTGGGCCGGAAGACATTTGCTTACTGAATAGTGGCTGTGCGCACATAGAAGTGAAGGCCCATCATTTTACAGCAGAACTGGCACTATGACCATAAGATACATGTATACTAATGGTCAAAACTGAAGGGCCACCCCACTTTTTTGTGTCATTGTTTATCGTCACAAGTACGCTAATAAAATACAATGTTCTTTCGATCCAAATGGGTTAAAAGTTGACCTAAGACAGTCCACTGTACAGGGAACAATAGATAACAATTATCAAGTTCCACGAATGTGTCAAATGCACATAAAACATCGTCAGTTTTTGTGAAAAGTTGTGCGATATTGGCAAGCGTACCAAAGGCAGGCAGGTGGAAAAACTCGGTAAAGTCGTGATGCACGTGCTAAAGGGGTCAGTCGTGAACACTGAGCACTTCTGTTTCACTACAAATACCCGTACAGTAGGGGCATAATTGTCACTTTCCTAACCATGCCACCACGACGAAGCCTAACGCCAGTAGATCAAGGCCAGGCGCTAGCATGGCTGCAGGATAGAATTTCCGGACGAGAAGTTGGGAGACGTCTTGGGGTGTCCCATTCAGCGATCCAGAGGCTGCTGGCATGATTCCAAGAAACTGGAAGGGCTGAACGACGACCCTGCTCAGGATGCCCGCGCTGCACCAGCAGAAGGGAGGTGTGGCGGCTCTGCGCGACCGAACCGTCACATCAACCACTCTGCAACATCAACAGATGCAAGCTGCAAATGTTAACATCAGCAGAAGCACAGTCTGCTGATGTCTGCGCAAAATAGGCCTGGCTTCATGCAGAGCAGCAGTGAGAATACCCCTCACTCCAGCTCATCGCAGAGCCCGGGGTGTCATCAACATGTGAGGTGGAACAGACTCCAATGGACTCGGGTTCTGTTTACCGATGAGTCACGGTTTACTGTGTCTTTCAACGACGGCAGGGTGAGGATCTGGAGACGCCAGGGCGAGCGATTCACAGATGGATGCGTCCAAGAGGTGGATCGCTACGGAGGAGGCTCAGTCATAGTCTGGGCACGCTTCAGCAGGGAAGGCAGGACCCCCCCCTCCACGTCACCAGGCACCCTGACTGGACTGTGCTATCGGGACGAGATTGTGCAGCCCCTCATCCAGCCAGCTCTCCAGGCTATAGGTTACAATGCTGTTCTGCAGGGCGACAATGCTTGACCTCATTGCGCCCGTGTGGTGGATGAATACCTTGAGCAATGAGGCATCATGAGGATGGAGTGGCCAGCTCGTTCACCTGATCTGGCTCCCATCGAGCACCTCTGGGACGTTCTGGGGCAACGTGTAGTCAGTAACCATCCCCCCACTTCAAGTCGTCCCCCAGCTGACTCAGTTCCTGCATCAAGAGTGGGAAGCGATCCCACAACATGTTCTCCGAACCCTGGTGAACTCCATGCGTCAACCCTGCATTGAATGCTCGTCTGCAAATGGTGGGTACACTCGCTACTGACTGGACCAGTCTTGTGTGACTTTTCAAATGAGGGGTGGGTGAACATTCTAACATACTGCTGTTGTTACAATTGCTTGATTTACTCAAAACGTAAATGAAATTGTTACTGAATAAAATTAGCAAAGTACTGACTCCAAGTATTTTTACATTATTTGTGTGGTGTTGTCGGTGCATCTGCGATAAAAAGTGGCCCTTAAAGTTTTGACCATTAGTATATGTACATTGACAGACTAATTGGGTTTTAATGGGGTGCATACAGCAGAATCTGTTTTGAGCGACTATCCTCATGTCCTTTTATTTGCCCTTCTACAGTGGTGAATGGTCCTCGTTACAAATTCAACATAGACAGATACTTCACATGTCAAACCACCAACGTGATTTATGTCATCTCCTGTGTGAAATGCGGCCAGCTCTATGTTGGAGAGACGGAAAGAACCATCAACGACCGTTTTAAAGAACATCTTCAGTCGGTCAAGTACCATTACAATAGACCGGTCGGGCGACATTTCAACCAGGCCGACCACTCCGTCTCGGACATTCGTGTTAAAGGCCTCTGGCTTATGCAAGCCAGTAATGTCTGGGCCAGGAAAGACCGAGAAAAATTTTTGATTAATAAACTGGGCACTGTGGCGCCACTCGGGATGAATATGAAAGATTAACTTTTTTTGACCTTGCCTGTGTCTTTTTTATCTGCTAACTGTCATTTACCTTACTGAGTCGCTTCTGTATGACTACTCACTAACCAGATAGGTGAGGCTGGCGCTGATTGATATGTACTTTGTGAATATGGCCCTTGGGGACTTTTTCAGCGCTGGCCGTACGTTTCGTTGGATCCCTTGCCCTTCCCTGTCAGACGCCTGGTCGCCGGTACTTGGATTTATGCGCGGGTGTGGGGGGCGATCGTGTGCATTCCTTTGGGGATGTATGTGGTCGTCTTGTTCGCATGCCTGTGCGTTCGTCCGTGGGCTGGTGGGTGCCACTGCCTGTTGGGTGGGGCTGGTGGCTCTGGTTGTTTGCCTTCCCCTTCCCCCCCCCCCCGCCCCCTCCCCTGCCCTTTCTCTCTCTCTCTCCTTCTCTCTCTCTCCCTCTCTTCCCTTTCCTCCTCCCCTTCCCCCCGCCCCTTTTGTCTTTCTCTCCCCCACACCCGTTTTGAGTTACCCTTGAAGATGGTTTCACAACTACCTACTCTCCTCTTATACCATTATTCTCTTACTGATTTTGATTATTTGCTTTGTTTCATTGATATTTCTTGTTGTGTACCATGCTAAATGCTGGGGTTTTTGTCCCGGGGTTCTCCCGTTTTTCCCCGAGGTAGTCCTCAACTTGATGGTGATATAAAGTTTGCCTTCGGGTTGGCGTTTAGCAGGCTTTGTGTATTAGACACACAGCCTACTTCGTGCCCAAGGGTACTCCCCGTTCGTTCTCTCTCTCTCTCTTCCCCCTCTCTCTCTCTCTTCCCCCCCCCTCTCTCTCTCTCTCTCTCTCGCGGTCTCTCTCTTCTCTCTCTCTCTCTCCCCGGCCTCACACACGCGCATTTACTTTTGGCCGGCTCGCTCCTGAGCGCGCTTACACACACTCTTGTCTCTCGTGTTTAGTTTTTCTCGGAATCTTTCTCTTACGATTTTTTTCTTTGACGTCATTTTTACTTTTGTTCCCTTCCTTTTCTTTTCTTTTTCTTTTTACGTCACCTTCAGTTGCCACATTCCTTCTGCATATGAAGATAAGTAGCGGCTAATGTCTCTGTTTGTGTATTTTGACAAAGGGTATTTACCCGAAATATTAATAAATTGTGTTGTACCGTTTTTTCTAAGCGTGTTTCTTTCTCCGTTGGGTACTTCTTTCTATCCTCATGAGAGACCACCCTTATGAGATACCTTCTGAATACGCCAGTGTGTGAAATAAGTTTGACTAAAATAGTTAAAGGGTAGTGCCAGAATAGCTTGGCGCCTTTAGGCGCCAAGCTATTCTGGCACTACCATTGAACTAAAGCCATTGGTCTGTATCTTATCAGTAAGTACTATATGTAGCTTGCATATGGCAGTGTACAAATTTAAAGCTTTTAGCCTCAGTATGATACGGGTTAAAAGACCATCATTTAGGTGGCTGTGGCCACCTGAATGATGATCATTAATGATAAGTGACACTTTTGCACTTCAAGACTTCTCTTTAAAGATCACTTTTTTTCTTGGTAAAAAAAGATGGTTGCTCAAAACACATTCTGCTGTACAACCAACTCTTGTCTCACAGGGAGTGAAATTTACAGATGAGCAGGGTATGACACATAAGCAGTAAAATATGTGTGCCGGGGTGTAGACACTTCAAAGGTGGCATGAGATGTCTGTACACTGTCACTCTCTGGTACTTCAGTCTCATGGGGTCTTTCCATCTTGAAGTGTTTTTCCGTTAGAAGTAGGCATTTCTCCTATAGTGGTAAGGGTTACTCCATTAGTGATAGGCACTTCACCATTGGCGGAGGGTGTTTTTTTGTTGTTGGTAAGCATCTGTCCATTGGCAGTCACCCCTTTAGCGGGCAGAGATGTCAGCACTTTCTCGATGCGCTGGATACCTGCAAGTACCACAGAAGTGAATTCCTAATAAGCAGAAGCTCATTGGGCCGACATCAACTCCAGTTGGCCTGCGTACAGATGTGCGCAAACCAGCTGTGGCTGACACGGATGTGCGCATGCCAACTGCACCTGATGTTGGCCCAATGGCCATTTGTGCACTGGGTTAGTACTCGGTTAGTACTCCAAACATAATCATGTCCCAATGCGCAAAAGGGCATCGGGCCGACACCCCACACATGCCTGTGTGCGGGCTAACAGTGGCCGACATCAGCCCGATGGCCTTTTGCACATTTTGGTACTACTACATATCCACAATCCACTGACTTGTACAATGTCCTGTCTTTTTCTATATCTGCAGACTTGAAGACTGTTAAAAGTTATCAACATTTATCAAAAAGCTATTAGGCGCCAAGCTAACCAGGCTCTACCCTTGAACTGCCATGGGTGAATTTGTCTGTGCTGAATGAGCACATTTTTTTTACCTTCCATAACCTGGTTCTGGTTAGAAGCGAAGACGATGCGAAACCATCCAGGGGTGGGGCAGTAGCTCTGCTTTCCTGGCAATGTGTACACGCGGGCCTCAAGGAAACGCAGAAAAAGCTGGTGTTCAGCATCAAAAGTCTGCTCCGAGAGAAACTGGTACAAAAATAATGCATAAAATATGCACTTCTTACATGGATGGCAAAGCATCTTGAATTTTGGAATTGTATCTGTACAGGAACTGGTATAGGTGACAGAAAATGGATTGATTGATTATCACTTGCCTTGTCTTTTTGTAGGTTAGTGATGTTGTGCCATACAGAGGAGGTAAATAGATATAACTGTTTGTTTTTCTAGGATTGAGTGGTTCCCCTTGGTAGGTGTTTTCTGTTATCTATCAACATTTCCCTGTGAAGGCATTACATTTTTGTCATGTATGTAATTTTTATCTATACCCTAATCCATGGAGTATGGTGTGTAACGTTTGACACTATGATATGTAACGTTTCACATACTGGTGTGAAGTCTGCCCAGATGAAGATACCGGCCTTTCCGGGGTGGACTTCGACCCCAATGGTGGTGAGCTTGGCACAGGCAGCTCTGTACAGGGACCCCAGACGCTTGTGTAGGGTGGGGAAATACACATGGTCCAGCCAGTCTGGAGAAAAAATAAATTGTGTGAATGGGTGTGTGGGTTGACTGAGGAGTTAAATTACAAACCCGCAATGAACAAACAAAGAAATAAAAAGTTGAACATACGTGTGTCTTCAATTATGTGCTCCAGTCGTCGCTGCACGAGGGGTGGAGTGAGCTGGAAGATGCCAACGGCTGTTGCATACTGCAGCACATGAGTGTTGCATGTGTATAGCACACCACACCGGTACCCGGACAAACCAAGGTCCTGCAAGAATTAACCTACATGTACAAGTATTGGTACATGGATAGTGGTTCTCAATGGGCAGTTTGTCATATATGCTACAATCGCACATGCACACAAATTATGCACCCTGACACCTGACATCAGTGGTGATAACACAAGCTTGGAAGTTGGTTGTCTTTCAAGTTTTGAGTATACAATTAAAATGCAGGCCGTTTATTTACATTTTTAAAAAGGGGACTCATTGCAGAATATCAGGTCGTGAATCATTAAAAAAAAAAAAAAAAACTGATTAAAAACTAAACAATGCATTTTTTGTTATGCCTTATTGCTCAATCATTTAAAAAAAAATTAAATGCGACTTTGACGCCAACATAGCCCATGAAAGTTTTTAAATTACGCCGATTTGCTCCCGCCCACTGAAGAAGGATGTTGTCATGTTCTTCATTCAGGCATAATGTCCCACGCCACTAAAAGGGATCAGGGACTTAATAGAATAATTTTTTAACATAATTTGCTATTGTTAGCTTTTGAGGAAATGTCATGTCATGTCAACCTTATCAAGGGGAAACAACCACTTTAAAAAGGACTAACGTAAAAGGGGAGCGCACCCCTAAAAGAATCGGGTGACGGTCTACTCGCCCATATGTCAACTCGCCCAGGTAGGGGTCAGGTCACGGAATACATTTAAATTGGGAAGTTCAGGCAGTAAGTTAAAAAATTTTTTTTTGTTGCCTTGTTTGAAAATTTGCAGTTGGGCTGAATGTTGGAATTTGCTGGAAATTTGTGGTTAGCTGAGAGGAGACATGTTTGCTCATGCCCCAACTCTATCTGCTTTTAAATCACTGCTCAAGACCTATCTGTTTTCTTATGCATACAGTTAAATGCATTTTCAGTGCATTAGCAATCTTTAGCAGTAGCTGTTCTTGTAACGGTGTGTATGTGTGAGTGTGAGCTTTTGCCGATATGTGTCACTTTAGTTTTTGTAACATTTATTGTAGCGTTTTCTTTCTTGTACTTTTTGTTGTGTGATTTTTGATCTTCTAAAGCACTTAGAGCACCATTCATTTGGAGCTTAGCGCTATATAAATGTACATTATTATTATTATTATTACCCTTGGGCGAGTTGACTACCTTGGGCGAGTTGACTCTGCCCTTGGGCGAGTTGACCGCTTACTTTGGCGACTTGAAGCGTTCCTTGGGCGAGATAGCACAGGGGCGAGTTAGCATAGGGGCGAGTTGACCGGGAACCAAACATTCAGCTTCAAAATGGCGGCTATGATGATTATGTTCACAATAATCGGCACGCTTCTGCGTGTATTGCTCTTCAGAACTGGTATCCCGGAGTGGTTGCGCACAAAGAAAGAGGTTGTGACGCCTCTTACATCTTGGGACAGAGTGTTGGAAGGAATATCGTTGCAGAAACAGTTCATTTCACCGTATGCCGGCGACATCTTCCACGAGACGCCTATCCTGCTGCGTGTCCTACGGCTTTCTCAGACGCTTCCTGGGGGCGCAAGCACGGTGTTTATTATCACCGATATAGTCATCGGCATCGTCCTCCATATGATTTGCATGGAGTTCGCAAGGCTTGAGCTGAAAAGGCAGACCTTCGAAGCATCGACATACTCTCCCAAGTCGAAACGTCTTCTGTTGACACGGAATCATTTTTACAGCGTGTCAATCATCGTGTATGCCATTCATTTCCTGGGACCCTACAGCATCTGCTCGTGCTTGGCCCATTCCACTGCTGTCTTCTCCAACCTGGCGCTGCTGTTTTGTTGGATGTATACGCTACAGGGCAACATCACACTCAGCTGCCTGTCACTTGCTGTGGCCTCTTATCAGTCCCTGTACCCAGTCATGTGCATTGTTCCTGTCGCCATTCAGCACTACCTTCACAGTAACCCCAAAGCTACCACCTTCACTGACAAAACTGCCATCCGCAGCTACACAAGAAGTGGACTTGTCTTTGCTGTGTGCCTGGCTGGTCTTCTTGGTGCGTCCTTTATCCTGGAGAACCGATCATTGTCATTCTTACGCTCCACGTATGGATTCATCTTGAGTGTGCCTGACCTGACGCCCAACGTTGGCATCTTCTGGTATTTCTTCACTGAAATGTTTGAACATTTCCGCACCTTTTTCGTCTGTGTTTTCCAGATTAACGCTTTCATCTATACCATCCCCCTGGCTGTGAAGCTACGCCAGCGTCCACTGTTTCAACTCTATGTTGTCATGTTTGTTATCTCCATCTTCAAGTCCTATCCCAGTTATGCCGACACAGCTCTGTACTTCTCACTGTTGCCGCTGTGGAAGCATGTCTTTGGATACCTACGCAATGGTCTGGTGGTGTCCATGATGTATGCTGTTGTCGGGGTGGTGGCTCCGATCCTGTGGCATCTATGGATCTATGCTGCCTCTGCTAATGCTAACTTTTATTTTGCCATAACTTTGGTGTTTTCAACTGCCCAGATTTTCTTGCTGACTGACTTGATGTTTGCATTTCTGCGCTATGAGTATGATTTGCATAAAGGTACAGAACACCGCCTGGCCAATGGCGAGAAGACCACAGTGGTGCTAGATTGACCAGGCATGGACTTAATGGAGAAACTTACATTGTATCACATAATTTCCTGTTAAGAAAATACCTTGTCTGCTTCAGAACTTTTCATCAACTTCAAGGTTAACCCTTTCTCACTACTAGTAGTACTAGTGGACGCAGATTATGTTTTGAAATTATTGAACGTTTAATGTCAAAGATGTAAAAAAGTGGTTTATACTTAGATTATCATGAGCCCCTGCAACTGTGGAGGCTCATTTGGAGCTAGATACCTTTTGTGGTTGGGTGGCGTTCAGTTTTTCTTGGCAGTGGAGGGTATACTGTTGTTTGTTAATCTCCTTCTGTGTGCAGCCACCGGTATTGTACACAGTGCATAAGCAGTACAGGTGACAACACAAGGGCTTAATGATACGATGTGTCATAATTCGTCTTTTGAGGCAGTCTCTGAGTCTGACATTTAAGAATCTGCCAAGCACTGTTTATGATTAATGGGAGCTGAATCAACCACACTAGCTACATATCGGTGCATGATTTAGACTAGTGCCTTTCTCAGTTTCTGGTTGCAAAGTTATTCAAGCATTAAAAGTGATCTATTGACCCTTTTCATCCTGATACACTACTGCTTGAAATTAATTGACTATGATCGTTCAAGGGTGGTGCAAGAATAGCTTGGTGTTTGAGGTGCCTTGCTACTCTGACACCACCCTTGAAGTTAACTGATGTAGCCTTCATAGGATAATAAGCAAATAATTAAAAATATTATCATCCTCAGGATGTAATGGGTTAAATTATTTCATTCCATCTCCTGCTGTTGCCACTTAATGTTGTATTGTTTGTACAGTATACACTGACAGACATGTACTATTAGTGTATTTTTTCATGACAAATTTTTCCAAAAAGTTTTCATTTTGATGTGTACCACTAAGCTTTCTGGTTGCAACTTTGCACGTTGACAATTGGATTGTTGTTGATTTAATTTTGTATTGCAAGATGAGTTTGGTATTTGTATTGTTTGTTAGTCAAGAGAACATATTTTTACTATTTGATCATCCCACACAAATATATACTTCACCGGATCATGCTTTGAAGTTTTACTACACACAAATGATGATGTGGGTCCTAGAGGACCCATATTTCTCAAAGAGCAATTTAACTGGTCATTTTTGTCCCGATAACGTTGGTCCTGCAGGACCCATATTTTTCAAAGAGCAATTTAACTGGTTATTCCTGTCCCGATGATGTGGGTCCTATAGGACCCCCATGTGTTAGGTTTATTTAACGTGTTTGACCGGCTGGCGACATACATTCAATGTTCTGTTTATTTATTTTTTTCACAAGCAGTGCAGGCACGTCCTGAGAAAGCCTTGTTGCTGTCGGGACGTTAAGCAATGTACAATCAATCAATTAAAACCTATAGGACCCATATTTTTCTATGAGCAATTTAACTGGTTATCCTTGTCCCGATGATGTGGCTCCTTAAACGGACCCCTACTTTTTAGACTATAGTACACATCACCGGAAGCATCCTTGTACTTTTAATTATCATGGCGGGGAGAAAATGGTCTAAAACTTATCTGTTTCCCCCAGAAACTACAGGTGAAAGTTCTCCATTTCCAAGAAACTAAAATGAAACTGGTCGATTTGCATGGACTTTGACACCCTTCAAAATTAAAACAACAAAAAGCAAATACAAAGGAAAAATTCGGGTGAGATGCAATTTTCTCATCTTTGACTCTTCAAACACTGAGGACCAACATCAGAACAGGACCTTGCTCTTTAAAAAGTATGGGTCCTGTATGACCCTGACCATCGTTCATGTGTAGGAAAAATTCAGACATTGTTTATTTTTTCATCAATTATTAACATTTTGGCAACATAATCTTTTATGAGCTTGGAGCATTTTAAAAATTTCATTGAAATATTCCCAGTAGTTAATGAAATATTTGCATTTAAACATCCTGCTGGGTCCTCCAGGGCCCAGGAAGCACGGTGAAGGATATGCATGCACACACACTTTTCTTTTATTGTTGAGGTGCAAGGTACAGATTTAAAAAAAGTGCAGACAAGAAGCATTGATCCTTCTTCACAGATTGTGGTGGCTCATGAGGATCAGTGCTTCTTGCAGAGGCAGACACACTATACATGACTGCACACACATATGCACTCGCACACACAAACACACCTTGCTGACTCCCCACAAAAAATGGACCCTCTGTGGGTCTAACAGGGGCATGGACAGGATACTGTGAAACTTGGTATCCTTGTCGAACACTGACTGTGCGTAGATCTCGTCTGATATCACGTGTAGTCCATGCCTGCAACATTCCAACTTTGATCACATTCTGCAGTCGCAGTTCATTTTTTAAAAACTCTTTTGTGCATGTAGCCACTGGTATTGTAAACAGTAAACAGTACCAGTGGTTGTGTTCTCAAGGAGTGGATTTGTTATGTTAATTATAGTTTGTACTAGTCCTTGACTTACAGTGCCAGGTGTGGAAGGTGACAACTGTAATAGCTCAAGGGTAGTGTGTGATTAACTTGGTACCTATTAGGGTGCCACGCTAATCACGTGAAAGCTATTATGATTACGGTCTGTTCATCTCGCTTGAAGTTGAATGCTACTTTGGTTTGGAAGTAAAGTACAGTTCAGTTCGTTACTTTTGTCAGTAAATGAGTAATGTGTTAGACTAAGAGCTAACACTTTTTTGTATTGCAGTTAAAAATTTTCATTTTTACATTTTGTGCAGATTTGAATGTTCTGGGTCAAGTTGCATGAACGAGCTTGGATTCCGTGCAAGCCACTAAGCGAGGTGCTCCGCTATAGCGGAGCACCTTGCTTAGTGGCTTGCGCAGGATCTAAGCTCGCTCAAGCAACTGGCCAGGTTGTTTTGAATGTTTTCTTATGTAGGCATGACTGCTTTACTAGGTGTAAAATTAAAAAAAAAAAAACAACAGAATTATGCTTTGGCATTTTTCTGACTGTATGTGAGAGTGTGAGAGAAAGCTAGAGATATCACCTACTTGGAGGCAAAGTGCAGCAGCTCAATAAGGAACTTTTCTGAATACACATCCCCAAGTGGGTTGTTAGGGTTAATAATCAGTAACCCGCGGACCTTCTTTCCCTACACACAACAGAAAAACAAAAAAAAAAAAAAGAAAATCAACTGAAACAAGCAAGCAAACTATAAAACAAACCCAGAAACTTATACCATTTGCCCTCTTCACTAAAAATTGAACACCGCTCTTAACTGCAGAAGGTTTAGATCCCTATGAGTCCCCGCACTTGCGCCGGGTGCCTCTTGCTGTAACCACACTGTATCCATGTTACTTTGACGGCTAGGGATTTGTGTACGCTCATTGAGCGCACGCACACATAATACATGCGCTTGAATTAACACCTTCGAGACGACCCGCATGCGGACACGCGGCTGTTCGCCGCGTGTCCGCATGCGAGTCGTCTCGAATGAGTTAACCCGTGCAGTTGGATTAGGTCAGAAAACGATTTTTCGATTGAAACAAAACCGCGAATATCTGCCCCTCTTTTTCGAGCAAGACTAACATCGGTGTACCTGTTTTCGTGCCACATTGTAGACGATTTCGAAACTTTTCACTGTCAGCTCAAATCCGTTCTGAAAAAAAAAAAAAAAAAAAAAGAGGATCAGTTTGACAGCAATGTACATTTTTTTTTCTTCTCGGCTGAGGAAAGCAACTCAGTTTAGCCGGAGACAAAATACTAATGACGTGTCGGTTGCACGCACGCACACCTCTCACACAGGCACGCTTCTGGCCGCCTGGCGCCAAGCTAATCAGACACTACCCATGAACTTATATGCCGTCGACCGATGAGTTTCCGACAAGGGCGTCAGATCTTAACCCATTACATCCTGAAGCTGATAAAATTGCTTATTTTCATAATATGAAGGCTACATTACAGATCAGAAGATAGATCAACCATTTTACTGAGTCCAGAATAGCTTGGCGCCTCAACGGGGAAAGGGGAGGGGGGGGGGGGGGGGTGCGGGCTTTGTTATAGCATTTTATAAAATTTTGGGTCTCGCCCCTGCTAACGATCTCCGACACCCCCCCCCCCCCCCCCCCCCCCACTGACTGAATACAAAATTTTGGTTACAACACCTACACTGACCAGGGACGGATCTGGGGTGGGGTGGGGGTTATCGCAGTCCCTTTTTGGAGTATTCGGACCCCCCCCACCCCCCCCACCCTGTGTGATATTTTGGCGAATGGTGAGAGTTTTAACACGCACGCGCCTCCCCCTCCACCCCCCGCCCGTATTTTGGCTAACGGTGAGTCATAACATGCACGCGCCTTCTCTCTCCTTCTCCCCCCCCCCCCCCTCCCCGCATTTTGATTTTTTTCGGCCCCTGGAAGCAAGGTCTAGCGGTGTCGGGGAGGCCTTTTGTATAGTCAGGTTGAAGGCTCCGAACAAAAAGTTGGACCCCCCCCCCCACCCCCTCGAGGCAACTGATACGCCCCTGCTGACGAGCACAAGAAATGCTACATGTTGGGAATCATCGAGAAAAAAAGAAGGTGTTTTCGGTGATTGCAGATATGCTGTCAGGTTGCGTTTCGTTTGCTCGTCAGAAGGCCTCGGTACACATTGCCGCAGACAGGCGGCAACCCCAGTAGCAGAACGTCTTCAGTCGGGCCCACGATGGCCGCAGTGGGCCCGCGCACGATCGTGCGCGGGCCCACTGCGGCCGTCGTGGGCCCGAGATGAGGGCCTTTGCTTACCGGGAAACATACAAATGGATAAGTCCATCACTACACTGACCCGATATGACAAGCTTGTGACCTACTTTACTAGAGAGCGGCACCTCCAGTACGTGCACACCGGCCCTGTCCTCAATGTCGTTCCTGATGCGGTAGTAGAACGGGGCCGGCACCATCAGGTATTCTGAAAGTCAGTGTCACCACATTTTAACCCTTTCACCGTGACACCACAAAACTGCATGTGGCCAAGAACATCATCATGACGGCCTTCGCCCATGCGGGGACTCAGTCGTGAGGCCGGATCTATGCCTCTTGCTGACGCCACTTTGAATCCATTTCCACAGGCTCGGACCTTTGTACTAAACAGTCAGTCTGCCCAACTGACAATAGTAAGGTTTCGTTTGCGACGAACTACTCCCGGCCACAACGAGCAAGAGCGTTGAAATTACGGCGGATGAATCAACACTGACTCCAACAATCTCCAATAGGTCGCATAGATCCTCATGAGCCCGGAATCTGGTTGTATCCGCCGTGTATGACTTCGCTCTCGTTCGTTGTTGCAAAAGAAACGTCACTAGTGAATGGTTTAACCCATTCAGCCCTGACGCACTACAGCAGGAGATGGGTCGACCATGATAATTCAACGGTAGAGCCAGATTAGCTTGGCGCCTGTCGGCGCCAAGCTAATCTGGCACTACGCTTGAATTATCATGGTCGATCCATCTCCTGCAACTGGTGCATAGTCGTTATATGACTGACGCCTCCAAAATTTGGGAAATCGTAGTACGTGCGCCGGGCTGCTTGAGTTAACGTGATTAAGCTCAGTCACCTGCCACGTACTGATACGCAGCAAATGAAGCTAGCATAGGAGCTCGAGACTTATTGCCACATAACTGACAGTGATGAAACCCTAAACAGATTTACAAGCAGCTGCCGTATATCAGTCAAGACACACTGAATGAGGTCACCGTTTGAAACCAACGATTTCAAACAACGACTGACTGACTGAACGAGAGCGAAATCACGGTCAGTGGAGATCCAGCTTGTGCCATAAGCCTAACTGAACAACACTCCACACATCTCCAAGAGGCAAAGGTCCACATGAGGCCCCTGGGCTCGCGAGGATCTACTGATGCCTCTTGGAGATGTTTGGAGTGGTGTCAATGCGGCTCAGTTTCGGTACGGTAAGTCACCAGAGTGAGGTAAACTGTTTCGTAACAACGGCGAATCAAAATAACAACATACTGGAACAACTTAACCCATTTAGTCCCAACGCCCTACAGCAGGAGATGGATGGACCATGCCGATAATTCAAGGTTAGTGCCAGATTAGCTTGGCGCCTGATGGCGCCAAAGGCTAAGCTGGCACTACCCTTGAATTGTCATGGCCCATCCCGGCATCTCCTGCCACTGTTACATAGTCGTTAGGTTACACCTCGGGCAAAAGTTTGGAAATGCTGCCTTGGGGGTAAAATCGGTTAACATAAATCACTTGGAATTCTCAGTTTTGGCGCGTTATATGCACTGATGTTCCACTTTGGGCGTTGGGGTTCTACGCCATAAGGCACAGGAGAAAGAAAACGAAGACTTTTCTGCCATGCGTTTTGTGCCCCTGATTGGCTCCGACCGTGTAGCGTCAATGACACTCTGCGCTAGCCAGTCAGGGGCACACAACTATTGGCAGTAAATTCAGCTCCTCCTTCTGTGCGAACAAAATCAGTCATAGACGAACACACAGCCAAGCGATACGCTTACCTCCAGGTTCCGCTAGAGAAAACGCCAGCGTGTCCAGTATGGCAGTAGTCCCGCTGGCCACGATAAGCTACAAAAGAAGAATAGCAATAAGGTTGAGAGGATCATTGCAGCACCACAGAAGGGCCAGCTCAATAGGGGGACTTTTGCTACGGGTCGCCTGCCTTCCGCTCGCGCGGGAAGGCGGGCGGGCCGGTTGCGAAAGTTCCCCAGTGACATGACGCAATCCGCAAGAGGCCCGCCCTACAGCCCCATGGACAAACGAGAACTGTTTTATGCCGCTGATCATGAGCCAGGCTGAGCGGACCCGTTACTGACCTTCCAGCCAGTCAAAACCAGGCAAACAGCCAAACTGAACTAACCCGAAACAATCAATCGACCGACCGTCTATGTTTGACTGAAAATTACCTGTTCGGGGTCGACTTTCATGCGTGCGTTGAACTTGCGCTGTAGGAAGCTCGCCAAAACCTTTCTGAAACTAATACAGAAATCGCATTCAAAGATGGGACATGCACACGCATGCACCCCTTCCATCACCCCACCTACACAGCTAATGTCAATTTGTCGGCAGAGCGCGTCAGGTTGGGCTCTCGTCCGAAAAGTTGGGGGCTCCGGTGGTCATTATTTCAGTTGTTCAGACCACAGTTCGGTGCACCCGGCTCTCTTTGAAATCACTTTCGTTATGTCCAGAATCGTTAACGTTTTCACACACACGCACGCACACCAACTTTAGTAAAATCTTAGCCTGCTGCTTGGTAACATATAATTATATCCCTAATGCATAGTACAACTTGCCTCCCCCTGTATAAAACCCCAGTAGCAAAACGTCTTCGGGCTTACGGCGGCCGCTGTGGACCCTCACACAGCCGTGCGCGGGCCCACTGCGGGCGTCGAGGGCCCGAGGACCTTTGCTTACTGGAAGGGACACATGTAAACAGGATGCAAGTAAGTGGCATCGATCCTCATCAAACCTGGCAAATCGCAAGGTCTCATGAGGACTTATGCCTCTTTTAGACGGCTGTATTTGTCTCAATTTTTCTTTTCCTGGTTGTCGACAGACCTGGGGAGTCCCTTCAAGTTTGGGTAGTACTGGAGAGCGGATTCATCCTCCTTCGTCAGGTCCAGAGAACGGAGCTGTGAAAATAATAATAATAATAATAATAATAATAGCAATACTTCTACTACTACTACTACTACTACTACTACTAACAGCATTAACACATAATAATAATAATAATAATAATAATAATAATAATAATAATAATAATAATAATAATATAATAATAACATGAAAAAGTGAAACAAATGTTTTATTTCCTTGAACCGAAATGCATGAAAAATGGAAAAGTTTGATCTTAATTTGTTGTATAGTTTTTAAATAGAACACTCAAAATAATCTTCACGGTTAGTTTAATTGCTGCTTAATGCCTCTATTAACAAGAAAAAGCTGCCTTTATATTAAGTCGAGAAGCAGATAATTATGCACATTTTTACACCAGAGGTCAGAGTAAACTATGCCGTTGACGTTAAAAAAAAAAAAAGAAAAAAGAAAAAAAAAGAGGATTACTGTGGTATGCGGGCAAATGGCACATTTTATAATTATCTCAGTTTATACCCTTGAATCTTACCGCCTCAACAACTACAGACTGTAAGCAAAGACGGGTATATACATTTATAAATAAATTCGCACGTCTTTGTGGGACGTTCCGGCTACGTGCGATGTGCTTGAGGAATTAACACAGACGTAAAAATCCCACCCAGCAAGAGGCACAGATCCTCATGAGCCCCCGCTGACGCGGGGGTTCATGAGGATCTATGCCTCTTGCAGTTGGCTGGTCGCGTCAGTTCACTGTGCACACCGGCATTGGCGAGTCATTAACCTAGAAGTTAAAAGTGCTGCGGAGATGGAAAGATGTTGAGCACGAGTGAAGATGTCACAGTTGCGGCATCACCAGGTATTCACTGCGTAGCAGATCTTTGGCCTTGTAACCCAGTCGGCAAAAGGCAAGCGAGCCGACGTCTTTGACGCAAGCCAGCCAAATAAAAGCCGACTCCTTCACGTGAGGATCTTTTGCCAGGCAATGTAATACCCCTCCGGAAACAACGGAGATGTTCCTTGACGTCACAGCCGCCCTTTATCTAAATCGGTCAAACAGTAATTATGACCAAGGGAGTAAAATTAACAGGGACTAGATGTATGATGATCGACTCGTACACATGCAGACGGCACACGCAAAATACCTTACTACAAGGACGAATGCTCTGGCTGGAACAGTGGGGGTAGGGGGGGGAGGGGCTCAATAGGATTCTAGTAGAGCTTGATAGATAGGGTGCGTGGGTATTATCAGTCAGCGGCGCTGGGGGGGGTAGGTGGTGGGGGGGGGTTGGGTGATAGAGGTAGGCGGGGGTGGTGGTGGCGACAGTTTTATAAGTAACAGTAGATTAAATTTATTGAGTAGGGTATGTGCTGTAAGTGTTAGCGAAAAACAACGCAGTTCATCTATCAACGGGGTCATGTGTATCTAAGGCAGCCCTGATCACAGCTACTGATGTGACTGATCTCTTCTGAGGAACAATTGATCCGGAGGATATGATTAGAACATAGAACACTACACTTTTAGGGGAAAATTATATGCTACTGAGGTTTCAAGCGTGCAGTGTGCACAATTTTGGAGTCACGATAAAGGACTAATATAGATCTGTCATTATTTGCGCAGTCACCTCGTCACTAGGTAAAGCACATGAGAGATCGCGTGAGTGTGCACGCACTAAAAACACAGCACATGATGTAACTGATATAGTCAGAGCATTACATCTACTATCTCTCTTCTACATGCTAATTTAGCTTCTCGGTGGATACATAGATGAGTTCCCGCGGCTGAGAGAGATTACATGAGTGTTTTAGATAATTTCTAAGCGCCGAGGTCTAGTGTCTCAGTCACGAGCGATCAGACTCCGATAGATCTCCGAACAGATTAGGTCAGCGAGAGTAATGCTGACAAAAGCGGTTCATTCAACTAGAGATCTGACGAGTCAGCGCTGAGATGGCGGGGGGACGGAGAATGGGCATCAGGATTACGAAGAGGAAGATCTGCACAGGCGGAAGGGCTTGACGATAGCGACATGGGGTCACAAGGGCAAGAGTTATGTCCGCGCAATTAGAAAGAGGCTTTGTAGAGCCGGGCGAGCAAGCGCTTGCACGCGTGATAATGCGGAAATAGCTGGAGCTCGCATATTGCTTTCACTCCCCGAGCATCAAAGTCACTGTGTCTTATATCGGTTCTACGAGTTCTCCAACTTCCCGATCGCCAATCCAGCGCGTGCGTCGAGAGGGCTAGAAAGCAGTTAATGCCAATTCTCACAATCATAGCTTGTCCGCGGGCCTGCGGACACGCAGGTTCTGAGGAAATCTGCACCGTAGCAATGCCTACACAGCAAACATGGAGTGCATAGTTACTCATATGATTCTCACTGCCGTCGCAACATGGGAGGCTCTGCGAGGCAGGTTTCATCTGGTACTCTGCTATACTGTGGAATCAACAGAAAGAATCTATAATAACTTTAACGGCTGTCCTTGAAGATTGGAGGGGGTGGATGCATAGGGTGGGATAGTGAGGTGGGCCGGTAAGTCCCACAACTGACCGTCGACACACGTTTTGTTCATTGTTGTATAATGCATATATACTAAACCAACGTCATCTGGCGCTAATAGCACAGTCCAGACACTTGTCTGCTGCATTCACACATATGATACGGCAACGACGTCACACGTGGCTTCAGCATCGAGGCAGTCTAGATTTTTCTAGTATTAATCGTACCATTCTTAGAGCCGATCATGCTCCAACATATGTACAGGACCCACATTATGTACAGTCATGCCTCAACTATTGCCTGGCTTCAAATATTGAGTGAGAGTTTGTCTATCTATAGGACATGAGCCACGCATAAGGTGTTCTGGATCAGAGCGGGGCAAGAAAAGGCATGACACTGACATATCAGAATCGGATCGAGAGTCTCGACTTGATATATTCTCTGCGTGCCTGCCGCGATGCGCAGATGAGTGTTGAGAGGCTTTTACGCAGCAATGTTTAGAAGCGAAGTGGGTTGCATATTATGTCGGAGTCTGGAGTGGATGAGATCGTGTCGGAATATTCTCCCTCTTCTCGTTTATAGACGTGATGTCGTCACTTCATAGAGTAATACATGACGTTTCCACGATCTTCTGATGATGATCGTCACATGTTTCTGCGGCGAGCGGAGTGCATAGTCAGAATACACACAGACACGGAAACGCATCAGTAAATATAGCAGTGGGACGTGTGGTGGGGTGGAAGTTGGTGTGTGGTTGTTGTTTCGCTGGCACATTCTGGCTACGGGAGTATATTTAGGTTGTTCCGTAGTGTTTTGACAGAGAGTTTGCTGCTTTGTAATTTTGATGGTTATGTAGTAGTGAGTGGTGAGAGGTATAGCGTGAGAGTTATGTTGGGTGCGTGCGGATGGCTGTGGACATATAGTTGTTGGGCTCGCTAGCTCGAGCACTAACGATGGTACGGAGTGAACATTGAGAGATAATGAGGTAGGTATGACACGCATGGAGACATCATGTAACGGTTCTAACTCACAAAACTTGTCGTGTCTAGAGAAGAACTCCCAAGGTTACATGAGCTGTTCGTAAGAAGGAAAGAGAAAGTAGAGTGGTGATTCTGGATATACTCTCAGGATATTGCGACAACATATGGGAGTACTATCTTACTGAGCCGTGACTAAAACTGAGTTCATTCTGCGTTCAAGCAATAGCGGTTGTCATGTGCGCCTGTCATCAGATGGTTGCTTGAGGAGCACGAATGACCTCTGCTCTTTACTTGCTGTCAATCTTCAATGTAGGGTCGCTAGAGTACACGTCTTCAGTCATGTTGCATCGGGTACGTGCAGAGGCCCTGCTGATAGCACATGGAAATGTGGGGTAACCAGATTCCACTCTTCTTCACACACACAGTGTAGCGTTCGGTCAGTGTTCAGCTCTGTCTTGTCTCTCCACGGGTATGTGGACAGTTATGCTCTTCACTTTTCTCTCCACACACCACTCAGGGGGTACCAGTTCTGCATACGTAGTGGGGGGGGGGCGGGAGGGAGGGGGGGGGGGGGTTAGTGACATTTGTGCTATAATTCTTCTTTACTCAACAGGACGTAATGTGGTACCTCTACTCATATCCTTTCTCCGGTGTATGGGGAACAGTTGTTCATACGTATTACACACAACACTGCAATATTTGGAAACAAGATTCATGCATCTTCATTCAATGGGGGGATGGTGTGGGTGGGTGGGGGTGGGGATATGGTCTGGCGAGAGGACTTTAGTGCGAGACTGGGCATGTGGGAAATTCAATGAGAGAGGATAGAGCGTTTGCACAGGTGGTGTTACTTTCATGTTCTCGGGCGGCAGTATAGGGGGGATGTAAATGTGGAGTCGGGATTGTGGGTGGTACGTATACTGGTGGGTCTGTTGGTTTGGCTGTCTTCTTTCATTAATCACGTTGTGTATGTGGACCAGTTTGTGCTCTTTCTCCGGGCGTAGTATGGGGTACAGGTGGAGGGGGGGGGGAGGGAGAGTGAGGGGGCTGGGGGTCTATCTACATTTAGGAGCTCACGGCAGGTGTTAGGGTATTGGAACCGTACTGTGGATCGCGCGACATCTTGAGAGAAACGTGGCATCAAGTGATCGAGGGTCGAGTCAAGATATAGAGCGTTTCTCGAGATCTATAACAGCATGAGACGTGAGGCCCAGGGATTACGCGCGGTGTCAGGGGGGGTAAGTGTGAAGAATTAAGGGAAGAGGGATAGGGAAGTATATGTGGTAAAATTTGATTGTATGGTATGTATAGTGGCAAGGACGGGTAGCAAGCCGAGCTGTGTAGCCATCAGTGCGCCATCTTGTGCGAAGAGCGATTACCACATGTAGGAGAGGAGTCATCTGTGACAAGACGGGAGTGGTGCGCTCTTGCTCAGCGAGACGTATCTCGATTAGGTATAAATCTAATGATGATAATGTTGCAGTTAACAGCGCGCTCGACAGTTGAGCAGCACATTAAGAAAGGTTTGATCTCGCGTGTTGTCTGCATAGCGATGTAACTGGTGTCAGCAGAGGTTGCTGCGATTATGACGGCAGGGCAGCGGGGCTGATATGGGGGTAGCGGATGCGTGCTAGCTGGTGAGGGAAGGTTCTTGGCGCGATGGCATGACATAGTTAGGATGCACGAGATGAAAGTGGATGCTATTTAATCAAGGCCAGTAGATACTAGGTTGCTCAGTTGTCCGTCTCGAGAATGAGAGGTAATGAGTAATCGGGGGCAGCCGGGCGGATGCACGAAGGTGGCATGTGTGAGAAAGTCTGGAGACGGTTCAGATCCAACAGGAGATAAGGAAGAGTAATTTAGATTAACAGGGCATACGCGCAGCAAAAAAGTGCTCACACGATTATAGTGTAGAGATGACAGGTACAGGATCAGAGCAGAGTGTCATTGGCACAACAGTACACCCCTATCTCGTAGCGTGAGCACAAAGAGCACGTGTCAGCGGCTATGCAGAGCTAGCTAACGCTTGCATGGATATCACACATTTAGTGGGGTGGGGGGGGATGGGGGCGGGGGTGAGTGGGGCGCGGGGGGGCGGGACCACACACACACACTCAATCAGTCTTCAGAGGAGTCAGAACGGAGGATGCCTCACGAAATGTGTACGGAGGTGCGGGAGATGTGTCTGTAAGAAACTAGAATGTGTGATGAGTCTATAAGATAGTCGAACCAGGGTACAAGTGAGGTGGGTTCAGATGTGCAAATTCTCGATGAAGTATGCATGAGTGGTCAATATCACCGTATCGCTTGGAGATTTGCTAGTGAGATGGAGTACTGATCGCACGAGAGCACTAGACCCTCTGTTTCCGCTCTCAGGCCCAACAGATAGGAGGTCAGCATAGCGTAATTTGAGTACTGCCTATAGTATCTGTGTAGCCCACACTACGAGTACCACACACCTCTGGAACGCGCTAGCACGCACCAGCACGCGCGCCTCACATCACCTACACCTCATCAACGGTCGAGCAGAAATGATGCACGGCAACATAGTTATAGCATGGTAAGTTGACAAGCCTCTGCAGGGTCTTCCTTCTATCACTGTGCCTTAATGGCGATAAGAACGCCACCGAACGACCTGCCGCGACAGTGCATTGACTGATGGGGTGCTGTGATCGATAGGTAGTAGATCGGGACGTGGGGGGCGAGGCGTCTTCCTGACCAGCTGAGCGGGGACACGACGACGTCGCTTGGGGGACAGCGGCGACACGACTCACAACAATTGCAAGGCAACGGGAAATCGAGCAAACATAACTTCAACGAGGGGCGACGGACATCAGCGGCGTTAATTCGACATCAAACAGTAGGAGGATCTGAGAGACACACAGGTCGCGTACGTCAAGTAGGACGAGGCGGGTCATGGGACGCGATAACACATGCAGTCGTTTGGATTGGGAGCGCGTCTGGTGCGAGAACATCCACAGAGATGAGGCAGGAGACAATGATGCTCCGAACAGAGAAACATTCACTCTCCATCAGAGGGCAACTTAAGCTCCATCCTAGAAGTGACTGAGGAAGGGGAGTCCGATAGCTCGGCTATATACTCCTTCTGTGCCGGGAGGGGGTGGGAGGTGGGTAGATTAGGGGGTCTTGGGGGTCAGAGTGCACAAATCATTGGGGTGGAGGGCGGGGGGGCGGGGATGGAGAAGAGGTGGGGCCTATTGATGGGGTACAACATCACTGAGGGGCGACATAATGATCAGAGCGTGTCTCGATCCTAAGCAAGCAGAGTTTTCGCTCACACTGTAGGTGGCAAATAATCTATGCAGACACTGCACACAGTCTGGCTCATGACTTTGGAAGGCAGCGCGTACGACAACAGGGGCCTACATGTTACTACCCTCGGCAGACTTGCGCGAGACGGGGGGTGGGGGGGAAGAAAGCTACAGGAGAGCGCATGATTGGCAAATAGTCTAGATATACGAGCGTGAGCGGAGTGTAGGTGTGAGGGTGCGAGAGGTATTCAGCTATCAGTCACTGGTCTGATGCTTTGCCTGAGAGAAAGGAGATGTACGACAGCATGACGTCAGACACGAGCGGGTACAGGAAGATGATATGGGGGATTGTAGGTGTTCCGAGCACAAGTCGTGATGGGGAATCATGTGTGCTGGGGTGTGAAGCGACACTCTTCGAGGCTGCTACAAGTTATATTGTGGAGCATATGACCAGATAAGCTACTTCTCACGCGGAGGTATGACAACTGATTGAACAGTCAGCTTGGAGCTTTTGCTGGCGCGCGTACTCAGTAGCGTAGGCAGGTGACTGATTCTGCTTGATACACACGATTAAGCAGAGACGACAACAAACGAGTAGGGGCGGGAGCGAGTGAGGGGGGAGGGGGGGGGGGGGGGGGGGGCGGGGGCGGGCGGGGGGGGGGGGGGAGGGGGGGGGGGGGGGCTGGTGGGGGGTGCGGGGGAGGGGTGGGGGGGCATGACAGTAGTAAGTCAGGCACGAACATTTGAGTCAGAGTGAGTCGCGTCAGTCTTTATTTGAGCGAAGCAGGAAAAAGGGAGCGCTTGAAAGCGCGGACCAGACGGTCAAGTAACAAACGAATTACCATTCACACAGAAAGAGACGGTAGACAGACATGCCGGAGCACATAGAGACGCGCAAACCAGGCGCTGCCAGACGCAATCGATAGGGACACCACTACAACTCGACACTCAATTCGATAAGGGGCAGATCTCCGCGACTCATCGTCACTGCTGTCAGGTCGCGCGCAGGGCCCCTGCGTCTCGGGGCGTACTCCGCAACGAGAGCATATAGAGCTATAGAGGCGCTCTGTCGTGGGCTGAGCTCGGGGTCATGGTAGGTCCAGTATTCAGGTGTGAGCGCGTGGGGGGATTGGATTGCTCGATTGGATAAAGTCCGATAAGTGAGTCTGGCTACACTCGATGGGGGGATGATAGATCTGAGTGACCTGGACTCGGAGAGGTATAGATGCGGGTCGGATGAGGAGGACACAGTGGAGTGCAGTTAGTTCCGCGCCGAATTTCGGGTGCTCCATCAGGCCGCTAGTGTGTACGCTCTCAGGGGGGCGGGCGCTTGTGTCTCCGGCCTGTTCTGCCGGCTGCACGTGATACACGCAGTGACGAACAAATCACACAACATTAAACGACGAGGCCAGTAAAATACACTCAATTTCGTCCACAACGATAGAAATGACAAAAGCTGGCTAATATTTTTATTTAGATATTTGTTTTTTTTGAGGTACCGACTGCCCATTCTCTATGTAAATTACGTCGCTTATTACAATTTTTCCGAAATAACAGCTAAAAATATTGGTACCATAGCGCTCTTGTTATGGCCGAAGTTTACTGCAATAGACATATAGTCATACAAACAGAAGAAAATTCAATATTATGCGGACAGGGTGAATGCAGGAAAAACTGATTATGTTTCTCACACATTTTTGAAGTACAAGACTGATGATGTCATTGACCGATGACATCATTCAGTGACACTTATCTGCAAGAGGAAATGATCCTCAAGAGCGCGGGGGCTCATGAGGATCAGTGCCTCTTGCGCGTTGAACGCACGAAATTGGCATGAAAATAAATTAGCAATACCATTTCACCTCTTCACTGCCAACGGACGCAGATTTTGCGGTCTTCATTATTAATTCAACGCCAAAGAGCGGGGGGCGTCCCAGGAACATGGATACAAAGTTAAGTCAGCAAAAGGCATAGATCCTCATGAGCCCCCGCTGTCGCGGGGGCTTATGAGGATCTATGCCTTTTGCATTTGGACCGTTTTTGCAGTCTTCATTATTAATTCAACGCCAAACAGCGGGGGGCGTCCCAGGAACATGGATACAAAGTCGTCAGCAAAAGGCATAGATCCTCATGAGCCCCCGCGACAGCGGGGGCTCATGAGGATCCATGCCTTTTGCATTTGGACCGTTTTTGCAGTCTTCATTATTAATTCAACGCCAAAGAGCGGGAGGCGTCCCAGGATCATGGATACAAAGTCAAGTCAACAAAAGGCATAGATCCTCATGAGCCCCCGCGACAGCGGGGGCTCATGAGGATCTATGCCTTTTCAGTGCATTCAGTTTGGACCGTATTCACTTTTTCTCGTCAGTGAAGGGGTTCGTGACAGACTATTGGGGCTGTAATTATTCATTTTATTGTAACAGTTTTTTTTTTGGGGTTGTATGTGTGTGTATGGGCCTATACTGTTTTTCTCCGACCTTGTCTTTTGGTAGTTTTGTAAAGCGCTTAGAGCACCATTGATTTGAAGGTTAAGCGCTATATAAATGTACCTTATTATTGTTATTATTATTGTTATTATTATTATTATTATTATTATTATTATTACATATAACGAAGGAACACCCGCATGCAAAAACTTGCGTCATCTGTTTATGAACTGTTTAGTCTGTTGCGACTTGGCTGTCCCCCAAAGTTCCTCAACATGATTGTCCAGCTACACGAGGACCAGCAAGGCCAGGTCAGACTCAACAATGACCTCTCGGAACCATTCCCTATTCTCAACGGCGTAAAGCAGGGCTGCGTGCTGGCACAGACCCTCTTCACCATCTTTTTTAGCATGATGTTGAAGCAGGCCACAGTGGACCTCGATGATGACGATGCAGTGTACATCAGGTATCGTCTCAATGGCAGCCTGTTCAACCTCAGACGACTGCAGGTCCACACGAAAACCCTAGACCAACTGATTCGTGAGCTGCTTTTTGCTGATGATGCTGCCCTCGTTGCACACACAGAGAGAGCCCTGCAGCGCATCACGTCTTGCTTCGCAGATGCTGCCCAGCTCTTTGGACTCGAGGTCAGTCTGAAAAAGACAGAGGTCCTCCATCAGCCGGCACCCAAGACAGTGTATCGCCCTCCTCACATCACCATTGGCGAGTCTGAACTAAAGTCAGTGCACCAGTTTACTTACCTTGGCTGCATTATCACGTCGGACGCCAAGCTGGACAAGGAGCTTGACAGCAGGCTGGCAAAAGCGAACAGCGCTTTCGGGCGACTTTTCAAACGGGTGTGGCACAATCAACAGCTGAAAACAGGCACCAAGATCAGCGTGTACAGAGCTGTGGTCCTCACCACCCTGCTGTATGGTTCCGAGTCCTGGGCCCTCTACCGCAGCCAACTACGACTCCTCGAACGCTTCCACCAGCGCTGCCTGCGTACCATCCTGGGCATTCACTGGAGTGACTATGTCACCAACGTCGAGGTCCTTGAACAGGCTGAAACTGTGAGCATCGAGGCTTTGCTGCTGCGGACACAGCTCCGCTGGGCGGGGCATGTCTCCAGGATGGAGGATCATCGCCTACCAAAGATCACCCTGTTCGGCGAGCTTGCTACTGGACACCGTGACAGAGGGGCACCAAAGAAGAGATACAAAGACTGTCTCAAGAAGTCACTTAGTGCCTGCCAAATCGACCACCACCAGTGGTCTTCGCTTGCTGCGGACCGTGACACCTGGCGCTCCACCATTTACAAGGCAGCTGTCTCCTTTGAGGACTCTCACAGAGCTAGCCTTAAGGACAAGCGGCTCAGGAGAAAAAACAGAGATGCCGCAGCTCAGAACCCTGGCCATACCTTCCCCTGCAGCCACTGCGGTCGAACCTGCCTGTCTCGGATTGGCCTCCGCAGCCACGAACAAGCCTGCAGACGTCGTGGGCAACTCCTATAAAATCTTCGTTCGCGAAGTCAAGCCAAGAGTCTGTTGCACTGTTGGAATGCGTTGTTGTTGCGTTCTTGGGCCGAAAACTTTTTAGGATTACCCAGCAGGGTAATAGGATTGCGTGTATGGGTACTTATTGTTGACTCACCATATACAGTCTACTTCGCTTATAACAAGGTCGGACATAACAAAAATCGGATATAACAACACTTTTTCAGACGTCACGACAGAACTCTTTCTAAATTACTTCGCATATAACAAACTTCCGATATAACAACACGATTGTTATATCTTTTTTTTCTGTACATAGGTGGCCACTCTCCGACTTCCGAGGATTTTCAGTGGTTGCGCGTGTGGCTGCTTTTATTTATCCCCAACATTTAGGTGGTCACAAGCCAACTTCAGAGGATTAAAAAAACCCAAACCTTCGATTTCTGAAAAAGAAAGTTGTTACGCTGGGGCTCATCATAGCTGAAGATGATCTCAACGGAACATTTGTGTAAAAACAACGGATAGCGGCTTTATGGCATCCGGCTCATGAATATCCCAGTACGCAAAGGCCATCGGGCCGACGACGCCGTGCGCGGGCCAACGGCGGCCGACGGCTGCCCGATGGCCTTTTGCGCACCGCGGGGCATCAGACTCCATGAATCAAGTGCGTGGGTAATGCCACAACACAATCTCGTGACCCACCGACATCATGCAAGAACAACCCTTTGCTTGAAAAAAAAAGAGAGCAAAATAACGAGGCCGATTTCGGCAGGGCAAGAGGCATGGATTCTCATCAGCCCCTGCAACTGCATGGGGCTCATGAGTATCTATGCCTATTCGCACACGAAAGACACTGGTTGCGCGAGCGACCCACTGACACCAGAGCAACCCTTGATACGTTTCTTCTACTCGGTATCGAGTTTCGATAATTTGTCCTAATTATTCAAAGGCTGCAAAACTAACGGAACTGGTAACTGGTACTTGATAATGCAGGTCATTATATAGGCGTTGTTCCCAGTTCTATAAATCGGCTCAAACTGAAAGAACCCCCAACGGAATCCAAATAATGCAAATAAAACGTGCGATACTTGCATGTGTTTGACAGACTTCTTTTACCCATTTGGCCCCAACGCCCTTCAGCAGGAGATGGATCGACCATGATAATTCAAGGCTAGTGCTAGATTAGCTTGGCGCCTGACGGCGCCAAGCTAATCTGGCACTAGCACTACCCTTGAATTATCATGTTCGATTCACCTCCTGCAGCTAACTCAGTGGTACATTGTCGTTTAAGATGACACCTTCAAAATTTAGGAAATCAGCACGTGGGGGTTAAAATGGGTT
>BTPG01000006.1:127029294-127054816 GCA_036245525.1 Semisulcospira habei
AAAAAAAAAAAAAAGGAAAGGAAAGAAAAGAAAAGAAAGCAAAGCCGGCGGCAAAGGAAAGACAATTAAAATAATGTAAAGGAAATAAAACGAAAGGAAAGGAAAGGAAAAGAAAGCAAAGCAAAGCAAAGTAAAAGAAAAGCAAAGAAAAGAAAAGAAAAGAAAATCCTCATCCCCACCTCGCCCTGAACACCCGTTAAGAAAAAAAAATGAACACAAGGAAAGTTTGAAAATTAACATTTTCTCACTCCAGTATACTCCTTTGAGCTGCTGTAACTCATCCGGCCCGCCCCGAGTTAGTTAAATCTGAATGATTGTACACATAGGAGTACTTCAACACTTACTGTGTCATTCACGGGGTATTTCTTCTTCATACAACCGCTGAACATGATTCGGCTAACTTGTGGGATGCTGGAGTCAGACTAAACTACACGCCCCTCCTACCCACCCAGTTATACTGTACCTCTACCACTCACGCGAAGAAGACCGACACCGACCACCTGCAAGTGGCATAGATCTTCATGTGCCTCCGTAAACTGCGCCACTTGCTGGGATTTATTTTACGTCACTATGTTTTCGGATGTTTAGTGTGCAGCTGGTTATTTATGCTGGCTTTTGTGACCATGAGGGAGAGTGGGTGGATGGGCCACACTCTTCTTGTCTCCTTTGATTCGCTACCTCTGATCACCAGTAGTATAGGTTTCGTTTACGCCGAACGACCCCCAACAACCAACGACTAACCAGCTTGTACCATAAGCATAGACAGCACTCCAAAAGTCTTTAAGAGGCATGGAGGGCTCATGAGGATCCAAGCCTATTGGAGACGTTTGGAGTGTTGTCTATGATTACGTTATTTTGCTCTTGTTAGTTGTTGGGGTTTGCAAACGAAACCTAACTAATGAGCCGAAGCAGAGCCGACGGTCTTCGAACCGCACCACCCTGCAGTGCCACCCCCTCTCCTCCCCCCTAAAACCCAATATATGCGCACCAGCAAATCCAAGTCCGTTACGTAGTGAACCCGGCTGACTTTACCAGGACGAAGAAGAAGTCAATCAGGATGTAGGCTTACTACGAAAAAAGAAAGGAAATTGAACTCCCTGCAAAACCACAATCAGACATCTCCCCCTTCCCTACTCCGCCTGGAAATAAAAAATGTGTGAATTGAGCCACCAAAACTGACTTAGGCACAGATTCTCATGAGTCCTTCAACTTGCATGGGCGCCTGAGGATCTATGCCTTTTGCTCATCTATAGCGGAAAGAGCTCGCTCTCACACTGTACTCCATACCCTCGCTGATACACACCTTCTGTTTGAACTATAAACACAGATACTCATGGCCACGCGACCGTAGAAGTGAGAAAATATATGAGAATCATGCCTCCGGCATAATGCGCAAAAGTCATCGGGCCGACGTCCGCCGCCGTTGGCGGCCGTGCGCGGGCCAACGGCGGCCGACGTCGGCCCGATGGCCTTTTGCGCATTGGGTGCCAGCCTCGATCACTCATACATACCGAACCGCCTTACACTGACGGAAGATGCTGCGCAAGTTGACTGACTAATTCCGCGGCCTGCCATAGGAAGTTAGACGTGTTGACCATCAGCGATTGATGAACAACCCGCTTTGCGTGGTCTTGCATGATAACGTGAGCAGTTTCCGTTCGGCTGGCACCTGGTAATGACACTGTTCGTCCTGGTCACGTCTTTCCGGTGGGCATGTCGACACTTAACGTACAAAGCGCGATTGTTTCCAGTATAGTCCATTATCCAGCACATTGCTTCCGCACAAGTCATAGGGTCGCATGGTCTTTTGCTGCCGTAGGGCTCCATGAGAATCTATACCGCTTGCTGACCAGGATCGGCCTCAGATGTTCCCCAAATGATGGGCGCTATTTCAGATCAATCGCACGGACTCCAAAATGCTCAGCTGCGCCTCATCACGCACACATACGTAGATAAAACAAATATGCACAACACAACTTGTGACAGGCATTGCATGTAAAGTGAGGAGGGGGGCGACGGGTGGGGGGAGGGGGGGAGGGGGGAGGGGGGGAGGGGGGAGGGGGGGAGGGGGGGGGAGGGGGCGAAGGGGGGAGGGGGGAGGCGGAGGGGGGGGGGGAGGGGTCATGCCCTAAAATTCGTCCTATTAGAACCAGAACCTGATATTTCAGGATATGCTAAAATTGGATTTTTATGTAAACATCTTAAGAAATCGCTGCTCTACCACTTATCAAAATCTTGGACTTGTGACCACGAAATTGGTTTAAGTTATTCATCATTGTTGGTTTTAGAATTAAAAAACTTCTGTGTTTTTTTCCAGACAGATCCACACATCACGTTATGTGCACGTCTGGCATAAAATTATTCCATCTGTTTGGGGGTTTAATACTATGCCAAACCAGACGACAGAGAAGATATATAGGTCTGGCATAAAATTATTCCCCTGTATTCAGAGATGAATTTTAGGTCAAACCAGATTAAAAGTCAGATGTTCAGTTTTGGCATAAATTTGTGACTAAGAAACATGTCATATAATTTTATGCCAAAACAAGATATGTCTAAGATATGCAGATATGGTATGGAAAAAAATACATTTATCCTACATTTATCTCTTGCCAAAACCAGACAAATATCAGATATAAGAAGAGAAATGCCTTTTCAGTTCGACCAGACACAGATATGTAGAGGTTGTTGATGTTTGGCCCCATACCTTCAGCATGCAGCAGCGGACCAAAACCAGACACCTGGACATGACAAGTCTTTTTATACCGGCCAGTACCAAGGCTGTGGGAGCTGTGGGAAAGTTTACTTCCCTGAGAAGTTCACACGCCATAGTTCCAGTCACAAGCCGATAGTATGCTTGCATAGTCATGAACATTTAGAGACACAGAGGGGAAATTAGTTTATGAGTTGCTGCTGCTTTGAGACCTGACAAGGCTCTGTTCCTGTACAGCTCTGTGATGAGAACTTCACTAGTTAACTGGATCTGGAATATTCTTTCTTTTCCATTTGTATGAAATATTTTACATCAGTTTGCTGAGAGGAAAGGACAGGCACAGTTGTTTTTCATGAGCCCGAACAGTCCAAGGTTGCTGATTATAACGGTAAGTCACCTTTCATTTGAAAACGTTTTAGGGTTATAAGTTATGCAGCCAGGCAGTATAATTTATCTGTTCCTTCCAGGATTATGTACTGACATGTAATAATAATTATATTCTCTGTCCCTACAGTAGTAATTACAGAGGTTTGGATTACCTTTGTTCTGTGTGTGTGCGCGCGCGCGCGCGTGTGTGTGTGTGTGTGTGTGTGATGGTGTGTGTGTGTGTGTGTGTGTGTGTGTGTGTGTGTGTGTGTGTGTGTGTGTGTGTGTGTAAAGTGATTTTAACATGATTCATAAAAGGTATAACGACGTCTCGATAATTACAGAATATACCAGCCAGCATGGATGCTGAATGGTCAGACATCGATGAGCAAGCCATGGCGGACTCTCTCATGGATTCTTCTGACGAGCTACACAATGAAAGGACCACAAACAACCCATATGATGGAAGAGACGGCCCCGAGCAAGTCAAGCCCTTCTCTGACTACACACCTCAGAGAGAGAGGAATAGGGAAACATGTTGAGGAAACCTGTCAAACTCCACCTCAGAAAAAGATTACCGCAATGGTGACTTGTTTTCTGTCCCTGACCCACTCTTTTCGTTTATGTTTTATGCTAATTTCAATTCTAGAGATTTTCACCGTGAAACGACAAATCAAAACAATATCATTAAAAGGCAGTGTGTGTCATACGTGTGTTCAAAGTGATATATGATTTCTGTTTTTCTGAAGGTAACAATAGCAGGAATGATGACGACCTTTCTGGTAAAGATGCTGAATATACAGACACCCGGGATAACACACATTGCGAGCAGTGTGACTTAGAACTGAAGACTGTGGACACATCAGACAGCAGACCTGACAGGGGCGATGATTCCACCGACAGCAGATCTGACAGAGGCGATGATTCCACAGAGCAAGTTGTGATGACACACTCTACACCAGCAGATGAAGCAGATCAACACAGTGAAGGTACACGTTTACATTCATTTCTTTTGATTCAAGTCTGCCTGTGCCCACGATGCAGAGATGTTGAGGGATGAGGGTTAATAGGGGCGTGGCTATAAGGGATTCACTAGGTACGTGCACACTTGTGTGTGAATCGGCTTGAGTGCACATGCGTGTGTTATGATATATGTTAATCATCCACTGACGTTAATGTATATTTTCGTTTACAATGAGAGAACTTTTTGCTGATTTGTTAATTGAAAAGTCTACTGAATAGCTTGACAGACTAACAGAATTCATATGAAGATCACGCTCAGAATTGCTGTTCATGCAGTTGTGCGTGCATATCATCTATCTTTCCAGCACCTATTTATTGTTTCTTCCTCAATCAACAGGTCACATGACTGATGACAGTGCACATGACCCGGACTATATGCCGCAAAGGGACGATGTTAATTCGGACGATTCCGATGTACACAGCGACGTGTTACCCGAGGAAGACGTGGAAGAAGATCATTTTAATATTAATGAACTCGTTTAGTCACACCGTACACAGCGGGTGCATGCTAAATCACACAGTCTTATTGACATAGCCATTCGAGTCCACACAAAGAGACTGAATGAGCTCATGAAATCAAATTCTCTTGAACGCAAACCAGTCTATGGTGATGGGAACTGTTTTTTTTTAATGCAGCACTGTATCATGTAAATTTTCCGGATGCCACGTCTCTTAGACATGCTCTCTGCACTCATATCGAAGAAAGTTTTTCTGCCTACTTTGATTTTTTTCTCTCCATAGCAGAATCTGAGAATGATCGGTACCTGGATGCTTTAGGTAGCTTACAGGAGCTGTACCAGCCCGGAATTTGGAGTTCAGATGCAAATGACCTGCTCCCACTGGCTCTGGCAAACGTCACCAGAAGAAGGGTCAGGATATTTCACAGCAGAAAGCCCAGGCCAATCATCAATATACACCCAAGTCTGGTGGCGTCTGATATATTCAACCCCATATACCTGGTTCTCTTTGCTCCGCCCAGTTTGCCTGAGCATTATGATGGATGTGTGCCATTGAGGCGTGCACATTCAGCGTTCCGTAACATGACGGAGAATGGACCTTCTGAGACAGCAGAGTCGCAGTCAAAGCCAAGCGATGATCTGCCAAATGATGATCTGCCAAATGACTGCGCCAACCACTCCCCTCCAGCTTCAGCCCAGACATCTCACCACGAAACCCCAACAAAAGTGACAGACGGAAGCCGGCACAGGCAGTCTCCTCTTTTTATAACACCACCAAAAAGAAAGCGGGGTAGAAAAGCAACACGCAGCCTTCACAATAAAAGAAAAATGTCCGAAAGAGGTTGAAGCTTGCTAGCCAGGAATACTGTACAAGCAAAGGAAAGGTACAGAGAAAGAGGACGGTCAAGCCGGTTGACTGCTCCAAGTGCAAGCGCAAGTGCACAGAAGCAACAAATGAAAGCAAGCGGGAAGACATCTTTCAGAGTTTTTACATGCTGTCCAGTTACGAAAGGCAGAAGGATTTTGTCTGTAGACATGTGACAGAAGAAGAAACAAGAAATTACCTGGAAAAAAAAACCAAGAACCCAGTCAAGAAAAAACGAAATCTTCAGCGACATTTCAGTTTTACTGTGGACGAAAAGCAAATTTCTGTCTGCAAAGCATTCTTCATGAAGACCCTGGATATCGGTCATTTCTATATACAGCATGCCCTTGAAAACAGCAAAGACGGAACCTTCACCGGACAAGAGAACAGAGGAAGACACGCCCCTAGTAACAAAGTGCCGGAGCATCGACGGGTAGAAGTAAAAGAGCACACTGAATCATTTCCAGCAGTGGAGTCACACTACTGTCGGAAAAAACAGCAAGAAAGTACCTTGACTGGGCACTTTCGGTCAACAAAATGTACCAGCTGTACCTGGAACAATGTACTGACAGAGGCAGGCCTGCTGTATCCAGCACGGATCAACTGGATGGGCATCAAATGGCTCAGATTCATGAAGACAGAGCCAGACACCTTTTATTACAAGTACAGAATGTTTGAAGACTTCAAGATACTGAAGATCAGAGGAACTAGTCGCAGAAAGTCGTCAAAGCGCATCTTCTTTGATGACATTCTTCATAGCCGCTACTCTGCCAGAATACCTATCTCTGACAAGAAGAAAAAGGATCTGCTTGACTTCTGTCGCTCGGGCCGAGTGGTTCCAAGAGACTGCCACAGCTACTATGAGAATCTGCCAAGCAACAAGTCTGTTCCAGACCGTCTCCCAGAATCAGACGTTGAGGATGAAAATGATACAGATGACGACTGATCTGTTTATCTGTTTGTTTCTGTTACTGACTTGATGACAGTGCTGCCAATTTGTTTTTCTGTGCATATGACTGATGGCATATTTTAAAACTCAGCATTCACATACAATTTAGATTATTAGATTCGTATGATGTTTTTATCGTTATGATGTTATGTGATTCATTGCTACATACACAGATAAAAACAGCTGGGAGAACTGTAATAATGAATCACATAATATTTTTTTTCTCTGTTTATGTAAATGTATTGGACAACGTAAACAGACCATGTGCCAGTAGGCCTATACTTATAACACATAGTTTTAAAATGATGCATTGCTTTGAGGTTTGATCGTTCTTTTATTTTCTGTGACCATCATGAGATGGAAAGTACACAGCTATCACATTATTAGGCAACATACAGATTTATGATTTGCATGCTATGTTGTGTATTCTTTATCCATACACGTCTTTTCAAGACTGCCGTTATCAGTACCATTACTAGTATGATAACATGAATTTTCTCAAATGTGAAACAACAGTTTGCTCATAGGCAAATAGTTGATTAACACATTTAACAAATTAATACTTTACTACGGCTGCACATGCTGAAAACGCTGTGGGTGGAAATTTGTGAGACGATACCACTTACAAATAAATGCACGAGTTAATAGACTGAAAAGTGTGTTTGGCTACATAATGATTATGTGTGTGTGTGTGTGTGTGTGTGTGTGTGTGTGTGTGTGTGTGTGTGTGTGTGTGTGTGCATATGCGTGCGTGCACATGCGCCTGTATGTGTGTGCATGCGTTTGTGAGAGAAAGAGAGACAGACATGTAGACGGACATAAAGGCAGATTTTGCAGTACTGCTACTAGGAACGATTTTTTACACACTTGACTGCTTTCAAATGTTTGTAAAACAGTGAAATCTGACAGAAATGAACAGCTTCAGTTAAAAGGAAACACTTTATAACTTAGTTTTAATTTTGTACATCTCAAGATAAACGGTTTTGCACACAATATATGCACATTTTCCTCGCTATTTATTATGGCAAAAAACATGCATTTGTCATGTATGCGGTTACTGCCTAATATTTTTTTTTGTCATTTTGCCTCGCTATTTATTACGGCAAAACATGCATTTGTCTTGTGTGCGGTTATTGCCTAAAATGTTTTGTCGTTTTGCCTTAATTGTGTAGGAGACAAAGCAGACTATTGGCGTTATGTACGGTTTTGGCATGATAAAAAAAACGAACAACCTGTATTCGATGTTTACAGCCAGAACCATATTATACTGGCCAATATTCGGTTCTGGCATAATATAGCCTCTTGCTATCTCACAGTGCAATTTTATGCCAAAGTAGGCTATCTATGGAAAATTCTTGTCGGTGAAACATCTGATTTTAGTATCCACTCGACGTCACTGGGTGTGGTATTTTTAACCAATATGAACATTTACACCAGTTCGCAGCTTCGTACGCGCGATAGCAGATGTTTGGGCGCGCATCAAAACTTTGACTGCGATTTTCTCAAAACTACCTTTTTTGAGATATCAGGTTCTGCTTCCATTATTGTGACCCGTGATAAGCGCTTTTTCAAATCTCGTGATTACATTTTTTTTTATCCTTGTAGTCCGTAAAAATAAAAGTGGTCATGTGAAGTCAAAATAAGACTTTCGTGATACGTTTATGTCGTGAACCGTGAAAGTCTGTTGTCAGGTTAAATTTTAGACATAGATTTCAATTCCCCCCCCCCCCTCCCTCCTCGTCGTTTGATTTTCCGGTTAACTGGGCAATGCTGTTGTGAAAGCAGTGCACCAGTATCACCCTCCCTCCAATTCGGCAGTGAAAGAGGTTATGAAAGCGGTATCTTTTGTTCATATTTCCATCGTGAAACGTGAATGCTATTATTATTATTATTATTATTATTTTTAATTTTTTTTTGGGTGGTGTGTGTGTGTGTGTGTGTGTGTGTGTGGGGGGGGGGGGGATTCGTGATCCGCGAATTGCAAAAAAATAACTTTATGAATCCCCCCACCCAACCCCCTTTCCCCCGCCGTGAGGTGGCTTTAGTGCCTGCTCGGCGTTAAACCCAAATAACTAACTAACCAACCCCTTTTCCTGCTTTAACTTGAAAAAAATGCTGAAGTAATCCACCAAAAGGATGTGGTCGAATTAATATTGAAGTAAAAGAGCTGGAGAACAGTTACATTTAATTCATTTATAAGCCGCGCATCCGGATGCGGTTGGCCGCGAATGAGTTAAATGTGCGTTTGAAGACTGAAGGTGGTATGAGGCAGCCTGGCGTATGTGGCGTATGTGGGATGGGAGTGCATTCCAAACCCTTGGCCTTAGTGCCAGGTATTGGAAGGACGAATTGGAATTGGTATTGGAATTTGGCTTTACTCGAGTCGTGGTACTGATACGAGTTGGAGGGGAGAGTTCCCGGGGGGTGGGGGTGGGGGGTGGGAGGAGGCGGGAAGGGGGGTGGAGGGGGGGGGACTCGTACATAGTAAGAGTGGAAGAGAAGTAAGATAGCAGGGTGCTGTCAAAATGATCACAATTGAAGATGGCCAGTTTGAATTCAGTTCTTTGCTTTACAGGGAGCTAGTGTAGTTTTTTTTTATTTAAAATTTTTTTTTTTATGAAGTAGGGTAACATGATCTCTATGTCTTTTCATTTTTATTTATTTTTCGAATGCATAGTGCTGAATACGCCGCAGACGCATACTCTGCTCACCGGAGATACCGGCTTACATTGCAGTAAAGTGATCAAGGCGAGTCGAAATGTTGGAATACCTTGACTGAGCCAGCTGCGCGGCAACCCTTTGAGCTAAGATGATACTAAGTAGATCAAGGTATGTAGTGCGACAGACATAGTTGACGTGCTGACTGGTGAGGTTCTGCAGGAGTGGGTTGCATGTAGCGTGCTTAAATATAGTGTGTTAAGCTCGCTGACTTAAGGTCTTTCTTGCTTAGTAAAGCTCTTGCTTAGTGCGCGAGTGTTTTCTGTTGCATGGAGCGACTTAGCGATGTGCGTAGCTCCGAACGAGTTCTTAGCGAGCGGGGATAGGTTATTTATAGCTTATGGTGGGGTTCTCCCCTACGTCATCATAGATTGTAGAAATCGGCCAATAAAAACGCACGGTTTTCGCTTCTTCTGACCTAACGGAAACGAAGTAGACAAAACGCCGGTGAAATGGCGGCGATGGAAAACAAGAAGTCAAGAGAGAAAGAATGGCAAATTTTTCGTGCAGGCAACCCTGCTTGTCAGTCTAATGTAGACGTACATTAGTTAAGGAGTACCGTGTAGGCTCCCATAGTAAGAGGATCTATGTCTCAAGTCTAATGTAGATGTACATTAGTTAAGGACTACCGTGTAGTAGGCTCCCATAGTATGAGGATCTATGTTTCTCTGACAACGGCTGGTGTTGGGTTATACCCATCGGTGTGCAGGGTCAGTTGAATCAGTTATGCAGACTCCTCACCGATAATTCCCAGATGTCCGTGAGACGAGGCTGGGTGGGGGGTCCGTGCGTTCCCACGTACATTTTGTGTTCCTCCTTCTCTATCCTAGATGGAAGGCTGTTTCTGCCACAAGGTTTAAGAGAGTGAATTCACATTTCCGTTCTCGCGTTAACACGGCAGCTAAGAACTCTTCCTCAGCTAAGCACGCCGCTACGCACGGGGGGGACCGTCCTTAGAATTAAGCACGCCACTAAGCTCGCTCCAGCAGATAAGCACGCTCATGCAACGCACATTTTCAGCTAAGCTTGTGAACTTAGCGCTAAGCAAGAAATTTGCGCGCTAATAATCACATCCATGAAATAATCAGAGGTCGTATTACGTTTGGAAGCAGCAACACTAACACGCGAAACAACATTGCCTAATAATACTTAAATGAGAACCATCAAGTTAACCCATTTAGACCCAACGCAATACAGCAGGAGATGGATGGACCATGATAATTATAGAGTAGTGCCAGATTAGCTTGGCGCCATAAGGCGCCGGGCTAATCTGGCACTATCTTTGAATTATTTGGTCGATCCATCTCCTGTAACTGGTACATAGTGTTAGGTGACACTTGCAACTCAGTTTTCAGACACTTCCAACGGCCTTGGGGTTAAAAGGGTTAAAATTTCAACTTCGTATTGTTCTATGCGTTTGTGAAAAACACGCGCGGTCACGTGAAACACGTGCACACAGTCCTGAATACAAACACAGGGGAAAGCAGACGTGGAGTACCTGAGTAGGCCGGAGATACCACGACAGCTCACCTTAACCCATTTAACCCCAAGGCCACATTTACTAAATTTGGGATGTGTCACTTAACGATTATGTACAAGTTGCAGGAGATGGATGGACCATGATAATTCAAGGGTAGTGCCAGATTAGCTTGGCGCCTAAAGGCTTTAGGCGCCAAGCTAATCTGGCACTACCCTTGAATTATCATGGTCCTTCCATCTCCTGCTGTAGGGCGTTGGGGCTAAATGGATTAACTATCAGCGAAAGATGAAATTAAAAAAGTCAACCTTGGAATACCGTGCACACGGTTAAGCAAACATTTAAAAGTTAACGTTGTCGAGAAGCATATCATTATTGGTATCTTAGTAAAACGTCTGTCATCTACACAAAACATAGAGCCTCAAATCCATATCATTGTTACAAGATCTCTGGACCGGTTTAGTACATATTCCATCGTTTACTGAACCGGCGTCTGAAGTTCAAATGTTTACTGCAGTATGATTTTGGACACACTGTACCGTACACTGTGTCCCTGACACCGTTGGCCATGTCCAGCCACGCCGCGGTTAATAGATGTGAACAACCTACGTATCTTTATCGTACGTGTTTTTTTTGTGGTTGTTTACTTTCTCGCATGCGAACAGGTAGGCCTACATGTACGAAAGAAAATGTGTCACCATAATGAATCGGTTTATGTCTAGACGCATGCCATATTTCAGCATGACTCGACTGACACAGTGAACGGGCCCCAAACCATACCACAGTTACCATTCTCTGGCGCCTGACACTCACACTCACACTGGTTGCTTACCTCGTCTATGATAATAATAATAATAATAATAATAATAATAATAATAATAATAATAATAATAATAATAATAATAATAATATTTATATGGCGCATTTCTCATATTTATAATATAACTCAATGCGCAGGACATAGCCGCGAATTGAACCCAACAAGCACGCTCACGTGAATCACGCGCATTCTCTCACACACTGTACATAAACACAGAACATTCACGTGGTGCTAAGGGCAAGCTCAAGCGAGCTAGTGAAATTTTGGAAATTTAAATCGTTTTTTATATTTTTGGGGAAATTTGATTTAAGTGGACTGAAATTAATACCGAATTCGTGGGGGAGGAAAGAGCCGGAGTACCCGGAGAAAGAACCCCCGACGGTCCGCCCGAATTAATGGTGACACTTGCTAGAGGAGAAAAGTCCGACGCCGGAACCGGGTATCGAATCTCGCACCTCTTGCATTGGTGGCAGGCGCTTATACCGCTGCGCCACGGACCGCCCGAATCCGCTAAGCATGCGTATCGGATCGAGGTAAGTAACCACGGTTCAGCTGCATGAGTGAACTTAGCCACTAAGCAAGGTGCTCCGCCGGCAATGACTCGATCTATGTAGAATGAACCCCCAGTGTGCCAGTGGACGTAATAGTATGTGTTTGAAAGCAGGTCAAATTCGCCACTGAATAAACTCATCAATCCAAGAAACACGGATATGAATTGGGTCAGCAAGAGGCAAGGAACCTCATGAGCCCCCGCATATGCGGGGGCTCATGCGGTTCCTTGCCTCTTGCATTTGGGTGGTGTTGGCATTTTTCTGGCAATGAGGGGGGTTAACGGTTGCCTTTTACTGCCGAGGATCAAACAAGAAAATCAGTGTCCCCCCCACCCCCCAGACGACGGTAGAGCCTGGGGGGTGGAGGTGGGGGGTGGGGGGTGGGCGGGGGGTGGATGGGTGGGTTGAGTTTTAGACTGATTTAAGTCATCACGCATTAACCCATATCATACTGAGGCTAAAAGCTTCAAATTTATACACTGCCATATGCAAGCTACATTATAGTACTTACAGAAACGGATATAGACCATGGCTTTAGTTCAAGGGTGGTGCCGGAGTTATTCTGGCACTAACCTTGACCTGTTTTAGTCGCACTTATTTCACACCCTGGTGTATTCCGAATGATAAGGGTTAACATTCCTCATCGCGTTGCCGAGAAGGACGCAAAATAAACTTACTGATTTTTTATATATGCAAACATTTTCTTTTGTGTGTTTACATTCCAGTTGCACTTACCTGGTTATATGTTTTTTATAATGTAAAAAGGGAGTGGCTTGGGAACAGGGTGGGGCGGGGGGCGGGGGGGGGGGGGGGTGAGGGGGGAGTGGGTTGAGTGAGGGAGGGGGGGAGAGTGCTGAGAAGTCCTCCAAAAGAAAATGTTGCGGGAGCGGGACAGAGTACCTTGTGCCCACATCTCCACTTGAAATATTTTTGTCGATAAAGAAAATATGCGGCTCCCACTCCCCCTCCCAATATTTGTTGTAATAGCGTAGTAATTAAGCGAGGTCGTTTGTTTTTGAGAGCTTCACTGTCGCCCGGTTTCCTCTCCCCCCACCCACCCCCATCCCTCCTCCCCGACTTTTCATTTTTTAGTAATATCCCTTGTCACCCGCCCCCCTCCCCGCGTTCACGTGTTTTTGTTTGTTTGTTTGTTGTTTTTTTTTTTGCTTAAAAAAGTCGAAGTAAGCCACGCTGCCCCTTCTTTGTACTATCCCTTGCCACATCATCCCCACCCCCCCTTTAAAAATAAGAAAGATGTCGGCCACGCGTCCGCCCCCCCCCTCCCCCGTCCCCGCCGTCCCCTCCCCACTTTATGAAAAAATCTTCCTAATCTACTATTCATGATTTTTTTTTAAAGAACAACAGTTTTATTTCATGTGCTTCGTCATTCCACTTTACATATTTTTTAAGACACAAAGAGCCCTAGAGTACACGTATTTCTCAACACATTTGGGTCCGATGCTCTGCAAAAGGAGATGGATCGACCATTGTCATTCAAGGGTAATGCCAGCATTGCTTGGCGCCAAGCTAATCTGGCATTGCCTAGAATGATCATGGTCGATCCATCTCCTGCAGCAGTTACGTAGTCGTTAGGTGACACCCCCAAAATTTGGAAAATGCGGACTTGGGTTAAATGCGTGAACCCGTTTAAGACGCGCTACACCCGGATAGGCGGCTTTACGTCTCGAATGAGTTAATTCATTGAACTCGAAACGCTAGAGCAGAAGATGGACCGACGATGATATTAACTCATATCATACTGAGGCTAAAAGCTTCAAATTTGTACACTGTCATATGCAAGCTACATTATAGTGCTTACAGATAAGAATATAGACCAATGGCTTTAGTTCAAGGGTGGGGCCAGAATAGCTTGGCGCCTAGAGGCGCCAAGCTATTCTGGCACTACCCTTGAACTATTTTAGTCCAACCTATTCACACATTGGTGTATTCCGAATGCTAAAGGTCAAAGGGTATTCCCAGAATAGCTTTGTCGCCTTTGAGGTCTTCAACGGCCTACTCCAAATTTTGGGAACTTGTTCAGTTACGGCCTTAGGGTTCAACATTCGAAACTTAACCTGCTGCAATCCGATACGCGGTATAAAGCAGTCTCGAATGTGTTAACGCAAAGCTAGCAACACATACTTTTTTTCCCAAGGGGAAAGAAAGAAGAAAAGGAACACATGAGCGAAGATGTTTGATTTTCTGCGGCGAAAAAATAATCTTTAAGTTAACTCATTAAGCCCGATGCAGGTATTTCCCAAATTTTGGAGGCGTCATCTAATGACTATGCACCAGTTGCAGGCGATGGATCGACCATGATAAGTCAAGGGCAGTGCCAGATTAGCTTGGCGCCGACAGGCGCCAAGCTAACCTGGCACTACCCTTGAATTATCATAGTCGACCCTTCTCCTGCTGTAATTCGTCAGGGCTGAATGGTTAACTGGAAATTAAAAAGCTTTTTAACATTTTTTTTTTATTAACTTCCAGCCTAAACTTTTATTTTGCCGAAAGAAAAGAAAAGAAAACAAAAAGAAAACAAAGAAACAACAACAACAACCATTACCAAAGAACCCAACTTAATTGTCCCTCGAGTCGGGATTTGGGTTTCTTCCCGTGAGGAAGACGTATCTCAACGTGCAACTCCGCCCGACCTACCTATCGCCGTTTGCAACGTTCTGCTGAGCAGCACTTTATTTGCTATCGGAGTCGCTATCCCCTCGACCCAAGTGTCTGATAATCTCGGTGTAAGGATTGGTTAACATGGCGCGGGAGACGGATTGACCTTTATAGGTCAAAGGCATTGCCTTTGACTTATACAGGTCGATCCTTGTCCCGTGCCTTTTAAACTCTGCTTATGGTGCAATCAGCAGACTCTTCTGCCGGAAATGTGAGTTATTTGATGCTGTAAGCGGAACGCTTATGCAAAGTAGACCAAACATCTATTACTGATCCGTTCATAGTCTGAACGCCTGACGGTTTCACCCACCGAGAGACATAGACGTAAATGATACCCAACAAGAGACATAGATCCTTATGAGCCCCCGCCTCTTGCAGATGCATGCCATGCGTTGATTATGTGGCTCACTCTAGGAGGAGGCTGTCCGTTTGATAGTGATGTCATAAATGATGTGGGTACCTTTGATAACTTTAACCCGACAATATTTGCTTGTATATGCCTCTCAGGATGTGACGATGTTCTGATGCCGTTTGATGTGTGTGTGTGTGTGTGTGTGTGTGTGTGTGTGTGTGTGTGTGTGTGTGTGTGTGTGTGTGTGTGTGTGTGTGCAGGGGCGGATCAGTTACCTCGAGGGGGTGGGGTGGGGGGTTAACTTTTTTGTTTGGGACCTTCAACCTGATACAAAGGCCTCCCCAACGTAGACCTTGCTTCCAGGGGGTGAAAAATCGAAAGCGGGGGAATTGAATTGAATTGAATTTGAAACTTTATTTTCTAAGAATGAAGACAGAGGCACGCAGGTCTAACATTTTAAATAAATATAACAGCAGAAAAGGTAACATGACAAATAAATAAAAATAAAAAGAGGAGATAATAATAATAATGATAATAATAATAATAATAATAATAAACAAATATTTCGCGCACGAGCGCGCGCGCGCGCGCACACACACACACACACACACACACACACACACACACACACACACACACACACACACACACACACACACACACACACACACACGTTCAGTCAGATGTAAAGCAGCACAAGGGTAACGCATGGTGCCTATTACTCAAGTGATGCGTTACAATACGCTCGCACCCACACACACAGACGCACACATACTCACGCGTGCGCATTCATTAGATTTTAATAAAGCTAAAGTTATCATAGGTTATATGAAAGAATATTAACTCTAAGATTTCAACTAAAAACTGAAAGAGTAAAGTTAAAACTTCAAAAGTAAACTATTGAACACTAACCATCAACTGTAACTATTGAGGAATTGAAAATATCACACATACACACACAGACACACACACATACTGACACACGCGCATGCGCACACGTATGCTAGTTGTAAGGCACCACAAGAATAAAGTAAAACACCCATTACTCGAGTGATGCGTTGCATACACACGCGCGCGCGCACGCGCGCACACACACACACACACACACACACATACACATATACACACACACATTACATTATACCCTCTGCAGATTGTTTGCCATTGACAAGAACAAATTGAGTTCTATTCTCTAGATATGACTGAAAAAAACGCCACAACGTTGCTACTAAGCCTATAAGTATGTTCTAAGTTTCTGTATAAGTAGATTATGATTGACTAAGTCGAAAGCTTTGCAAAAGTCTAAGAATACTGTCCCTGTCGTTTGCAGTCTGTTCATTGCATCGAGCCATCTATCAATCAGATGAACTGATCAGCGCTGTATGGCAAGAATGGCGTTGTCGAAAGCCTGATTCCAAGGGGTGAAAAACTTGATGAGTTTCCAGGAACTGTTGTAAATGATGGTGAATATGTTTTTCTATTGGTTTTGACAAAGTCGAAAGTAAGGAAATATGCCTAAAGTTATTTGGCTCAGAAAGATCTTTAGTTTTGGGCAAAGGAATGACTTTTGCTTTCTTTAGGCTGGACGGAAATGTTCCCTGTCGAATACAAAGATTGTAAATATACGTCAGAGAATCAACGACATATGAGAGAGCTAGTTTTAGTATTGCAGTACTAATGCCGTCATGACCAGTTGATCTCTTATTTTTTAGCTGAGATATAGTTTTACCAACGTCATAAACCGTTATAACAGGAATGTTGAAAATATTTGACTTGAGCTTTTCAGCACAGAATTTATCAAGTACGTCTGATATCTGTGACATGTTTGGACTACTTTGTAATAGGACATCAGCAGCAGATAGGAAATGTGTAATAAATGTATCTGCTGAAACACTGGTGCACGCCGGCTTTTGTTTAGATTTTGTAAATGTGTTCAGGGCGCGCCACACTGTAACTGTGTCCCTTTTCTCATCAATGATCCGTTTAAAGTGAAACTTTTGGGCTTCACAAACAAGATACTTTACCTTATTTCGCTGTTTAAGATAGGCATCAAATTCCTTGTGCTTTTTAAGTTCATTACGAAGTGACATCGCATCCTTGATATCTTTATTTAACCATAAGGGAGGCTGTGCACTTTTTACACGTTTTTCTCGGTATGGTGCATGTTTATCCAGTACACTTAGAAAAAGCTCATACCATTCTGCAAGCGCAGTATTGGGATCCGTGTAATTATAAACGTGACTGAAAATACTTGACAGAGATCCGATAGGAAAACATCTTTGTTAAAATGTTATAAGATCTGAATTTAATAGTGATGTGTTGGTGATTTTTGGGGCGTCGGTCACCTTTCAGAACCCAGCTACAACAGACGGTGTAATGGTCACTAATAGCAACCTCGGGCACCTGCACCCCTAGTACTCTAGTCTTGTTGTTTGTGTAAATATGGTCGATCAATGTTGAAGAATTGGCAGTTACTCTTGTTGCTTTAGTGACCAACTGTTTGAGACCAAACAAAGTAAGAGTAGTTTCCCAAGCAGGATTGGAAGAAAACAAATTGATGTTAAAGTCGCCTAAGATTAATAGATCAGAAGTACATTTGGTTGCATTGTCCATCATTTCCGTAAATGCGTCATACCATTCAAAAGTGGCTGAGGGATTTCGATAAACAAAGCAGATTAATAATGGGGCGGCTTTGCTTGCTTTTAGTTCAAGAAGAAGGGGAAGAAGGCGCGTGCTTGTTAAGACTCTCACCATTCGTGTCAAAACATCGAACAAAGGGGTGGGGTGGTGGGTGGTGGGGGGGGGGGAGGGGGGAGGGGGGGAGAGGGGTTCCAAACACCCCCCCAAAAAAGGGAACCCTTGTACCCCCCAGATCCGCCCCTGGTGTGTGTGTGTGTGTGTGTGTGTGTGTGTGTGTGTGTGTGTGTGTGTGTGTGTGTGTGTGTGTGCGTGTGCGTGTTTGTGTGTGTGACAGAGAGAGAGAGAGAGAGAGAGAGAGAGAGAGAGAGAGAGAGAGAGAGAGAGAGAGAGAGAGAGAGAGAGAGAGAGAGAGAGAGAGAGAGAGAGAGAGAGAGAGAGAGAGAGAATGACAATGACAATGACAATGACAATGATCCTTTATTTGACAACGGTAAAAGTTTTGGTAGTAACAACCATTTTTCGAACTTGCCGTTGCTAATCTACTGATTACAGAGTTACTATCATACTAATTGTTTTCTACTACTAAGAAGGAAAAAAAAAATGACATGACACAGCACAAGCCAAGAATTAAAAAAAAAAAAAAAAAAAAATTAAAAAAGTAAAAATAATGTTGGGGGGAAGTGACATAGGAATTACCAACTTTACTGGTCGGGCATAATGACATGTTGTGAGGTTTAATTAAAATAATATAATAGGAATACACACAACCTAATACGCATACATAACGCATGCACATTTGAGCACGCCACTCTCTATCTCTAATATACACGTGCGCACACGCACACACGCACACCGCACACACGTGCACACACACGCTTACGCGGCTTAAGCTAGTCAGTCATATGAGTAGCTGGCTACATACAAGCTGTACCGAATAAATATGAGTCATCAGTCGAAACCTGTGATACACGCAATTAATGATCTAATGAGAAATAGTATTTTTCAATATGTGCACAGTCACGGGGATGCTGCTGACAAAAATAAGTACTTGATGAGACTGACTTTAAACGAGGAGAAAGTAGCTGATGTCGTGACGTTTCTAGGCAAGGCATTCCAAAGACTAGAGCCAGAGAACGTCAAACTCGTTTTATAGAGATCAATTCTAGGTCGCGGCACAATAAGGGATTTTCTTGATCTGGAGTATGTTGATGACTGGACGGTAAATAGCGATGTGATATATCGGGGTAGCTTATCGTTTAATGCCTTGAACATAACCATTCCCTTATTGTAAATTAGATGATCTTTCAGGGGCAGAATTTTTAAGGCTGCCAATTTTTGGTCAGTAGTTAAGCTGGGATCAGGGAGTATTAGTTTGGCAGCTCTCCTATGTAGAGAGTTCAATCTTTTCAAATTGACATCTCTCGAACCATCCCACACAGTAGAAGCATAGTCTATATGCGATCTAATATGGGCATTGAAGAACAGTTGACGTGTCTCCATATCAGTAACGTGTTTAAGTTTTGCTAAAATGTACAGATTTCTGGAGACAATTTTACAAACGTTACTGATGTGTAGCTGCCACCTAAGCTGGTTGTCCACCGTGACTCCTAGCAGGCGATGGTTAGTAACTTGGCTGATGGGTTTGCCTTGGAGGGACAGACTGAGTGAGAGAGAGCCAAGCTGGTGTTTTTGGCGAGTGCTAATTACCATGCTCTCCGTTTTTACCGGGTTTAAAATCATAATATTATGACTGCACCATTCATCAATATGTTGCAGTGTGTTTTGCAGTCGTGAATTGATGTTTGATATATCCTTATCTGGCGTGTGTACAGCAGCATCATCTGCAAACATATCACATGTAACGCTTTCATTTTTTATCGCAAGAGGAAGATCATTTATGAACAAGCAGAATAGAAGGGGACCAAGAATAGAGCCCTGTGGTACGCCATGCTTCACTAAACCTTGATTCGAGTATGAGCCATTTAGTAATACCTTTTGTTTTCTACCTTCGAGGTAGGATTTGAGAAACGACGCCGAGTTGTTGGTGTACATGGATACTTTCTTGATCAGTATTTCGTGGTTTACTAGATCAACTGCTGAGTCCTGTACAGCCACCCCCCTGTGTGTGAATTGCCAGGGGGGGCATATGGCTTCGGACAAGAAGTGCCCTCGGTGGATATCCGAATGCAAGATTCAGCAGGTGCGTGTGGAGAAGGGGCTGTCCTTTGCGGGCGCTAAAAAACTGGTTGATGGCCCTGGTGCAGCTGAGGCTGCGCCAAACTCAAATAACACCTCTGTGTATACTTTCAGTGCTGCGGTGGCAGGCAAGCGCCCCACCAGGGACTTCTCTTGTCAAACCCCAACTTCTTGGTTGGGGGTGAGCCTCGGATCCTCTCGCCCCTGGAGAGTAACTCTCCTCCGGTGATGACGAGGAGCCAGGGAACGCAGAGGGCGGACGCTACCGGTCCGGTGGCACCGCCTTCTGCTGCCCCTAAGCCTCAGCCCCCACCCAAACCTGCTAGTTTGTCAACGCCAAAGGTTTCTGGCTCTGGTCAGCCTTCTAAGGCCGCTAACTCTAGCGGCAGGACCGCTGCCCAGGACCAGAAGTCTAAAAAAAAAATATGGGACCGCCGTGCGCACGGGCCCAGAAGGGGAACACTGATGTCCCCCTTCAAAACAAATATGCTGCATTGGAGGAGCAGATGGAGGGAGTGGAAGTTGTCATTGCCGATGCTGCGGCAGCTCCACCCCCTTCATCTCCTAAGAACCAGAGGAGGCCCGGGAGCCGACCCCCTCTGTTTCTCCAACTCCTTCCAAGGCAAAGGAAAAAGGGGGGAAAACTCCGCACCCCCAGATAAGACATAATCATGGACTCTCTGCTTCAGTGGAATTGTCATGGTTTTCAAGCTAACTTTGAGGAATTACGTCTTTTAGTCAAGTGCTATAACTCCTCACTGGGCAGTGGGCAGATGTTCACATCTGCACGGGACATAGACGACCCCGCCCTCCACGAGTCGCCTGCTGCCTTGCAGGCCTGGCCGCTTGGCTGCGGAAAGGCTAAGGGAGGAAACCCCTGACATCAAAGCCCCCGTGTCTCCGGGGAAGGCTTTTGAGCCAGAGACTAGGACAAGGACAGTCTGATATAAAACCTACGACCCGAGGACCTCGATGCCATCGTCCCAGCTTGCTAGGCCATGGCAGTTGAACCAAGGGTTTAAAGGGTGGGGCCAGTACTGCGCACACTGCACTCCACCAAAAAGCTCCACCGCGCAGGCTTTAGGAAACGTCCACGGACCATGACACTGACCATTCCAAGTCCTGTAGCGACGGGCGAGGGGCGAAACGGCAGGTGAAAGATGTCACTGGAAGCCGCAGTCTCAAACCTGCATGCAGGCGGTTCAGGATATTGGTCGCCTGATGTTGACCTGGGGATGACAACATCACTCGGCACACCCTGAACGACCAAGCAGCCTTCTCTAGGGACAGCACTGCTTGCTCCACACGGAGAGGGGCCTAGAAAAGGTGGCCTAACCAAAGCTCGTCCCCTCGCAACCCCAGTTGGCTAGCCGCGGTCAACGGGCATCTTCTCCTGCGGTCAAAAAACAAGAAAGAATAACGGATCCACTCTCATGACGACCACGACCGGACTCAACGTAGCATGCTGGAACGTCCGAACCATGCTCGACAAAGCAGACAGCGGACGCCCTGAACGTCGCTCCGCCCTCATTGCCCATGAATTGCGGAGGTTAAACATCGACATCGCCGCGCTCAGCGAAGTACGCCTTCCGGACGAAGGCAGCCTCCAAGAACTTGGTGCTGGGTACACCCTCTACTGGTCAGGCAGGCCTGCATCAGAAAGACGGCTTTCAGGCGTGGGTTTCATGGTCAAGACATCCATTGCGACTAAGCTGGAAAACCTACCAACGGGCCACTCAGACCGCATCATGTCCATGCGCCTCCCACTGAGACACCAGCAGCACGTCACCCTTCTCAGTGTGTACTCCCCAACCCTCCTGGCAGAGCCTGCTGAAAAGGACAAGTTTTACACTGACCTGCGCAGCCTCCTACAGAGTACCCCTGCAGACGACAAAGTCATCATCCTTGGCGACTTCAACGCCAGAGTGGGCCAGGACTCTGAAGCCTGGAAAGGAGTCCTCGGCAAGCATGGCGTGGGGAACTGCAATGACAATGGCCGCCTACTGTTGGAGTTCTGTGCGGAGCAGCAACTGGTCATCACCAACACTACTTTTCAGCAAAAGGACAGTCGAAAGACCACCTGGATGCATCCTCGCTCCAAACACTGGCACCTTATCGACTATGTCCTAGTGCGTCAGAGGGACCGCAGTGACGTCCTCCTCACCAGAGTGATGCCCAGCGCAGAGTGCCACACTGACCACCGCCTTGTCCGCTGCAAACTCAGGCTCCACTTCAAGCCAAAACCCAAGAAATGGGGGCCCCCCAAGAAAAAGCTTGATGTTGCCAGCCTTCAGCGTGACGATGTGAAAGCTGCCTTTCAGACAGATTTACAGCGCAGGCTCAAAGACACAGCGGACCCAGTAGACTCCTCCCCTGAAACACTTTGGGAACAACTGAAAACTGCTATTGCAAAATCCTCTGCAGAAGTCTTGGGTTTCGCCAGAAAGAAGAACAAAGACTGGTTTGACGAAAACGATGTAGAGATCCAGGAACACCTAGCAAAAAAAAGAGCCGCCCATCAGGCCCACCTAGCCCAGCCTTCCTGCCCTGTGAAGAAGTCTGCCTTCCGCCTCGTCTGCAGCAGTCTCCAGCGCAAGCTCAGAGATCTCCAGAATGAGTGGTGGACCAGACTTGCACAGAGGACCCAGCTTTGTGCTGACAATGGTGACTACAGGGGCTTCTACGAAGCACTGAAAGCAGTGTATGGCCCCAGGCACCTGGTACAAAGTCCCCTGCGAAGCGCGAATGGCCAGGCACTCCTCACAGATAATACCTCCATCTTGAACCGCTGGTCGGAATACTTTCAGAGCCTCTTCAGCGCTGAGCGCACTGTTCAAGAAGCAGTCGTCCTACAAATCCCACACCTCCCAGTAAAGGTTGAATTGGACGAACCGCCCACCGCTGAAGAGACCCTCACAGCCATCCACCAGCTCAAGAGTGGCAAAGCAGCAGGCATTGATGGAATACCGCCAGAGATCTGGAAACATGGAGGCACAGCACTGCACAACAAGCTCCATGACCTCTTTCTCTGCTGCTGGGAGGAAGGAACACTACCAAAAGATCTCCGTGATGCAGTCGTTATCACCCTGTACAAGAACAAAGGCGAGAAGTCTGACTGTTCCAACTATCGGGGAATTACCCTGCTGTCCATTGCTGGGAAAATCCTTGCAAGGCTGCTCCTGAATCGGCTGGTACCTGCCATCGCTGAAGACCAACTCCCAGAGGGCCAGTGTGGCTTCAGAGCAAACAGGAGCACCACCGATATGGTCTTTGTGCTGAGACAGCTACAGGAGAAGTGCCGCGAGCAGAACAAAGGGCTGTACGTAACATTTGTCGACCTAACAAAAGCGTTCGACACTGTGAGCAGGCAAGGCATGTGGCAGATCCTGGAGCGACTTGGCTGTCCCCCAAAGTTCCTCAACATGATTGTCCAGCTACACGAGGACCAGCAAGGCCAGGTCAGACTCAACAATGACCTCTCGGAACCATTCCCTATTCTCAACGGCGTAAAGCAGGGCTGCGTGCTGGCACCGACCCTCTTCACCATCTTTTTTAGCATGATGTTGAAGCAGGCCACAGTGGACCTCGATGATGACGATGCAGTGTACATCAGGTATCGTCTCGATGGCAGCCTGTTCAACCTCAGACGACTGCAGGCCCACACGAAAACCCTAGACCAACTGATTCGTGAGCTGCTTTTTGCTGATGATGCTGCCCTCGTTGCACACACAGAGAGAGCCCTGCAGCGCATCACGTCTTGCTTCGCAGATGCTGCCCAGCTCTTTGGACTCGAGGTCAGTCTGAAAAAGACAGAGGTCCTCCATCAGCCGGCACCCAAGACAGTGTATCGCCCTCCTCACATCACCATTGGCGAGTCTGAACTAAAGTCAGTGCACCAGTTTACTTACCTTGGCTGCATTATCACGTCGGACGCCAAGCTGGACAAGGAGCTTGACAGCAGGCTGGCAAAAGCGAACAGCGCTTTCGGGCGACTTTTCAAGCGGGTGTGGCACAATCAACAGCTGAAAACAGGCACCAAGATCAGCGTGTACAGAGCTGTGGTCCTCACCACCCTGCTGTATGGTTCCGAGTCCTGGGCCCTCTACCGCAGCCAACTACGACTCCTCGAACGCTTCCACCAGCGCTGCCTGCGTACCATCCTGGGCATTCACTGGAGTGACTATGTCACCAACGTCGAGGTCCTTGAACAGGCTGAAACTGTGAGCATCGAGGCTTTGCTGCTGCGGACACAGCTCCGCTGGGCGGGGCATGTCTCCAGGATGGAGGATCATCGCCTACCAAAGATCACCCTGTTCGGCGAGCTTGCTACTGGACACCGTGACAGAGGGGCACCAAAGAAGAGATACAAAGACTGTCTCAAGAAGTCACTTAGTGCCTGCCAAATCGACCACCACCAGTGGTCTTCGCTTGCTGCGGACCGTGACACCTGGCGCTCCACCATTTACAAGGCAGCTGTCTCCTTTGAGGACTCTCACAGAGCTAGCCTTAAGGACAAGCGGCTCAGGAGAAAAAACAGAGATGCCGCAGCTCAGAACCCTGGCCATACCTTCCCCTGCAGCCACTGCGGTCGAACCTGCCTGTCTCGGATTGGCCTCCACAGCCACGAACAAGCCTGTAGACGTCGTGGGCAACTCCTATAAAATCTTCGTTCGCGAAGTCAAGCCAAGAGAATAAGATCAAAGGCTTTACGAAAATCCAGAAACATGACTCCTGTAAGTTTTGAGTCGTTGATGGAAGATAACCAAGTGTCTATCATCCGTATCAGCGCAGTGTGACATGAGTGTTCTGATCTGAAGCCCGACTGCAATGAATAGATTAATTTTCGGCTTTCCAGGTATATAGATAGATGCTTGTGAATATGCCGTTCTAAGGGCTTGGACAGAACAGGTAGAAGTGATATGGGCCTAAAATTATTAATTTCACTAAGATCTTTAGGTTTAGGTAGAGGTATTACTTTCGCGTCTTTAAATGCGGCTGGAAAACAATTAAAATTAATACAGAGGTTGTAGATATAAGTGATACTCTCTACAATGTATGGGAGGGATATCTTGAGTATTTTCGCACTAATCTCATCCAGTCCTGATGATTTTTTATTTTCCAAGGATGTAATTAATTTACCAACTTCATGGACCGCTACAGTGGGTATGATGAAAGGTTTTGTGCCGGCAGTTCTCTGCTTGCAGAAATCGACTAAGTTGTCCGGGCATACATAGTCATGCGACTCAGTTCCCGGCGGGATTAATGATTCTGCTACGGAGACGAAGTGGCTGTTGAAGCTGTTTGCTGTGAGATGCGGCGGTAAAGGAGTTGTGCTTTTATTCGTGCCTCTAGTAACTGAATTTATCGCACGCCATATTGTGGCACAGTCTTTACTTTCGTGAATAACTTTATCGAAAAGTAATTTCTTTGCCTTCAGAACCATGGATTTTATTCGATTACGTTCTTTCTTGTAATCGGTGAAGCGCTTCTCTCTTCTCAGCTCATCCCTGTGCTCCATGGCCTCGATAAGATCCGCAGTCAGCCAGGGTGGTAAAGTGGCGTATTTAACTCTTTGTTGTCTCAAGGACGCGTGTTTATCTAGCACTCTGAGAAAGATGTGATACCACGTATCTAGTGCTTTATTTGGGTCGGTTTCATTGTACACTTCAGTAAATTCTGCAGAAGCTAGATCAGACAGAAAGGTATTTTCATTGAACT
>BTPG01000006.1:127054836-127350950 GCA_036245525.1 Semisulcospira habei
TTTTAAATGATCTGTATGTTATGCACGTATGTCCTTGCTTTTTTAGTTTTGGAAGCTTGGACAGCCACGTGCAGCTTACCGGATAGTGGTCACTTACGCTAAGACTACCAACGTGAACGTTGCTAATTGCCAGCGGTTTACTTGTATAAATATGGTCTATAACAGTGGCTGATGATGGCGTAACTCTAGTGGGCGATGTTACCATTTGTTGAAGGCCGACTAAGTTAGTGGTACACTCCCATGATGGGTGAGGTTTAAGAGTGTCAATGTTAAAATCCCCTAGAAGGAGAAGTTCGCTTTTATGAATATCTGTTTTATCAATCAAGTGTACAAAGTTGTCATACCACTCAAAATTGGCCGCAGGATTTCTGTAAAGAAACCCAACAAGTAAAGGAGGGGATTTAGATTGCCTAATCTCTATCCAAATACATTCCACACTGCTAGTTTCTAAGTCTCGGCGCCTGCGGGTTATGTGTTTAACTGAGTTGTGGATGTAGACCGCTACACCTGTCTCACCCTGGACTGACGGATCTCGCCTAAGAATGGAGTAATTTGGAATGGCGATGGCCTCATCACTGATGTTGGAGGCAAGGCGTGTCTCGGTTATACCAAAGAGATGAAAGTAACTAGGTGAATTAACATAAACGCAAACGTCCGGCACTTTGTTCGCCAGGTGACATACATTTAAATGTCCGATTCGAAATTTTTGGCCTTTTTTGCACATTATCTTGTATGGTAATTTTGGCGTTAAAAATAAGTAATGGAACTAAGGGGAAGTAGAGTACAGGAACAAAAAGTAGTATGCGAGTAATAAAAGTAACAAATGTAAGGCAAACAAACAGCAAACTTCACGGAAAAAGCAAAATTTAAACAGAGAGAGAGAGAGAGAGAGAGAGAGAGAGAGAGAGAGAGAGAGAGAGAGAGAGAGAGAGAGAGAGAGAGAGAGAGAGAGAGAGAGAGAGAGAGAGAGAGAGAGAGAGAGAGAGAGAGAGAGAGAGAGAGAGAGAGAGAGAGAGAGAGAGAGAGAGAGAGAGAGAGAGAGAGAGAGAGAGAGAGAGAGAGAGAGAGAGAGAGAGAGAGAGAGAGAGAGAGAACTTTGTGATTCGCTTTTAAAAGGACTTGCAAACAGAGAATGTTTTGCTCGATGGTAAAACCCCAAATACAAGACCCCAAGACCGAAATTCCCGTTGCCCTCTGAAGACTGCATTGCAGTACAGGACACAGATCGACCATGATAGATCAATAGATCAAGGGTGATGCCAGAATAGCTTGGCACCCATAGGCGCCAAGCTATTCTGACATCACCCTTGAACTATCATGGTCGATCCAGATCTTGCTGTGGTGTGTCTGGGGTAGAATGAGTTAAGCGGTATTAACCACTTTGTATTAAACAAGACAGAGGAACACACCTAAACGGCCACACAAACTCTGGTGTATACGTGCACATACACAATCACGAACACACACATACACACACACACACACACACACACACACACACACACACACACACACACACACACACACACACACACACACAGACAAAAACACAGATCATCATGTGCAAGGGGGTTCACCCAGTTAACCCATTATATCCTGAGGCTGAATTTTTTTTTTTTTAGTCTACTATGAAGGCTACATTACAGATTAGGAGACAGATCAACCATTTCAGTTCAAGCGTGGTGCCAGAATAGCTTGGCGCCTCAGGCGCCAAGCTATTCTGGCACCACCCTTGGACTATCATAGGCCATCGTTTTTCAAGCAATAGTGTATCAGAATGAAAAGAGTTAACACTTGACAAGACCAGTTATATCGGAGCTATGTAAATTAGAAACACGTCCAACAAAGTAGGCTGAACATCTTTATAGTAAGGAAAGACAGTAGACTGCGTCCCTTTATAGTAAGGACTAAAGGCACCGGCGTTTGGCTGGATCGGCCCGCATAGTCCTCGCAGCAGTCGTGCTGTTAACTGTGGGTGTCGATGAGACAACTCCTTGCGAGCATGTTCGATCCATGTCCTGCTGTAATGCGTCGGGTCTACATGGGTCAGTCATTGATGTCATTCGCTTGTAAAATGATTTTTTTTCAAGCAATAGTGTATCATTTTACAAGCAAATGATGTCAATGTATTTGTTCTTTAGAGCTGTGATTTTTCATTTACTTTCACATCTGTTACTATAAAACGTAATGAAGCACTTAAAAACAAAAAACAAAAAATAAAACCCCAAACAAACAACAATCTCCTCCCTTCCTCTCCTCCCCTCCCACACACAAACGAACAAACGAACAAACAAACAAACAAACAAACAAACAAACAAACAAACACTCCTTGCGAGCAAGAGGCATATATCTTCACATGAACCCCTGCGGCTGTTGCGCCTAATGAGAATATACGCCTGTTGCAGATGGAGCGGGCTGCTCAGTCAACTCATTATCAACCTATTACAACCTGCAGCTGAATTTGTCAAATTTGCTTATTGTCCTATGAAGGCTACATTACAGATTAGGAGATAGATCAACTGTTTTAGTTCAAGGGTGGTGCCAGAATAGCTTGGCGCCTGAGGCGCCAAGCTATTCTGGCACCACCCTTAAACTATCAGTCAAATTTATGTCAAGCAATGGGTATATCAGAATGATAAGGGTTAATGACTTACGAGACCTAAGCAGTGCTCGTGATAAATAACCAAAGGTAGGTAATGGGAGAGCGTGTCTGCCGCTAGTCGTTATTTTTCAACTGAGAATTTTAGGACTAGGTATTATGCGATGATCACCGCAAAGTCGGATAAAATTGCTAGGCGCTCTCTACGTAACCGGCGAAAGTCGAAGGATATCCATCTGCAAGAGACATAAACCCTCGTGAGCCCCTCGCAGTCGCGGGGGCTGATGAGGATTTATGTCTCTTGTTAGCCTTGTGTTCGTTACGCCTATTCTTGATCCCTGTTACATTGTAATCTTCACGCAAAAACGTTAAAACGTCAACTCATTCGAGACGTGCCGCCTCCGCCGGATACGCGGCGTATCCGGCGGAGGCCGGCGGCACGTCTCGAATGAGTTAAACGTGTTAACGTCTTTTGTCCACCACGAAGGTGATTTCAAAGACGGGGGCACCGAATAGGGTTCGAATAAATTTTGACCCAAGCTGGATTCGAACCCAGGACCTTTCGGACGAGAGTCGAACGCTCTACCACCGAGCGGCCACCCAGTTCATGCGAAGCGGGTCGGTGTGTGTGCAGTGAGTAGGCTTACAGGCGCGCATTTTGCGTCCGGCGGCAGCAAATAGGTTAAAAGAATACAATTTTGATTCTCATGTTACATGTACGGACGATATGTATGGTTAGTAGATCAATCACACCATTGAAGGTATTTAAGTTCTCGGAATCAAGGGAGGTCACTCGACTGAGCACTGATTTAGGGCCGACTTCCCGGGCTTCCCTGCTGACGGATTGAGAATCTATGCCTGTCAGTGAGTAAAGCGCTGGCAGAATTTGAAGTATAAATTGCTTAAAAAGTGTTGTTCAATTGTGAAAGTATACCCGAGCTTTGCTAGCTCCCTCGCTATATCCTTTTAGGCGCACCTGAAACCTTTGCAGTCAATTTTGTTTCCTGTACGGGCGAGATTCTGACTAGAGCGACAAAATGTTAAAGATGGCCGCTTTGATAGAGGAAACTCAGTGATCTAAATAGAAAAAAATAAAGTAGATTTTACTGACTAACTGTTGTTTTCCCCAACCTAACGTAGACACTACAGAGTCATTAAAGACATGCTGCATTTGCATATCAGGCATTAAGTCGCGTCTACGAATTTTACGCGCTATTGATTTATTGCTTTATATAATCGAACCGCCAAGTCTGTACAATTTAGCTCTGATGGCTGTTTGATGTGTATGTCGAAACAGCCTCAAAATAATCCTACAGAAAAATCCAAATCAGCCTAAAAAAATCAAACATAAAAATAAAAAGCAAAATGACTTCTTTTTCTTAAAATAAGAGAGAGAGACGGAGAGAGAGAGAGAGAGAGAGAGAGAGAGAGAGAGAGAGAGAGAGAGAGAGAGAGAGAGAGAGAGAGAGAGAGAGAGAGAGAGAGAATGAATGAATGAATGAATGAATGAATGAATGAATGATACTTTATTTCTCAAGGATGGAAACAATAGGCGCACAGGCCTCTTTTCATGTTTGTCCTTGCTAAACTACAACATTAAAAGCAACATTAAAACAATATGTTAACAGCACAAAACAAGCGGCTACACCCACAGGTCACTTGTGTTACATTCCGATACAAGTTACAAAGTTGCTGAAGATTACACACACACACACAGCAAAATGACAGGGTCTTTGGGGGGGGGGGGGAAGGGGGGGGGGTCGATGTAAAGTGTGTTTATAGAAAGCGACTGCACACTTATGATAAAGCTACTCATGTGTAGGAATTTAGTGCGCAGCCAAAACACCACGATAAAGAGAGATATTATGTAAAAGCTAACAAGTGCAAAACGGAGGACCACAGGAAATCATTGACATGACTCTTTTGGACATATTATCTACGTTTCTTTCAAGTTTCCTCAGAGATGTATTTAAAAGCTTTCGTCCTAAACAATGGAAGATGTCTCGTTTGCTGTATATGTGGAGGAAGTGAGTTCCATAAATAGGCACCCGCGTAAGAAAGGCTGGATTTGACAAATCAATTCGGGGCCGTTCAATGACGAGACTGTTCCACAGTTTATGAGGAAAAAACATGCATAGAGCAGTAAAACGAAGTAGGGGAGATCGGCACTGAAGAAACATTACTGAGGCAGCTTATCTCAGTACAACTGACACCAAAGTCAGATACACTTCCTCAGAAATGAGCATTGGGGCTGAATCGATAGCTTTTGACAAAAGTGCACAGGAAACAAAGTGCAAGTAGACCCATTAGACAAGACAATTTCGGGTTGGCTACAACAGAATCATAATTGTCACGCACTTTAACCCTTTGGGTGTCGGTAGCGCTTTTGGTCGCGGTGATTCCTTCAGGAATCACCGCGATCAAGACCGCTACCGACAGTCTAAGGGTTAACAATATCAGTCTTGCCATAATAATTTCATCACAAACGAATAAACTGAAACAGGAACAAACCATGCAACTGTCACAGATTTTTGCTCGTGTGTGCGTACTGAAGTCTGTTTCTTAGGCTGGAGTCATTGTCTCCAGGGCTTGTCATTTAATCATTACATTGTCGGTGTTGCTATAAGCTGTTGATGCTGCTGATTCTAAGACACTGCCTTAGAATGTATAAGATTAATGCTATGCACCAATTTATTTCCCTTGATTTTGCATCGGTGGCAGTTACAAATTCTCCAACGCCATTAAAAAAAAAAAAAAAATCACCTATTGTGTTCGTTAATTGTTTTCCTTGATTTTTTTCTTTGTAGGATGCGTTTGCTTTCCTGTTGTGTTTTGTTTTGTATACAGGACAGCTTGTAAGACAGGCATTGAGTTGCCCAATAGCTTTATCCTGCAATACAAGATTCATCATCATCATCATCAAGTAAATGTTGCACTGTGTGACACCATGCGTAACGCACGTAATGTTTTTTTTTTGATGGGCAGTATTCTTACATATTAGAAGACCTTTGATTTATTTTAACAGATGTATCTGTTGGGGGTCTTCAGAAGCAACTTAGATCAATCAGTAAGCAATTTCAAACCCCTTATGGCTTCACCACAGAATCTAACTGGGGTATCCAATGCTTTCCACTTTTTGTGTGTTAAATTTGGGATGCTTTTTAACACATTTTAATGAGGCACACATACCACAAGAATCGAATTTGTAGTTTATCTGCTTCTGTTGTTTCTGTATGGCACCCTGAGAATAAATTCTGACATAAGAATTGTTGACAGGGTCAAAATCCTCGACTCTAGCTAGACCAGAACCAGTAATAGTCACCAACAGCGCAGAATTACTCATTTCGTGCCATGCGTATTTAACCCATTTAACCCTAAGGCCGCATTTCGCAAATTTTTAAAGTGTCAATTCAGTTCCAGAAGTCGGATAGACCATGATAGTTCAATGGTAGTGCCAGATTAGCTTGGCGCCTTCAGGCGCCAAGCTAATCTGGCATACCCTTGAATTATCATGGTCAATCCATCTCCTGCTGTGGAGCGTTGACGCTAAATGGGTTAAGCAGCAATGCATATTGTCCAAGCTGGTATTGCACAATAGTACGACATTCTCCAGAAACTGTGTGATATATTATTGCGAACTCAACAGTCAGTCGTGTACTGTACTGTGTTATCGTCTGTTACCGCTGAAAAACGGTACTTTCAGTTTCGATTTCGATTGCGGATGCATACTTGCATTACGAGAGCAATGATGCGTGCTTATATGTTTATATCAGCGTGTGTGTATGGGAAAGTGCGTTTTTTTTCTCTCTCATTTAGTTTGTATTTGTGTGTGTGTGTGTGTGTGTGTGTGTGTGTGTGTGTGTGTGTGTGTATGTGTGTGTGTGTTACTGTTACCTTTGTGACTGTGTGTGCCGCTGTGTGTGTGTGTGCTTGTGTGTGTGTGTGTGTGTGTGTGTGTGTGTGTGTGATTGTGTGTGTGTGTGTGTGTGTGTGTGTGTGTGTGTGTGTGTGTGAGACCGATTTTTTTTTCCTTTTGTTGGCTTGATAATAAGGTGAATGAAGCAAACTGCTCTACCATATAAAACAAACACTTTGATCCATTGGTCCCATCTTTATGACACAGAATCGTCTGCTCACGACAAATACAAGGCGGAACTGACACTCCACATCTGCAGTTTAAGTTTTGCTGGCTTAGTATTGCCGTGTAAAATATAAGAATCCGCGGTAAAGTGAAAAGTTGGAAATGCCAGTCATCACTTTATCAATCACAATGAGATAACAGTTTACTCGCTGCTGTAGCCCAGCATTGTAGCCCATCTAGAATTAATTGGACTATAAAATAAACAGGAAAAAACCTTGAATACTTTAGACGTCATGCTCCAATCAATAAAAGGTTGATAGTTTGCAGCATTTCATTAGAAAACAATGTTTTTTGTACGTCTTACAATAATGCTGATCAAAAGGTTAACTCATTGTGTCTGAGGTACGACATACCCACATTTTGGAGTTATCCTCTGAGGACTGCATTTCATTTCAGGAGGCAGATAGACCATGATAGTTCAAGGGTGGTGGCAGAATAGCTTGGCGCCTATAGGTGCCAAGCTATTTTTGCCACCGTGACCACCTTTGCACTATCATGGTCGAGCCATATCTTGCTGTGGTGTGTCGCAGGCAGAATGAGTTTTACGCATAAATCCGAAGACACGTTTCTGCACCATTTGTGTTTGTTATGTCTTGTCGACACACCTAATGAACTTTGACAGCATTTTGGACAGGCAGCAACAGCACATGCGTAATCGCACTTATTTATTTTTTGCAGCCGTTAGCGTTTCAAACCTTTTTTTTTTTTTTTTTAGCTGTTTCTCGTACTGATAGCACTGTATTTATAGAACGGATTGGAGTCATTGTCAGGTTACTTGATATTAAGACGACGTGTGCTGAAATTGATTCTCCGGTGCCCAAATGAACCATAACTCGACCTGAGTGTAGCGTTTCGCATCCGTTTGTTACAGAAGTATATCTTTGAACATTTACGACAGTAGCGGGCCTTCAAAGTACCATGACGCGTAAATTTGAAGACGCATTTCAGCCCAGTTTGTCTTTATTATGCCTTGTCGACACACCTAATGAACTTTAACAACAATCTGGACAGGCAGCAAAAGCACACGCGTAATCGCACTTATTTATTCTGCTCTGCCGTTAGCGTGTCTATTTCCGGCAGTTTTTCGTACTGACAGCGTTGTATTTATAGAGCGGAGTGGAGTCATTGTTAGGTTATTTGATATCAAGACGATATGTGCTGAACTGGATTATCCTGTGTCTAAATGAATGACTAGACCTATCTTTTACATAAGTGTATCTTTGAACAGTTACGGCGGTAGTGGCCCCTTAAGTTACAAAATGATGACAGGCGTTTCTGCTGTTCTCCTTTTTGTTGTTGTTTGTGGGCCCCCCCCCCCCCACCACCACCACCAGGCGTCACTGATACCTCTGTGTGTGTGTGTGTGTGTGTGTGTGTGTGTGTGTGTGTGTGTGTGTGTGTGTGTGTGTTTATATGAATACATTTTAGAGGCATTTTATAGCTGTCCTATTGTGATGAAAGTGCCTAATTTACGTAAATTATGTGATATTTATTATGTGTGCGGTCCGTGGCGCAATGGTTAAGGCGCCTGCCACCAATGCTAAAGGTGCGAGGTTCGATACCGGGTTCCGGCATCGGACTTTTTCTCCTCTAGTAAGTGTCACCGTTAATTCGGGCAAACCGTTTGAGGTTATTTCTCCGGGTACTCGGCTCTTCATCCCCTTGGTACCGGTTTCATGCCACTTATATAAATTTTAAATACAAGCGATCAAAATTTCCGAAACCTCAGTAGCTGAGCTGACCCTTCGCACCACGTGAATGTCCTGCGTTTGTCTTGTACTGTGTCTGTCTTTAGAGTGAATGCGTGTGTGACACGTGAGCGTGCGTGTTGGGTGCAGTTCGCGGCGCTTTGAGCCGATTCGCAGAATTGGGGAAAAGCGCCTACATAATAACCGGTATTATTATTATTATTAATGTTATGTTTAAATTAATTAGCTTACATGTTTTATGTGATACGCCGCAGTGGTTGAATTCTTCATCGGTCTCATTTTAGATTATGTTAGCTCTTTTTATGAGCTGTAAGCTATAAGAATATCCCTTGTAGGACAACTATTTGGAATCTGTGTGCGTAGAAGACTTTCGCCGACACGCACCAGGGACAGCAAAAAACCTCTACTCTGTTGCGTGTGCCTAGTTAGAGAATCCGTTGCATAGGATTAGCAAAACAAGCCGACCATCGCTTTAACCCCTTCAGGGCCGAGAAAACTGAAAACCACCCAACTGCAAGAGGTATAGATCCTCATGAGCCCCCGCAGTTGCGGGGGCTCATGAGGATCTATGCCTCTTGCTGACACCACTTTGAATCCATGTCCTGGGGGCAGCTAGTTTTTGTGTGTGTTGAATTTAACGAAGATTTCAGAAACACAGCCGCTAGCGTCAGCCGGCCCGGAACGGGTAAAATATGCGAAGGAAATTTCTACGGCTGTAAATTGTACCGCTGCGTTATGACGGTCGGCCCTATCGTTTTTTTTTTTTTTTTTTTTTTGCCCACGAAAACAGCCGTGGACCAATGTGCCTGCGGCTGTGATGTCAGTACGTGTTCAGCAGAGATCAGGCGATTCGACAGTGTTTTGGCAGATCTCTGTCTCTTCTCGATATTTCCTGCGCTGAATGTTCTCCCATCTGTACCGAAATCGGCTTAACCCGTTTAGTGCCGAGAAAATAATTATGAAGATCACCCAGCTGCAAGAGGCATAGATCCTCATGAGCCCCCGCATTTGCGGGGGCTCATGAGGATCTATACCTCTTGCAGTTGGGTGATCTTCTTGTTGACATCACTTCGAATCCATGTTCCTGGGACATCTAGGGTTTTTCTTTGGTCTTAAATTAACGGAGACTGCAGACGAACAGTCTGCGTCAGCTGGCTCTGAACTGGTTAACTCTTTCGAGACGTGCCGCAGCCGGATTGGCGGCCTGAAGTCGCGAATCCGGATGCGACACGTCTCGAAAGTGTTAAATGAGCAAATACCCGTCTGTAAAACTGATGTCAGGTCATGTTGCGATAATAGTCATGCAAAGTTATGCAAAAGCAAAGCGATCTTCAAAAATAATGAAATTTCCCCCTTTTTTCCAGTGATATGTATCAAGAAGAAACTGTATACCTATATTCAAGCACACTCAACAAATTTACAGAAAAAAATAACCCCGTCATCTGAGATATTTCAGTCTGTGTCTTATGATACCAGGACTGTTTGTATGGAAAGGTTATAGGGCTAGTCATTCATTTTCTTTTGGAACACCATTCATTCGTCCAATCTGTGTATCAACCACATGCAAAACAAGCGTTGATGAACAGTGAACAGACGAAAGGGAATCATGCACACGGTTTGATGAACACATAAACCAACCATTAACCTTCATGGCGCAAAGTCGCTCTCCCACGACGGAAACTAGTCATAGCGTAATTTCCACGCCTTGTAATGCTGGAGTGACTGATCTTGAATAAACGCTGACTGATCCAATGCAGGACGCGCGTGTCAATGATAACAGGTTTGAGCTCTGTCGCGATGAAGAGTTCATCCGACGCGTTGATATCTCTCCGTCTTTTAAGCGAAAGAAATGCGACATTTATTTGAATCATCAGAACGCTTAAAGAAATGTGACATTTTTGGAATCATGGGAAACCTTAAAGAAACGCGACAATCTTGTGTTTCCGACGATTCCAACATTGTCGCATTTCTTTTGCTCGTCAATATACCGGTTTTCGCGATTTTCGTTATACCAAACGTTTTACGGTTGAAAGATACCCACTAAATTTAATCGTTCGGAAACCGAACGACTTTTGCTGTTTGTTTTTCGTTATTCGTCACCTTTGATGTATGCCTAAAAACATGCACGAGTTTTCCACATTTTGTGTGTGTGCAGAAAGCCACATTCATTTTTGCGACTGAAGTGGTCAAGCAGTGCGTACTCACACCAGACCGGAAGCAAGGATTAATTTAGACGCCAGCAGTAAAATACAGCTCTAATCGGTTGAACGTATCTGCCCGATGATGGCGAACAGAAAGACCAGGACCAAAAGGCAATCGGGCCGACGCATTTATACATTGGGCCGGCGCATTAGGACTGAGCATTCCAGCAATACTGATAGTGAACAAGACACCACTCGAAAAGACACTAATGCGAAAGTCGCCGCGGAAACGTCGAGACATTGTCCGCTCATTTCTGCTACCCTGCAGAACGAAGTCAAGCTATTGCCATGTTGCCCTACCTGTTTCTAGCGATGGTCATTATGTCGTCTGTTTCACGTGGGCTACATCCTACTGTGCTATTGTTACACTCTTGTGCAGCGTGTAGTCTCAGATTGTTGTGTCAAGTGCTGGCAAGATTACCAGTCTTGTGTAAACGATGATAAACACAGTCATTTGAAAAAAGATATAATGCTCGCTATCGGGAAAAGGCCGGAAGACACCATAATTAAGAACAATTCTGAGTACATCATCAGTAATAATGAATCTACAGTAGATGTCAATTTGCATGGCAGTATGGAATGTTGCCTAAAAAAACCTACCGAAAAGATTGCAGAAAATAAGTTTAATAAACAAACTTCAAACAGCGACAATAAAAGCATGGTCTTTTCCTGCGAACGTCTGCCTACCGATACATACGTATTTGGTCACAACAATGATGCGGCAGCCCTGTTGACGTCGACCGTTTTCATATTCCTGATGGAATACGTTCTGTTGAGGAGATGTCAAACGTTGCGCAACAAAATGTTGCACCAGCTAAAATCGACGAAGATTGTAGCCGTCAGTGGGCCCATTCTGAAGATTATACCGAGCAAAGCAGAAACGCATCATTTAAGAGAGACATCAGCGCGAACAAAGAGACACACGAAGACATTCAAGGTAGTACAGATGACACAAAGGACCTGTTTAAAGAATACCAACAACTTCTATTACAATGCAGAGACTTCTGTAATAATGCTATGCATGAAAACAAGAGTGCCGAGAATACCCGTGACAGAATTTGATGATAACAAACAGTCAACCAACCAGGGGAATGACCAGGCTGATAACAACGGCAGTAACGACCAGTCTGGTAACAATGGCAGTGATGACCAAGCTGGTAACAACGGCAGTGACGATCAGGCTGGTAACAACGGCAGTGACGAACAGGCTGGTAACAACGGCAGTGACGACCAGGCTGGTAACAACGGCAGTGACGACCAGTCTGGTAACAACGGCAGTGACGAGCAGTCTGGTAACAATGGCAGTGACGACCAGTCTGGTAACAATGGCAGTGATGACCAGGCTGGTAACAATGGCAGTGACGACCAGGCTGGTAACAATGGCAGCGATGACCAGGCTAGTAACAACGGCAGTGACGACCAGTCTGATAATAACGGCAGTGACGACCAGTCTGGTAACAATGGCAGTGATGACCAGGCTGGTAACAATGGCAGTGACGACCAGGCTGGTAACAATGGCAGCGATGACCAGGCTGGTAACAACGGCAGTGACGACCAGTCTGGTAACAACGGCAGTGACGACGACCAGTCTGATAATAACGGCAGTGACGACCAGTCTGGTAACAATGACAGTGATGATCAGGCTGGTAACAATGGCAGTGACGACCAGGCTGGTAACAATGGCAGCGATGAAAAAGCTAGTAACAACGGCAGTGACGACCAGTCTGATAATAACGGCAGTGACGACCAGTCTGGTAACAATGGCAGTGATGACCAGGCTGGTAACAATGGCAGTGACGACCAGGCTGGTAACAATGGCAGCGATGACCAGGCTGGTAACAACGGCAGTGACGACCAGTCTGGTAACAACGGCAGTGACGACCAGTCTGGTAACAATGGCAGTGATGACCAGGCTTATAGCAATGGCAGAGACAACCAGGCTGGTAACAATGGCGGTGATGACCAAGCTGGTAACAACGGCAGTAACGACCAGGCTGGTAATAACGGCAGTGATGACCAAGCTGATACGAATGGCAGTGATGACCAGGCTGGTAACTACGGCATTTATGACCAGGCTGGTAACAACGGTATTTATGACCAGGCTGGTAACAACGGCATTTATGACCAGGCTGGTAACAACAGCAGTAATGACCAAGCTGATACGAATGGCAGTGATAACCACGCTGGTAACAACGACAGTGATGACCAGGCTGGTAAGAACGTCAGTCATGACCAAGCTTATGCGAATGGCCGTGATGACCAGGCTGGTAACAATGGCAGTGATGACGAAGCTGATACAAATGGCAGTGATGACCAGGCTGATCTAAATGGCAGTGATGACCAGGCTGATGACAATGGCAGTAAAGACCAGGCTGATCAAAATGGCAGTGATGACAAGGCTGACGACAATGGCAGTAACGACCAGGCTGATAAGAACGCTCGTCACGAGCAAGCTGATGACAATGGCAGTAAAGACCAGTCTGATAAGAGCGACAGTGACGACCAAGTTGATGACAACGGTAGTAAAGACCAGGGTGATAAGAGTGTCAGTGATTACCAGGCTGATAAGAACCGTAGTCACAAGCTAGCTGATGACAATGGCAGTAAAGAGCAGGCTGATAAGAACGGCAGTCATCGACAAGCTGATGACAATGGCAGCAAAGCCCAAGCTGATAAGAGCGACAGTGAAAACCAGGCTGATGATAAGGGCAGTAAAGACCATTCTGATAAGAACGGCAGTCAGGTGCAAGCTGAGGACAATGGCAGTAAAGACCAGGCTGATAAGAGCGACATTGACGACCAGGCTGATGAAAATGGCAGTAAAGACCAGTATGAAGAGAATGGCAGTCATGAGCAAGCTGATGGCAATGGCAGTGACGACCAGGCTGATAAAAATGGCAGTGAGGACCAGGCTGCTGACAATGGAGGTAAAGACCAGGCTGATAAGAGCGGCAGTCAAGAGCAAGCTGATGACAATAAAAGTAAAGACCAGGCTGATAAGAGTGACAGTGACGACCAGGCTGATAACAATGGCTGTAAAGACCAGGCTGATAAGAACGGGAGTCATGAGCAAACTGTTGACAATGGCAATAAAGACCAGGCTGATAAGAGCGACAGTGACGACCAGGCGAATGATGATGGCATTAAAGACCAGGCTGATATGAACGGTATGCAGGAGCAAGCTGATGACAATGGCAGTAAAGACCAGGCTGGTGAGAACGGCAGTAAAATCCAGGCTAATGCGAACGGCAGTCAGGAGCAAACTGATGACAATGGCAGAAAAGACCAGGCTGATATGATTGGCAGTGACGACCAGATTGATAGCAATGGCAGTAACGACCAGGCTGACAAGAATGGCAGTCAGGAACAAGCTGATGACAATGGCAGTAAAGATCAGGATGATAAGAGTGGCATTGACGACCAGGCTGATGACAATGGCAGTAAAGAACAGGCTGATAAGAGTGGCAATGACGACCAGGCTGATAAGAGTGGCAGTGACGACCAGGCTGATGACAATGTCAGTAACGCCCAGGCTGATAAGAACAGCTGTGACGACCAGGCTGATGACAAAGGCAGTGACGACCAGGTTGATAAGAGTGGCAGTGACGACCATGCTGATGACAATGGTAGTAACGACCAGGCTGATAAGAACGGCATTCACGAGCAAGCTGATGACAATGGCAGTACAGACCAATCCGAAGACCGAAATTCTGATCGTTGTGTTGGAGTGACTCCAGATGATAGGAACTCTCCACCGGACGACAGAAAAACTGATCTTTGTATTAGGATGCCATCAGATGATAGGAACACAGGTGGAACGCCCCCAGACGACCGAAAAACTGATCGTTGTGTTGGGGTGCCTCCTGCTTGCGAAAACATTGATGGAACGCTCCCTGATAATAGGAACACTAATAGAACGCCCCTAGACGACCGATATACTCATCGTTGTGTTGGGGTGACTCCAGATAATAGGAAATCTCCCTGGTACGACAGAAAGTCTGATCAATGTCTTTTGATGCTACCAGATGATAGGATCACAGGTGGAACGGCCCGAGACGATCGACAAACTGACCGCTGTGTTGGAGTTCCGTTTGATAATGAAAATACTGATGGATCACCCTCTGATGATAACAAGACTGATGGAACACCCCCAGACGATCGATATACTGATCGTTGTGTTGGGGTGACTCCGGATGAGAGAAAAACTCCCCAAGACGACAGAAAAACTGATCACTGTCTCTGGATGCCAGCAGAAAAAAACAAAGGAGGAACATACTCAGACGATCGAAAAACTGGTCGTTGTGTCGGAGTCCTGCTTGGTAATGAAAGTACTGAAAAAACACCCCTTGACGAAAGGAACACTGATGGAACGCCCCCAGACGATCGATATACTGATCGTTGTGTTGGGGTGACTCCGGATGAGAGAAAAACTCCCCAAGACGACAGAAAAACTGATCACAGTCTCTGGATGCCAGCAGAAAAAAACAAAGGAGGAACATACTCAGACGATCGAAAAACTGGTCGTTGTGTCGGAGTCCTGCTTGGTAATGAAAGCACTGAAAAAACACCCCTTGACGAAAGGAACACTGATGGAACGCCCCCAGACGATCGATATACTGATCGTTGTGTTGGGGTGACTCCGGATGAGAGAAAAACTCCCCAAGACGACAGAAAAACTGATCACAGTCTCTGGATGCCAGCAGAAAAAAACAAAGGAGGAACATACTCAGACGATCGAAAAACTGGTCGTTGTGTCGGAGTCCTGCTTGGTAATGAAAGCACTGAAAAAACACCCCTTGACGAAAGGAACACTGATGGAACGCCCCCAGACGATCGATATACTGATCGTTGTGTTGGGGTGACTCCGGATGAGAGAAAAACTCCCCAAGACGACAGAAAAACTGACCACTGTCTCTGGATGCCAGCAGAAAAAAACAAAGGAGGAACATACTCAGACGATCGAAAAACTGGTCGTTGTGTCGGAGTCCTGCTTGGTAATGAAAGCACTGAAAAACCACCCCTTGACGAAAGGAACACTGATGGAACGCCCCCAGACGATCGATATACTGATCGTTGTGTTGGGGTGACTCCGGATGAGAGAAAAACTCCCCAAGACGACAGAAAAACTGACCACTGTCTCTGGATGCCAGCAGAAAAAAACAAAGGAGGAACATACTCAGACGATCGAAAAACTGGTCGTTGTGTCGGAGTCCTGCTTGGTAATGAAAGCACTGAAAAAACACCCCTTGACGAAAGGAACACTGATGGAACGCCCCCAGACGATCGATATACTGATCGTTGTGTTGGGGTGACTCCGGATGAGAGAAAAACTCCCCAAGACGACAGAAAAACTGACCACTGTCTCTGGATGCCAGCAGAAAAAAAACAAAGGAGGAACATACTCAGACGATCGAAAAACTGGTCGTTGTGTCGGAGTCCTACTTGGTAATGAAAGCACTGAAAAAACACCCCTTGACGAAAGGAACACTGATGGAACGCCCCCAGACGATCGATATACTGATCGTTGTGTTGGGGTGACTCCGGATGAAATACACACTGAGGCAACGCACACAGACAACCGACATACTGTGAACATCGAGAAAGGTAAATATCATTTGTTCCCCTGCAGTTTATCTAACGTTAGTTTCATACCCAAGTCAAACTGATACCGATTTCTATATCGTCTTCGTACAAAAAATGCTCCGTGGCGGTGGTATAATAATCAACGAGAAGAGCCTGACTTGCTCCGCTAAACTAATGAAATTGTACCCTTATCTGTCACGATCGATCCATCCTCCGCCGCAGCGTACCAAACTTAATTAACTCATTCAGCCCGGTGCACATATTTCCCAATTTTGGAGGCGTCATCCAACGACTATGCATCTGTTGCAGGAGATAGATCGACCATGATAATTCAAGGGTAGTGCCAGATTAGCTTGGCGCCGACATGCGCCAAGCTAATCTGGCTCTACCCTTGAATTATCATGGTCAGCCCATCTCCTGCAGTAGTAGCGTCAGGGCTGAATGGGTTAAGTTGACATCCGAAGTGAAATAGAACAGATGACCACACATCAGCCCATGTGAAGGCAAAAGCAAGCAAGTCCATTTTTGTGAAAAGCGAGATGTTCACTGTAAAACAATGAAAATCTCGCTTTTCACAAATATGGACTTTTGCCTACACATTTCACATTGCTGACGTATTGTATATGCTAATTATGATTTAAAAAAAAATTATAAAAATTCCCCTTAGTCTTACAACAACGCTTACCCTTCTTGTTTGTGTACTCAGACTCTTCTTTGTCCTACAGGATCAGAACAGCCTGTAGCTTTTGAAGATGCACCTAGTTCAAGACAGGCCACAGGCGAAACACGTCAAGTACGATTTCACTTATTATACTTAGTTTATTCTCTTCTGATGGGATGGGGGCTGGATTTTGGTAAAGAGGTGGTTCATTACGCACTGCTCCATACAATTTGTAAACACAGGTCGCCTCCCTCGAATCGAAAGGTAACAACTTGCGTGTTGTTCACTTTTAATGACAGAAAAATTGAAAAAAAACCAAAACAACCCACAAACATGCTGTTTGAAAGAAAAAATGTGCGAAAATCAACAAAAATCAGTTTGTCGAGTTTAATACAAATCGATTATTATTACCTACTTTACATTTCAAATGGGTACACAGTCTCTGAGTTTCAGACCTTAACCCATTCAACCCTGACGCACTACAGCAGGAGATGGGTCGACCATGATAATTCAAGGGTTGTGCCAGATTAGCTTGGCGCCTGTCTGCGCCAAGCTAATTTGGCACTGACCTTGAATTATCATGGTCGATCCATCTCCTGGAACAGGAAGTGTCTACTACTTACTCAATTTTAGCCTAAGAACTTGTTGTGTTCCTTCACCACCCGGGAGGCACTCGGGGAACCCTCATTAGGGCTGAGAGTAGCCTCCCGTCCCAGTCCAATGATGCGTCCACTACGTGGCCCAATCACAAATCAGTCGTGATACTTAGCTTACCAGCGGCAAGCGGGGCAGGTGGGAGGGTCCTTCGAGTAATGTCATCGGTAAGTATTTTTCGAAAAAATATATTTTAGAGAAAAATTAATTTGTTTCCTCAAAAACATTACCGATGACATTACTGTCTGGAAGAATGGCGAAAAGGTGGAGGGTGCCGCGCCCAAATACCATCCGAAAGGGCAGACGACAGAGCCCCACACCCATTCGCCAAACTCCCGACAATTTTAGCTAAGTGCATACCTACGGCGCTGCCGGCGCCGGGAGGGAGTGTTGCGCTGCGGCGATGTCCCCCACCAGTGCGAGATTCTCTCGCTGGCCCGACAGATCCCTGAGGTAGAAGCGGGCGAATGTTGACTCTGCCCGCCAGCCCACTGCTGCCACGATGTCTCGAACTGCACAATTGCGATCGAAGGCGACACTCGTGGCCATGGCCCGAACCTCGTGTGCGCGGATCCTGAGCCGCCTCGCCCCGTCAGGGGAAAGATCCTGATAGGCGGACCGAATGACCCAACGTAGCCAGGAAGATATTGTCTGAGCTGTTATGTCATTTCTTTTGGGGTTCAAAGGTAGAAAGAGGCGTGATCGTCCTCGGCGGACGGGCTTGGATCTGCGTATGTAAATGCGTAAGGCGCGCACGGGATCCTGCTGGCGCGTCTCCTTAGAAAAGGTCGCGTGTTTCAAAGGTCGAATATTGATGACCTGGGGGGCAGTCAAAGGAGACCGGGTCTTGGCGAGGAAGGCCTGGTCTGTGAGTAATTGTACAGAACCATTCGCTCGGAATTGGAGGCAGGTAGAACTCGCTGACAGAGCGTGTAGTTCGCTTACCCTGGCCGCCGTGGCTAAGGCCAAAAGGAAGCATGTCTTCCGTGTCACATCCGCGAAGCTAGCCAGTGAGAGGGGTTCAAATCTGTCCGAATTAAGCCACGTCAAGACCCAGGGTAGGTCCCAGCGAGGAATCAGAGAGCGGGGAACCGGACGCTGCAGTCCAAAGTGTGCCATCAGGTCTGCGAGATCTTTACATGCGCCAGGGTCCGGGTGGCCTAGATGACGGTAAGTGTCCGCAATCATGGACAGGTAACCCCGTATCGTGATGGGAGCGAGGCCGAGGTCTCCAAAGAGCCAGATGAAGAAGTTTGCGAGTTGTGGAGTAGTTAATTTGAGGGGTGAGAGATGTTGGTCCGAGCACCATGACTGGAACACTCGCCACTTGCCCTCGTAAACACGTCGAGTCGAGGGTCGACGGGCTGAAGCGATCGCCTCCACTGCAGCACCCGAGAAACCTCTTGCGGTGAGGGCTTGCCGGACAATCTCCAAGCGTGAAGAAGGAGTCTCTCCGGGCACGGGTGGAACAGCGGCTGGCGAGGCTGCTTGAGCATAGTTCTCGATGTGGGGAGACGAAGGGGCGGACCCGTGGCGAGATAGAGAAGGTCGTTGGTCCAAGACCTGGTCCAAGAGAACGGGGCGATCAAGAACAGGATCGCGTTGCAACCTCTGAGCTTGATTAGGACTTTGGGGATGAGAACCGTCGGTGGAAAGGCATACGCAATCAGTCCGTCCCACGGAATGGATAGCGCATCGACTGCCCAGGCGAGAGGGTCTGGAATGGGGGAGACGAAGAGGGGAAGTTGATGATTCCACCTTGTGGCAAATAAGTCGATCATGGGAGTCTCCCAGTGATCGCAGATCAGCTGAAAGATGTCCGGGTGAAGAGTCCATTCCGTGTGGAGAAGTTGGCCGCGTCGAGAGAGGGAGTCGGCCAAGACGTTCAAGCGTCCGGGGATATGTCGAGCTCGGAGAGAGATGCCGCGGTGCTCGCACCAGCACATCAGGCGGTAGAGGAGAATGCAGAGATCCGGAGAGTGGGTACCTCCCTGCTTCTGAATGTATGAGACGACCGTAGTGTTGTCCGACAGGACAAGAAGCGTCTGGTTGCAAAGGTGGACTTCCCACACCATGAGCGCCTGCCACACTGCTTGTAGCTCGAGCCAGTTGATGTGTCTGTCTGTCAGGTCCGGGGTCCAGAGGCCGGACGTCGAAAGGAAACTCGGAAGCAGGTGTGCACCCCACCCAGCGAGACTCGCATCCACACAGAGCGAGAGCTGAGGGGGCGGTGAGGCAAGAGGGACTCCCGAAGCTAGCCAAGAAGTGTCCATCCAACGCCGTAGGTGAGAGTGAAGGATTGGAGACACCGGCACCAGGGCATCGAGGTCGCCGGAGGATGGCCTCCAATGAAGCAGGAGGTGTAACTGAAGTGGGCGGGAGTGAAGACGACCCAGGGGGAGGAGATCCGCCGCTGCATTCATCAAGCCGAGGAGTTGTAGCCAGACTCTGGCGGGAACGGATTCTCCTGGAACAGGTGCATAGTCTTTAGATGACGCCTCCAAAATTTGGGAAATATTTGCGCCGGGCTGAATGAATTAACCCTTTGGGTGTCGGTAGCGGTTTGTGTCGCGATAATGTCGGTAGGAGTGTAAAAGGGTAAAAGTGATCTGTCTAGAGCAGTGTACTATGTTTCCTTTCAATTTCGTTTTTTAATCAAAGGACAAGATTTCTGTTTTACTAAGTTCCTTTCACCAGGCGACAAATAGCTAACTCGTAGGGACATCTCGATCTAGCTCACCTGGGTAGCAAAATGTAACAAAGAGAACGAAAAAAAAAGAAGAACGAAAATAAAATAAAATACAAAATAAATGCATTGAAAACAATAAAATAAAATAAAACAAAATACTGTTTCTGATCGCAGGTTTCCGATGCAAGAACTCCAGTGCAATGCCAAGAAAATAGTAAGTATCTGTTTGCTGGTTGAAATTGAATTATCAGAGATGAGGATTGAAAAACTTTCAGATGTATATCAAAAGCAATGCTTGAGAGAGAGAGAGAGAGAGAGAGAGAGAGAGAGAGAGAGAGAGAGAGAGAGAGAGAGAGAGAGAGAGAGAGAGAGAGAGAGAGAGGAGAGAGAGAGAGAGAGAGAGAGAGAGGGAGGGAGGGAGGGAGGGAGAGAGAGAGAGAGAGAGAGAGAGAGAGAGAGAGAGAGAGAGAGAGAGAGGAGAGAGAGAGAGAGAGAGAGAGAGAGAGAGAGAGAGAGAGAGAGAGAGAGAGAGAGAGAGAGAGAGAGAGAGAGAGAGAGAGAGAGAGAGTCATTCAGCGCTGGAAACTTCTCAGAATCACAGCGCATACGTGACAGACAAAGAGAGTATGCCTACCATCTGAACATCTCACAGGGAATATATGGCTCCTTCTTCTTCTACCTCCTCCCCGTTCTCTTTGCTGAGAGAGAGAGACTGAGAGAGAGAGAGAGAGAGAGAGAGAGAGAGAGAGAGAGAGAGAGAGAGAGAGAGAGAGAGAGAGAGAGAGAGAGAGAGAGAGAGAGAGAGAGAGAGAGAGATGTGTAACATGCACACACACACTTAAAGACTTTGTGCCTCGCAAAATTTGTATTGCATAAATCGAAAATCCATAAATTATGCCGGTTCTGTAATTTCCGTATTTGCTTTGGTTCTCGAGTTATAGCTCTCAGAACATGGTGATTTGCACCCGTAATCAAGACACCTCACACACCTGTATGCATGTACATTGCCATCTGCTACTAGCAACAGCGATGACTTGGAGCGGAAAAGCGGAAAAAAAGGAAGTACGATTCTAACTTACGATCTCCGTCGCCCAAAATATTTCAGGGTATTGTTTGTTATTTCAAAGAGAACAAACGCGTCGTTTGATATATGATACTTATTGTGTATGGTTGAATACTATAAATGCAAACATGTACTGCCTAAGTCTGAGGCATCAATATTCACGTTTTTATTCAGCAAATTTTACAAATTGTCACAGAAAACAATGGCATTGTTGAGGTTATCTCTTGGGGAAGATTCAGACTACTGAAAGAACTTGCCTCATTTTGTCGTCGGTGTGCATTTGACGCAGTGACGTGCGGAGCAAAATACGGGGTAGCCCATCATAGATACGCGGTATATGTTTGGTACATGACCTTTCATTCTAAGTCAAGTTTAAAAAAAAAGAATGAGGTTTGTCCGAACTAAACGCAAACAAGAAAACCGTAGATGCTTTTTAGCTTGCCTTACTTCTGTATATTTTATCTGCACAAGTGTCTGAGGTTTGTCCACATTTCATTTTAGACGGCAATAATTGTCAGTAGAAGATTATGGACAGAAAATGAGATGGAAGCGTGGGCTTTATTGTCTCTCTAGTGAGAAAAACGTTTTCTGAAACTGTTTTAACCCATTTAGCCCCGAGTCCCTGCAGCAGGAGATGGATTGACCATGATAATTCAAGGATAGTGCCAGATTAGCTTGGCGCCTTCAGGCGCCAAGCTAATCTGGCACTACCCTTGAATTATCATGGTCAATCCATCTCCTGCAACTGGTACATAGTCGTTAACCTCCACCTCCGAAATTTGAAATTTGAGAAATGGGACCTTGGGGCTAAAAGGGTTAAGTGTAGAGTGTCATGCGCACTTTTGCGCTGATATGGTTAAAAAAAAAAAGAAGCAAGCCGCCACATTCATTTAATTGCAGTGTTATGTGACTACCAGTATATGAAAGTGACAGCTTGGGAATGCAAGTGGCGAAGTTGCGTACAAATCAATGATACGTGTATGCTGGGAAAATAATCCATTTATCCCGGTCAGTGCCCGTTGACGGAAACTGTGTTTTTGCAATCTTCGTCAGTTCAACATCAACAAACCCTCGCTGTCCTAGGAACATGGCCACAAAGTGGTGCCAGCAAGAGATATAGATCCTCATGAGCCCCCGCAAATGCGGGGTCTCATGAGGATCTATACCTCTTGCAGTTGGGTGTGTTTCAATTTTCTCGGCTCTGAACTGGTTAAAAACCCGCATTTTATTTGATTACCACTATGTTGACAGTGACTGCTTGAGCATAGTGGCCAGGTTGTGTACAAATTAAGGATACATGTATGCTGGAGAAATAATTACATTAAAAAACAAGAAAGAAAAGAAATCGTCTACGTTTTGTAAAATCGTTTACTACATAGACATAGTTAATACATGTAGTTCACAAAGCCTGCAAAAATATGATGAATATAGACTAATCCCACCGCCAACACGTCACTACTCAACATTTAGGCTGTTGGAACCTAAAAAAGTTGTTCTGTTTTATTTGTTTTATAACATAGAATCAAGTTTTCTTTGGCATTGTTATGAGATGATTATGATATTCTGAAAGCTGTGATGTAATTTGCAAACTATTTCAGCAACGTTATTTAAATTTCAGATTTACACTGTTTTCAGCCTTTCCATTTACCCATGCTCAATATTTGATATCTTCAGGCACGTGGCTTCATCTAAGTCACTGAAATTGTTTCTGAATTGGCTGATATGGTGTTAACAGTTAAAGGCATTACGCTCTTCCCCAGCTTATGTGAGCATTATATTAAACGTCACTCTGTCCGAGGTCGGGACCGTGCCTAGGCTGAGGCGCAGCACATTTTAGCTTGTACACTCATGACGTCATGATTCTGAGAGCAATCTCGTTTAGGTGTGTGTTTTCAGTTTTCCGATTTTTCACAAAATGCCGGTGAAAGAACCGTGAGTTTGAACTACTTAATCAGGGAAGCAACCCTGACGTTTTAGCCTGGACCTCCAGGTGTTTTGCATGGGACTAGGTCTTTAATGACGTTTGTTCACAGGCAGAGGGTCTCGCGCCTATACGAAACATTTTCTTTGGTGAAACTAATCAGTAGTAAATTTCTGCTAGTAACTGGTGTAGGCAGATTTCTTCGCCTGTGGTTTGGGTATAAAGTGTTTGGTTCCAGTTTGGGCGGCGAGAGTTGTGCCGCCTGATGACGACGATGAAGGAGCAGCGTACGATCTCGATCCACATGGTGGCGCCACCGCTTCTGCTATCTCGGTATATTAAAAAATGAACACTGAAATCTCATGAAACAGTATATGTTCAGTACGACAACAGAAGGCAACTGAAGTGCCGTAAAAGCCTGTGTGCAACAATGTAGCCATTTTGTTCAAGTGGGGATTGATGTCAAATCACTGACTATGCCAGTAACTTCAGTTCAGTAAATGACATATTAACTCATTCAGTTGGAGACGTGCCGCCTCCGGATACGCGCCATAAGCCGCGTATCCGGAGGCGGCACGTCTCGAATGAGTCAGTTACACTGCACGTATGTAGAGTTTGTAAATTTTGACAGTTTAGTCTGGAGCCGTAAGGTCGATGATTGCATCAGTATCATCACATTATGTTGTAAAAGATTTTGATGTCAGATGGTAATTGATTCATTCACTGGAAGAGGACGTGGATTGTGTTTTTGAAATCATTGTAAATACAACGTACAAGATTCAAAGCGACAAGGATGCAAAGTGGTTTCAGCAAGAGGAATAGATCCTCATGAGCCCCCGCACACTGCGGGGGCTTTTGAGGATCTATTGCTCTCGCAGTGAAGGAGTTAACGTATTATGACAATTTATCTATGAAGCATTGTTGGGATGATTACTTGTTGTAATGTTACCTTGAACATGTGAAGCATCGTCGCACGACTCACTTTATGACCATTCTTTCGCTTTTGTTTTTCAGCGGGTTCATTTCCATCCCTCCGTATCTCCATGGGCTCAGTGTGAGGATGGTTTATCTGAAGGTAATTAACCTTCCTCCACTGGAGAGAGTTCACATGACTTTGCAATGATAACAATATTTTTCATATTTCCTCATGGTTAATAATTTTATTATATTGTATACATGTATACATCGTCACTTCCCTGGTGGGCCCACATGAACCCCTTCTGGCAACCGTGAAACGGCGCAAGCTTGCTTGGTTTGGCCACGTGACCCGACACAACACCTTGTCCATGACTATCCTCCAAGGCACTCTCGAAGGAAGTCGTCGGCGAGGTCGTCAGAGAAAGAGTTGGGTCGCAAACATAAAAGAATGGACCGAACTCGAGATGCCAGACTTGCTTGCCACCGCCCAAAATAGAACTCAGTGGAGAGCACTGTCTGTTGCTGCTGCCTTTCAGTCCCCCCAACGCCCAGTTCGGGCAAGGGACTGATGATGATGATGATACATGTATTAAATTTCTGTATGTGCCTATCACAACCAGTGCACCTAAAAAAAGCAACACTGACATAAACACGCTTTCAAAGAATAACAAAGACAAAGCGGCCCCTTGAAGGCCAAAAAAGCTAAGTATTTTCAGACGAGATCTTCATTTTTATACAAAAATATCGCAGAGTTTTTTTTTTCAAACTGAGCGCTTTACGGAAAGGTCCTGGTAAATCAAAGTGGCACAGTTGGAGTGCGCCTGAGTTGATCAGTGTTCAGGTCGTACTCCATAGGCAATAGATTTCCCTGTCCCCCATAACCCGCCCGTGAGGGCCGTCCATGTTCACCTCGGTGCGGTGGACGTTAAACCCGAACTAACCAACCAACATACGGAAATGGACATATTTACTTATCTTTTTTCGCAGGTTGTATTCCCACTTTGAAAGTTCGTTAGCTGTTTTTTCTTTGTTAATCTCAATCGCGTTCAGATGTCTTTGGTACAGAAATGGAGCATAATTTTTACCTCCCAGTTATCAACAGTCCAGTTTTCAGAGATGCATGTTTCTTAATAAAATACAACAGTTACAAACTAGTCAACATCTTAACCCATTTAACCCCACGGCCATATTTCCCGAATTTTGGAGGTGTTACAAAACGACTATGTACCAGTTGCAGAAGATGGACTAACCATGATAATTCAAGGGTAGTGCCAGATTAGATTGGCGCCTTCAGGCGCCAAGCTAATCTGGCACTACCCTTGAATTATCATGGTCAGTTCACCTCATGCTGTGTGGAGTCGGGGCTAAATGGGTTAAATTTTGCCCTTTACGTTGTTCAAAATGTGTCGGCAGGGCGCAGGGGTGCGGTCTGTTTACCCGCTTGTCTTTTTTTGTTTTAGAACAATAAAGTAACAGCCCAAGAAAGAAGTATTTTCTTGAAAAATAGTGACAGTTTTGTTCTTGATATTCCGAAACGTGCTATTTATGTGTCGGTAATTTGGTTGCGTTTTACACGCTTGAATTTCACTCCTTTGGTCTGCATGTTTTTCAGAACGTTTGACATTGCTGCAGCGGGAGAACGAGAGTCTGCGAAGTGGTTTTCGCTGTCTCGCGTGTCGTGATCGGGCCTTCAAGATTGTTCTGATTCCATGCCACCACGTTCTGTGCCCACGGTGTGCCGACACTGCGACTTGTCCAGTCTGCTTCTTCGCTATTGATGATCGCGTCAACATCTTCTTTCAGGACTGAGAGCTTGAGAACAGTAAGGTTTCGTTTGCAACGAACGACTCCCAACAACGATCGAGAGCAAAGTCACGGCGGATAAGCAGCTGTTACCATAGGCATAGACAACACTTCAGACATCTTCAAAAGGCATAGATCCTCATGAGCCCCCCGGCATGAATTCCTATTTCAGTTATGATTAGTTGGCGAGACCAATCACATTTCGCGTTGCACCTTCAATGTGCAACGCGAAACATGATTGGTCTTGCACATGTCATACAAATAGGGTTATCCCTTTAATTGTTACTGACGACACTGCTGAGTGGACAAAATTATACGTTTTTCCCAGAACGGAATTGTCAATAGTAGTACAATGGTTACTTCTGCGCCAATTCAAACATTCAGCTTTGAAAACTGCTTTCAGCCCGATGGCCTTTTGCGCATTGGGAGATCGATCCGAGATCATTTTGGCGTGGCAAAATATGCCAAATGTTGCAGGCAAAACTGACCCCGGATTGATCTAGCACAAGTTATTCTGGCGTATTACGCCGGTTTGACTGTAGAAGGGGCGATAACAGCATGTGGAAAACGGCGCTCCATACAAATCGCCTTGGCCCTGGTTTGTTTTACTCACCGATAATTTAATTTTTAATACTTTTCTTGTCAGGCTGTAGGTTAAAGAAAGATTAGATGGCGTCCTCTGCCAAGTTACTGATTGCAGGATGTATGCTAAATCATACTTGTTAAACAGCAGTGCCTGAATGTTTGGCTCGCTCCTGGTACTGGCACTACCCTTGAACTTTTGTAGGTGTTTTAGAGCTGACTGAGTTGTTTTGTTTGTTTTTTCAGCTCATAAAGTTTACGCCGTGTTTTGTTTTCAATCACATTTACCTGCAGCACGTTTGTTGCTATAGTGATGCACTGTGAAATCGCCATTACGCAAAGGCAGTGATACATCTTGTTATTACAAGGTATACCTTGTTATGTATTATTATAAACCAGATTTGCTATTTAACATGCAAGTGGTTGCAGATTGCGTTTCTAAATTCTTTGTTATTTCAGCACCAGAGAGCCCAATTCGTCATAGAAAATGGATGCAGAGTGTGGTTTGCAAGAGACATAGATCCTCAAGAGCCTCATGAAGATCCATGTCTCATGCAGCTGGATCGAGTTAATGTTTTCTTAACAGTGAAGCGGCTAAATCACAGTTTACACGTTGTTTTAGGTCGTTGATCGTTTAAAAAAAAAAAAAAAACCACCAGCACCTATACGATGCTTTTTTTCCTGTTGTGGTGCATCCAAAGATCACCAACATTTATATCGTGTACTTCTTGTTCTCAGATGGCAGCGCAAATTGCAGCACATCTCAGGTTTCAGCGCATTAATCTGTTTTTAAATAACAATTTACGCAGTATTGTTTTTAGTATTGTTTTACGGGACAATTCACTGCATGTATTCTAGATGAATTTGCATATAATGTAAAACTTTTACAATCATCTCGTGAGTGCACTTATTTTTCTTCTGAGTATTGTATTTTTGTGTACATCTTACTTATCATTTTACTAATTATATTGTTATATCCCAAGTTTGTTATACACAGAGCAATTTTATATACAAGAAGCGTGGTTGGGACTTCTGAAAAAGTGTTCTTATATCCGAACTTATTATATCCAAAGTCAACTATTCATTGTGGGAAAAGGTACAAAGTAAGTAGGATGCTAGTACTGATAAGGGAGAGAACTGCGTTATGGACCAATAATCATAGATCTAGTTGACCTACTGTCACACACACACACGCACACACACACACACACACACACACACACACACACACACACACACACACACACACACACACACACACACACACACACTGAGGGAGGGGGCTGGAAAGTAAGTGATATTTGCTTTGTTCACCATGTGTTGTATTATATATTTTAGTTAACTAAATTATTGAACACAGACCAGATTTTCAATACAATTTCTTACATTCCAACCAGCATTCCATTCGCAGTCCAGGAAAACCACATTCATTTGCTTTCGGTTTAAAATCAAATATGTTTTGTTGCCTTTTATCTCTATTGGCATGAAAACTGCTTTATCAATATATCGATAACGAAAACATTCTCATACGGCATCATCATTTAATCCTTTGGCTGTCGGTAGCGCTTTTAACCGTTACCGAAAACCAAAGGGTTGATTTTCAAAGATAAATCTTGTGACCATGTGCCGAGTTACAATAAACATTGCAGACGAGGTGTCGACGGCACTTTTGCCCTGTGAAGGTATAAGGCAGCGAGTCCATTTATGTGAAAAGCAAGATTTTCACTGTATTGCAATGGAAATCTCGCTTTTCACAAACATGGACTTTTTGTGTTTTGCTCTTAATATGGCAGACATGATTCATGATTCTGACACAGCAGATGGTATCTGAAATAGCAGGCAACGACCACTATGGTCACGGTTCGGACATCTTTGTAGTAAAGACGTGTTTGTTTCTTTGTTTTGTTTTGTTTTGATATTAAAAAAAAAAGACCGGTTTTAGACTCTGTATCAACAAAACATGCTGTACTGTGCACAGTAACAGTAGACCATGATATCAGAATGGATTCTCGTTATTAAAAAAAAAAAAACAACACAAAATCAGCGTTTCAATTTTCGTATTTATCTTTATCTTACGTGTGTTGTGTCATGCTTAAAAAAGTCTTTTTCAGATTCTGTGGAAAAAGACTTATATTTTACGTGCTGATATCCTGCGTTTAAACTTTCCTTTAACTCATTCGAGACGAACGGCATCCGGATACGCGGCTGAAGCCGCGTATCCGGATGCCGTTCGTCTCGAATGAGTAAGAACTTTACAGATATAATGCACACTAGCACTCTGACAGACAGGTGGACAGATCTACAATGTGACAGGTGGACAGACAGACGGACGGATAAACACAGACAAGTAGGCCAGTCAAGCAGACATGATCGCAAACAAACCAAGAGTTGCGTCAAACCGAAAGTTAAGTAGAAAATGAATACGGCTGCATACAGTGAAAGTTAAGTAGAAAATGAATACGGCTGCATACAGTGCAGACGAGTTCATCTTTTACTTAACTTTTGTTGTGAAACTGGTGTGTTGATCACTGCGGTCGGGCTGTGATCATGATGAAGTGATACATCAGGGCCGGATCCTGGGGCAGGTGGTGGGGGCGGGGGCAGTGGTTTCATTTTGGCGAGTGGTGAGAGTCTTTACACACACTTATCCAACCCCCCCCACCCCTCTCCCCCCCCCCCCCGCCCCCACCCCGCCTCGTTTGATTTTTCGGGAACTGGAAGCTAGGTCTAGCGTCGGGGAGGCAGTGTATAGGCTGTTTGACATCGGAGCGCACAACCTTTCCAAAAATATCTCCGCAGAGTTCTATAGCACTTTAAGAACAGATATCATTGAGTGCCAGTTGACCTAATATGGAATAGTTGTATTGGACTCCTATTAGTTGCCGTTTTCCCTGTACAATCGTACAATTTTGATGAAAAGAAAAAAAAAAAAAAAAAAAAAAAAAACCAAAACAAATTTCAATAACCTATAGAGAGCCCCGGCAATTTCCGTACCGAGGTATAGCACGCGGACTTCATGTATGCTTGACCAATTCACGTGAAAATGGATCTTTTTATCCTGGGCTTAATATATCCGAGGCACATTCAGGGATGTAAAATTAGTCATTTCATGAAAACATTCCGAATTTTCACGACGGTAACACAATACTGATACATTGTTCGAGTTTCTTATAAGTAAGTCGTGTTAGGTCAACTGTCACTGAATAATATTTGTTCTAAGATTGGTATAATAAAGTGGGTCCTTTAAAAAAAAGCGGATACTCATTCAGCCCGACGGCCGTATTTCTCAAATTTTGGAGGTGTTATCTAATGACTATGCACAGCAGCAGGAAATGGATCGACCATGATAATTTAAGGGCAGTGCCAGATTAGCTTGGCGCCGATAGGCGCCAAGCTAATCTGGCACAGCCCTTAAATTATCATGGTCGACCCATCTCATGCTGTAGTGCGTCAGGCTGAATGGGCTAAGGGGATATATGTGGGAAAACGTTATGCGCTACGATGTCAAACGACCTATAACCTTTTTATAAAATATTGTGTCTTGTCTTAATACATTCGAGACGTGGCGTAAACGGATACGAGACAAAAAGCCGCGTCTCCGTAAACAGCACGTTCGAAATGATTAATCTATTTTTAACATGTCTTTTGATCGCTTGTATACACTGTCTATTGGATTTTCTTTACAGCGGCCGGGTCACAGCAAACACGACGAAACTGAAGAGGTACGGGATTATGCCTTTGACTGTTTGCAAATATGGATTTTTGTTGTTGTTTTTTTTAGAGCCCATGACCCTGAACCCCCCACCTATCCTCTCCAACCAGATCCGCCCCTGCTGTGTGTAATACACCGAAATGAAAGGAGGATTAACATATCACAACTAGCCAGGTCTCAGTTTGATAGAAACAACCAAACAAGAAAACATTTACAATTCTGACTATACTGAACAGATCATGACATTTCAAGTATGTTTGATTAGCACCACCGTTGAACCTACACTATCAGTACATCTCCGAAAACCGGCAGTGACGTAGAACAGATTATTCGATTTAGCCCTGACACACACAACATTATCGACATCGACCATGATGGTTCAAAAGTGGTGCCAGAATAACTTTGCGCATACAGGCGCTACATTATTGTGACACCATTATTGAACTATCACAGTCGATCTATCTCTTGAACTGGCATACAGAGGGCAGCTCATAGATTTGAGAATTTTGCAACGTAGGAAGGAAAGTGCTACTTGTATCGGTCATGGGCTCTAACCACAGACTTGGGTCGAGAGACGCGTGTAGAGTATCGGTCTCTTCTTCAGTGTCAAGAAGAGACCGATCCTCCACATGCGCCTCTCCCGGGAGCGGATCCAGAGTGTCTGAACGGGAGGGGGGGAGGGGCACAAGGACCCCCCCCCCATGTGCATGTTTTCTGAACTGCATCAGTTTTAGGACACCAATCTAAATAAACATACAACTAGACTAAATCCAGACCAAAAAGGTGGCTGGTAAGCAAGTATACTACAAAGAACATCTCTATAAAGAAACTGAGAAACACACTTAGAGCAATTACAACTGAGTTGGTTGCAATTCTTTTTTTGGCGTGTTTCTTTCTTTTCGGGGATTTTCTTTTTCAAATATACTATTGTGTTATTGTTGTTTTCTAAGCGTGTTTGTTTGTTGGGGGGTGGGGGTGTTTCATCACACTTGTAGTTTTCAGAGCTGAACATTTTTATTTGTTGAAAGATGACTTTAATTTAAAATTTTTTTTTTTTTTTTACTCAGGACACAACACCGCTGTAAGCATGTCTTCTTAATGAGGGTCTGTCCTCCTCCCCGCCTCCACAAAAACTCTAACAAAACGATGTAAACGGGCACATCTGATTATATTATGGTGCTAATTTTCTGACGCACACACACACAAAAAGAGTTGTACTTGGAGTTTCCGCAGGAGCAAACATGTGCGTGTCAAAAACACTATACTCCCATTTATCATCTCCTCCGTATGAGGAATACCATAGCCATACACTACACTGACCCTGCATTATTGGAGAACCTTGATACTGCGCTATCCGCCCAATAACCTCCTCCACAGGTGGAACGTATATATGCAGATGTCCCATGACGCTTACCTCTTACGTGGATGGCGATGTTTAAGGATTATTTAGTGTTCAGAATTAACACACTTTACACTTCCCATCTGCTGACATGTCAGTTGAGGTGTCAATGACTACAGCGATGCTCTGATGGGCAATTGTGCGTGTCTACTAACACTATCTCAAAAGACAAGTTACTTAATATGTCCGTCTTGATGAAATTTGGAGATTAGCAGTCGCCTAGGCAAACCCATCACCACTATCAAACGACTCTATCATGGTCACTGGTCCTTTCAACAGGTGCCATAAGCACCTCTTCTTGCGGCAGGCGAGCGCTTACCCCCAGGGGAGACAGCACAGCTAACTTCTCGCTGTCTGATTGGATAATTGCCTCAACGGGTGTCTGCAATCCGCCTTAGACTTAAACACAGACTATGATAACTGCCTCGTATGATGATACAATAACGTTGCTATCGCACAGAACAGTGTAATGCTTTCCGTGTGCCCCTGCGACAGAAGGGGCACATGAACCTCTATATTGTCTGAGGGACTGACTTTGCTGGGCCGAGATAACTCCACCGTTGCCGGTCCCAAGCCCGGATGAGAAAGGAAGAGGGAAAACCTACGCCAAAACTGCTAGTCCTCGATCACTTTTAGTGCCAGTGGGACAGTAAACTGGAACAAAGCTGGGCAGAGATCAGCCGTGACGGTATACTAACTTTCCGGCCGATGGGGTGGGCCAACACGGTCAGCGGTTTATTGCTAGAAGGCCGCCTCAGTCTGAGGATGCAATGAGGGCTGTATCGCTTAGCGAAAGCTACTGCTTTTTTATGAGCCGCTTTGAGTGCAGGGGCACATGACGCTCTGTCTGGGTGAATTATTGTGAAGCGGCGCAGGTCTGCAGTGACGAATGAAGATATGTGACTAGTCCCCTGACCACACAAAAGAATGTCCACAACCAGCTGACGAGGGTGGGGTGGGGGGTGGGGGGGGGGACGTACCCCCCTAGCCCCCCTCCCAATGGATCCGCCACGGTCTCCAGCAAAGCATGTGACCCTAATACTGAATCATTTTTAATTTTGCACCGTTGACAGAATGACAAAATTGTATTTTACGTTGCTATAAAACAGAGCATGGAATTACTCGTACTAAAAAAAGAGGAAAACCCCTTTTCACCAGGGGGGTTCGGGGGCATGCCCCCCCGGAAAAATTTTGCAAATTTACATTAAAATTTGTGCAATCTGGTGCATTTTAGATAAACTGAGCAGTTTGACCACCTAAAAATCTTGCTTTTTTTTCTTATTTTTTGGGTGCACTTTTTATTTTTTGTGTCAAAGGTTTAAAAGTTATACTAAAACTTAAAGTATTCAACAGAATATATCCAAATGCTTATTCAAAATACATCTGAATGTCTTTCCATTTTTCATATTTGAGTTTAATTATATAATATATATACTTTCTTTAATAATCTCTGATTAATCAGCTGTAAATATGGATTCCTTTTCTCTCTTATTTAATACTATGTACCATGGTCACTGAACTGGAGAAAGGTTATAGAGATTTTTCAACATAATTTCATCAAACTTTACTGGAAAAAAATACATTGTAATAAATTTATTCACCATCAAGAGTAATATTTCCAATGGCACTGCTTTTAGCTTGCTTGTGTTTCGCTGTTGACACGTGAGCATCAAGAGCTACGCGGCCGCGTAGTTAATATCAAACTCTGCGCAGTTCCCGGCAATACGCCTGCCCACAGGCCGCTAACTTGCGAATACACTGAGCGCGGAGCTCGTCGCTTACGCTTTTCTCGAGCCAAGTCCATCTCCAAATATTCTTGGCTCCAGAATCGTCTATTCTGTCTCCGCGTTTAAGTATTTTCTCTTCGCCATATTTTGACCAGACTACGACTACCACTGAAGACCGGAGGCGACCTGTGCGAGCTAAAGCTAACGCCTCGCTCAATTTTGAATACGCGATTTGGGGATATCCGCCACGGATAAAGATCGCGAAAGACGGTATTGGAATAGTGACTTTACGATCTTGTTTTCGGCGGAAATTTTTATTTTCGGCGGAATGGCAGCTTCATTTAAGCGGAAATCCGCCAAAAAGAGGAAAATTCCATGCTCTGATAAAATTGATAGTGATTAGGTGCTCAGTATTTTCATTTGTCCATTGCGTGCACTGACGGGATTTCAACCCCTTGGTGGACAGTTTAGACGAATTTGGCGCTGATCACATAGCCAGGAGGACCATTTTTGTTGTTTACAGTCCCCCCACCCACCCCCCCACCCGGGTCTGCCCTGGGGGACTTGGGTGGGGTTAACTGCTTTTTAGTTCCCAGGGTCACCCTGGTCAGCCCCACAGGGTGGGTTTTCCCCTCTATTCTGGGGCATGTGTTTCTGTCTACCCTTGGTCCATTCACCTGTATTTTCCTTTTTTTTATACTCTCCCTACTGTCTGCGCTGCCTGTACCTCTTGATATTGGATGTGTGTTGCTAAATGGTCTTGGCTTTATTTAGGCCCCATGTCGTAGGTTTATTTAACGTATTGGACCGGTTGGCGACATACATTTAATATTCTGTTTAGTTTTTTTTTCCACACGCAGTGCAGACACGTCCTGAGAAAGTCTTGTTGCTGTCGGGACGTTAAGCATTGTACAATCAACAATCATGTTGTTTACAGTTTCTCTGGACTCCCTCTAGGGTTGCAGAGTATACTGCCTACAACGTGACATTGAACTGCACAGTGCGTATTTCATGCCCACATTACTACCTATGAATCAAGACTAGCGATTGCATTTAGTTGATAATTGCGCCTGACCGCGATTGTCATCATATCAGTTTGACTCGAGCAACGCCAAGACGACTGAACAGCATTATAGCATTTTGACTTGATACCAATTACAATGAATTGCCAGGTCTGTAAACAGTGCAAAGTAGATTTATTGTTATGTGGAGGAGTTAAAATGTCATTTACCGCCACAAAAATCTGAACGCTTTCCTGTGGAAACAGGCAGGAAAAGGACACCTTGCAGGACAGTCATGCGCATACGTACAGGAAGTGGTCGACTTAGTTCAGGTGTATACAATTCGCTCTCGTTTAAAACACAGGTGATTTTCTGTATTTTGGGAATTGAAATTACCTCCTACTGTACAAAAAAGGTTCGTAGAATACACTTCATTAATATATTTACTTGCTTTGTTCCGAGCGATAAAAAACATAACATTTTATATCATACTACGTATGAGTAGCTGCTTGAACAAAATTAAGGGGAATTCCCGTTGTCGCTGAATCAAGTGGTGTGTAGAAAATGACGGGAAGGTAACTAATCTAAAGAAAAACCCTTGTAATCGCTTGGTTCTGATTTGTTTTGTCGAAGGTTGGAAGCAGAGTTTGATTAATTCAAAGAAAGAAGTTCGGACTTGTTCAGAATCGACTAGCACAACAGCGGTAGTGATTCACGGGGGTGTCATACCGGCACTTATTCGCCCTCGTTTAAAACACAGGTGATTCAGTTCTGTATTTTGGGAACTAAAATTACCTCCTACTGTACAAAAAAAGGTTCGTAGAATACACTTCATTAATATATTTACTTGCATTCTTCCGAGCGATAAAAAACATAACATTTTATATCATACGTAGGAGTAGCTGCTTGAACAATATTAAGGGGAATTGCCATTGCCAATGAATTAAGTGGTGTGTAGAAAATGGCGGGAAGGTAACTAATCTAAAGAAAAACGCTTGTAATCGCTTGGTTCTGATTTGTTTTGTCGTAGGTTGGAAGCAGAGTTTGATTAATTCAAAGAAAGAGTTCGGTCTTATTCAGAATCGAATAGCACAACAGCGGTAGTGATTCACGGGGACAACAAAATGACTAAATTGCTGGAGTTACTGCGGCTCACTGTTCAATTTCTCCTCTGATTGAATAAAACAGATGCAGATAGGAAATTCGATAGTTAGTAGGCCTACAAACTAGCAACCATCTAGAGGCTGATAATTTGTTCAAGTTTAAATCCTTCCTTGCCAGCGGACGCAAAATCATGTTCTTGAAATCAGGGCAAATTCAACTTGACACCATAATTGAACCCAACAGTCAATCCACGGACATGAATAGGGCAAGCAAGCAACAAAGCACCTCATGAGTCTCCGCATCTGCTGGAAGCCTTGAGGTCCTTTGACTCCTTCAGTTGAGTGGCATTATAATTTTTCCCCGGCAGTTAACAGAGACAAAGAAGTTGAGAGAGAGAGAGAGAGAGAGAGAGAGAGAGAGAGAGAGAGAGAGAGAGAGAGAGAGAGAGAGAGAGAGAGAGAGAGAGAGAGAGAGAGAGAGAGAGAGAGAATCTAACTTACTCACATGTCTGTTGCACGTACACGGCTTATAAAACAACAGTATCATTGCAGCGTGAACACTTCGTGACCTGCATTTCTGAGGACACGAAAAATTCCAGCTACCGACCGATTTCTGAGGAACAGCGACCAGGTAAGAAAACGACCATTCTCAGAACTTCACTTGAAAGTAGGAAGAGAAATAAGCATAGGTCTTCGTCAACAGAATTTACACAACAACTAAACTCGTTCGCGGCCTCCCGCATCCGGATGCGGCTGGCCGCGAATGAGTTAACCCTCTTGTGCATGCAGTACAGTTCAGGCCAGTCAAGATGAAAAAACCCATACCGCTCCACTAGTCCACCCGTCAGAAGTCTACGGGCAGTATAGCAGACTGGTTATACGCTGGAGAAAGCGAAAATGACACTAGAATCCCCCCCCCCCCCACCACACACACATACTTATCTCTTCCAGTCCGCATGACAAGTCCCCATTCCTCAGGAAATTCCTCCATGCATGTTTAATGAGCCTCGATCTGACGCCCAAACTGAGTAGAAAGGAATTCCCCCTGCAGCCAATGGCAAGCCGTAAAAACGGGTCACATGACTCATTTCCCGCCCAAAAAAAAAGAGCCAAATTTAGACCTCAGAATACGATTTTTGTTGGTTTTGCTGGAATGGCTTTTTCGGCCAGACGTAAACGATATGGGGGGTCACGTACATCATTTTGTTCATTGAAACTTGCTATTTTTAGGCATATCTTCAGTTTTTGCCTAACACTGGCGGTGACGGTTAATTTTTACCTGCAATATAGGTGTACTTTAAGAACGAAAATCACACACAAAATGCATGTAAATTATTAATCGCATTTCGATTCGTAATCCATCAGTTCAACCATGAATCGAATGCAACCCGTTAATTTGACAACAGTCTCTCCGTTTCTTTGTTCTATGCGGTTATTCAACCTACCCGATTTGCATGTTGACAACGTCAGTGAAGGCGGTCACATTCTCGCCAAGTTTGTTCTCATCAAATGTGAGAAATTGTTCCAGGCAACATAAATATGCAGACTGGCTTTTTGTGCGTCCAGTTAATTCATTGCGAACTTCTGAGAGTCCGTTTTTAACCAGTACATGCTTCCTGAAACGTGTACCCCTAAAGTAGTAAACAGAATGAAGCTTGAAGTCATATTCGTACGCAGATCGAAAGCAGACGAAAAGTAAAAAAAAAAAATCAACAAAGGATTTTTTCAGTTTTTTTTTCATAAAGATAAATGTCTTTATATTTTGAATGTATAAATGTGTTTTTTAAATTATTAGGATGTATGCTCGCTGCATCCAAAAACAAGAAATGAGAATCACTCATGCATGATGGTTTGTGTCAACAGTTCAGGCTGCTGCTTACATCTGTTTACTGTATTGTCTGCCTCAAACAGACTTGTGCACCAGCAAGTGTGCCAAAGAACAGGCATGATAGATCAAATTTCTGTAATGGACTAATACATTAAAAAAAATTTTTTTGTTTGCTGCGACTGGGAAGGTGCGGGGGGGGGGGGGGGGGGGGGGGTGGGTGTGTTGAGGTGAAGGAGCAGACACAGACTTTGTTTAACCCTTATCATTCGGAAATACACCAGTGTTTGAAATAAGTTTTGACTAAAATAGTTCAAGGGTAGTGCCAGAATAGCTTTTCACATGAGGCACCAAGCTGTTCTGGCACCACCCTTGAACTAAAATCATTGGTCTATATCCTTATCTGTAAGTACTGTAATGTAGCTTGCATCGCAGGGTACAAAGTTGAAGCTATTTAAAGTTTTAGTCTCAGGATGACATGGGTTAAGACAGGAACCGTTTCTTTGTATTTGGGTTTAGTTTATGCCAGGAACATTTTCTTTGTATTAGGAGCGCATACTGACTGCCTCAAGAAACACGAATTACTGATGCAAGCTGGTTGGTGTCATATCAGTACAGACTGCGAATGCTACATGACTGCTTTACTGGTATCATTAGGAGACTTCTCCATCACATTGCCACATCTTTATGCTGTATTGTCCGTCTTGAACGAACCTGTGTGCCTGCGACTGCGAGGGTGCCATGGAACAGGCATGATAAAAAAAAATATCTATTTGTACGTTTTTTTTGTGGGTCTGCAACTTGCTGTATGACTGACACTAACCAGTAAGTTGGTCAACCTTTAATGTACGTTACCCTGAAATACAATGAATGGCAACTTTGCAAGACAAAGGTTAGCATTTTCTGTGTAGGTTTTGTTGACACTTCTAATGAACTTTGACATCTAGATCAGTTTGAAAACTTGTGGAAAGTGAACACTCCTACTGAACTGTAGAAAAATACAGAGATCAATAAATGCGCATGGTGCTCATGTGGCCAGATGCTATACATTTACATCTGTTATTGCAAGGTAGAGTTCTTTTTCTGATCTTCATGTGTTGCAGTACAGGGCTGCATTAGATTAGAAGTTTGTAGCTCTACATTACTGTTTGACATTCTAATGGATCAGTTCAGGGGCAGCAGCGTGTATCATTGTGGTACAGTGTGTACATTTGTATACCCTACCACCCATGCCAAGCTATCTTTTGCTCACATACTATAGCAAAGCTTAACTGTGGTCATCCATCAGGCATCCGCCTGCATTCAAGCGATATACTGGCACCACCTTTTGAAATAACATGGTTGATCTATCTCCTAATATGTAATGTATACTTCATGAGACAATATACAAATTTAAACAATTTCAGTCTCGGAATTTAATGGGTTAAGAACCCTGCTGCAGTCTATGTTGCAAATGCTTCACGTTTTAAATGCACATTATATGAACATGTTTAAAAGTACAGTTCACATTTGCGGTGATACTGACAGACACGTTAGGTCCTTGTAACTATACGTTTGGCTAATGAGCATACCAGTCATCCTGCATAATACATGACAAAGAGGTAATTCTATCCAGCAAAGACGTGTATTCTCATGAATCCCAGTGCTGCAGAGGCTGAATATGAACTGTATCTCTTGCAGATGAACGTTTCACCTGTAGAACCTCTGTGATCTTGGAACCCTACCGACCGTCAGAAGCATGTGTACTGTGATATACTGTTCAAAGATTGTAGGGTATTTACTGGAAATGTCACAAATTCTTGAAGTAGGAACAATTTATTGCTTTGTTGTTTTCTAGGTCTACAGCCCTTTGTCAATGGTAGAGGGTGCCTTGATGTCATTTTCACCTACTAAAGCCAGCAGAGGGAGAGAACAATGACATTGTGACACCATGGGTCAACTCGTGAAAAAGGTTTGTATTTGTAGCAGTCTATTACTATAAGTATGCAATGCCTATCGAAAAAGTCCACACTTAGTGTTCACATTGGAACAGGTATTTTCCAAGTGTCTTGTTTTGCAACAGGGTGTTGAGAGCGTAGTGTCTGTAATTTCTATGCAACCTTCTCATGATGCTGGCCTGTTTTTGTTCTTTTAAAACTGCGTTGTAAGTCACTACGGAACATTCAAGCTAGGGCGATCGAACATTACACATCGACTAATCTTACATGGTACTGCATGTGTGGCCGATGTGTTGCATGCTTACAGTAGTAGTCTTACGGTAGCAAACATCAAAAACTGTAACAAATTTGTTTTTGTCTTGGAGAATTTTCTGTGCAAAATGATTGTGTCATTGAAAATATATGCTGACTCGGGGGAAAAAATACAAATCAGCATGAAGCAACAGCAGACATTGACCAAAGACCTGTATACACATAATGGATAGATTAGTAACCTAATAGTGTTAAATTTGCTGCTAAAAGTTACACCGGCAGCAAATGTGTTTTACTGTGTCAAAGGTGAAGCAGAAGACATTTTCTTGTAGCCCTGTCACTGAATCATGTGTGAGTTTTTTTGTGGTAATATCCCATTGTGAGAAGATGAGTCGCTGAGAGACGTAAGAGTGAAAGCTTCTTTTTAAAAAAAATCCAGGCATCTTTTAGATAAGGCTGTACATCACAGTACAAATAAGCCTTAAAAAAGAAGAAGCATCCAGTCCTTTAGGAACGCAGAGTCCGTGATGACATGAACTCCATCCCACCATACTCCAGCCCAACCTGCCCTTCTCCTCTTTCTTGTGTATGAGTGCAGCTTTAATTGCCGTCAGTAATGCTGTACTTATCCGTATCTTGTTCAAAGTATATGATGGACGGTAAAGCTTTTGGGACATGTTTTTGTTTGTTTGTTATGCTGTCCATTCGGATGAGGAACTGTTGTAATTATAACGAAAGCCTGAGTTATGTCATTGATTAGCCATGCCGCTATTATAAATTTTAACCAAATTTTCTTGTCCGAAAGTCCAGACGGCATTGCCACATGCGGGCTATTTAAAGAAAAATGTCACGTCATGAACAACAGTAAAAAGAAAACAAATTTTGTTTTCACTAACCCCTTCTTTTTCATTTTGTGAGCACTATTTGTCACTCTTGCCAAACTTGACTACGTACATTGTGTGGATGTTAGTGGAGGAGGGGTGAAGACGGGTCACGGCTGTAATGATTTTCTATAGGTAAAGGTTGTAACATAAGAGCAGAGATTGTCTACTTTTTTCAGATATCTTTTGAGCCATGCATTATTCTGGAAAACAGCAAGAATGAAAGATGATTATTTTATTTTACAGTCTGTTTGGAAAATGCCATAGAAGGTATACTTTACTTAAGAAGGTAAGAGGTAACTTGAAGTTGACGAAGTGCATGTCAGATAATTGAAATTTCTCCGTATGTGTTTGTCATCCAGATTTTCTACTGGTTGAAAATGAACTGTGTGATTTTTATTCACATTATCTCATCACATTTTTCAGGTAGGGTGGTGGTGGGGGGGGGGGGGTGTGGGTGGGGGGGGGTGTGTGTGTGTGTGGGGGGGGGGGGGGTTGGGGACTTTCTTCACAGGATTATTGTGTCAACCTTCGCATGTGGATACTCCCTACTGTGATGAGCACGAGTTCAGGGGCCAGTTGCATGAGCGAGCTTAAAGCGATCTGCACCATAGCAGGCTTTCATTGCTAAAGTTTGTAGATACAACGGGTTATCAGTGTTGTCTTACCTAAACTAAGACTTTTCTACCATTCTTGTCACAATCCATGTGAGTTGGCACACGCATCAGAGATTGCCCACTGCCTCTTGGGCATAACATTTCAACCCCTGATGGGGTACACTGTTCAGTGTTTAAACTGTACATGGTGTACACTCTTTTGTGTTAATTTATAATGAGATGTGCCAAGTCTCGATTGTGGACCTTGATGCCAACTGTCTCAACATAATGACCGGTTCACAGCAGGTTCATTGGACACTGGTGTAAGCTTTTATAGAATTTATACAGGACCGTTAGCACCATATGCACTTTTACATAAATTAGTTTACCCTATAAACAGTTTAAAACCGGTCTGTGTACTATAATGACATCTTCAGCCTTTAATTATGTCTTACAATATAATGCTGGGTACACAGGGTACACTGTCCTATGTTAAAGTGTACACTCTCCTGTGTTAATTTATGTCAAGCATTTTAATCTCACTTCTTACGAGAGCGCCCACGCAGCATGCACTTGTATCATGTTTAGACTTTGATAAGCTTGATATAAATTAACACAGGACAGTGTACACTTTGTACGAACAGAGTACCCCATGTACAATTTACCACAGGACAGTGTACCCGAGGTATAATGTACTAAAAGTATAAATTATAACCGTGACTTATTCAGCTATACTAAGCACATTTATAAGGAATATCTATATTACTAATCCTCTACTGCCTGGAGTAGGTCGCTTTAAAATTCCTGTGCAAGCCGCCAAGCAAGGTGATCCGTTACAGCTTGTGCGTGCTTGTTTTAAGCCTGCTCATGCAACTGAGGCCTTGATGTATCAGACTGTCGGCAGCTTAGTGGAACGCGGGTGCTGTTACAGAAAGGCGGGATCGGATACCTACCTGCTGATTGGAAGCCGCTAAATGTGGACTATTATGTTGCCAACTACAAGCTACACGTGTACCGACTGCAGTGATGGGCTTGAGGTACAGAACAAACATTTTTAGCAGAAATTAGACTTAGAGCCGCACAGTTTTCGACCAAGCCACATTTCTAATACCATTGAATACCGGTACACAACTAAGGCAGTAAAAAGCCGTGGTTTCAGTTAATATACATTACAGTAAATATACAGAGGACTCTAGTTTGAGTGGTAAATCTTATGCAGTTCTGCAGGATCGCTGTACAGTTTAGAAAAGGAGTGGAGGTTGGGGGCAGCTTGAATTGGCACCTCTGGGTGTTTGGATGCTTTGTCACTGACCTTGCTATGAGGACCACCGTACAGTTTAGGAGATGGATCGACTACTAAGCTCGGACGGGCCGTGTAGTGCTGGCATTTCTGAGTGGCTGTATATCATGTACCGCCCATGAATTAGCTGTAACATTTGGTCAGTTATTTTAGTATTCCCTTGTTGTATGCCAGGCTCAGTTTGGAAATTTATATTGTTTTTATTGGGGGGGGGGGGGGGAGGGGGTACGTACGGAGGAGGGGGGTGGGGTGGTGTTTATTTACTGTTTGTTGGTTATGTGGCTGTATTATTGTCTGAGTTGTTAAAAGCATGGTTGTTGGGGCAGCATTTGGTCTGTACTACTGACCATAGCGTGTGTGTATGTGTGTGTGTTTTGTTTTCTATTTTGTTTTTGGTGGTGGGGTGGGGGTGGGGGTGGGGGGGGGGTATAGTTTTAGCTGCAAACTTTATGACAAAGACTGTTTCTTCGCATATTTCAAGACAACACAGTGGAACTCAGGGTGTGTACAGTCTGCTTCCAGAAAGAAGTCGCATATGCAGGCTGGTTGGTGTCTACAGTATGGCAGGAGAAATGCTTACGCTGCCAAAAAACAGCTTCCTGGCTTCTTTGTCTCTTCAGTCTTTGTCATATTGAACTGGCCTGAAAGCCTGCAAGTGTGCCTGGGACTAGGCATTATAGAAAAATATCTGTCGTAAGTGTTGGTTTTTTTTTTTTGTTTGGCTTATGTGCGATAGCAAAAGTGAGTCTATGTAATAAGCCATCCGTTGTCTGTCCAGCGTTTATTGCCTTCATTGAACTCAGAAGGATCAGCACTGTTCGACATCTGCTAACTGTTGAAGTTACCAAAACACTTGTTACCTCCCTTGTGCTGTCCCGAATAGACTATTGCAATTCTCTTTTGTCCGGTGTTCCGCAAAATCTTCTTGATCAAATCCAGAGAGTCATGAACTGTGCTGCACGTCTGATTTTTCGAGTACCGAAACGTGAACACATTATGCTTCTACTAGCTGATTTGCACTGGCTGCCAGTTTCATACAGAATTCAGTATAAAGTCTGTGTTATTTGTTTCAACATCATCTCTGGTTCTGCCCCTCCTTACTTATCTGATCTTGTCCAGCTGTATACACCGTCCCGCTCACTACGCTCTGCTTCAGACACTCGTGTTTTCCGTATCCCTAGACGTAATAAGGTCACTCAAGGTCATCGTGCATTTTCGTATTTTGGTCCCATTACATGGAACGCTCTCCCAGCTGATGTGCGTCACTCGTCATCTCTTTCCATTTTCAAATCCAAGCTTAAAACTCACCTTTTTTCTGTTGCATATACGTAAGACCATTTTGTCTGCCGGCTCATCATGTGTGTGTGTGTGTGTGTGTGTGTGTGTGTGTGTGTGTGTGTGTGTGTGTGTGTGAGTTTTCTGCTCCTTGTAAATCAATGTATTTTTGTTGTTGTTGTTGTAATGTTTTGTTGTTGTTGTTGTTGTTGTAATGTATGTGCTTGTTTGTATTTTGCTTCACTGTTTCATTACTGTGATTGTAAAGCGCCTAGAGCACCTTGGTGATTAGGCGCTATACAAATTACGTTTATTATTATTATTATTATTGTAAATTTTAATGTGGACATTTTCTCGGAGGCTATTCAAACCTCCGACTTCAAAATTGGCTTAACGGTACCTTGGGGCAACACCTTTCTAAACATACCAATTTCAATGACCTCTCTCAAGGGCAAGGTCATAGGGGATGGGGGTCCAGAAAGGGGTAAAAAATAGCCATATTTTGACACAAATTGTTTCTCCTCAAATACTGTTTTCAACTTCAGACCCAAACTTGTTACAGAGATACTGGATGGTAAGAGTACTAAGACCTTTGTATGCATATTAATTTGAATGACTCCTCGTAAAGCTGTCTTATAATTATGTGAAAAATATGTGAAAAATATCGGTTTTTGATAGAACTGTAGTTTTTGGCACACGTGTGAAGCAAAAGTGTGTCTATGTTCTGGCAAGTGGTCATCCATATGTCCACAGCCGTCGTCCGTAGTAAACTTTAACATTGGCATTTTCTCGGAGACTATTCAAGCAACTGTCTTCAAACTTGGCCCAAGGATACTTCGTGGCAAGACCTTTCTAAACATACCAATTTGAGTGACCTCCCTCAAGGTCACAGGAGATCAGGAAATAGGTAAAAAATAATAGTCATATTTTGACAAAATTTTCATTTCTCAAATACTATTGACAACTTCACACACAAATAAACATACCTGCTAGTAAGTCCTTTCTATGCGTACTAATTTGGTTGACCCCTCGGAAAGGTCAGGGTTACAAGAGATCAGGAAATAGGTAAAAAATAGTCATATTTTGACAACAACAATGCTGTCTTTTCTCAAACGCTATTCCCAACTTCAAACCCAAACCTGGCACACAGACGCTTGATGGTATGGTCTTCCTATGCACAGGGTTCATTTTTGGAGCGCCCCCTGCACCTTTGGTGCATAATTTCCCCAAAAGACCCAGAACATTTTGAGGTGAGGGGTCAATGACCCATAGGTTTCAGTAGGCAGTGGGTCCTTTTTTCATGTGTTCCTAAAAGGGTGGGGGGCCCACCCATATCTTTTTTTCTTCCCCTCCCCCCAAGCTCCTGCTTATCGATATTTCTGTGGCTGGCGAGAAGATGCCCACATACACCCCCACCCCCCTAGCTTTTCAACAAACAATGATGTTTTTTTCTCAAACACTATTCTCAACTTCAAACCCAAACTTGGCACAGAGATACTTCATGGTAAGGTCTTACTATGCACAGGGTTCATACCCCACCCCCTAGCTTTTCAATATTTCAGCAGTTGGTGACAAGGTGTCCACACACTGAGCCCCCCTGTGCAGTAAGTGGGAAGGTGCTCTCACACGTTTGGCTCATCCCATTTAAGAAACGACCCATTGGATTTGTACTCAATTTTCAGAATGAACCCTGTATACGTGCTGAATTGGATGTCACATTGGAATGGTCATAGGTTGCAAGTAAATGATGTGTAAAATATCTGTTATTTTTAGTTTTTATCCAAAAACATTTTTCTCCCAAAATCTTTTCTCCTTCTGGAAACCAAAAGATTTAATTAAAAAAGTAAATTGCTATTTTATTTCTTCAAAAACTTTTTTCTCCCAAAATTTATTCTCTCAAAATATTGGGGTGAGGGGATACGTCAAGGAATACTCTGGCTACCCCTACTTTTCATGGTACACCCCCCCCCTTGCCCCCTCCTCTCCCCCCCCCCCCCATAAACACTGGTTAAAACACAGCTGCTAATGTTTATTGTGCTGTATTTCATATATTTCATTTTTGGGTGAGAACCACACATCATCTGCCGCATTACTCTGCTGTCAGCAACCATGGCACATACTTATGAGTTCTGAAGAGATGATTTACAGCTTGTGTACAGGTAAGATTTACTAGAGAGCTTAATTGTGTTTTCATTGAGCGTAACTAATAGGATTGTTTATTGAAAATGAAACACACTGGATTCAAGTTGTTGCTGCAGCAAAAAATGAATCCACCAGTGTTTTAAGATATGGTAAGTAATGAGACAATATCAGTTGAGCTATATTTTGCACGTGACCATTTCAGATCTCTTCAAGAAATTTTACTAAATTATTATAAGAAGGCACATTCCTGCCGGCAGGTACACTGACACTGACAATCATGCTGAAGAGGTCAACATTGCTACCTGTCCTCATGTATATACCCAACATGAATACACCAGAGAGCATACCATAATGCCTTCACCTAGGTGTGAATCAACTCGGTGTACAGTTGAGCTGCATCTGTCAGGGCCGGATCCAGGGGGGGGGGGGCAGGGGCCCCCCTCGACCCCAAATTTGTTAAAATGCTATAACAAAGTCCCTTTTTGGGGTTGTTTGGCTCCCCCCTCTCCTCCCTCGTCGTTTGTTATGTGGGCGAATGTCCAAGATCCAGGCCCTGGAAAGAAGTAAATGATGTCCCCCCCCCCCCCCTATGATTTCTTGGCGCCCGGAAACTACGTCGCCCTTCCCCCCCCCCCACCACTGTTTGATTTTTTTGCCCTCGCGGAAAGAAGATCTTGCGTGGTGGAGGCCCTTTGTATCAGGATCAAGGTCCCAATCAAGAAGTGGGCCCCCCCTCCCCACATAGGAAAGTGATCCGGCCCTGTCTGTTCAGAGTGTTTAGTTGGATGGAGTCAAGCCTGTGTGGATTAATACTTGGTGGAAGTTTTGTTTTGTGGATTCACACTGAGTAATTTACATCAAAATAAGAGTTAAATCACAGCATCACATAACTGTTGATTTATGCCTGTGACAGTGGATTTCTGTCAAGTAGATGCCAGCTGGGCAGATTTATGCCTAAATATAGCAAGGCTGATCCTTTCAATAGCACTAGCTTGTTATGTCAAACCTTACAAATAGTGTGCATGCTGCACATATTGACACAGGATACGCATCATGTAGAGTGTGTTATTTGGAAGACCTGTCACGTTGCGTATGTCACGCATCAGATATAACACACTTAGTGGCTGTGTGTTATGAGTTCCTATGTTTTTTTTTACTTTTCAGTCAAATCACACTTATAACTTGCTCACTGGTACACGTGCCACAGAAAAAGTAAGTGCATAATGTGCCAATGGTCGTCCGACTGCCATGCACGGTAAATTTTGACATTGGCATTTTCTCGAACACTATTCATTGACTTCGTTGCTACGCCACTGGCCCAAATTTTAAAAAAACGTTGGCCCAATGATACTTTGGGCAAGACATTTCTAAACATACCAATGTTAGTGACCAACTCTTAAAGTTTAAGTTCACAGATAAATCGGGAAATAGTTAATCCAAAATTATTTTGTGGTTCATGTGTGATAGCAACAGTCTACAACAGTTAGTACTGGACTAGTGGCTGTCCGTCTGTTGTCTGAGTTCTGTCGTCCGTAGTAAACTAAAACATTGACATTTACTTGGAGACTATTCAAACCGCAGTCATTACTTTCATTTTTTTGGTACTCTGTAGGAAAAATCTATGCACCAATTTGACAATGTTAGTGTGAGCTTATGTAAAGTCAATCAGATGTTGGTCAGTGAAGAATGAGGGGGTAGGTACGCAGCAGCTGTTTCAGGTGCTGACCTTGTGTTAGAAGTTATGCATATTATGACATAAGTGCTATCTCTTGACTGAATGCCTTTTTTCTCGTGGCAGATGTTGGTGGTGTCTGACAGTGCAAAGTTACCCAGAGTCTGACAAACACGTGGACTATGTCAAGCACATACAGGTCTATGCAGGGATGGATTACAGTCACAGGCATGGGATGACCATTGAGTAATTCACAAATTGGTCATCTTAACCACAGTAGTTGTAAATAGCACCAAGGTAGATCAGATCTTCGAATCCAACGTGCAGCTGAGTTAATGTTATTTGGAGTCTTCTACAGAAAATCCTACCTTTAAAGATTCCCAAGACAGATTGTTTCTGATTATCATCAGCCAATTATTTTAGCCATGGTTAGAAAACAAAACAAACAAACATGTTGTCTACCCCAAAGCCAAGTCAGACGGTCTTTCACAGCATTTTCGATCTCACCCCATGGAATGTGCAACAGGATGCATCGCCTGTGAGAGTTACATGAATGCAGCCTCTTTAGAAATTAAAATGTTGGGCAATAACTGAAGAACATTCCTACTACAGCTTTTATGGGCGATGTTTTATGTATTTTTGTGTAGGAAAATCTAAATAACATGACTCGACGATATGTTTGTTTTTCAGATGTGACCTGCCTTGGTGCTATTTACTACTAACCATGTTGAGAGGTGACCAACTACACAACGATCATCATGTGCTTGTGTTACAGTGCCTTCCTTTCCTATGCATGATGTACGGTCCGTCCGTTAACAGCCATATAAACTATAAAGGAAATCTCACAACAGCAAAATAAGAATAGCAAAGCCCTTGTGGCTCGCATCTATAACCAATCCACATAATTAGCCTGACTTTATGACCTCGGCCTCTCCGACAGGTCACGGAAATGAAGAAGTGTTAAGGTTGATATTTCTCCTAGCAAAAGCAATGAATTATAAAATTTTAACTTGTTTGTCACCCCCCCCCCCCAATCGTGATCTTTGTGAAGGGCTAACTAAATTAGTATGCAAAGAAAGGGGTTTATCACAATTTACTTTTGATTGAAAAGTTTGCAAACACACTGATGAAAACTAAAGTTCTAAACAAACGAAACATTTGTCACACATTTGCCAACTTTCCCTGGGATCATTCACATTAAGTATGTCTGAAAAAAGTTTGGTGAATTAGCACGAAGCAGGGTTCATTTTTAGCATGCGCCCTGCACTATTAGCGTATCATTTTCCAAAATGATCCATAACCTTTTGAGGTTAGGGTCTCCCAGTCCCCACCATACCCCTGCTTTTCAATATTTTGGCGGATGTTGAGAAAATACTGGCACACATGATTGTTGGTGAAGGTGCAGGGTTCCAAGCATATCTTACTCTTAGGTTTATTTTGCTCATTGGACCAGTTGGCTACGTAATTCAGTGTTCTGTTTTTTTTTTCACAAGCAGGGCAGGCATGTGCTGAGGAAGGCTCGTTCTTGTCATGACATTAAGCAGTATACTAGCCTACTTTGTTCGTTTCAAAATAACCATGCCCTTTCTCAGCTTACTCGGTGACAAATGATGTTGGTGGAAGTTGACCTTTGATATGACAGCAAAAGTCAAAGTGTAGCATTTTATTTTTTAAAACATGACTTGTCTATGAAGTTATTTATAGTGAACATGTTAATATGAAAACAATAACAATGCGCATTATCTCATGAAAAAATAAGCAGTTTGCGTAAACTTTCACCAGATGGAATTCTCTCTACAGTCATGTGTTCATGCAGAGCAGTTTCTCAGCCCTGAGGGACTGTTTTTAACCGTTCTGCTTTCCCCACTTGACAGTTTTCATAAAAAACCATTGTGTATCATGGTTTATATCAAACTTTGCCTGTAGATATTCTTTGTTCTCGCACACTTCTAGGAAAAGGACATTTTTTAATTGTTAAAAATAGCACGGGAAAAACATCTGGCATTCTGGCCAATCATTGAAGTCAAATGAATCAATGTTTCAAACCAGGTCTGTAGAGAGACTAACAATGTACAAACAAGCAATCAAATACATGCGTGTTGTGTATGTAAATACTGTGCAACAAAAAGCAAAAATGAAGGGGGGGGGGGGGATTAAGACTTCATTCACCTGTAATCACTGATAATTTTGAAATGGGCAAATTTACGTTATGAATAAGCCATGCCACTGGTTTATATTTCCCCAACATTGTTTTTGTTGTGCAGGTCATGTGGCCATGAATATGGCGTTGGGGGGGGGGGGGGGGGGTACCATGGTAAAAGTCACATGCAGGTTATTTCATTGAAAATTGTTTCCATTTTGTTTAGATTTGTGTTATGTTCAAATGTTCTATTGTTAAGACTGGTTGTCTTGTGTCAAATAGTTACGTTGCAGTTTACAGGCAACTAATCATCATTTTTGGGTTCACATGCGAAGTGAAAGTGAGTGTGTAATGGGCCATACGTCATCAGTCTGGCATCTGCTGTCAGTGCTAAACTTTAACACTGGCATTTTCTCACAGACTATTCAAGCCGCAGACTTCAAACTTGGCCCAAAGATTGTGGCGAGACCTTTCAAGTCTAAACAGTGACTTCTCTCAAACATCAAGGTCACAAGGGGACCAGATAAGGGTTACACAATAGCCATATTTTGACACAAATTGTCTCATCAAATACTATTTTCAACTTCAAACCCAAATTTGATACAGAGATACCTGAGGGTCTTACCTTTCCATTCATACTAATTGCCAGTTAAGCCGCCTGGGAAAGTTCACGGGTCACAAGAGGTCGGCAATGTGTGCAAATGTCAGTTTTTGATAGAATTGTAGTTCTTATCAAAGTTTTGCCAACTTTTTATTCACATTTGGCTCAAAGGTATCTAATCATAAGTCCTTTCTATGTATGGGGTGGTGTGGGGTCACTTGCCGGCAGGTTTGAGCGATCCCCAGCTCCGTTTCTGAGTGACTGTTTGCATTGTGTAGGGGGTTGTATTTTGGATTACTGCATCATGATGCTCGAAGCTCCCCTTTGGTGGACATTTCTTGCCTCCGTTCAACTTCGTCTTCTAGCACTGGCCGTGCTATTTTCAACAAGGTTAGAGTCACAGTGCGGCATTCGGCGCCATTGCTATCGCCCGGTGCCAGCGCGCTGCCTGTCAGTGGGTGAACCAGATGAGCGTTCTGTCCATGTACCTATAACGTACAATCGCGCTCAACTGCTGGCTGCCATACCGTCACGCTTAACAAAAACCTTGACCTCTCGACTGCGCTCGTTTGAAATCGGGTGTCGGGCTACCGCGCAAGCGATATAAACGCAAAGTGAGAGAGAACAATAAATTAAATATCATGTGTTTGAATGCTCAGTCCTGCCGACAAAAAACTGCTGACATCCCTGATTTGATTGTAGAAAATAGACTTGATGTTTTGATGCTCACAGAAAGCTGGCTGTATCAGTCCACAAGGTCACGATGCATACATTTGCGCCATGACCCCTCCAGGCTATGAGTGTCACTCATTCCCTCGCTTGGGCTCGAGAGGAGGGGGGATTGCCTTTATCGTCAGAGCCTGTTTGTCATCTTGTGTATCCTTCAGACCCATGAACTTTTCCTCCTTTGAATGTGTGGAAATGAAGATGAATGTAAAACAGATGTCGGCCTCGTGTGTGTGTCTCTATCGCCCGCCACCAAGTAAACGCAACAAACTGTCCAGCGCTATCTTCCTTCGGGAATTCCCGGAACTGTTGTCCGAGTTTACTTGCAGCAGTGCCGATGTTTCTGTATTTGGAGACTTCAATTTCCATTTTGATGATTATTCTGATGGACAAGTGAACTGCCTAAAGACTGTGCTCAGTGACCATGGCCTGTCGCAGCTCGTGACTGTCCCCACACACCGTCACGGCCATACTTTAGACTGGGTGGTAGTGCGCAGTGAAAACAGTCTCGTATCCATTTCGGGTGTACGAGAATACCCGGACCTGTCGGACCACTACGCTGTGTTGTGTAAAGTGGCTATTGCCAGGCCACCCCCACCCACACGGCTTGTGACGTCACGAAAACTTGGAGCCATAGATTCTGCAGTTTTCCAACCCGACGTAAAAGTGTTTGCCGCTGATGTAAGTAGCCGGACCTCTGATCTGCTCGATAATCTGGTGGACCTGTACAATGACGGCCTTCGACAAGTGTTGGACCGTCTCTGACAACGAGGCGTGTCAGGGACTGTCCGTCTGCCCCCTGGCTGTCTGAGGATGTGAGAGATGCACGGCGTGAGAGGAGGCCTGCCGAGCGTCAGTGGAGAAAGCACAAACTGACCTTGTACAGACAGATATACACGTGTAAAAGAAATGCGGCCTCTCAGCGCCTAAATGCTGCCAGACATCATGGACAAGCTCGACTCGGCTGCCTCTTCCAGCAAACTGTTCTTCTCGGTGTCAAATGAACTGCTGGGAAAACCCAAGTCTACTGCTCTTCCTTCTGATGTCCCTTCTTCTGAACTGCCGCAGACATTTTGTGATTTTTTTCACTGACAAAATCAAACTGCTGCGTGAGAACTTAGATGCTAAGCAGTGCGATCCACCCGTTTTTACTGTTTATGGTGGTCCATGTTTTGCAAAGTTCAAATCTGTTACAGAAAGCGACATTACTGCCATAATTGCAAAGTCTCCAACAAAAAGTTGCATGTTGGATCCTGTTCCGACTTGTTTTCAAAAGCAGTGCATCAGCGATCTTGCACCGTTGATTGCTGCTATTGTAAACAAGTCTCTGCCAACCGGAACTGTTCCAAAATCTTTCAAACAGGCTGTTGTTACCCCGTTGCTAAAAAAAAAAAAAAAAACAGGCTTGGACAAAAATACCATAAAAATTACAGACCTGTATCCAACCTACCATTCATTTCTAAGGTACTGGAGAAAGTTGTCTTACAACAGCTCCTGCAACACTTAGAGATGAATGGTCTGTTGGAAGTGTATCAGTCCACCTATAGGAAAGGCCACAGCGTGGAGACAGCAGTACTGAGTGTTCTAAATGACTTGCTTTGTAAAGCAGATGAGAGACTTGTCTCCCTTGTGGCCCTGTTGGATCTCAGCGCTGCTTTCGATACGCTGGACCATTCCATTCTCATGAAGAGGCTTGAAATCACTTTTGGCCTGCGTGAAACGGTTCTCTCTTGGTTTGAATCTTACGTTTCCGATCGGTACCAGTTTGTAGGTGTAAAAGACAGTGTCTCTAGACCTTCCATTCTGGAGTTTGGAGTGCCTCAGGGCTCTGTCTTAGGCCCTGTATTTTTTACGTTGTATTCACAACCGCTGTCAGATGTCATTTCCAGCCATCAGTGTTCTTATCATAAGTATGCAGATGACACCGAAATCTCTCAGAGTAGTCCACCTGGGGAATTTCAGTCTGTTGAAACTGGCATCAAGTCTTGTGTTGACGATGTCACGACATGGATGGACAGTAACAAACTTATGTTAAACCCAGAAAAAACAGAGTTACTACCCGTTGGCTCAGCATCCCGGCTTCAACAAATTAACACTGAGTCTCTACGCATAGATGACACTGATATTCCATTTCAGTCTTCGGTCAAATATCTTGGTGTCAAGCTCGATAAGGCTTTGAGTATGCAGGATCACGTCGGTGAAATCTGTCGTGGTGCTACATACTCTCTGAGACGCATCGCATCTGTCCGACACAGTCTTTCTGAATCTGCCACTGCAAAGTTAGTGAATGCTTTAGTCACGAGCCGTCTTGACTACTGCAATTCCGCCTCTGCTTTTTGGACTTCCATCTGAGCAGATTAGCCGCCTTCAGCGAGTTCAAAATAATACCGCAAGGCTTGTGAAGCGCAGGCGAAAACGAGACCACGTAACCCCCATACTGAAAGACCTTCACTGGCTTCCAATCCAATCCCGCATACAATTTAAGATTGCGACCCTTGCATACCGCCACTTTGATGGCAGCCTTCCGTCATACCTTTCCCAGTCTGATCACTTACCAGCCCTCTCGCTCACTACGTTCATCGGGAGAGAAACTTCTCAAAGTTCCAAAGTACCATCTCAAATCTGCCGGTGAACGCTCTTTCAGATGTACTGCTCCTTTAATTTGGAATTCCTTACCGACTGAGCTAAGAAATGCCTCCCCCCTTACGCAGTTCAAAGCAAAGTTAAAAACTCACCTTTTCTCGTAGACTTTCGTGTGATCTCTACGGTTTCCTGTACACCCCCCCCCCCCTGCAGACTCTGTGTGTGTGTGTGTGTGTTTGTGTGCGTGTGTGTGCGTGTGTCTGTCTTTTTCGCCAGCGCATTGAGTTATATTATAAATATGAGAAATGCGCCATATAAATACCATGTATTATTATTATTTATTATTATATTAATTTAGTACTCCCCTCACTAAGGTCAAGGGTCTTCGTGGGGGTGGGGGGGGGGGGGGGGGGTGAGGTCCAGAAATACTAGTAAGAAAAAAATAACCATATTTTCACATAAGCTGTAGTTTTGCTCAAATACTATTTTCAACTTCAAACCCAAACTTGGCATTGAGATACCTGACGGTAAGGCCTTTTATGCATGTGAATTTGAATGACTCCTTAGAAAGGTCAAGGTCACAAGAGGTTGGCAAGTGTGTGAAAATTCCAGTTTTTGATAGAATTGTAGTTTTCATCGAAGTTTTTGCAAACTTTTCAGTAGAGTTTTTGGCATAAAGGTAGCTGATGATAAAACCGTACTTGGCATACTAATTGAGTGGACCCCTAACAGAGGTCAAGGGTCATGGACGGTTGACAGATTTGTGAAAAATGCATACATTTTGCTGGTACAAAAGCCAACCCTTATGTTGAGACACTTGAACACTTTCTCAATCCGAGGGGCCATTGACTTGTTGCAACAGTCAAGGTCACACTTATTATGTGGATTGGTCTTTACATTTCTTGTTTACTTATGTGCTGCACAACAGAAGGGCACTTGAAAAAGGAATCAAAGTAGCCATCGGATTTAAGTCAGGGAATTAGTCATCTATAAAACCAAAACAGATTTGCCAGAAAGCATCATCCTTTGCCTGTAACGGGACATCTGTTTACCAGTACTCATTGTAGCTTCCGTTTCATAAAACTGTTTTTAAATTTGGAAGCCAATAAAAAACATTTCTGCCTGTTCTCAGGTTCCTGACATATCATTAAACAAAGTTTTCGCTTGGCTTTTGCATTTGACTTGTGTTTTCATTCTGTGCTATACCGACTACACTGTAAGAGTATAAGTCAAAAGCTGTTTTTAAATCAGTACATTTGAAATAGAAATTTTGTCCACAATTTTTCAGCATGTCCCTTGTATTTTGTGGATACACATGGGTCACAACATTCTAATAAAGTTCATTATTAATTTCAAATGTGTATGTATATTTATAGTGCACCAATGACTCACCAGTAACTCTGGAAATGTAAAAATGAAACTGTATTGTCAGCTGTAGCACATTGCATCAGTAACTCTGTCAATTTTTGCATATTTTCTGATCTGACTCTGGGTTGGCTGGTGATTTTGAATGTAATCAGGATTGTTTTTACTTCCAAGAGAAATTCTGCTTTGTTGCAGTGATAATGATGGGACGCTTGACCATGATTATCACAAGATGAACGAAAACAACACATGATTGATTTTCACATAAATTGACTTGCCACAGGACCCAAACACCATACCCATTACTCCCAATCTCACTTGTGACCCACACAACACAACCAATGGTGTGTAGGCCAGTGTCGTGGATAATCAGTGGCATAACTCTTTTTTTTTTGGTAAATTATAAACCTTTCATGTTCAAATCTCAATAGCCCTATTTTTGGGCACAGTATAGGATGTGTCTGTCTTTATAAAAAAAATAAATAATGAATGAATTCTTCTTGTGTACTGTAAGTCCTGCGCAATTGAGAATACAGAGCTATTTTATAGTGTTTGAGGAATTTTGTTTTCTCCTAATTTCTTAGTTATGTCGTTGGAGATCAGAAGATGACATGGAATAAATTTAATAAACTTGAAGCTCAGAATGTCAGTGTGCCTTAGCGCATGGAATGACAAGGTCTGATTTGACATCGGAGAGTACAACAAATTTACACAAATATTAAAAAAAAAAAAAATCTGAATATTTGACAATATATTGAACTGAAAAATGTGCACGTATTCAATTGCCGATTGAATTATTACAAAAATAAGCAAAAATTATCTGAAACTAGGCCTTTAACCTCAGGCCTCCACGAAGCTAGACCTTGCTTTCTTTTCCAGAGGCCGAAAAATCAAACGACGGGGTGGAGGGGGGGGGGGGGGGAGGGTAGCCGCTAGACTTTGCTTCCTGCGGCGGCCGAAAGATCAAACAACGGGGGGCGGATGGGGGAAGGGGGGGGGGGGGGTGGTTAGCCGCTAGACCTTGCTTCCTGCGGCCGAGAGATCAAACAACGGGAGGGGGTGGGGGGGAGGAGGGGGGGGGGGGGTAAGTCACGACGCCTTGATTTCAGGGACCGAAAAATCGGCAAATACAGTGCGCGTCTGCCCACCTATAGTCCAGCAGCTTTTCGCAATTTCTGCAGACTAAGTAGTTCGTCAAAAGAGTAACAATGGTTTGCAGGTACGAAACGAAAGTACTAATGCCATATAGTTTATGCATGGCAACAATATTTGTCCTTAGGATGGAGACATTTTTGTAGAAGTGTTTTTCGAAAGCTATTTTTCGATGTGAGGGAACCAGTCCTCGTACATCGCCCGGATAAGGTGCAAGACATTTTTTTGTGCATAACATTGAAAATTTCAAGCATACAAGTTACAAGTTTATTCCCGGCAGTGAGTAAATTAAAATCATCAGCAAGTAAACATGCATACATATATACGATAAATTTAATAAGTTTAAAAGTATTATTTTTAATGCGGTAAGCATAGTCGCGTCGCTAGTTTCAAAATGGCGGTCAGCGAGAAGCCTTCTAAAGAAGTCAATCAGACGCCGCGCACGGTTGATGAAGCTTTACTTTGCTCCTGAATTGAAACAGAGATTATTATCGATTTGAACATCTTATCAACGTCAAATACGTTATTTTTCCTGGTCTTGAAAACAGCCTTTTCCACAGAACTCGGTCTTTTGTGGGAGGAAAGCATATCGAAAGTAAACTCCCTTTGTGCATGTTGTGCAATGTGTCTGCCGACCATCTTCAACATTCTTTGGCCGGATACAACATGCATGTTGTTCGTCTGTTTTTCAGCCTAACGGCTCTAAGTGCGGGTCTGCTCTTTTTTTTAAATTTATTTTATTAGTGGAGATGGGATTTTTAACTGGTCAAGCACACTCGTATCCGACTCAGTGGTCTTAAGCACAAGCCAGGCAGAGTGAAATCCATCTCCGAACCGTTTCCATCAAAATCACCATGTTCAGCTAAACACCTAAATATAAAATTTTAGTTTTTGCAACCAATTCAACCAATCCGCACTCAAGTACTCACAAGGACTCTTATGATTAAGCTTTATCAGGACTGCATGAGACACAATACAGATAGTAGCCCTCTCTATTATATTACATGTTTTATTTATTTATTTTTTATTGATTCATGTATGTATTCACTTACATATTTATTTATTATTTATCCTTTTAATTATGGATGGAAGGAATTCCTTGATGCACATGATCACTATAGTGGTATGGTAGTGGTCACCAAGGAGAGGAAATTTGTTTTCAATATGCATACATCTGTGCATATTCATAATCTATCCTTTACTTAACATGCATATTTATAGGTCCCAGGTATCCCCAACTTATTTTATTAATTTATTATTTTTTTGTTTGTTTGTTTGTTTGTGATGTATGTTTGCACATACACATCAGCATAAAATGATTGATTGTACATTGTTTAACGTCCCGACAGCAACAAGACTTTCTCAGGACGTGCCTGCACTGCTTGTGAAAAAACCCAAACTAAACAGAATATTGAATGTATGTCGCCAGCTGGTCTAATACACTAAATAAACCTAACTAGACCCTTTAGCAACACACATCCAATATCAAGAGCTACAAGCAGTGCAGACAGTAGGAAGAGTTTAAAAAAGGTAAATACTGGTGAATGTACCAAGGGTAGACAGAAACACACGCCCATGAATAGAGGGGAAAACCCACCCTGTGGGGCTGACCAGGGTCACCCTGGGAACTAAAAAGTAGTTAACCCCGCCCAAGTCCCCCAGGGTAGACCTGGGTGGGTATGAGAACATACATATACACATATATGATGTGAACATAACATATGGTAATAGGTGCATACCACCCGCTCCCCACCCCACATACAAAACCACAGAACAAACCTGTGCATGTTCATAATATATCCTTTACTTGGTATTCATATGTCCTAGTTATTTAAATTTATTATTTATTTTTATTTGTTTGAAAAGTAGGTTTTGTTCATATGCTGATGTTCACATACACATATATGGTAATACTGCCCACTCCCAACCCCACTCCACAACCAGAGAACACCCACCAAACGACACTTACATCTGTGCATGTTCATAATCTATCCTTTACTGAGCATTCATATGTCCCAGGTATCTTGACTTACTTTATCTTTTTTTATTTAACCGCCATGAGATGGCATTGGTCGCCTGCTCGACATTAAACCCAAATAAGTATATATTTAAATTATTTATTTATTTTGTTTGCTTGTAATGAAGGTTTTGTACATACACATCAGCAAACAATGATTGATTGATTGTACATTGCTTAACGTCCCGACAGCAACAAGGCTTTCTCAGGACGTGCCTGCACTGCTTGTGAAAAAAAAAAAACTAAACAGAAAATTGAATGTATGTCGCCAGCCGGTCAAATACGTTAAATAAACCTACAACATGGGGCCTAAATAAAGCTAAGACTGTCTAGCAACACACATCCAACATCAAGAGCTACAGGCAGTGCAGACAGTTGGGAGAGTTTTAAAAAAGACAAATACAGGTGAATGGACCAAGGGTAGACAGAAACACATGCCCCAGAATAGACAGGAAACCCACCCTGTGGGGCTGACCAGGGTGACCCTGGGAACTAAAAAGTACCTAACCCCACCCAAGTCCCCCAGGGCAGACCCGGGTGGGGGCATCAGCAAACAAGAAAATATACACATATATAGATGGTAATAGGTGCCATACTGCCTGCTCCCAACCCTTACCTAAATACACACATAACACCGCAGAACACCTACCAAAAGAAGGACATACACATCTGTGTATGTTCATAATTTTTAATCTATCCTTTACCTAGCATGCATATGTCCCAGGTACCTTAGACTTACTTTATCTTATTTATTTAAATTATTTATTTATTTTGTTTGTTTTGTTTTGTTTGTTTGTAATGTAGGTTTTGTACATACACATCAGCATACAGCTCAAGAACATACACCATGGTGCCCCTGTGCATGTGGCCACCAGTACTATTCTGTCAGATCTGTCACACCCAGCCAATCATCTCTTCGAGCTTCTGCCCTCTGGCCGGCGGTTTCGTGCTTTTAAAGCCAGAACCTCTCGATTCAGATGCAATTTTTTTCCCAGAAGCTGTCCTCAATACATCACCATGCACGGAACAACGTGATTCAGTCCATGATTTGTGACATATGACTGATTTGTGTTTAATATTGTGTTTATCTATCTTTTAGTGCTGTATATAGGATGATCGCCAACTAAGTGTATGACATGATGAATGCCCTACAAGTGAGGACATATTTTACTGTCGCCATGCCACACAAAAATCCTTGTAACGCTTTACTTGGTGAATAAATGTCTTATGTCTTATACACGTACATGGTAATAGGTGCAGTATCACTCGCTCCCAACCCCAATCCAGTTACACACACAAAACCGCAGAACATCCACCAATGTACATCTGTGCATGATCATAATCTATACTTTACTTAGCATTCTTATGTCCCAGGTATCTTTGACTTACTTTATCTTATTTATTTAACTGCCATGAGATGGCCGTAGTCTACCGCGCGGCGTTAAACCCAAATAACTATTTATTAAAATTATTAATTTATGTTTGTTTGTAATGAAGGTTTTGTACATACACGGTAATAGGTGCCATACCGCCCCACTTTCAACCCCAGCCCACATACAAAACCACAGAATACCCACAAAAGACATGCACAATTGTATACTGATGGGCATTAGTGGACTGTAAAATCTATATATAGAGACTTCAGGTTAAGCAAGTGGCTTGTATTGACTGCCTGTGTTTTAGCTGCCCACCTACAAATTTCATGTGTCCAGTTAACCACACTGCACATGCAGCCATCAGTTCTGTGAAAAGTACTGTTGGCCTCATGCACAGGGGCACCAAAACTTAGAGATAAGGCCACACCTGATAACAATAACAGTACTAATAATAATATGCCTACCCAGCCACTAGTTCTGTAAACAGCACCTTTTTAAACAGTACCAGTGGCCAAATGCACACATACATCATGGATGTTGCTACCACTGATCACTTCAAACAATAGGCTGACCAGTTCACATTTTGATACAAACGTACCGTGAACTAGCCTGCACATGCAGTCATCAGTTCTGTAAATAGTACTGGTGGCCACATGCACAGCGGCACCAAACTTAAAGGTGAGGCCAAAACTGCCACCTCAAACAAAACCAAACGCTACCTACACACACATATCAATGATACAGTCAACCTCTGTGTGCGTTAGGGGGAACACGCTTAAAGTATGTGACTGTAAATCTTACAGCGAAATGTCAAAACCAGTAAGAAGATAATGTAACAGCAACAAGTACATGTATTTTGTAAACCACTCAAAACATGACAACTCATCGAGTCTAATGGTGTTATGAATGGGTGATGGAAACACTGAAAAAAATAGTACGTGTACATTATAAAGTATGTGCCTCCTTCCCCCCCCCCTCCCATAACTAGCTGTTTATCATAAAACATAGATATCTCATTCATTTGATCACTTGACTGATTTATTAAATCATCTCTGTGTCACCTTTCTCCGTTTTCTTTGTCGTTTTAATCCCAATATGTCAGTGCTAATGTCAGCTGCTAAGAATCCTTGCAGCGAACTGCAAATGTCTATATGCAGACAAACTGCAAATAACACAGCAGCAAAATAAGTTCCTCTTTTGTGCAGTAGGCTACTGCTAGCAAGATAGGGTTCAATTTTAAACAAAGCATTGCATGAACTTCCAAGCGTGTTCACATTGTACTGTGTATTTTTTTTTCCAGTGTGAAGTGTACTGTACCATCAGTGATCACTGAGACTGCAAAATTGGCACTGGCAGTGATCGCACATCACAACATAGCTTGTCAGTGCAACTGATTAAAATAAATGTTACTGCTGCATAAAATAATTAATCAAGTTCCGAAACTTTGCTCAGCCATGACAGTTAAAACCAAGTGGTGTGGCACTCTTTTTCTTTTACAGAATGCAGCATAGGTTTTGAAGATAGCGTTTGTGTTGTGGGTTACGTTTTGTTTTGGTGCTGTGTTGTCGAAATGAAATGGGCAAAGCGATGGTAAAGTGAATGGAAATAAACGTGACAAACCTTTATCAAGCCGTAAAAATGCACACAGCAACTTGACACGTTTGCTTTTTTTTTAAACAATGAACAAGCTTATGTAGAACAAATAAAAAAGAACCCGTCGGCACACAGAAATTCACGTCCGCAGAGGTCGTGGCGTCACGTGATGTTTTGATCACGTGATTTTGGGATACCTTATTGTTGCGAAACGATATTAATTTTGCGTTCAAGGCAAGCGTTTTCGTAATTGTTTCTTCTCTTAATATATCTAAGTGTGAAATATTACTTTAAAAAATGAAATCCTTTTAAGTGACATATAGTGCATACTACCACTGAATACAGGAACAATGAGACCCGTGTAAACTACTGATCCCCTGTAAACATGGCCGCGAAGGTCCTGGTTTCGTCTGCAGCCATACTGGAAACAAAATGTGCTACAGAAAAATGTCTCCATCCTCCGGCGGTTTAAAACGAGTGCGCACTGCTTTTATTCATACTAGACTTCATTTTGATATACCCAAACCTTTGTTACTCTCTAGAAAATCACTATCTCGTAAACGGCTGATCGTCTATGAAGGGCAGCTGCTAGACTACTAGGTTTACTGCGCAGCGCGGCGCACTCGGCCACCAGTGCGGGTCGGGGACACAGCCTGCACGTCATATCCTGTCCGCGGTGTTACACCGGTGCTCTGCTCGCTTTGCTACCCACAATGTTTTTTTTCCCGCGGAGACGCCTTTTTAATTTCGCGGACGATTTCTTCTTCTTCGCGGAATCCCGCGGACAATTCCCATGCCTGATAACTCAGAGACATAGTTATATGTGTCTCTGTCACTTACTGTGGCCTTTTCACTGAAACAGCCCTACAGTTTATAACACCAAGTAGTGCATGCAATTGAGTTTAAAAAAAAAAAAGTGTACGTAATCACTTTTTCTTTTTTAAATAAAAAAAAACCCCATGATTTTCAAGTGCTATTAGATCTTACAATGAGAGGATATACACAAAATAAGTGCATTGAACCAAATAAAATAATTACTGAAATATCTGAACTCGTACTGTATGCTGAGGTATGTATGCATGATATGTGTGGCGTGGCGAGAGATGTGAAATGATTGAAAGTGTTTAACAGTTTAGTCAAATGAAGATGCCAACAGTAGTGTCTATGACTTGCATGGTATACCATACTAAAAAGTAGTTCCTCATGGATGGCTGATGGCGCAGTGGGTATTTCTCTGTGGCAGTGTGGCATTTTGTTCAGTCGGTATGTTCTGTGTAAAAATTACATTTTCCCACACAAAACATAGATGCATGGTGTTCGTGATTAATTCTAGTTTTGAACATAGTTTTTTTTCCTCCCTCACATCTGTTTCTGCTGCATAATTGTTCAAATCTTAAAATGACTAATACATTTGGACACTGTTGAACATTATAAACAAAATAATATATGAACCTTCAAAATTGAACCACTCGTTGCGGAAATATTCCTCCTTATGCTAGGTTACCTCTGCTTGTCCTCGGCTAACCATTTCAGATTTCACGGGGTGAAGAATATGCTTGTCAAAGAATAAATACCACCTGAACATCCACATGTCACCTACCTACATGCAGCCAAATATCTCCTCGTATACATTTTACTTTGAATTGTGCTCGAGGATCTGAGTCCACAAGAGAAACTAAATGAATGCAAGGTACCCCTATTCACAGTCTCGTAAAGGGTGTCGGTGGTATCAGTACGCAACAGCCAAAACGACATCACACATAAGGATGTTATCCCCAGAGTTTGAAAATGTAAGAGTCTCTGTTACTCTGACAACTAAAACAACTTTGGATACTCGTCTGGGTCATTGCAAAGGTTTCGTTTTAAACTGTTGTTTATTTTGTTCACATCAGCCAAAAACAGTGACCCTGAAAAAGCCTATGAGAAAGAAACGTAGGGCGAAAGACTGCTACTTGTTGGCAAGAAAATGATTCGGAATAAAATTTAGTATTCACGTCTATACGCCAGGGCTTGAGTCCACAAGAGAGACTAAATGCAAAGTACACAGTGTCGTGTTTCGTTCTGATTTGCAATGGGTCGTACTGTCATCCAGTTTAAAATGCGACGAGTTGAGCGCTTATAGGACCCTATATTTGCTATGAGGATAAGCAGGAATCTGCAGAGCACCCCTGCAGACGACAAAGTTATCATCCTTGGCGACTTCAACGCCAGAGTGGGCCAAGACTCTGAAGCCTGGAAAGGAGTCCTCGGCAAGCATGGCGTTGGGAACTGCAATGACAATGGTCGCCTACTGTTGGAGCTCTGTGCAGAGCAGCAACTTGTCATCACCAACACTACTTTCCAGCAAAAGACAGTCGAAAGACCACCTGGATGCATCCTCGCTCCAAGCACTGGCACCTTATCGACTATGTCCTAGTGCGTCAGAGGGACCGCAGTGACGTCCTCCTCACCAGAGTGATGCCCAGCGCAGAGTGCCACACTGACCACCGCCTTGTTCGCTGCAAACTCAGGCTCCGCCTCAAGCTGAAATCCAAGAAAGGGGGCCCCCCCCCAAGAAAAAGCTTGATGTTGCCAGCCTTCAGCGTGACGACAAGAAAGCTGCCCTTCAGGCCGATTTACAGCGCATGCTCAAAGACACAGTTGATCCAGCAGACTCCTCCCCTGAAACACTCTGGGAACAACTGAAAACTGCTATTGTAAAATCCTCTGTGAAAGTCTTGGGCTTTGCTAGAAAGAGGAACAAAGACCGGTTTGACGAAAACGACGTAGAGATCCAGGAACTTCTAGCAGAAAAAAGAGCCGCCCACCAGGCCCACCTAGCCCAGCCTTCCTGCCCTGTGAAGAAGTCTGCCTTCCGCCTCATCTGCAGCAGTCTCCAGCTCAAGCTTAGAGAGCTCCAGAACGAGTGGTGGTCCAGACTCGCACAGAGGACCCAGCTCTGCGCTGACAACGGTGACTACAGGGGCTTCTACGAAGCACTGAAAGCAGTGTATGGCCCTAGGCACCTGGTACAAAGTCCCCTGCGAAGCGCTGATGGACAGGCACTCCTCACAGATAATACCTCCATCTTGAACCGCTGGTCGGAATACTTTCAGGACCTCTTCGGCGCTGAACGCACTGTTCAAGAAACAGTCATCCTCCAAATCCCACACCTTCCACTAAAGGTTAAATTGGACGAACCGCCCACCGCCGAAGAGACCCTCACAGCCATCCACCAGCTCAAGAGTGGCAAAGCAGCAGGCATTGACGGAATCCCGCCAGAGATCTGGAAACATGGAGGCCCAGCACTGCACAACAAGCTCCACGACCTCTTTCTCTGCTGCTGGGAAAAAGGAACACTACCAAAGGTTGATTGATTGATTGTACATTGCTTAACGTCCCGACAGCAACAAGGCTTTCTCAGGACGTGCCTGCACTGCTTGTGAAAAAAAACAACTAAACAGAACATTGAATGTATGTCGCCAGCCGGTCAAATACATTAAATAAACCTAACACATGGGGCCTAAATAAAGCTAAGACCATTTAGCAACACACATCCAATATCAAGAGCTACAGGCAGTGCAGACAGTAGGGAGAGTTTTAAAAAGGCAAATACAGGTGAATGGACAAAGGGTAGACAGAAACACATGCCCCAGAATAGAGAGAAAAACCCACCCTGTGGGGCTGACCAGGGTGACCCTGGGAACTAAAAAATACCTAACCCCACCCAAGTCCCCCAGGGCAGACCCGGGTGGGGCACTACCAAAGGATCTCCGTGATGCAGTCATCATCACCCTGTACAAGAACAAAGGAGAGAAGTCTGCCTGCTCTAATTATCGTGGAATTACCCTGCTGTCCATTGCCGGGAAAATTCTCGCAAGGTTGCTTCTGAATCGGCTGGTACCTGCCATCGCTGAAGACCACCTCCCAGAGGGCCAGTGTGGCTTCAGAGCCAACAGGAGTACCACCGACATGGTCTTTGTGCTGAGACAGCTTCAGGAGAAGTGCCGCGAGCAGAACAAAGGGCTGTACGTAACGTTTGTCGACTTAACAAAAGCGTTTGACACTGTGAGCAGGCAAGGTATGTGGCAGATCCTGGAGCGACTAGGTTGTCCCCCAAAGTTCCTCAACATGATCGTCCAGCTCCACGAGGACCAGCAAGGCCAGGTCAGACTAAACAGTGACCTCTCAGAACCATTGCCCATTCGAAACGGCGTGAAGCAAGGCTGCGTGCTGGCACCGACCCTCTTCACCATCTTCTTCAGCATGATGTTGAAGCAGGCCACAGTGGACCTCGACGATGACGACGCAGTGTACATCAGGTATCGTCTCGATGGCAGCCTGTTCAACCTCAGACGACTGCAGGCCCACACGAAAACCCTAGACCAACTGATTCGTGAGCTGCTCTTCGCTGATGCCGCTGCCCTCGTTGCACACACAGAGAGAGCCTTGCAGCGCATTACGTCCTGCTTCGCAGATGCTGCCCAGCTCTTTGGACTTGAGGTCAGTCTGAAAAAGACAGAGGTCCTTCATCAGCCGGCACCCAAGGAAGAGCATCGCCCTCCCCACATCACCATCGGCGAGTCCGAACTGAAGTCTGTACACCAGTTTACCTACCTTGGCTGCATCATCACGTCAGACGCCAAGCTGGACAAGGAGCTGGACAACAGGCTGGCAAAAGCGAACAGTGCTTTCGGGCGACTATTCAAGCGGGTGTGGCACAATCAACAGCTGAAAAAAGGCACCAAGATCAGCGTGTACAGAGCTGTCGTCCTCACCACCCTGCTGTACGGTTCCGAGTCCTGGGCCCTCTACCGCAGCCAACTACGACTCCTCGAACGCTTTCACCAGCGCTGCCTGCGTACCATCCTCAGCATTCACTGGAGTGACTATGTCACCAACGTCGAGGTCCTTGAACAGGCGGAAACTGTGAGCATCGAGGCTTTGCTGCTGCGGACACAGCTTCGCTGGGCGGGGCACGTCTCCAGGATGGAGGATCATCGCCTACCCAAGATCACTCTGTTCGGCGAGATCGCCACTGGACACCGAGACAGAGGGGCACCAAAGAAGAGATACAAAGACGGTCTCAAGAAGTCACTTAGTGCCTGCCAAATCGACCACCGCCAGTGGTCTTCGCTTGCTGCGGACCGTGACACCTGGCGCTCCACCATTCACAAGGCAGCCGTCTCCTTTGAGGACTCTCGCAGAGCTAACCTTAAGGACAAGCGGCTCAGAAGAAAAAACAGAGTTGTCGTAACTCAGAACCCTGACCAGACCTTCCCCTGCAGCCACTGCGGTCGAACCTGCCTGTCCCGGATTGGCCTCCGCAACCACGAAAATGCCTGCAGACGACGTGGGCAAGCCCTATAGAATCTTCGTTCGCGAAGTCAAGCCAAGAGAGAAGCAGGAATCATCGCTAGAGTGTTTGCACACCCGGGTTTTGACAGTTACAACGTTACTGATTTTTAATGAATACATTTTTTTGTGACCATGCGGACAGCGTTTTAATATCGAAAGTAGCCGCCATATGCCTATTTGGTGATTGGCCAGTGCTTGGTCAAATGACTGACCTAGAAAACACCCTCCCGGCTCATTATTGGTCTGTCTTGCAGACTGTTCAGTACACAAGAAAGCATCAAACAAACCCTTCTGGCTAGCCGAGTCATGTATAATGAAAGTTCTACGTAGCTGTGAGGATCAGAATGCAAATAGACAGCCATTCCGAAGAATAATAGCACGAGCAGCGAAATGACGTCACTATTGCTTCACATAATGGCATCGTTAGTACTACAGCGCCGTATGCACAGTGATGAAATTGACGTTTTACATCATTTATCGTAGCCGAAAAACACACGATTGTTTATATTGGTTTACAATATTAAACTCTTGTAGTAGAATAGGAATATATTTTTCATGTGGTTGAGGGGGTGGGGGGTGGGGCGGGAGGGTGCCAGCATGCCTGACATGCTACTTTCCACCTTTAAAAAATCAAACACAGAAGGGGGTGGGGTGGGGGTGGGAGAGGACTGAGAAAAAGGCATGTGGCAGTAGAACCTCGAATAATAAATAATTAATTAATGGGCCTCTGTCGGTCTAAATCGACCATAGATAATGCATCCTAGTTGTTTTGATCTGTTTGCCTGCTCAGATGGATTTGAAGCAGCATCTTTTGTGACTGTAGAGGCTAATGCAGGAGTGGCAGTTACTGCTGCAAAGATCACAAATGTACGTGGTCGCTGGTCTGATGGAGTTGTTGCACTCCTTTCTGCGTGCCCGCTTGTCTGCTGCTGATTTCGACATCTTCTCTCCCCCTGACTTGAGGTGTTGGTGGAGGATATTTCTCCACTTTGCACAGTCATCCGCAAGGCATTCCCAGGACCCAGAGTCAATGTCCAGTGCTCTCATGTCCCTCTTGCGGTCATCTACAAATCGTAGCTTGGGGCGACCAGTGTTTCTTCTCCCAGCCGCCAGTTCTCCGTAGAGGATGTCTTTTGGGATGCGGCCATCTTCCATGCGGTGAACGTGGCATGGCCGAGCCAACGCAGTCTGCGTTGTCTGAGTAGGGTGTACATGCTGGAAAGGCCAGCGCGAGACAGGACGTCGGTGTTCGTCACTTTATCTTGCCAAGATATGCCCAGGATACGGCGGATGCTTCTCAGGTGGAATGTGTTGAGTCTTTTCTCCTGTCTAGCATATGTCTCACTGCTGTATAGCAGTGCCAGTGTGCTGATGACACAGGCGTTGTACAGAGCCATCTTTGTTTTCAGTCAGCTTGGATTTGTCCACACTCGAGTTGTGAGGCGTGCAAGAGTTGCAGCAGCCTTTCCGCGAACATGAGAACCTCGATTAAATGAAATATAAAAGCAAAATCTCATGATACAATATTTTCTTATCCAACTTATATTCTCAACTTTTCAGACACTTGTGGGGGGGGGGGGGAGGGGGGGGGAGGGAGGGCTGGGCAGATTCGCAGGAGACCAAGATGTTGTTGGTTTTTGTCGTTATAAGCAAAGTTTGTATAAACGAGGCATCAGACTTTTATTGTAATAACCCCGACATTTCAAGTCGACAAAGCTTTATTTTCATTTCATTTAAAATCACGTGACAGTGCTATAATCTACTTTACTTTGTAACCTTCCTAAAATATTAGCACTGGCAGTCTCCCCTTTTCTTTTCATTTACTACTACAATATCGACTGCAACCCCTTCCCCCCTTTTGGTAGGTTCTCTTTTGGGGTGCATGGAGATTTGGCTCTAGGTGGTGGCATGGAATGTATGCCCTTGCAGACACCACGGTAAAGTGTGGTTGTCTTTGCAGGTAGGCAGAAATTCCTGCCTCCTCCAGTATCGCCGATGGTGTGCTGAGGAGGTCGCCAAGACCGAAACAGCTGTCCACACCGGCTAAATATCTGGACCCCCCTCGGGGGGACCTAGATTTAAATTTCCATGCACTGAGTGGCTGGAACAGTGGGATATGTGATACGCCCCCCTTCGGGGGGGCTTCCATATGCATTGCTTTCAGTCACTTTTTTAGCGCCCCCTCTCTTTCCTATCTCTTTTTTTTTTTGTGCTTTGGCCACAGTAGATCTATGATCACTGGTCGATCATGCACATTTCTCTCCCCTGACAGTGCTATAATCTACTTTACTTTGTAACCTTCCTAAAATATTAGCACTGGCAGTCTCCCCTTTTCTTTTCATTTACTACTACAATATCGACTGCAACCCCTTCCCCCCTTTTGGTAGGTTCTCTTTTGGGGTGCATGGAGATTTGGCTCTAGGTGGTGGCATGGAATGTATGCCCTTGCAGACACCACGGTAAAGTGTGGTTGTCTTTTCAGGTAGGCAGAAATTCCTGCCTCCTCCAGTATCGCCGATGGTGTGCTGAGGAGGTCGCCAAGACCGAAACAGCTGTCCACACCGGCTAAATATCTGGACCCCCCTCGGGGGGACCTAGATTTAAATTTCCATGTACTGAGTGGCTGGAACAGTGGGATATGTGATACGCCCCCCTTCGGGGGGGCTTCCATATGCATTGCTTTCAGTCACTTTTTTAGCGCCCCCTCTCTTTCCTATCTCCTTTTTTTTTTGTGCTTTGGCCACAGTAGATCTATGATCACTGGTCGATCATGCACATTTCTCTCCCCTGACAGTGCTATAATCTACTTTACTTTGTAACCTTCCTAAAATATTAGCACTGGCAGTCTCCCCTTTTCTTTTCATTTACTACTACAATATCGACTGCAACCCCTTCCCCCCTTTTGGTAGGTTCTCTTTTGGGGTGCATGGAGATTTGGCTCTAGGTGGTGGCATGGAATGTATGCCCTTGCAGACACCACGGTAAAGTGTGGTTGTCTTTGCAGGTAGGCAGAAATTCCTGCCTCCTCCAGTATCGCCGATGGTGTGCTGAGGAGGTCGCCAAGACCGAAACAGCTGTCCACACCGGCTAAATATCTGGACCCCCCTCGGGGGGACCTAGATTTAAATTTCCATGCACTGAGTGGCTGGAACAGTGGGATATGTGATACGCCCCCCTTCGGGGGGGCTTCCATATGCATTGCTTTCAGTCACTTTTTTAGCGCCCCCTCTCTTTCCTATCTCTTTTTTTTTTTGTGCTTTGGCCACAGTAGATCTATGATCACTGGTCGATCATGCACATTTCTCTCCCCTGACAGTGCTATAATCTACTTTACTTTGTAACCTTCCTAAAATATTAGCACTGGCAGTCTCCCCTTTTCTTTTCATTTAAAATCACGTATTTAAAGTGGTTTGCAATCACCCACAAGAAAATGGGGGGATAGGGCGGGGGAGATGGAGTGAGTGAGTGGGAGGTGGTGAGCGCTTAGAGCTACTTTTACAATAAGCGCTTAACTCATTCGCGTATCCGGAGGTGGCACGTCACTAATGAGTTAACAAATCTCCATTATTATTATTATTATTATTATTATTATTATTATTATTATAAATCCGTTACTGACCTTCCGATTTCTGAGCCTAAGGTTTCTTTTTTTGTGCCCCCCACCCGGGTCTGCCCTGGGGGACTTGGGTGGGGTTAGGTACTTTTTAGTTCCCAGGGTCACCCTGGTCAGCCCCACAGGGTGAGTTTTTCTCTCTATTCTGGGGCATGTGTTTCTGTCTACCCTTTGTCCATTCACCTGTATTTGCCTTTTTAAAACTCTCCCTACTGTCTGCACTGCCTGTAGCTCTTGATATTGGATGTGTGTTGCTAAATGGTCTTAGCTTTATTTAGGCCCCATGTGTTAGGTTTATTTAACGTATTTGACCGGCTGGCGACATACATTCAATGTTCTGTTTAGGGTTTTTTTTCACAAGCAGTGCAGGCACGTCCTGAGAAAGCCTTGTTGCTGTCGGGACGTTAAGCAATGTACAATCAATCAATCAATCTTTTTTTGTGGTGTGGTTGCGAGTCGTATTAGCTTCGATCATGATTTTCTTTCACTGATTTAGATCAGGATATCTTTCAACATCAGATATCACAAATCAGGGGCCCTAGATTCTCCTTGTATAAGCGAACTTTCAGATTTAAAAAATGTAATTCTCTACAAATTTCTTTATTCTGGCTGAATTGCACAGACAGTGTTGATGTAGAAACTGTTATTAAAATGTTTTGCAATTTGTAAGAAATGGGGTGTGAAAAGATTTTTAGTTTGTTTTTAATTGTTGCACTTGTTCTTAGTTTTTTTTTTTGCGATTCGTGTTCACGTCGGAGCCAACCTGAGATTCTTCTTTGGTGAATGCGAGCCACCTTTAGCTTGACAAACGATATAATGTTGTTTCACAATTATTCCGCTTGTTAATCGCTGCCCGTCCGTCTGAATTTGAAAACATCTTAAAATGACAAGCTCCAGGGCCGGCTTTGATTGCTAAAATTTGCCGATACATCCTTCTTTTCACAATCCATATGAGTAGACACACGTAAAACTGGCTTTCTGTTGCTTCTGGTACTGTCAGGAAACTCATGCGTAGTAAAGGAAAAAGAGCAGAAAAGGTACTAATTTTACCTCCGATGTCTGATTAGTCCTTTGTGCGGTCTTCTTGTAAGACACAATAAGAACATTTATAAAGGAAATATTGTGAACTAAAAATCTGTATTAATAATAATAATGGAGATTTGTTAAGCGTTTATTCTAAAAGTAGCTCTAAGCGCTGATACAATGAAAAGGCTAAAAGCTAACACGCACACACACAACATACGCACACACACACACACACACACACACACACACACACACACACACACACCTGACAGTGGTGATGAATTGTGCATGACTTGGGAAATGAACTAGTGAAAGGCAACGTTGTGGAGATGGACTTTGAGAATTGATTTAAATGAGGATAGCGTTTGACAGTTGGGAGGCTGTTCCAAGTGGCAGGGCCAAGATGAAATGGGGAAGGCGAAATTTACGTGTCAGAGGAAGACCGGAGGGTGCCTTCATTGAACAGTTTTCTTTGTTAGAACAATCTAGTGTTCGCTGGTACATTAAACTGATTTCAAGAGGTAATGTTATCGGGCTCACTAAACTGAAATTGTCTGACTTCTGTACGTTACGTTTCGTTTGCTTTCCAAACATTACACTGAGAGAAGTTATTTAGTTAGTCGAGACAAAGTTCAAGTCTGTAGACTTTGAGAAAGCCATCAGAAACAGGGATATGTACATAATATTTCATAGAATTAGAAAGGTGAAGATTTTGTCCTGGGGAACGACCCGGAACGTAGCCTTCAAAGTATTTGCGATGTAATGTTTTCGCATTATGTCAATCAGATCATTACACGAAATTAAGAAGTGCTTAACTGAAAACGGCTCGTCGAAGGCATAGGGGTGTTTGTCCCCTTTCAAGAAACTGAAAGGCATTTGTGACATAGGTATGGCCAATGTGAAGGCGAGCAAGGCCGACAGTGTCCTCACGATGGGGTTAACTTTAGACACCGTAGGAAGAAGTCATAGAGTTTAATAGCTTCTTCTTTGTCCCACTCAGTCTAACATGATCAACATATGTAAGTATTAATGGCATGTTTAAGACCTATCAAAACCATGTTAAGCCCCATTTCAAATGTGAGTCTCCGCCTTTTAGATAGAGCTCAGCAAAACCAGACCATAGTGGTTTCTACACCAGTTATGACAAGTCTACAAGAAACAGGAAGACGAGGAAACACGCAGAAAAGGCAGATTGATAAGTGTGTACAATTTGTGTGTCAGTCATACAAACAATCAAAGTTGCCCCAGCGGATCGCAGCCGACTTTGGTTAAAGGCCACGACCACCGTAACCAGTACTTGTACAGTCAGGAACGACTGCACGTGAAAGTGAAAACTTAGGAGATCGAACGTTTTACACAAGAAAAATGCGAAACGCATGAAATAGCAGTATATGAATACACAGTCAGGTTTAACCAGGCAAGTGGAAACACGCACAGTTTGTGAAATTAGTATTATTTTCCTGTTTACTCCGCTGCTTTTAAGGTAATATTTGTTATAAGCGAAGTCGACACCGCCGCGGGGACTAGAAACATATTTGTTATAACAGAAGTGTTGATATATCCGACATTCGTATAAGCGGCATAATTGAACAAAGACAAAGAACAAATTTGGGCGGGATCTACACGAAAGCGTTGTTATATCCTCCTTTTGTTATAAGCGGAGTTGACTATATATATAAAATAAAACACTTCCAGGACTGCTGTCACCATACGCTCCCAAAAGGATTCAAGAGACGATGAAATGGAATTTATATTGGAAGAAAACAAGAATCCATTTACACCAGGTTGTTCTGAAGTTACGTTTTTAAGTCTCTTCTATTTATAGCGAACCTCTAAACCTCTCACAATTGAAATAACAAGATAAAAATTACGTCATGTCTAGTTACGCTAACCTCGCTGCTGAACGTACATTTGGCGCAAATGATCGTATGTATGTATGTGTGTGTGTGTGTGCCGTGTGTGTGTGTGTGTGTGTGTGTGTGTGTGTGTGAGTGCCTGCGTGCGTGTGTGCGTGCGTATGTATGTATGTATGTGCGTGCGTATGTATGTGTGTGCGTATGTATGTAAACAAGAGAATCTCCGATATTTCTGTATACACAAGCTTGAAACTTGGCAAAATACTTTCTTAAAGGGGTGGCCAAGAGAGCCTTCGAGCATAGTGTAATTGCATGTCTCATTTAAGATATAAACAACCGTTTATAAAAAGTCGGTTGACCCAGATTAGAGTCCGTAATTTTTGCCATATTTACTTGAAATTTTGGATATAGCTAGTTTGGATAAAACATTGGATGAGTTCGTTAGCCAGCTTTGTATCTTTTCAACTTCTTTAGTAACAAATAATTCTTTTTAGAAAAGAATTAAAACAGTAAAAAAAAAAAAAAAAAAAACCACTTCAACTTCTAAGAAAGTCACAGTGGCAGTGACGTAAAAGAGGCAACTCCGTCACGACGCAGACATTGACATAATACTCTAAATATGACGTAATTCTCTCTAGCGCGCCGCTCTCTCTCTCTCTCTCTCTCTCTCTCTCTCTCTCTCTCTCTCTCTCTCTCTCTCTCTCACACACACACACAGACACGCGCGCATCTCCAAGAAGCATAGATCCTCATGCGCGCGGAGAGCGCATTAGGATCTATGTCTCTTGGAGATTTTTGGAGCGCGCGCGCATGCACGCACTAACACGCACACATACACATCGTCGAACTTTCAGAAGAACATTCAGGTGTACTTAGTATAGCATGTAGCTAGGTAAAGTCAACCTGATTTCACACAAATTATAGCAAGACTGATATTGTACCGTCGTTCTAGTTTTGTCACCATTTTCCAAAGTCTTGAAGCGAAAGCGAACATATCACAAATATAAAATTAGGTAAAAACCAAAAAATTACGTCATGACAAATGACGTTTGACAAACCAATGACGCGTATGCACTGCGCGCGCCCCTTGTTCACTATGACGCATTGGCACTTCTGCGTGGCTTTTTCAGAAGGAGATATTTCAACATCAGAATCAAGTCAAAGACAAAAGGTAGAGACCCTTGATAGTGAAGACAGCTCTCATATAGAAGGGACTTTGTGGGTTATGGTTCATCCCATCTTGTTCTTCTTAAAGTCCAAATTTTCGTCCTCTCTGCGAGGGCTTCATCAGGGGAATGAAAATTTCGCCCTCTAAGCGAGGGCTTCATCAGGGGATTGCATTCCCCTGATGAAGCCCTCGATGACAGGGCGAGAATTTGAGAAAAAGAAACGCAACTCCAAAACAAAGTGGTTTAAATGGATTTTTTCTTCTTTTCATTATTATATTATTATTTCATCGTCGCTTGAATCTATATTAGCAGTCTTGGACAAGTTTTATTACTATTATATATATATATATATATATATATATATATATATATATATATATATATATATTATATATATATATATATATATATATATATATATATATATTATATATATATATATATATATATATATATATATATATATATATATATATATATATATATATATATATATATATATATATATGAACATGTTTTCATGACAGGGAATAGAAGGCGTTCCAGTTGATTTTTAAATCAGTACATAGAGGGAAGGGGAGGGGTTCAACTTGAGATACTTTGTTTGTTTGTTAGAAAAGACGTAGCATGGTAAGCAAACATTACAACTATTTGCCTACATACACAGCAAATATACGACAGAAAGCCAGTTAACAGCTCATTGCTTAAAATTGTATGTACAGATTGTAGTGAACATCAAACTTGGCAGCAAATTATAACCTCACTATAATAAATTAACGTTTTAACGTGGATGAATAAGTAACAAGCTGATGTTGAATGCTGACAAAACTGAAGTAATTCCTGTTGGTGCTCCCTCCCGGCTCCGACTTGTAAACAGTGCTTCTGTCAACATTGCTGGCAGCACCATTCCCTTCAAAACATCAGTTAGATATCTTGGTGTCAAGATAGATCAGACACTGGCCATGCACGATCAAATCAGCAGTGTTTGTCGAGCCTCATTCCTGGAGCTCAGACGCATTGCATCTATCCGGCCTTATCTCTCTGAACGCGCTTCGGCTAGACTAGTCACTGCGCTGGTAACTTCCCGCCTTGACTATTGTAATTCCATCTATTCAGGTCTGCCCATGGAACATGTATGTCGGTTGCAAAGGGTTCAGAACAGCGCTGCACGGCTCGTTCTAAAGAAGCGTAAACGCGACCACGTGACACCCATGCTTAAAGAACTCCACTGGCTGCCGGTAAAGTTTCGATGCCAGTACAAGATGGCAACTCTGGCATACCGTCACTTCGACGGGACTCTACCGGCTTACCTTTCTGCTTCACTCTGCACATACCAGCCTTCACGTTCTCTGCGGTCCTCCAGTGAGAAACGGTTTGAAGGCTCCGAAGCGTAACTTGAAAACTGTTGGTGAACGCTCATTCAGCTTCATTGCACCTTCAGTTTGGAACTCGCTGCCTGTCAGTCTTCGAAATCTCTCTACTCTCCCTCAGTTTAAGGCTCAGTTGAAAACTCACTTCTTCCAGCTTGCTTTTCCTCTGTCGTAGATCCGTTGTCCTGTTGTATTTATTTGTAATGTTATTGTATTCGTCTATGTCATGTTTGACTGCGTGTGTTAGCGCAATGAGTTTTTGCCACAAAAAGATTTTGCGCTATACAAGAACCATTCATTATTATTATTATTATAAATTATATTGCTAGAACCCTATTTTTGAAAATAACGAATCTACATGACTGATATAATACACACAGTTACATTTTTATTAATGCAGGAACGAATCAACTGTGCCTACATGTTAAGATGGAACTGAGCAGTAATAATTACAAATCTTAAAATATTCCCAATCTTTTATGCTTGTTTGTGTGTGTGTGTGTGTGTGTGTGTGTGTGTGTGTGTGTGCGTGTGTGTGTGTGTATTTGCGTGTGTGTGTGTGTGTGTGTGTGTGTGTGTGTGTGTGTGTGTGTGTGTGTGTGTGTGTGTGTGTGTGTGTCCTTTACAGATCAATACTGAATCAAGCTTATCAACATAAAGTTCTATTTTGTCTTTCAGATACCTCCACTACATTAACAGACTAAAACAAACCTTCCTTCTTTCCTGCTCAATCATAATTGTTTCACTACATCAACACCCAAGGCATACAGCCACAGCCACGAAATATACATCAGAAACATGGAAGGAAACATCAGCGTTGAAGTAAAGAAAATACGGAAAGAATTGCCAATTGACGATATAACTATGAAATTTGAAATCGAAGAAGAAAGAAAACATGAAAACCAAGAAGTGGGCCGGAGGAGTAAGTCTAAACCCGCAAGAGACAACTGGACGAAGTCTGGCTTATGCTCAGAGTATACCCAAAACATACACGATGAAATTGACAGGAAACCTCCAGAGCAGCAGCAGACAAGGAGATGCATGAAAAGTCGTCTGAAGAGTATTGCCTTGTCAGTACGTGATGTTATGCTATCAGGCATTCGTCGTGTCGCGTATTTACACCGTCCGCAAGAAGAATGCAGATCAAGCCAGGAACATACCTTGCCAGGCAGACACGGTGGCAGTGATTTGGTGTTGAATGAGACCGCACCTAGTCATAAAACTGGCGCGTTTAACGATGACCCAAGCATCTCAGCAATCTTGCACAACATCAGACCTGGACATGCTGACCATACCGGTGATGTGGTTGACCATCGGCGAAAACTCCGGGGAAATCAGAAAGAGGACTGGACAAACACTGGCTGCGGGAGAAGCGAATCGTCGCAAGGAGTTGATATATTTATTGATAGAGCGTCTGATGAACGCAAACAAAAGCGAATGAAACACTGCCGCCATTTCGAAGAATGTAAAAGAAATAATAATTATGAAGGCCGAAAAGAGGAGGAAGAAGATGATGTCGGTAAAACAGGAGCTGGTATCCCTTATATCCAGTGTGCCGTCTTTTATGTTTCCACTCCGAAATCAAACGAAGATGGTCAGCTTCCGTATCAAGAACCTGCCCCCAAGAAAGCAAAAAAGAAAGCAAACGAGGGACCGATTACCAAGGAAACTTGGGATGCGGTCGAAAATGAAGCAGACGAAGACGTCAAACCTGGTGCAATGCTGAGCATGATACAACCAACCAAAAGACTTCCAAGCGTTCAAACACAAGCCGGTAGCGTCTGGACAGGTCAGAAAACAACAATAGGCACTCAGACCTATCAGCAAACAGCTGTGGGCACTCATACCAACCAGGAAGAAACCAAAGGCACTCAGACCGACCAGGAAGCAGACGAACTTGACTACAAAGCTGACCAGAAAACAACCTCAAGCACCAATACTAATCATAGCACTGCTCTTCATGAGACAGGTCAGTTGTGCGCTTATGGCGCTGCTTACATGAACAGGAAGACTGCAAAGGAAAACCCATTTGGCCTGAATACAGCAGACAACTGTCCTACTGGCCAGACTACAGACGGCAACCCTGTTGTCCAAACGACAGATAACAATCCTACAGATGACAACCTTTCTTGCATGATTACAAACGACAACCGTGCTGTCCAGACAAACGGGAACAACCCTACTGGCCATACAACAGACAGTCTGACAACGGCCCACTATACTCCTAGCCAGACAACACATGACAACCCGAATGGGCAGACAACATATGACACGCCTGTTGGCCAGACAACAGATACCAATCCTCCTGGGCAGACAAATGACAACAGCCTTGCTAGCCAGACAAGTGACAAACTTACTGGCCAGAGAAGAGAGGACCGCCCAACTAGCCAGACAACATATGCCATATGTGACAATCTTGCTGGTCGGAAACATGACAACCCTGCTGACCAGACAGCTGTCGTTAACTTGGCTGGCCAGAAACCAATAGATAACAATCCTCCTGGCCAGATAACAGATTACAACCCTACTGGTCAGACGACAGAAGAAAACCCGCATGTACTGACGGGAGACGGCAACTCGGCTGACCTGACAAGTGTCGGTAGCCTGACTGGCCAGAAACCAATAGATGACAACCCTACTGACCAGAAAACGTCAGACCACCCTACTGGCCAGTCAACGGATGACAACCCGCCTGGCCAGACAACAGATGACAACCCAACTGGCCTCTCAGAGAAAATAGCAGATAAGAACCCCACTGGTCAGAAAGCAGATGGCAATTCTGCCGGCAATACTACTGGGCAGTCAACGGATGACGACCCTGCACCTGCCGGCAATACTACTGGGCAGACAACAGATGACAACCCTACGGACCTGCCAACGGCCCACTATCCTCCTAGCCAGACAACACACGACAATCCAAATGGGCAGACAACAGATGACACACCTGTTGGCCAGACAACAGATAACATTCCTTCTGCCCAGATAAATGACAACAACCTTGCTAGCCAGACAAGTAACAAACGTACTGGCCAGAGAAGAGACGACAACCCAACTAGCCAGACAACATATGACATATGTGACAATCTTGCTGGCCGGAAAACAGCCGACGACAACACAAATGGCCGGTCAACGGATGACAGCCCTACTGGCCAGACAGCAGATGACAACCCAAGTGGACTGACAGACGATGGTCGGTCAAAAACTGACAGCTCTGCTGGCATGACAACAGGTGACAACTCCAGTGGCCAGACAACAGACAAAAACCATACGGGCCACACAACAGATGACAATCCTACTAGCCAAAGAGCAATAGATGACAATGGTACTGGCCAGTCAAGTGACGACAACCCTCCTGTGCAGACAACAGACGACAGCACTACTTTGCAGGAATCAGCAGATAACTGTCTTACTGGCCAGACACAACATGACAACCCTGCTGACCGGACAACTGTCGGTAACCAGAGTGGCCAGAAACCAATAGATAACAATCCTCCTGACCAGAAAACAGATTACAACCCTACTGGTCAGATAACAGAAGACATCCCGCCTGTACTGACAGGAGACGACAACTCGGCTGACCTGACAACTGTTGGTAACCTAACTGGCCAGAAACCAATAGATGACAACCCTACTTGCCAGAAAACGTCAGACGACAACCCTTCTGGCATCACAACAGATGGCAACGCTACTGGGCAGACAAAAGACAACAATTTTACTGGCGAGAAAATAGCAGATGACAACAACCCTACTGGTCAGAAAGCAGATGACAATCCTGCCCACATTACTACTGGGCAGACAACAGATGACAACCCTACTGACCTGACAACGGCCCACTATCTTCCCAGCCAGACAACATACGACAACCCTAATACGCAGGCAAACGATGACACGCCTGTTTGCCAGACAACAGATAACAATCCTTCTGGCCAGATAAATTACAACAGCCTTGCTAGGCAGACGGCAGACAAAAACCCTCCTTGCCTGACAACACTCGACAACCCTAAAGGTCAGACAACAGAAGATCACATTTCTGGCTGGAAAATAGACGAGAACCTCAACGATCAGAACGTACCAGATAACAGCCCTACAGGCCACACAACAGACGACAACCCAACTGGTCAGAAAACAGCAAATACTGCTGGGCAGACAACAGACGACACTCATTCGTATCAAACAACAGACGGCAGCTGTACTAGACAGACAACAGACGACAACCGTAAAGGCCGGACAACAAACGACAACTCTCCTGACCAGACAATGGACAACAATCCTTCTGGTCTGACAACAGACAACATCTCTACTGGCCAGAAAACAGACGAAACTCCCACTGGCCAGCCAACAGATGACAACCCTACTACACAGAGACACAACCCCACTGCCTTGACAAGAGACGACGGTCACATCTTCACTGGCCAGACAACAGACGAAAACCATACGATACACACAACAGATGGCAATCCTACTAGCCAAAAGGTAATAGATGGCAATGGTACTGGCCAGTCAAATGACGACAAACCTGCTGTGCAGACAACAGACGACTGCACTACTCTGCAGGAATTAGAAGATAAATGTCCTACTGGCCAGACAAAACATGACAACCCTGCTGACCGTTCTGGCCGGACAACAGACAACATCCCTACTTATCAGATAACAAATGGCAGTGGCTCCTGCCACAAAGCAGACTATACCCCTACTGGCCTGACAACAGACGACAACTCTACTGAACAAAGTACGAATGACAACCCTACTGCTCAGACCACAGGTGGCAAACCCACTGGGCAGACAATTGGAAGTGCTATAGGACCGACAAAACGCGACAACCGTTCCAGTCAGAATACGGACAAGATACACATCAGTACTGGCCAGAAAACAGAAAGTATCCATACTGGCCAGACAACCCTAATGAGTGGCCAGAAACCAATAGATAACAATCCTCCTGGCCAGAAAACAGATTACAACCCTACTGGTCAGACAAAAGAAGACAACCCGCCTGTACTGATGGGAGATGACAACTCTGCTGACCTGACAACTGTCAGTAACCTAACTGGTCAGAAACCAATAGATGACAACCCTACTGACCAGAAAACGTCAGACGACAACCCTACTGGCATTACAACAGACGGCAACGCTACTGGGCAGAAAAAAGACAACAATTCTACTGGCAAGAAAATAGCAGATGACAACCCTACTGGTCAGAAAGCAGATGACTATCCTGCCCACATTACTACTGGGCAGACAACAGATGACAACCCTACTGACCTGACAACGGCCCACTATCTTCCCAGCCAGATAACATACGCCAACCCTAATACGCAGGGAAAAGATGACACGCCTGTTGGCCAAACAAGAGATAACAATCCTTCTGGACAGATAAATGACAACAGCCTTGTTAGGCAGACGACAGATAATAATCCTCCTTGCCTGACAACACTCGACAACCCTAAAGGTCAGACAACAGATGATCACATTTCTGGCTGGAAAATAGACGAGAACCTCAACGATCAGAACGTACCAGATAACAGCCCTACAGGCCAGACAACAGACGACAACCCAACTGGTCAGAAAACAGACAATCCTGCTGGGCAGACAACAGACGACACGCTTACTGGTAAGAAAACAGAAGATGACAAATCTACCGGCCTGACACCAGACGACAACCATATTAACCAGACAAGAGATGGCAATCGAAATGGCCGGAAAACAGCAGACGACACCCCTGATGACCAGACAACAGCAGATGAGAACACTACCGGCCTGACAACAGATAGCAATGCCATTAGTAAGAAAACGGATTACATCACAACTGGCCAGACTACAGACGACAACTCTACTGGCCCAACAACAAACGACAGTCATCCTTATCAGACAACAGACGGCAGATGTACTAGACAGACAACAGGCGACAACCGTAAAGGCCGGACAACAAACTACAACTCTCCTGACCAGACAACGGACAACAATCCTTCTGGTCTGACAACAGACAACATCTTTACTGGCCAGAAAACAGACGAAATCACCACTGGCCAGCCAACAGATGACAACCCTACTACACAGAGACACGACCCCACTGGCCTGACAAGAGACGACGGCCCTATTGGACAGACAACACATGACAATCCGACTGGTAAAAAAACAGCAGAAAACCACCCTAATGTCCAAAAAACAGATGGCAGCTCTACTGTCCAGAAAACAAACAACTCTATTAGCCCGAAAACAGACCACAACCATACTGGCAAAGAAACAGATGACAAGCCTACTACCCGGACACCAGACTACAACCAGTCTGGCCAGACAAGAGACGACAACACTACTGGTCAGAAAGTAACGAATGACAACCATGAAGGGCAGAGAGCATATGACAAAATTACTGGCTGGAACACAGCAAGTGATAACCGTAACAACAAGACAAGAGAAGACAAACGCACGCCACAGAGAATAGACCTCAATCTTTCTGGCCGGACAACAAACATCTCTACTGGTCAGATAACAAATGGCAGTGGCTCCTGCCAGAAAACAGACTATAACCCTACTGGCCTGACAACAGGCGACAACCCTACTGAACAAAGTACAGATGACAACCCTACTGCTCAGACCACAGATGGCAAACCCACTGGGCAGACAACAATTGGACGTGCTATAGGACCGACAAAACGCGACAACCGTTCCAGTCAGACTACGGACAAGATACACATCAGTACTGGCCAGAAAACAGAAAGTATCCATACTGGCCGGACAACAGACGACGGCCCCACTAGCCAGAAGACAAATGACAACCGCAATGGCCAGAATACAGATGACAACACATACGGGGCAGACCTGAAAACAGACAATGCTACTGGCGATAAAACAGTAGGCGATAACGCTACTGCCAAGATAACAGATGAAAGCCGTACTGGTATGACAACAGGCGACAACCCTACTGGCCAGACCACAAACGACAACCATACTGGCCAGACAACAGACGACAACCTCATTGGCCAGACAACTGATGGCAGTCATACTGGACACACAAAACTCGACATTTTTACTGCCCAGAAAACAGATGAGAACAGAGCTGACCGGAAAACATATGGAAAAAACACCGTGCAGATAAAAGCAAATGAGAAGGAGATTAACCGTAACGTCGATTTGCTAAGCGATCAGCCCAACTATCGACTGTCTCAGGTGCAAAGAGAAATTTGTACATATTCAGAACAGACTGCTGAGCACTCCGTGCACTTCAGCCTTACAAGAGCCATGCCCTTTTGCAGCCTCACTTTGAGAACGTTACCAATAGCAGAGATCATATTTATATCTATGCATGTCATCATGATAGTGCAGCCTGATCTGCTTTTTGAACAAATGCTGCTTGAGGACGTTTTCCATCCCATCTGGGGAATACTGACGCGTTTGCCAGGGGTCCTGATATGCATCTACGGAAATGTGCTGTCTACGCAATCCACTAGCTTGAGAAGACTATTAATGACCTTCTTGGCTGCTATTCGGTTCATCACAACATCTAGCGAGAACTCTATACGATGTAGAACATTAGCATTGCAACATTCTCTTATTTGGCCCCAGCAATACCTTCTTAACACACCAATTTTTACGGGAGCAAGACAGAGCACGCAGCAGCATCAGGTGCAGGCATTATTCAATGTCACGCGCCAGCAATGTCAGCACGTTATGGACACAGGAGGTCTGCGCACGCATTGCCACTACATCTTGGGTTGGACCATTTTCGATCGCACAACAACATCACATGCACAGGCGTCTGTTCAGCAGTACCGGGAAAACCAGACGGAAAGGCTCATGCCAGGTGAGACTATCAGTTCCTTGTTCGATATAACTATGTGAAACTGCTAGCAGAGAGTCGTCTGTTTACGACATTTTCTGAGTTTTGTTGGCAACTTGATTTCAGTGTCGCTTAAAAAAACAAACAAACAAAAAAAAAAAAACCGAAAAACAATCTTCACTTTATTTATGTAAAACCTTTGTTTCATACTTCTGAAATATCTTGTTTTCTATGTGGCCTGCATATTCGACATTTTCCAATCATTGTCCATCAGAATCTGATGCCGTAAGACATGTTCAAGTCCACTCCCTATCGTCTATGCAGCGGCACCCTCTTGCTGTTCTGAGGGATATTCCAGGACAACGTTTAAACGTGAGAAATATGGAGGCCGGTTACTCCTAATGTATCAAAGTTTGAATGCGTGCTGAGATTTGGCGATTACTTCAGTTTACAAATATGGGGTGGTCTCAACAAACCGTGTGGACAGCCATGCATCCAGAACAAAAACAGCAACAACAAAACATAACAAACAAACAAACAAACAAAAAAAAAATCGCCGAAACACAATCACCGTGCATATAAATGAATTCTTGTATGTATACATTTTGAAAAAAAAGGGGTTTAATTTAATAAATTGTGTTTTTTTCTTGTGCTGAGATTTCTTTGCATTTTAGACGTTTTGAAGTCACTTTTTGGGTCTGGACTTCATGCATACATATGACACCTACCAACAATAAAAACAAAGTTGCAAGGCTGAATGAACACATACAAAAGATCAGTCTGAAAAGCGTGTTTAGTATGGATGTGATTTCAAGTGTAATTTGACTTTAATCTTTGACTCATAATTTTTAAAAAATATCGACTTTGATTCACTAATTTTAATTTTCTTTGCAGGGTGAATTTCCGGTGCAATGTGAGGACGACCGTGAGTATTGCTCATATGTGTTCTTCCACACATCTGGTGTTCACAGCACATCGGTCCGACGTCGGCCGTATTTGCCCCGTAAACGGCTGTGTGCGAGCCAAATTTAGCTGACGTCGGCCCACGTGCACACCGGGATGATCTCAAATTCAGGCTACAATTTCAAATGTATTTTTCGACGGGGACTGTGCCGGTCATTACTCATTACTTTAATTTGCCAGTCGACAAAATAGCTATAGACAAGAGCAGATATAGAAGGTAGGGGAAGGAAAAGAAAGAAAATGGATGGGAAGGGATGGCAGAAGAAAAGAAAAAGGAAGGGAAGAAGAAAAAAAGGGAAGAGAAAGGAATGAAAGAAATGGAAGAGAACAGAAGAGAAAGGAAGAGATGGTACAGGAAAAAACGGGAAGGACCGTAGAGGGGAGGGGAGAGGAGAGGACGGGAGAGGTCAGGAGGGAAGGAACGGGAAGAATGGGAGAGAAACAAATTATGTTCTTTTCGGTTAATGGAATGTTTACCTGGACTTTGTTTTATTACAGTGATGTCCGAGGCAATTGTCCCTCCTGCGATACCGCCTCAGTGCCCAGCTCGTCATAGTAGTCAGCCCCCGGTATGTATTCAGCCGGTTTCTTGTGGCCAAATCTGCATTGTTTCGCTCTTTAAAAGCATCACCTCTTGAAATGACAACTTGGGAACTATTTTTGTGAACGCCATTAAGATATTGTATGTGTATACTAAAAGAATCGAAAGTAAAGGGTATGCTTATGCCATTTGCGTATTTGTATTACATTAGTATACAGCATACATTGCCACTGATTGAAAACTGTTACTGATGCCAGGTATTCTTCCACTCAGTTTTGAAGGCCGATACACTCGGTAGTGAAAAGTAGGTTTTAGATTGGAAAAAGTATAAAAAAAGAAGGAAAAAAACCCACCACAAGACAGTTGCACTTTCAGGTCCTGCGATTGCCCTCAAACGAGTAAGATTCAGTTGCGGGAGACAAATCGAACATGATCGTTTAAGGCTGATATCAGGTTAGCTTGGCGCCCAGAAGGCGCCAAGCAAATCTGGCATCACCCTTAACGATCATAGTCGATCTATCTCGCGATTGAGTTTGCCTAGACTATGAGGTGAGAAAAGCTGAGGTGAATTCCCACGCTAGATAGTCATATACTGGAAGCACATTTCTAGTCGTATTTCCGTAGTGCATCGATTACATTTTATTTCCGCTTCGTGGCTTGCATGAAAATACTGAGAAGAAGAAAAATAGGTCCAGTGATCACAGATATGGGTGTTCTTTTATTTCAATTGAAAATCAGCATAGTAAGGCTAGTTTTAGTACTATCCCAATACACAAAAGGCCAACGGGCCGACGTCGGCCGACGCCGACCCTATGACCTTTGCGCATTGGGATGTGCATTGGACGTGAGCCGCCAGTACGATGATTAAGCAAGTACGATACAGTACAATGTTTCAGAATGCGGTGCGATGTTTCGGTATGCAGTGCATAGAATGATCAATACGATGTTTCTGTCTTGAAGTCTGTCAATGCAATACTAATCGTACCGCTCGATCCAGTATCTAATATGTTTTCCGTGATCACAAAGTGTACTCATACTCCACCATAAAGAGTGACATTTTTGGCGGATACATTTTTGCAGTGTCGCCTGCAGATGAGACATTGGTACTCGTTGGTAGAACAAAACTCGGAAGACGTTGAAGCACAGGAGAACCTACAAGACGCTGAATACGCTGCCGGTGAGAAAGATATCATATTTTTCAGTGTTGGTAAGAAAATATGCGGCCTGGGATCGTTTCCCGCTTGCGTCAACCTATGATAAATTACATTGTGAGAAAATTCCAGATATGCGGTTCTCTGCGTACTCCGGCTTTTCTCCCCCAGTTAAATCGGTCGGATAAAAGAACACAAAAACAAGAAAAAAACAAAACAAAAACAAAACAAAACCTAAACCAAACCTAGGTAGCTCAGGTGACGCTGCACTGAGGTGACACGTCTTTCATGGGGTAGTCAGCCAAAGCTTCCCATTGTGGACAATATTGTAACAAAAATTATCTCAGTGTTAACAAAATACCGTTTTTTCTTTTATTGTTGGTAAGAAAATCTTAATTCACTTCTATTGTATCACATCTGAAATAAGGCTCTTTGAAAATGTAGTTTTCTTTCAACTTCATCAGCAAGGGATAAATCGGGATGGCTCAGGAAAAGGCCCTAAACTGGTTAGGTTCTACCTAAAACCATTCATTGCCAGTTGTCGCAGATTGTCACTTTAGTGCTGTGAATATTTGATAATTTAACGCCAAAGAGCCCCAGCCGAACAAGGAACATGGTAACAAAGTCTAGTGGCAGATATATTTTTGCGGCTCACAGCCCACGAATACTTCTTATTAATTTTGTGAGTTTTGGCTCTGAAAATTTAGACGGTGAGGAAAAGTGAACATATATGCGGGCAAATATTTTCTCTTGTGTATCAATGTTGTGGTCTAGGGGAGAGAACTCACTTGGCCCTTATCGAGTATCTATCTATCTATCTATCTATCTATCTATCTATCTATCTATCTATCTATCTATCTATCTATCTATCTATCTATCTATCTATATATATATATATATATATATATATATATATATATATATATATATATATATATATATATATATATAATATATATATATATATATATATATATATATATATATATATATATATATATATATATATACTCTCGATTTATGTTGGTTGCCAGAGTTCCCCGACATAAACGCGTAATTTGAAGCTTTTTGAGACTTTCCTGTTGCACTGTTTTACATACTTGTCCTAGACACATTGTATTCTGGTATCTGTACTACGAAACACATCTATGCCCCAAACTACTGCGAAAGCCGGGAACTGCGCACCTTTTCATTAGTTTTGTTAATCATTTTGAATTTTAGCACGTGCCTTTCTTATACGTTTTTCTCTTGCATTTTACACGATTGACGGTCGCAATTGATGGTCAATGAAAATTCAATCCGCAGAAGACAACAGAGACGAGAGATACCGACGTGCACGCGTTGAAAATGTACGTCTCCGAAGACGCTTCCTGTGCCGGCACTGCATCGAACGACCATTGAATCTGATTGTATGTCCCTGCGGCCACCTCGTTTGCACACGATGTCGAGCGGAAATGGGTGATACCTGTATCGTGAACATGTGCAACAAGATCATCATCTGTGAATACCCCGTTCTGCTGCCACCTTATTAACACTGTAACCCATTTAGCTGACACACTACAACAATACATGGCGGATGAACCATGATTGTTAACCCTTTAAATATCGGTAGCGCTTCTTTCAAGAATCACCTCGACAAAAAAGCATAGAAAATCTATCTCTGTTCAACATATAATGTTTGAATGCCCTATTACAATATGTTTATTGAGACAAACTAATATATAAAAGAAAACATCAATAATGTTTTACATAAAAACATTACAATAACAATAGCTATATAAGTAATATGTCATAGCCCGATATATGTTTTGAATATTGTGTTTCCTGATAGGATATTTATTGTAATAGTTCTCTTTCGTTGTGTAAGTTTTTGTGTCTAATATCACCTGTGACTGAAAAGACAGCAATTTATTTTTATTCCGCTGTCTGTTTTTTTCCCTCGCTGACTTTTTTCCGCATGCCTAGGATTTAGTTCAGGATAAAGGGTGAGTGGAAATTTACTGTTCCAACATTGTCTTAAAGCTTAAAACATTTTTTGTATACATGTATGGCCTAGTAGATTTTAAATTGGGTTTTTGAACAGGTTCATCATAACAGCTTTGTTTTCTACTTAAATACAATTTATTCTTTTTTGTTGTTGTTGCACTTTAGTAATTTATTAAACCCCTTAACTGCAGGAGCAAAGCGATCCATACTCATCTGCAAGAGACATAAACCCCCGCAGGCGCGGGGGCTCATGGAGATTTATGTCTCTTGTTAGTCCGATGTTTTGTATGCCTATTTTTGGTCCCAGTTTCATCTTGTGTTTTTCACGCAATGTCAATCACTGTGTAGTGTTTTCCGACGCGAAATTCGTGATCACTGGTAGGGAAGGGGTTAATGTTTCCTTTTTGCTTGTGGTCTGCTTGATCTTGTAATTGTGTGTTGCCACTGACTTTGGTTTTTATGTATGCAGTTGCCTTTGACCTGTAGGGTCCATTCCTCCAACAGATACGTATATGTTGATATGCACTGACAAGCAAAAGAAATGCGACGTCATTGGAATCATCGGAAACACTTCAGTGTTTCCAATGATGTCGTATTTCTTTTGCTCGTCAGTATAAGCACTTGACGAGACAACTTCGTCCTCTGGAGTTTGATGTCTGCAAGAAGGACATATTTTGTTTGAAGCAGTTTATTTTGTGTCTTCGTAGTTTGCTTTTGTTTAAACTTGCAGAGTGTAGTTGTAGAAAGTACACCCGTTTTGTCATAATGCCACAGTTTCTTCATAGTGCAAATCCCATTCTTGGTTTTGTGATGTCAACATAGTTTATCTTTGCAGATATACATATAAATATCATATGAGAGAATTGCGTGGTAATGATCAGCTAACAGCAGTACTAATTAAAGTGACGAGTCCGAGTTATTCGTGTTTATGCCGCCCTTGCACATGACTGTAGTGATCGGGGAACAAAGACGAGTCCGATGTCATTTGAACCAGTTGACCCACCTCATTAAAGCAAAGCTGGACTTTTAATGAATGAAATGGATGAAAATGATACAGATTTATTTTAAAAAAATTACAAAATTAATTAAGTCGCTTACTATCCAGCACACAGAAAAAATGTTACTGTTTTTCTTTCCTTTAAAATAACAAGCCACGAGGAGTTTATAGCAATTCAATGGAACAGCCAGACGGATGGAGTGAAGAGAAGCAACTCGCCACATATTATAGAATTAGTGGTGCGAATATTTTGCCGTTTTACTATCTATATCACTTAGCATGTGCTGATGATGTGGGAACGTATTTTTTATATTTGAGGTTGATAATGACACTGTCATTGCTATATCGTGTTTATGCACACTGTTTATGCACACAGCCCAGGAAAGAAAACAGACTGCTGACATTTTTTTCTCGGCAGTCAAGGAGTTAAATTATAATTGTACAGGCCAGGAGAACTAAATCCTACTTCACTTAAAAAAAGTAAATGTATAACTTAACAGAGGATCACAAACAAAACTTCTTGAAACTATTGCCTGCTTTTACCTTTTTCTTGACGGGCCAAAAAACAAAGCTTGCAAGAAACATAGCCTCTCACGAGCCCTTTGCTGCGGGGGCTTATCAAGGTATATTCCTCTTGCTGGCCCCAATTATGCAGATGGATTACTGTGTGTTCATTGCATGACGGTTTGAAAGGTGTAATTTACGTTTACTGATAATGCAGAAGTTAATCGCCTATTACTGTTTCTTAACACTTAATTAGTTTTCAGTTGTATTTGTATGCGAAGAGATAATTAGATTTTAATGTGCTTGTATAGAGAAGCTGGGATAAGACTTTTTTCTAGTTAATGAATCATATATACATTCCTTTCTATTCTACACAAAAGAAGAAAACATCCCTCGTGTGTTTCTGCTATAAACAGGAACATCAGTGGCGATTATTGTCATTTAGTCTTGTTTGTACAGTAACGCACATGAGCGATGAAAGTGTTCTTACTGTGTGCCTCTCTCTAGTCTCTCTCTCTCTCTCTCTCTCTCTCTCTCTGTCTCTCTCTCTCTCTCTCGTGTGTGTGTGTGTGTGTGTGTGTGTGTGTGTGTGTGTGTTTGTGTGTGTGTGTGTGTGTGTGTGTGTGTGTGATGGTGTGTGTGTGTGTGTGTGTGTGTGTGTGTGTGTGTGTACAGCTCGCGCATGTTTGTAAATTTAAGCACGCATGCAATATAGCAAGACACATTTCACAACTCTGTAAGCGACTCAGCCCACTTATGAAATGGAAATTGTGAGCATTATTCTACCAGCCTCTTTGCGTGTAGTCCTGGGAGTTACAATTACACACGGATACAATACAAAGTGAGAAAGGCAAGAGGGGAATGCGCAGTAACGAAACGACTGAAATGAAGAACAAAGTCGAAAATGCTTCGAGAATTAAGAAAGCTCTACGGACAGCCAATGGGTGAACCTTTTGGTTGTCGGTAGCGGTGTTTGCTGCAGGAATCATCAGGACAAAAACCGCTACCTACAGCCATAGGGATAAAGTACTCACAAACCAGATAGGTGAGGCTAGCGCTGGAAGAATTGTACAACAAACCAAGGGGAATTACTCAGCGCTGGACAGACGAACAGTTAGATCCCCTGCCCCCGCCTATCAGGCACCCTTTCGCCAGCCCACAGAGAAATACGCAGGTATAGAACAAGACGATCATCTATTTGTGTATGTATGTTTCTCCTGCCTATTTCCAAAGTTCCGGAGAAAGACATGGGTTATATACGAGACCTGATGCATCCTTTTTAGGGATGTAGATGATCGTCTTGTTCTTGACCTGCGTATTTCTCTGTGGGCTGGCGAATGGGTGCCTGATAGGCGGGGGCAGGGGATCTAACTGTTCGTCTGTCCAGCGCTGAGTCAATTCCCCTTGGTTTGTTGTACATAGGGATAAAGGTTTTTATTTGTACTCATAATCTCTACGAACCGTGCCTCTCTTAGCACTTCAATTTAGCAGATTCGTCCACATGCAAACACGCATACATGTACATAACAAATTGTGACATAAGTTCACTTGATGAATTCTAATCCTTCTGTCCTCAATGACAAAACTGGACGAGTTTCACGTTCACCACCATACACTACTCGTCATAAATAAATGACACACGTCTGCGCTCTACAAAGCCAAATGCATGTATGTCCATTTTTTTGTTGCGAAAATGTAATACATTGAAAATCTCACTTTTCGCCAGAAAAAAAGACATGTCGGCTTTTGACACTCTAGGGCAGCATTCCCAGTCCCATAACTCAACATACCATCTTGTTGAGGTCAGCTCAGTCATAGTCAAACTGATCACGGGAAAACATATCGATTAGTCAGTCGATCGCTGCTGACTTAACAACCAGGTGCGTTATGTCTGGCAAACATGGCCTGGAAAACTTCAATATAGCCGTAACGTACGTCCAGTAGCAGCTCTCATGAAAATGTCATTGTACGGAGCTATACTTTTGGCATTCCAGGCTACGCTAAGCAGACATAGATTGCACGTATTGTTGATTTATTTTGTTTTTGCACGATTCTACCAATGGGCAAATGCGAATAAACAGAGAGTAACACATGATCAGGTTGTAATGCAAAGCCGTCTAATCACCCTCACCCCCCCCCCCAAACACACACACACATTTTACTATTTCCACCACTCCAACCACCCTTCCCCGCCCTCCCGCTTCCTCCATTGGAAACGTTCTGGTTCGTTTGTTGGCTGGTTGAATTTGAAGATATTTTCTGAATGAAAACACTATTTCACGGATTAGACACTGAACTACATCTAGACCGTAGACTGTCACACACTTTTCCAAAATAAAATCCATGACCTTTGGGCCACAAGTTTTGTACTCCATAGAGGATAAACGAGGCGTGCATTAGACCAAAACCTCTCACAACAGTGAACATTGCACGCCTTTTCTAATCTTCCTAGGCCTTTATGAAACGTCATACAACTGCTTTGTTCACAACTTGAACTTCAGCTCCATTTACACTGAAACTATGTCTAAATTTGTCACATTTCTGATGTGAAGAATACCCATATTTGTGGAATTCACACTACAAATGTAAAAAAAAAAAATCGGTGACTGTGAGGCTATTCTGTTTGTAACACCCTCCCGCATCAAAGACAAATAAACCCACAAATGCTGAATTTCGGGAGGAATTTTCACTCTTCCTCTCAAGTACTGTGATCAAAACACAAAAACTGGTTGTACTTGGTTACTTTAATATTCACTGGGACAATAAGAATGATGCCAAGCAGTTCATGCAGCTCTTCAGTTCTCTATACCTGTCTCAGTTAGTCTGTGTACCAACCCACGAACGAGGCCACATTTTGGATTGGGTTGTTACCACTTCTTCTCTGTCACCCAGTCTTATTCACACGGTGTGTGTGGAGGACATACAGCTCTCTGATCACTTTCTGATCCCTTTTTTCATGCGACTGGCGAAACCTAGGACTCCAAAGATGAAAATCAGGTGTAGAAACATCAAAGGAATGAATGTGGAAGCTTTTTGTTGTGAACTTGGTGACTCACATTGATCAAAACCCCACCGTCAGATGTGTGAGAGTGTGTATAACTGTACAATGATACACTGACTTCCCTTCTTGACAAGTACGCACCAGAAACCGTCAAGCAAATTCCGATGTTATTGCTAAAGCAGGCGCGTTATCGTGCAGAGTCTAAGTACCGTAGAACCGGTCTAGAAGTGCACAAAGACTTATACAGAAAGACACGCAATCACTGCACACAGGTGGTTCGTCAGGCACAGAGTATACATGTTCAGTCTGAACTTGATGCCGCCGCTTCAGACCCTAGGAAAATGTTCAGGGTTGTGAGCAGACTGCTTGGCGAGGAGGCCAAATCTCCTATTCTTCCTGACATGAGCAGTGACATGGTTGCTGCCTCTCTGTCCCAGTTCTTTAACGATACGATTGGTGCCATCAGAACGCAGCTGTTAAAGGAGAATACAAGTGGTAAACCTGATACCCAGGAACATTCATCCGCTTTTGCTGGTGATCCTTCCTCAGTGTTTGTGCCAGTCTCTGTTGATCAACTGCAGACAGTCATGGCAAAATCCAATTACACGTTCTCTAGTGTTGACCGGATCCCCACCATAATAGTCTTGGAGAATTTGGACATTTTTCTGCCAGTTATTCCTTCACATCATCAACCGCAGTCTCTTCACCAGTGTTGTTCCAAGATCCTTTAAGACTGCTGTGATTCGTCCTCTGTTGAAGAAGTCAAACTTGGACCCTGATGCTTAGGCCAGGATCAAAGCTTCCATATTTGTCCAAGCTCTTAGAACGTGTGGTGGCCGATAAACTTGCTGATCATGTTTCTAGGTACCAGATACTGGATAAATTTCAGTCTGCATACAGGCCAGATAATTCTACAGAGACCGCAGTGCTGCGTGTCTCAAACGACATTCGCTGTGCTGCTTATCGTGGTGACCACTCACTCCTGGTGCTGCTGGACCTCAGTGCGGCATTTGATACCATAGATCACCAGATACTGCTGCAGAAACTTCAGCTTGAGTTTGGACACGGACTGTTTCTTACAGTGGTTTCGGTCGTACCTTAAGGACAGGTTTTAGTACGTCAGTGTTAATGGTGTGGCGTCTGATATTATCCGGCTAGTATGCTGGGTCCCCTCAAGTGCCCGTCTTAGGGTCTGTTCTGTTCTCTCTCTACACCACTCAGGAGGTGTGATTGACAAGTACAGGTCAGGACGACAGTTATTTGCAGATGACTCTGGTCTCTATGACTCATTTCATCCTGACAGTGTCTCTGCTTCTGAGACAGTGCAGAAAATCGAGTCGTGCTGCCAGTAAATCAAGTCCTGGATGTTAACCAACATGCTGAAGTTAAATGATGATAAGACTGAGGTAATTCTGTGTGGACCCAAGAACAAACCGGGCGTGGAATCTCTTGATGTCATCCGTGTTGGTGAGTCTCTCATCCCATTCTCCAAGACTGTCAGAGATTTTGGTGTCTTTGTCGACGTCAGTCTTACCATGGAAGACCATATCAGTGCTGTTGTCAGGGGATGCTACTTCCATCTTCGCTCCCTTGAGAAACTACGACCTGTCCTGACAGCCAAAGCTGCAAATGTTATCGCTGTTGCCCTTGTCCTATCCAGACTGGACTACTGTAACAGCTGTCTTTGGGGTCTGCCAGAGCAACAACTCAGACGTCTTCAACTGGTTCAGAACACTGCCGCCAGCATTGTCACAAGCACCAAAAGAAGGGAGCATATCACACCAGTCCTTAAGCAGTTGCAGTGGCTTCCAGTCAAGCAAAGAATTGATCACAAGATTCTCACTCTGTGCCACAAGTCTATAAATGACCCAGCCTCACCAGAGTACCTCCGGGAAATAGTCCCACGTCATAACCCTCCGAGGCAGCTCCTTTCTGCTGTCCGGTCCAAACTCTGAACCCCAAGTGTTGACAGCCACACAAAAAGCGGCTTGGTTTCCGGGCATTTTCACACTGCTTACCTAGGCTGTGGAATGGACTACCACAATCCATGAGGGACATTGACTACATTGGCACCTTCAGGAGGCACCTTAAGACCCACCTGTTTCTTGACTTTTAATTCTAGGACTACCAAAGTGTGTGTGTGTGTGTGTGTGTGTGTGTGTGTGTGTGTGTGTGTGTGTGTGTGTGTTTTGTTTGTTTGTTCCCTGAGCATGCCGCTAGCATGGAGTGGATGCGCATTACAAGTGGACATCATCATCTTCATCAACTGCCAACCTCGTAAATGGAAAACAAATCAGAACAAAAATCCCCCCTCCCCCCAAAATACACATGCTTAAAAAGGACAAGTACAACTCGACTGTGACGTACTTGTCCTTTCTATGCGTGTTTATTTTTGTTTGTTAATAATTTGTTTCCATATTCATGGGAACAGAGACTGAGTGTCTACCTTTTTGACAATTTATCTAAAACAGGACGTTATTACAGAACTCAACCGACACTCGAAGCTGCACCATTTTAAGAAATGATCCGTCGTATGTTTTTTTTCCAGAAGACGTTTCAGGACAGTATCTCAGATCTGTGCAGCTGAGCAGCCGATTTTGATAATGCGTCTGCGGATCCAGCTATGTATTGTAATGATGTTTTTTTCATATCATTAACATCACGCGCAGTTTGAAAGTGCCGCCCGCTATATTGTCATGTGACAATATATTATAATATCCCAGCATGCCGCTGGGTGGACAGATATACAAAATGGCGACAGTTTGGTATTGCAGATTAGTTAGTCCATCTACACGGTGAACGTATTTGACCTACAGGTAAGTAAAACTGATATTATCTGATCGGGTGAAACGTTTGTCATCTTCGATGTTATCCTGGCTGCTTGTATTCAAGGTATCAAGGATCTGAGGACGTCCACAACACTGATTTGCGTCTTCTTGAGAAACAGTTCCTTTCCGCGCTAGAGGGAGAGCATTTTTAACAATCCTGTTTAATTTTCTTGAAAATGTATCTGAAATAATTGTAATAAGCGCAATTAAAATGTTGTATGTGATACTGAAATACATGTGAAGACATACACGTTTTCATTAAGATACAAGAAAAGATGAGGAAATGACCTTTTTTTTTTTTTAACCTGATGACGTTCTAACACATTCAGATATTGCTTTGAAAGCACATAAATTAACTCAGATTCTTATGTATTACAGGTGGAAACCAGTTTTAGCAAATGATTGTGTGTACTTTGCTAACGTCCGATCATAAACAACAACTTATTCAGGACCATTAAGACATTTGTGCTATCGTGCACTAAATTATTTTCCTTCTCGGTGTAGGATTTTGTAATTGGGATCTCACCTTCATTGAGGTCTCTACAGGAACAGAAATTAATTTACATGCCATTTCCTTAAACACATGCAGCAACGATTTTTGTCCTGCAAAGTTTAATAACAGCTTGATCGGGCACTGTCTTAACTGACACTTTAAGCCAAAATTACGACTGCTTGTTTACCTTGTGAGGGGAGCTTAAATTCAGTGTGGAGCCATTTGCATGCACGATTTGTGTAGTTATTTAAAGAAACTCCATGAAAAGAAAATCTTATACCAAATATACACAAAAAGACTTTGTGCTGCATTATCTTCATTGCACACATTAAATATTACATCAAACCAACAGAAAGTCATCCGCTCTGTCCGTACGATATACTAGAAACTTAGCCTCCTCACGTTTTCAATGAAAATGTCAAAAGCTTGATCAGCTTCTATTTCACCCCAGCCTTCCTGACTCATACAGTCATAGACAATCTCAAAAAAGAAAGATGGACGCTTAGATAGGACAATTACAACCCAATTTGTTAAATTAACTCCCCTTTTCTAAAACGCAGTTGCTCTTTTGACAGATGAAATATTAGATCACCGATGATCTGATGCGTCTTTTCAACCTGCATATGTGCAAAGCACAGTACCAAAACCGTCAACATTGTGAACAAACAAACTACTTAAAATACCATACTTTCTAATTTAACTTTTCTGCTCTGCTCTGTCCTTGCTTCAGCCCTGTCTCTACAACAGATTCCAGAGGTTACTGCAGTAGTATAGTCTCTCATCCAAAGCCACTGAACTGTCCTCTGTCCTAGGACGTGTCCTCTTCTACTTATACACCATGCCATTAGTCCACATCATTTCTCATGACAACAAGCTGCATCATCATTATGTTCACACATGACATTCATTTCTACAATACATGTAAAACAGAGGACACACAACACCTTCTGGCTTCCAATTCTGCACGTCACTAAAAAAATACGGAAAAAAAAGAAAAGAAAAAACCCAACAACAACAAACAAACACCCCCCAAAAAAAACAACAACAAAAAAACCAAAAAAAACAACAACAACAACAAAACCAAACAACAACAAAACAAACAAACAAACAAACAAACAAACACACAAAAACCGTGGGGTGATTTAACCCCTTTGCTGCTAGTGATCACGAATTTCGCGTCTGACTGACATGACTGCAGACAAATCAACATTCGCGTGCAAAATAACGCAAATTAAATAGGCCCAAAACAGGCATAAAGAACATAGGACCAACAAGAGACATAATTCCTCATGAGTTCCCGCGAATGCGGGGGCTCATGAGGAGTTTGCCTCTTTCAGCAAGGTATTTCGCCTTGCCCCGGCAGTTAAGGGGTTCAAACAAGCTACAACTAAATCCTGATATAAAGAAGTCATTGCTCGGTATCAGACGCAATCTCCCTTCTCTTTTAGTCTGCTGTACTCAGTTGGATCAAACCTGTGTTCGTCCGTGTAATTCGTTTCAAAACCTCGCTGTTATCATTGACAGCAAAGTTTCATGTCTCAAACTGGCTACTATGAACGCTTTCGCATTGCCTCCACCCGCAAATAGCTTTCCCAAAACGCTTCAGCTAAACGTGTTACCTCCTTCATTCCCTCCAAACTCGACTACTTCAGCTTTTGGCTTTCTGGACTCCTTCTACTTGCATCCACAGATTTCAAAGTAAACAAAGCAACGCTACCTGTCTAGTGCTCAAACTCTGAGAAAGTACGAACACATCCTGCCTGCCCTCCACTGGTTGCAAGTATCTAAACTAAACATTCTTTGCTACATGTGTCATTGAACATAATGTGCGAAACTACATGAATGATAAGGTCAAAAATTGTACGTACCAAATTACCTCTCACAAACCTGTGAAAGGGACGGTTATAGTTCGGCATCCTGTCTCGAAAGACAATGGGAGTATGCGCTTGCTGGGTCAGTCACTGGAGTGACCTCTCCAGTGCGCAAGCCTGGGCGAAGTGTATGGAGATCCTGGGATGCCCAGTCGTCAAGATCCCCCTCTCGGCCTCGCTGATGTATCCAAAGGAATGCAAAGCAGTACGTTTGGCACCAGTTTGGCTGCAGGAGCTGGCAGAACAGTGCGTGAATACAGGCAGCTGTCTGCCTTCGGGGCTCCACTCCTGATTTGAAGGGTTTACTCCCCCACATTTGGCCGTTGGATCCAACCTGATCTCCTCCGTCCTCTAGCCGTTGGCTGTCAGAAACAGCTCATCCGCCTAGTGGTGCAATGTGAACACCACCCCCTCACGTGGTTTAGCCCACCAGCTGAGGTGGTTTGCCAGGGTGTGGCGCTTGGAGCCAGCACGTGAGAGATTAAGGAGATGGATGAGGACCAGTGATGCCCGTCCGTCCTAAGTAGGACGCAGCTGCCGAACAGCAAAGGTACTACCTCTATCCAGAGCCCCCTACACCCCAACGGTTATAGTGAATGCACTTTATTTCCCACGCCACACAGAAACAAAACATCTGTGAGTAAACGCGCGAAAACCTACACCGGACCCTAAGTCAGACTATAATAGGATACTGTCTGCATGCAATAACTATTGCGGGGGTTCTTTCTCCGGGTACTCCGGTTCTTCCACCCCCCACACTTTGGTACCGGTTTCAGGCCACTTTACAAATTTCAAATACAAGCGATCAAAAATCTCTGTAACTTCAGTAGCTGAACTGGCCCTTCGTCTGTCTTGTACTGTGTTTGTCTTAAATGGCGCAAATCCGTGTCTGTTATGTGAGTGTGCGTGTTGGGTTTCAGTTCGCGGCGCTTTGAGTCGATTCGCCCCAAAAATTGAGAAAAAGCGTCTATATAATAAAGGTATTATTATTATTATTATGTTTGTGAAAAAACAAACATCTATTTACTGAAGGTTACAAAGTAAAATAGGTTATAGCACTGTCAGGGGAGAGAAATGTGCATGATCGACCAGTGATCATAGATCTACTGTGGCCAAAGCACAAAAAAAAAAAAAAAAAAAAAAAGATAGGAAAGAGAGGGGGCGCTAAGAAAGTGACTGAAAGCAATGCATATGGAAGCCCACCCGAAGGGGGGCGTATCACATATCCACTGTTCCAGCCACTCAGTGCATGGAAATTTAAATCTAGGTCCCCCCAAAAGGGGTCCAGATATTTAGCCGGTGTGGACAGCTGTTTCGGTCTTTGCGACCTCTTCAGCACACCATCGGCAACACTGGAGGAGGCAGGAAATTCTGCCTACCTGCAATGACAACCACATTTTACTGTGGTGTCTGCAGGGGCATACATTCCATGCCACCATCTAGAGTTAAATTTCCATGCACCCTAAAAGAGAACCTACCAAAAGGGGGGAAGGGGTTGCAGTCGATATTGTAGTGATAAATGAAAAGAAAAGGGGAGACTGCCAGTGCTAATATTTTAGGAAGGTTACAAAGTAAAGTAGGTTATAGCACTGTCAGGGGAGAGAAATGTGCATGATCGACCAGTGATCATAGATCTACTGTGGCCAAAGCACAAAAAAAAAAAAAAAAAAAAAAAGATAGGAAAGAGAGGGGGCGCTAAGAAAGTGACTGAAAGCAATGCATATGGAAGCCCCCCCGAAGGGGGGCGTATCACATATCCACTGTTCCAGCCACTCAGTGCATGAAAATTTAAATCTAGGTCCCCCCAAAGGGGGTCCAGATATTTAGCCAGTGTGGACAGCTGTTTCGGTCTTTGCGACCTCTTCAGCACACCATCGGCAACACTGGAGGAGGCAGGAAATTCTGCCTACCTGCAATGACAACCACATTTTACTGTGGTGTCTGCAGGGGCATACATTCCATGCCACCACCTAGAGTTAAATTTCCATGCACCCTAAAAGAGAACCTACCAAAAGGGGGGAAGGGGTTGCAGTCGATATTGTAGTGATAAATGAAAAGAAAAGGGGAGACTGCCAGTGCTAATATTTTAGGAAGGTTACAAAGTAAAGTAGGTAATAGCACTGTCAGGGGAGAGAAATGTGCATGATCGACCAGTGATCATAGATCTACTGTGGCCAAAGCATAAAAAAAAAAAAAAAAAAGATAGGAAAGAGAGGGGGCGCTAAGAAAGTGACTGAAAGCAATGCACATGGAAGCCCCCCCGAAGGGGGGCGTATCACATATCCACTGTTCCAGCCACTCAGTGCATGGAAATTTAAATCTAGGTCCCCCCAAAGGGGGTCCAGATATTTAGCCGGTGTGGACAGCTGTTTCGGTCTTTGCGACCTCTTCAGCACACCATCGGCAACACTGGAGGAGGCAGGAAATTCTGCCTACCTGCAATGACAACCACATTTTACTGTGGTGTCTGCAGGGGCATACATTCCATGCCACCACCTAGAGTTAAATTTCCATGCACCCTAAAAGAGAACCTACCAAAAGGGGGGAAGGGGTTGCAGTCGATATTGTAGTGATAAATGAAAAGAAAAGGGGAGACTGCCAGTGCTAATATTTTAGGAAGGTTACAAAGTAAAGTAGGTTATAGCACTGTCAGGGGAGAGAAATGTGCATGATCGACCAGTGATCATAGATCTACTGTGGCCAAAGCACAAAAAAAAAAAAAAAAAAAAAAAAGATAGGAAAGAGAGGGGGCACTAAGAAAGTGACTGAAAGCAATACATATGGAAGCCCCCCGAAGGGGGGCGTATCACATATCCACTGTTCCAGTCACTCAGTGCATGGAAATTTAAATCTAGGTCCCCCCAAAGGGGGTCCAGATATTTAGCCGGTGTGGACAGCTGTTTCGGTCTTTGCGACCTCTTCAGCACACCATCGGCAACACTGGAGGAGGCAGGAAATTCTGCCTACCTGCAATGACAACCACATTTTACTGTGGTGTCTGCAGGGGCATACATTCCATGCCACCACCTAGAGTTAAATTTCCATGCACCCTAAAAGAGAACCTACCAAAAGGGGGGAAGGGGTTGCAGTCGATATTGTAGTGATAAATGAAAAGAAAAGGGGAGACTGCCAGTGCTAATATTTTAGGAAGGTTACAAAGTAAAGTAGGTTATAGCACTGTCAGGGGAGAGAAATGTGCATGATCGACCAGTGATCATAGATCTACTGTGGCCAAAGCACAAAAAAAAAAAAAAAAAAAAAAAAAGATAGGAAAGAGAGGGGGCGCTAAGAAAGTGACTGAAAGCAATGCATATGGAAGCCCCCCCCCGAAGGAGGGCGTATCACATATCCACTGTTCCAGCCACTCAGTGCATGGAAATTTAAATCTAGGTCCCCCCAAAGGGGGTCCAGATATTTAGCCGGTGTGGACAGCTGTTTCGGTCTTTGCGACCTCTTCAGCACACCATCGGCAACACTGGAGGAGGCAGGAAATTCTGCCTACCTGCAATGACAACCACATTTTACTGTGGTGTCTGCAGGGGCATACATTCCATGCCACCACCTAGAGTTAAATTTCCATGCACCCTAAAAGAGAACCTACCAAAAGGGGGGAAGGGGTTGCAGTCGATATTGTAGTGATAAATGAAAAGAAAAGGGGAGACTGCCAGTGCTAATATTTTAGGAAGGTTACAAAGTAAAGTAGGTTATAGCACTGTCAGGGGAGAGAAATGTGCATGATCGACCAGTGATCATAGATCTACTGTGGCCAAAGCACAAAAAAAAAAAAAAAAAAAAAAGATAGGAAAGAGAGGGGGCGCTAAGAAAGTGACTGAAAGCAATGCATATGGAAGCCCCCCCGAAGGGGGGCGTATCACATATCCACTGTTCCAGCCACTCAGTGCATGGAAATTTAAATCTAGGTCCCCCCAAAGGGGGTCCAAATATTTAGCCGGTGTCGACAGCTGTTTCATTTATCACTACAATATCGACTGCAACCCCTTCCCCCCTTTTGGTAGGTTCTCTTTTAGGGTGCATGGAAATTTAACTCTAGGTGGTGGCATGGAATGTATGCCCCTGCAGACACCACAGTAAAATGTGGTTGTCATTGCAGGTAGGCAGAATTTCCTGCCTCCTCCAGTGTTGCCGATGGTGTGCTGAAGAGGTCGCAAAGACCGAAACAGCTGTCCACACCGGCTAAATATCTGGACCCCCTTTGGGGGGACCTAGATTTAAATTTCCATGCACTGAGTGGCTGGAACAGTGGATATGTGATACGCCCCCCTTCGGGGGGGCTTCCATATGCATTGCTTTCAGTCACTTTCTTAGCACCCCCTCTCTTTCCTATCTTTTTTTTTTTTTTTTTTTTTTTTTTTTGTGCTTTGGCCACAGTAGATCTATGATCACTGGTCGATCATGCACATTTCTCTCCCCTGACAGTGCTATAAACTACTTTACTTTGTAACCTTCCTAAAATATTAGCACTGGCAGTCTCCCCTTTTCTTTTCATTTATCACTACAATATCGACTGCAACCCCTTCCCCCCTTTTGGTAGGTTCTCTTTTAGGGTGCATGGAAATTTAACTCTAGGTGGTGGCATGGAATGTATGCCCCTGCAGACACCACAGTAAAATGTGGTTGTCATTGCAGGTAGGCAGAATTTCCTGCCTCTTCCAGTGTTGCCGATGGTGTGCTGAAGAGGTCGCTAAGACCGAAACAGCTGTCCACACTGGCTAAATATCTGGACCCCCTTTGGGGGGACCTAGATTTAAATTTTCATGCACTGAGTGGCTGGAACAGTGGATATGTGATACGCCCCCCTTCGGGGGGGCTTCCATATGCATTGCTTTCAGTCACTTTCTTAGCGCCCCCTCTCTTTCCTATTTTTTTTTTTTTTTTTTTTTTTTGTGCTTTGGCCACAGTAGATCTATGATCACTGGTCGATCATGCACATTTCTCTCCCCTGACAGTGCTATAACCTACTTTACTTTGTAACCTTCCTAAAATATTAGCACTGGCAGTCTCCCCTTTTCTTTTCATTTATCACTACAATATCGACTGCAACCCCTTCCCCCCTTTTGGTAGGTTCTCTTTTAGGGTGCATGGAAATTTAACTCTAGGTGGTGGCATGGAATGTATGCCCCTGCAGACACCACAGTAAAATGTGGTTGTCATTGCAGGTAGGCAGAATTTTCTGCCTCCTCCAGTGTTGCCGATGGTGTGCTGAAGAGGTCGCAAAGACCGAAACAGCTGTCCACACCGGCTAAATATCTGGACCCCCTTTGGGGGGACCTAGATTTAAATTTCCATGCACTGAGTGGCTGGAACAGTGGATATGTGATACGCCCCCCTTCGGGGGGGGGCTTCCATATGCATTGCTTTCAGTCACTTTCTTAGCGCCCCCTCTCTTTCCTATCTTTTTTTTTTTTTTTTTTTTTTTTGTGCTTTGGCCACAGTAGATCTATGATCACTGGTCGATCATGCACATTTCTCTCCCCTGACAGTGCTATAACCTACTTTACTTTGTAACCTTCCTAAAATATTAGCACTGGCAGTCTCCCCTTTTCTTTTCATTTATCACTACAATATCGACTGCAACCCCTTCCCCCCTTTTGGTAGGTTCTCTTTTAGGGTGCATGGAAATTTAACTCTAGGTGGTGGCATGGAATGTATGCCCCTGCAGACACCACAGTAAAATGTGGTTGTCATTGCAGGTAGGCAGAATTTCCTGCCTCCTCCAGTGTTGCCGATGGTGTGCTGAAGAGGTCGCAAAGACCGAAACAGCTGTCCACACCGGCTAAATATCTGGACCCCCTTTGGGGGGACCTAGATTTAAATTTCCATGCACTGAGTGGCTGGAACAGTGGATATGTGATACGCCCCCCTTCGGGGGGGCTTCCATATGCATTGCTTTCAGTCACTTTCTTAGCGCCCCCTCTCTTTCCTATTTTTTTTTTTTTTTTTTTTTTGTGCTTTGGCCACAGTAGATCTATGATCACTGGTCGATCATGCACATTTCTCTCCCCTGACAGTGCTATAACCTACTTTACTTTGTAACCTTCCTAAAATATTAGCACTGGCAGTCTCCCCTTTTCTTTTCATCTATTTACTGAATTATAATTACTTTTCACTTCAATTACCTTTTCTTGTCCATAAAACATGCGAATTTGTGTAATATACAAAGAGGCAATAAAAACGTGAAATGTGTCGTTAAATGTATCCGCAAGCGAAGATTCATCCATACAACAAAACAAAAAAATTGTCTTGTTGTTTACTTGGTTTGTTGAGCCTACTGTCTGAGCTACCTGCACACACATTTTGAAATTGTTATCACCCTTGGCTGCCTTGGAAAACAGGGGATTTTGCTTGTGGTGAAAATGAGCAAACTGAACACACTGTGACATGCATGTTTCCTGTAAGATGTGTCAACACGCATGTTTTGTGGACTGCTTATAATGTTCTAAACTGCCTCAAAAAAAAAAAAAAATTGAATCATAAAATCACCACAGAGCATTTTTGTTAGTACTCGAGCTAGAACACCCGTCTCCGGCAATGATCACATTTCCATAGGTGGCCATGGCATTCCTTTCAAATCCCATGCGAAAAATATCTGGGTGTTTTCCTGGATTCGAGTTTATCGATGGAAAAACAGGTTTGCCACCTTTGCCGCACTGCCTACCTGGAGCTCCGCAGAATAGGCACGATCAGATCCTTTCTGACAGAAAGACTACTGCCCAGCTCGTATGCTCTCGCAGTTTGTCCCGACTAGATTACTGTAATTCCCTCCTTGCTGGTATCACATCTGATCAACTCACTCGCATTCAGCGTATCTAGAATAATGCAGCCCGGTTAGTCCTTCGCAAAAAAACGCACTGAGCATGTCACAACACTACAAAAGCATATCTACTGGCTACCTGTCAAGCAGAGAATAGAGTACAAATTGGCCACTTTGGCATACAAACACTATGACAATACACTTCCTGCATATTTGTCATTTCCCCTTGCATCACACAATCCAAGTAGAAGTCTACGTTCAAGCTCACAGAGACTGCTTGTTCTGCCCAGAGTCAACCTAACAAGTGCTGGTGCACGTTCTTTCGGTTATCAGGCCCTTCACGTCTGGAACTCACTTCCACTGCATGTCCGTCCAGCCCCTACCCTGACGACTTTCAAAACACTAAAAATTTGAAAACCCATTTTTTCCAGGTAGCACATCAGGATTAGCTTAGTCTGGATGTGCTGTCTGGAAAGGTTTAGCTCAAATTCTGCTGTTGTCTTATATGTGTAGCACGTGTATGTAGATTGTGTGATGTGATGTGATGTGATGTGATGTGATGTGTGTGTGTGTGTGTGTGTGTGTGTGTGTGTGTGTGTGTGTGTGTGTGTGCGTGTGTGTGTTTCGTGTTAGGAATGTGCCTACATGGTGCGAGCTGTAAAGAGTGAGTGCGTGTTTATTTTGTTCTAATTCTTTGTGTGTGTGTGTGTGTGTGTGTGTGACGGTGTGTGTGTGTGTGTGTGTGTGTGTGTGTGTGTGTGTGTGTGTGTGTGTGTGTGTGTGTGTGTGTGTGTGTGTGTGTGCTGTAAAGAGCTCCGAGCTTGCTGTCTGTAGGGAAGAGCGCTACGTAGTATAAAAACCTCTGTATTATTATTAGAGACACAGAACTTCCAGTGCACATCACTTTCTTAAGAAATAATATTTTCTGCAATGTGAATTATTTTTAAGCCATTTTTATGCTCCAGTGGTTGACAAAGAGATGAGGAACTCACCCATATTTATTTGATTAAGTAAATATGGCCGCTACCATAACTGAAACTTAACAACTGTTTGTTTTTCGTGTTTGTAAGTCAAGTTGATTTTTTTAGATGCTTTTGACATATGAAAAGTAGGCCAAGACCAAGCTGGCCGGATTTTCACTCAAACTAACTCTAGTGACACTGCACGTTGCTTGATTTTCAGTTGTGTCCTCCGCAGAGTGCTCCCCATTTCACTTTCAAGTGATGGTAGGGTCATTGATGACGTCATAATTCATAGACGTAAAATTTTAAAGAACGGCTGAACATTCTCTTTTGCAAAATAATGGACCAACCGAACTATTTCAAGGTAGTGTTTTTTTAAAAATTTTTTAAAAAAATGCAATAATTGACCAACTCTGACACGGAGCTGGTGAGCGTGAGCCACCGTCTACTGAAGAACAGTGAAAAACTTTCAGAGGCAAATGTACCAAAGTGTTCAATGAATCGTCTGTAGAAGTCGTATGTCACCGATAATTTCAGTTTACTGAACCGTTACTAACCGCTACATACATGTGGCTGTTTAACTGCTAAGAAGTACCCAACGGAGAAAGAAACACGCTTAGAAAAGACGGGTACAACACAATTTATTAATGTTTCGGGTAAATACCCTTTGTCAAAATAGACAAACAAACAGAGATTAGCCGCTACTTATCTTCATTCGCAGAAGGAATGTGGCAATTTTGCCACATTCCTTCTGCGAATGAAGATAAGTAGCGGCTAATCTCTGTTTGTCTATTTTGACATTTGTCTATTTTGACAAAGGGTATTTACCCGAAATATTAATAAATTTTGTTGTACCCGTCTTTTATAAGCGTGTTTCTTTCTCCGTTGGGGACTTCTTTGCATTTCACACGCTTGGCAGTCACCTTTTTGGTCTGGATTGTTTAACTGCTGCATATATGATGAGCAATGACTGCATATGTGCCGCCAGATGAACACTGAAAAGCAAAAGACACCTTTCAATTTCAGGTCGCAAGCAGCCATCCTTGATCTGCTTGTAAATCCCAAAGTTAACAGTCGATTTCTCAGTGTAAATCACTGAGAAGTAGGCCAAAAGCAGGGGATTAATAGCCGGGGCACTCAAACATGCGATATCACATGTTTGTCATGGCTTTTAGTACGAAACGGCAACTGTTTCAACACCCAGGGAGTACTCGCTGTTTGGCGGTTTATCATTATACTTGAATTTGAAAGAAAGGGAGTTTCCGCTTGACCTAGATCATAATGTTGTCGGTTTAGGCCTGCACAAGCTCTGTACACTATCTTATTTACCAGAAACGCGCGGGAAATTGAACAGAAAGGCTTCGGACTAGGCCGGTCTAGGGGAGGCAACTTCTTCAGTCATACTTACAGAAAACGCTGGTGTTGATCAGTGGTAGGAGGGGTGGAGCTTGGCCGGGGTCACAAATTTTGCAGACTGAAATATCGCGTCATATAGCATCTTAACAAGTTCCATATTCAATATTTGTCATGTCTGAGCGGCATTTGTCATGTCTGAGCATTTACACAATATAGATTACGTAACCCTACCCCCATGTACATTAAGTCGCCGGTAGTGTGAACAGTACCTAAATATTATGATGGCTAAGTGCAACGGGGATCTAGGGGAGGGAGGGAGGGAGGGGGATGTCCAGTGGTAGAGCGTCGGACTCAGTCTCGAACGTAAGGTCGTAGATGCCCCGATGAGGTCGCGTCACAGTTGTTTTCAGACCCTTTTTTGGCAACACGTCCTTGAAATCACATTGTTCATGGAAAAAAGACATTATGTTAAACCCTTTGGTGACGCCGCGAGAGCCTCGCTGCGCGTGTGGTGACCTCGCTCTTTGCACTGACACATCTTGTTTACGCTACAGGGTCCCGACAGTGCGCATGCACTTTCTTTCGTCTGTAGTATGCGGTCAGTTTTGCCGCGGTGCTAGCGTGGGAATTACGGGTCGAAATGGCGAGTCAGTGAATGTGTAGATATTCGGAGTGATAAAATTGTGTGCTTGGAGACATGGTTTTAAAAGCAGATAGCTTTGATGTATCGGGACATGAGCCGGTGTGCCGCCTACCGCCGGCTTCGCAGCATAACCGCCTATTGGCAGTGTCAGCCGGAACTGACGACTGAATGACGGTTGCGGCACTGACAAGGGCATTGCCGTATAACCTGATTCTGATACTGAATTCGGAGGTTCTAACTGATATTCCTTTATTTTGATGCCACACCTTGGTAGGTGTCACTGTGGACATCAACGACACACATTTGGTAGTTCCATCCGATCGTGTACGAGACACAACACAATCACACTGATCTTGTTCGATGCCGCTTCACATGTTACTAATCAAGACCGTGGATATACCGCATCAGTGCCAGGCAGGTGTAAACAATGACATCTGGTGATAAGGTAGGAGCCTTACAGTGTATCGGCATGCTGGAAATACATGGACATTAATGTGTCACAGTAGCACACGCACTCTTTAGTGATGGATGTTAACTAACAGCGACCTGTCATGCACGAAAGCCATTTTTTTTTCAAGTTTATTGTCACCTGTCACTATTTTTGTCACCAGGCATTGCGACACATGTAGTTCTATGTAAGATTTGAATGTCATGATTTTAAGCATGAGAGGGAACAGATCAAGGAAATGCTAGTTAGTGGACCGACACACATGCAAAGTGAAGTGATTGTGGTGACTGAGGAAGAGGTGCTTAGCGTACTTAAACATACCAACCCAAACAAAGCGGCTGAGCCAGATGGTGTTTGATCAAATGTGTTAAAATTGTGCGGTGAACAACTGTACCGAATTCTTTGCTATCTTTTTAACATGTCACTTACCCAGTGTGTCGTTCCCTGTTAGTGGAAGACCTCTTGTATTGTTCCCGTGCCAAAAAAAAGCAAACTGTATCTGTGATGAATGATTTAAGACCAGTTGCTCTTACCTCGTGTGTCATGAAGGTTTTTGAGAGGGCTGTTCTTTGACATTTTCAAATACAGGTTTCTGATTTTATGGACCCCTTTCAGTTTGCTTACATAAGGCAAAGAGGTGTTGATGATGCCATTTTGCATGTTGTAAACAACATCTACTCTCATTTAGAAAAAAAAAAAAAACAAAAAAAAACCAGGAGCCTCCATTCGACTGATGTTCTATGATTTTTCATCTGCTTTTAACACCATTCAGCCACACATACTCGCTTCCAAACTAGTTCACATGAACTTAATGCCTCTACCATTCTTTGGCTTTTTGGGCTATCTCACTAACCGCCCAAAGTATGTCAGAATTAGTTCGGATCTAATCGCAGATGTACTTTTTATCAACACCGGTGCACCACAGGGGACTGTCCTGTCGCCTTTTTTGTTTTCTTTGTACACAGCAGACTGTAGAGCCACTCATGACGACTGTGTCATGGCCGAAAACGCTGACGACACGACACTGACAGGTACGATTACAGATGAGGACGACAGACACTATCGACAGGAGATGGACGACTTTGTAGAGTTGTGCGATAAAAACTATCTTGAATTACATGTTGGCAAAAGAAAAGAGATGGTCATAGACTTCAGGAAAAACAAACATCATCCCGATCCTGTTGTCATGAAGGGAACAGAAGTTGAGCGTGTAGAGGTTGGTTGTACATTGCTTAACGTCTCGACAGCAACAAGACTTTCTCAGGACGTGCCTGCACTGCTTGTGAAAAAACCCCAACTAAACAGAATATTGAATGTATGTCGCCAGCCAGTCTAATACGCTAAATAAACCTAAGACCATTTAGCAACACACATCCAATATCAAGAGCTACAGTAAGCGCAGAAAGTAGGGAGAGTTTAAAAAAGGAAAATACAGGTGATTGGACCAAGGGTAGACAGAAACACATGCCCCAGAATAGAGGGGAAAACCCGCCCTCACCAGGGTGACCCTGGGAACTAAAAAGTAGTTAACCCCACCCAAATCCCCCAGGGCAGATTCGGGTGGGGGTTGAGCGTGTAGAGTCCTACAAGTATTTAGGTGTTCTTTTTGACAACGCGCTCAACTGGAAACAAAACACAGATGCTATTGTGAAAAAAACGCATACCCGTCTATACTGTTTGATAAAGCTCCTAATGTAAACACTCAGCTTTTACAGGTGTTTTACTGCTCCAGTATTATTAGCGTTCTAACTTTTGGACTGACGTGCTGGGCTAGAAATTTATGTAAAAGAGATCACAATCGTCTTAACAAAGTAATCCGGAAAGGGGGCGGGGTGATTGGTAGAGCACAGGATACTTTGGACACACTGTACAACAGACGGATTACGAACTGACATTCTTGATGACAAAACACATCCGCTTAGATATGAATTTGACAGCAGACGTATCGAACGAAGTGGCAGACTTCGAGTACCCAAAAGTAGTACATCACGTTATGCCAACTCTTTTGTCCCTCAGGCTGTTACCCTTTTCAACAGTAATATCAGTAGATAGTGTCTGTCAACATTCTTTAGTACTAGCCCTTTCAGTAGTTTACTGCAACATTGCTGACACCAGAAGCACAGGGGGAACCCACCATAAGTGTTTCTAATGCCAAGAGTGTTACAAAGGTAAACAATACGTCTGTTACAGTTCATCTCTTTAATTGAGAGTTATGGGTTATTTAATTATTTCAATGAGTGAATGATGATGCCATGTGTTGTATGGGCAGACAGTGAATTTTCCATTGAGGGATTAATAAAGTATTATTGTATTGTATTGTATATAAATAAACCATTATGTTAGCCAGGAAAGATAAATGTAGCGTTTCTAGTGGTGTTATCGACCTCATTAAAATGTTATAGGGACAGTAAGTCCAAGTGTTTCCTTGATTTGTAAAGCGTTTAGAGCTTATTTTAGGATAGGCGCCCTATAAATAGTTATCATTATTATTATTATTATTATTATTGTTATTATTATTGTAGCATAAGCATTTAACAATAGGAAAGGAGGGCATATGATTAAATTTCGCTTTCAACTTTAAGCTCAAGCAGTGAAAGAAAGAACGAAATAAAGACACAGAATACATATTGTTTTCTTTGAAACTTAAGTCAGCTTGGTTTGTCAATGTTTGGTAATGTGTCCTATGTTTCAGAGTGAAATGGAGAAGGCCAGACAGGGTGTAGATGAAGGGCAAGGAGATCGAGACCAAGAAGGAGAACAAGAAGAAATAAATGGAAGAGGCCAAGATGGAGACCAGCACGGAGAACAGGAAGAAAGAAATGGAAGAGGCCAAGAGGGATACCAGGAAGGCGACCATAGATCCCCTGTGCAATGTTCGGATAGTAAGTATAGTCTCTTCTCTCAACACCTTTTGCACGTATCTCTGCCAAGTACGTGCTGTAATTCTGAGAAGTTTTCAGCACTGTACGACAGTCTCTCTCTCTCTCTCTCTCTCTCTCTCTCTCTCTCTCTCTCTCTCTCTCTCTCTCTCTCTCTCTCTCTCTCTCTCTCTCTCTCACTCTCTCTCTCTCTCTCTGGTAATCACATCAGATACACTCACGTAGGGTTCTGTAAAAAATAAAACCTCACTCAGTTGCAACTCGTCACACGTGGCACAAGGTTGTAGACCACACTGGAGCAACAGTTTCAACAGTACTTTATTCTCATGTTGCACTCTCAGCACAATGCATCCACACTTTGATGCACTATCTCTCACAAATGCATCCACACTTCGATACACTGTCTCCTACAATGCATGCACACACTCTCTTTTATACTATTACTATCTATATCCCGTAGTCTTGCCGACCGTTGGGGCACCACTGATGACTTGGCAACCAGGCAACCAGTTCCCTCCATTCCTCTCTGTTCTTTGCCATTCTTAGCGTATCGCCCAGCTTCAGTCTTGTCCACTCTGAGACATTGTCGTCCCATCTTTTCCTCTTCTTCCTCTCCTTCGTCCTCCTTGCACATTGCCTTGCAGGATTGTTTTGGCAAACCCTGCTGAACGCGTGACATGCCCATACCACTTCAGTTTGCGTTTTTTTACAATGGCTAATAGGTCTTCATAGGGCCCAGTGGCTGGCCTGATTCTGCTTCCCACTTCCTCGTTCGTGATGTGATCTCTGTATAAAATGCCAAGCAGCCTTCGAAAACATATAATTTCAGTGGCTTGTATCCTCCTTTCAAGGTCTGCTGTGAGGGTCCATGACTCGCAGGCATACAAGAACACTGAGATGACTCAGGAGCGCATCAGTCTGATCTTGGAGCAGAGTGTGATGTTTCTGTCCTTCCATATGGCAGACTTGACTACCTGAAAAAAACTGTTGTCAGTACTCCAGGCAGTTAAAAACCAGATTATGGCAGTTTTGACCAGATTTATTTGTAAACCAGTAAAGATACTACTACTGCTACTATGCATTTTGCTATAAAAGGCGATGTATTTTTACAACATGCCAGCCATAAATGAGAAAAAATCATTTTTATGATATACTTTCATTTAATTCAACTGCGTTTATATGTAAACCTACTTTGTGTGTGTTTCTTTTTCTTTGATTTTCGCCTTTTTTTTTTTTTTTTTTTTGTTAATATAATTTAGAATGACACTTGCCGACTTGGTCAATTTACTTAAGATCGTTTTTTTTTTTTTTTTTTTTTTTTTTTTTTTTTTTTTTTTTTTTTACAAACAGTCTATACATGGTGAATAAAATGCTGCTTAAACCAACCTTGTGCTGTCTGACCTGACTGTTTTTACCTGAGCAGCTGAGAACATGAGAACATGCCTCTGATCGATGCTGAACCTTTGGCAGCATTTGCAATCTTGGCATGGGCTTTGGAGGAAATATGTCTTTCACAATTATTTTGACCACCATGTGCAACCGTGAATTTGGCACAATATGCATAAAGCAAAATCCTGATCTTTTGACGATACGGTCAAACAAGGCCGCTTTTCATTGTATGCTTTGAAAAAGCTGTGCTTTCGAGCAACCTGCTTGGCTGACGGTTCGTCAGAAGAATGTTCAGCATCACGGCTTCGTTTCATTTTTGGCTACTCTATACTATCGGATAGGATAGTATTCTTTCTCACTGGTGTAAATCAAATGGCATCGAAAGCTAAACTATCCAAGGGAAGCAGACACTTTCTTAGCGCACCCCCCTTTTTCCTATCTTTTTTTTTGTGCTTTGACCAAAATAGACCTATGATCACTGGTCGATCATGCACACTTCTCTCCGCTGACGGTGCTTTTACCTACTTTACTTTGTAATCTTCCTAAAATATTAGCACCGGCAGTCTCCCCCTTACTTTTCATTATTACTACAATATCGACTGTAACCCCTTCCCCCCTTTTAGTAGGTTCTCTCTTAGGGTGCATGGAAATTTAGCTCTAGGTGGAGGCATGGAATGTATGCCCCTGCAGAAACCACAATAAAATGTCTTTATCCAAGGGAAGTAACTACAAACTGAGCGTCTTTTAACAGGAAAAAAAAAAAAAACCCTTTGTGACCGTATTTTTAACGACCTGACCAGATAATCATATTCTCAAGCTAAAATCCGTATGAATACGGCCAACTACCGTATGGTAGGCAAGTCTGCATATGGTCTTCAATCTTGTCATTGCTGTTGTTGTCTGCACAATCCTGGACAGTATTTCTGGTTTTGATCCCTCATCTGTCACAATGGCTCCTAACTATTTGAATTTATTAACGGTTTCCAGTTTTTGGCTTCCAATCATGATTTCAGTGCCAATGCCACTGGTGTTATTTGTCATCAGTTTGGTCTTCTCTGCACTGATTTCCATCCCATAGGCAATGGCTGTACTGTTCAGCTTTTCCACCAGCTGAGCTAGCTCCTTCTCTGTTCCTGCAAGGCCATCAATGTCGTCCACAAAGTGCACGTTCGTGATTGTTCTGCCTCCAATACTGACAGTTCCTTCATGATCTTTCAGAGCGTCTGTCATGATTCTTTCCAGGAAGATGTTGAAAAGAGTAGGTGAGAGCAAGCAGCCTTGTCTGACGCCGACTGTAGTCCTAAACCAGACTCATATTTTGCCGTTGAAGCAGACTGCGCTAGTGGCCTTGTTGTAAAGGTTTGCTATGACTTTGATCTCTCTATTACAGATTTCCAGAACAATCCCACAAATTACACAAACTCAACCAATCAAAAAAGAAAACGTAACCCAAAATCATTAATATTCATTAAAAAGAACACTCTTGATCTTCCACTAAAATCTAGGTGCATTATGTAAACGTCATGAAATGTAACCAACATGACTGTGTACTACTGTGACAAAACTTCGACGTCATGTTTGAGGTCACTAGACCAATCACGCCTCTTTCAGAACCTTCCAGCTTAATTGATTGTACATTGCTTAACGTCCCGACAGCAACAAGGCTTTCTCAGGACGTGCCTGCACTGCTTGTGAAAAAAAAAAAAAAAATAAACAGAACATTGAATGTATGTCGTCAGCCGGTCAAATACATTAAATAAACCTAACACATGGGGCCTAAATAAAGCTAAGACCATTTAGCAACACACATCCAATATCAAGAGCTACAGGCAGTGCAGACAGTAGGGAGAGTTTTAAAAAGGCAAATACAGGTGAGTGGACAAAGGGTAGACAGAAACACATGCCCCAGAATAGAGAGAAAAACCCACCCTGTGGGGCTGACCAGGGTGACCCTGGGAACAAAAAAATACCTAACCCCACCCAAGTCCCCCAGGGCAGACCCGGGTGGGGGCCTTCCAGCTTAAGCTAGGTCGACTTTGCAATAAGTTAGCAAAATGTGCAACATTTTAGTCAAACAAAAAATCATCGCAATTCTCCATGCAAAAGAAAACGAATCATACTAAAAATGTACGTGGTTCTAATCTAAAATAACTCAAATAAACACCGGATCTTTTCCTATGAGCAACACACACATACCCTACAATAATAACACAACCACAAACGCAACAATCCCCCCCCCCCACCCCCCCTTTTATTTTAGAACGAAATTTTACAAAATTACTTCTCAAACCTCAAAACACAGTTGTGGCTGTGTTAATCTACACAGAACGATAAACACTAACAATCTCACATAAAAAAATTAAATCAGAGATGTGTAGGGACCTCTCCCCTACATATCTCTGATTAAATCAAATAAACTACTCTGGAATATTTGTCTCACAGTTGCTTTAAATCGTCCTGAATAAAGAAAATAAATGTTCCTTTAAAATGCTCTACTTGAGAGACTGTAACTTAATGTTAAAGTTGTGTAAGAACATTGCCCATCTCATGATACGGGAGTTTGAGAATTTGCCAGATTTCAGATAGTTCAAGAGTTGATGGTCCTAGGTACTGTCAGCTTATTGAGTTTACCGTAGTCCACACACACCTGGTTGGATCCATCTGGTTTCTTCACGATGACCACTGAGGATGCATATGGCGACTTGGACTCCCTGATAACTCCCATGTCCAGCATCTGATTCATGTCTTTCTTCAGTTCTTCCCTCGTGTGCTAAAGTAGACGATACGGCTTGCTGCGAACCGGATCGTTTGATGTTAGATTAACGTCATGCTGGATGATGTATGTTATCCCCGGGTCAGGCGTAAACCGATGTTTGAACTCCGTAGTTAGGGCTCTAAGCTCTTCTTGTTGTGCCTGGGTCATGTTTTGCCCGGACTGGATGTCTTCAACACTCTCATTGTGGCGGAGGTCATTTAGGTCGAACAGGTTTTCGTCGTCTAGTCTCTCGTCAGCAGCCAGACGCACCAACGCCGTTTGCTGTGGTTTGTCCGGACGACCTCTCTCGACGTACGTCTTCAGCAGATTCGCGTGGTAAGTCTTCGTCTTGTTGTTGACCATGACCCTGTAGTCGTTGATACCAACTACTGCGTCAACCCCGTACGGTCCCGTTCACTGCATCAGGAGCTTCTTGTTGTCGGTGGGGAGAAGAACCGACACCTGGTCACCTGGCTGGAACCGTCGAGGTTTGGCTTTACGGTCATAGAATGCTTCCCCTTGGTCTGCGCCTACTCCAGTTCTTCTCGAGCCATTCTGAGGGTATCCTCCGGCTTCTCTCTCAGGCCAGAGACATACTGGTAGCTGATCTTCACATCAAGCGCGTTGATGTCTTTGGTCCACATCACCTTCAAGATGTGCATGGGTTCCCTTACAGTCCTGCCGTACAGTAATTCAAAGGAAGAGAACACTGTCGAATCCTGGGAAACTTCACGGTAAGCAAAGAGCAAGGCATTGCTGTACTATGCCGCAACCTTGGCTGCTCAGCACACAGTTTCTTCAGCATATAGCCTTCAGTGCCCCGTTAAACCTTTCAACCAACCCGTTACACATGGGGTGGTACGCGGTCGTAGTGAGGTGTCGGATGCTCAATAACCGATTGACTTCCTCCATGCAGTCGGAGACGAACTGGGTCCATAGATCTCTCAGGATCTCATCAGAAATCCCCAGACGGCTGAACATGTACACGAGCGCCTCTGGCACTATTGGAGTGTCGATCTTCTTTAGTGGTATGGCCTCAGGATATCGTGTAGCATAATCCACCAGGGTCAGAATGTAGCGATGGCCATCTTCAAGGAGGAGATATTGGCCCCATCAGATCCACAGCTACCCACTTGAAAGGCATATCGATCAGTGGTATCTTCTCGAGAGAAACGGTGGGCACCTTTCCCTTGGAGACTGTCTTCTGGCATATGTCGCACGGCCTGCAGAATCGGGTGACGTCGCCCCCGAAATCAGGCCAGTAGAAGACTGCTCGGATCCTGTCGAGGGTCTTACTGATTCCCAGGTGTCCTCCTAAGATGAAATCATAGGCCAGTTTCATCACCTATTTCCTCAGGGGTTCAGGAACCACCACTTGATGGACAGGCTTGTCTCCATGGTTGGTGTATACCCAGTACAGGATGTCTTTTCTGGTCTCGAAGGTTACCTCCTTCGCTCTTCGTGTCACGGGCTTGGTCTGACCTCGGAACCTGTCAAGCGTGGGATTGGCTCTCTGTAGTTTCACTAGCTTGCCCTGTTTACCACGGCTGCTTCTGTGATGTCAGCCACTTTTAGAAGGATGGCCTGGTGACTCTTCTTTGCTTGACTTCTCGTGGTGACAGCACAGGTTTCAGGTCTCCACTCCGGATCTGGATCCTCTGCGTTCCTGGTACCGTCAACGTTTCCGATGATAATGTCCAAGACTGGGGTCCTGACACATAACACCTGTCAGGTACGGGGTGTTGACACTGACCTTGGCAAGGGAGGATAATTCTCACAGTTCCGTATGCCAGGATGAGGGTTGTCCACTCCTGTAGCATCTGGTCTTCAGCTACTCCTCTCTCACGATGACGCTGCTACATCCCGTGTCTCTCAGAATCCTGCCTCCATCGGCATATTGGGCACTTCACTCTGAGGCAGCGAGATGTTGGAAACTAGTAAGACTGTTGCCCCATCGCCGAATGCGACCACTCCTCTTCAAGAACTCGATCTGCTCCGGTGTCGCCCGCCTCTCTCCGTACTCAAGGTCACCAGGTGACGTGACATCGTTGGTCAATACAGCAACGGCTTTGTGTTGAGACGTGGTACCACTTCTGCCTGCTGTCCCGCTATCTTGGTTGCGCCTTCTGATGTCGCTTCGGGGAATACCCTTGGAAGGACATAGTATTGCCTTGTGTCCCTTCATTCCATAGAAGCTCTCCACCGGCATCTGTTTCGGGGTATCACTGACGTCTTGTTTTTCCTCTGCTGGTGAAGACGCCCGCTGCGGCTTGCAGGGCCTGAACTTCATGTTGTGGGCGTCCAGGTATCTTTGACCTAAGTCTGCAAGGGCCTTCGGGGACTGATTCTCTTGCTCCCTGAGTTGGGCGGCAGGTCCTTATAACATGTGCTGAGGACTTGTTCTTTGATGAGGTCGCTCAGGTCTTCATACTCCTTCTTCAAGCCAGCCAGCTCTATCCATTTCTCCAGGTAGGTCCTGATTCTCTCAAAGAATAGGCCGGGTGTTTCTTCTTCCTCAGGCTTGCAATTCCGGAAAAGTCGTCTGTAACCCTCTTCAGTGAAGTCGTACTGCCTCAGCAGGGCGGCTCTCAACTTTGTATTATCCTCGGCTTCTTCTCTTGTCAGGCGGGTGTAGAACTCGAGCGCTTTACCGGTCAAAAGTGCGCTGAGTTTGGTGGCCCAAGTTTCTGGATTCCAGCTGTTGCTGCTTACGAAGCGCTCGAATCGCTCCAGGTAAGAGTCCATCTTGTCTGCACTTTCTGCTAAAGGAGATAGTTTTGGCGCACGGGCTGTTTGCTCTCTTCTTCCTAAGGCTGCTGCTTCAGCTATCCTCTGGCCCTATGCCTCTAACACCATCCTCTTGAGCTGAAACTCGTGTTGTCGCTGCCTCTCTGCCTCCTTTCGCTGTTTCTCTGCCTCTTCTGCTTGAATTTCGAGTTTCTTGATCTCACGCTCTTTGGATTTTTCTTATATCTCCAGTCTCTTTTCTTCTTTCTCCAATCTCTTTTTTTCTCTTCAGTCTCTCTTTTCTCTCTCCCTTACAAACTCCAGGAGTTGAGCTCCCTCCAGGCTGCATTCCTTTCCAAGTTTTAGGAATGTCACCATTTCCGATGTCGCCATCTCTGCGTTTCTCTGCTGGCTGTTGTCTCCGGCTACCCTTTCCACTGAGCCAACTGATGAGGTCCCGTCGGAGGTGCCAATATGTTACGTAGTAGTCGTGGTCGTAGTACGATGCAATCACACCAGACACACTCACATAGGGTTTTTGTAAAAAGAAAACCTCACTCAGTTGCAACTCGTCACACGTGGCACAAGGTTGTAGACCACACTGGTGTAACAGTTCCAACAGTACTTTATTCTCATGATGCACTCTCAGCACAATGCTTTCACACTTTGATGCACTATCTCTCACAAATACATCCACGCTTTAATACTCTGTCTCCTACAATGCATGCACACACTCTGTTTTATACTATTACAGATTTCCAGAACAATCCCGCAAATTACACAACTCAACCAATCAGAAAAGAAAACGTAACCCAAAATCATTAATATTCATTAAAAAGAACACCCTAGATTTTTCTACACTCGTCTACTAACATCTAACATAAACGTCAATAAATGTAACAAACACGTGTACTATAACGTTGACGACATGTTTGAGGTCACTAAACCAATCGCGCCTCTTTCAGAACCTTCCAGCTTAAACTAGGTCGGACTTTGCTACAAGTTAGCGAAATGTGCAACATTCTAGTCACACACAAAAAATCGATCGCAATTCTCCATGCAAAATGAAAAAAAAATCATACTAAAAGTGTTTGTGGTTCTAATCTAAAACAACTCAGCTGAACACCGGATCTTTTCCTATGATCAACACACACACTCTCTAAAAGAATGACACAACCACAAACGTAACTCTCTCTCTCTCCCTCTCTCTCTCTCTCTCTCTCTCTCTCTCTCTCTCTCTCTCTCTCTCTCTCTCTCTCTCTCTCTCTCTCTCTCTCTCTCTTTAACAGCTTTGAAAACATGTCAGCACACCAACTCTTGTATCTTTAGAATAGTAACTCTTATCTAATTTCATTTGTCTTTTCAGCTTTGCAACAGCAAATTTAAAGACATATTTTCATGAGCTACAACACTTTTATCTCTTGTTGTAATGTTTGTGTATATCAATTTAGCATCACATACTACCATATTAATCGGACTGTCTGATATGTGAAGGTTTTAAAGAGTAGCGATGGTGATGGTGTAAGTGATGATATTGTCTTATTTATTTTAAGGTGTAGAGGTCTCTGGGACTCAGCCTCGTGGATCCGCTTGGCAACCGCCAGCTATGTCCAGTGGTCAACCGGTACGTGCCCATTAGCTCTTTGGCTGCTGGTAGCGGTTTTTATCGCGATGATTCCTGAAGGAATCATCGCCACAAAAACCGCTACCAACAGCCTAAGGGTTAAGTATACTTTTAATACGGGTATGAGAACAGGTACAAGACATCTGACATCAAACCCAACATCGTTAACCAAAATTATATCCGCGATAACACACTTTTCTAAAGCGCTCAGAGGGTTCTGAAATTACTCTCGACTTGCCTCACATTTAGTCTGTTCATGGTGTTTTAAACTAAAGCTAGACTTATGTCAGTTGTCGCTGCTATAATCCATTTAGTGCCAGCTGATGCAGACTGTTTTTTGTTGTTGCAATATTCGTTAACTCAACACAAAAAACCTTGATGTCCCAGGAACATGGGGTCCAAAGTGGTGCCAGCAAGAGGCATAGATCCTCATGAGGCCCCGCAACTGCGGGGGCTGATGAGGATCTATACCTCTTGCAGTTGGGTCGTGTTCAGATTTCTCGGCACTGAACGGGTTAACTGATAGTCAAGCCACGTTTATTTTCACGTCATGTGCTCTTGTCTTGGCAAACCACCGGTTCGATTCGAATGAAGCTTGATGTAAATGGGCGCCATCTGTTTGTGCGACCTACCATATTTTTTTCGCTCCCAGTGTTTTAGTAGTTTTTCGTTGGATGTACTGTGTTTCGTGTGCTGAAAGTCTGCTGAGTATCGTATAAGAGTGCGCTGATGAGGACTATGCTTGTGTTTCGTAGTATCTGGTTGCTGTTTGAGTGGTATCGTATTGAATTGTGTCTGTCATTTGAATTTTGTTTACGTCGCCATTTTGCTTCTTCCGCAGCGTGCGGGTTTCGCCGGGACTTTCCGCCGCCCTGTTTTTCATGTGCTGCGCGCTAGTATGTGAAGTGTTTACTGTGTGAGTCTGTTTGCCACCCGCGGTTGCATCTGTTGCTTGGTTGTTGTAAACTCGTTCGTGTTCCTACCGTTCTATAGGTTTACGTGTGCTCTCCCGTCGATATCTCGCCCTCCCCACTTTCGGCGCCATTGCCCGATCTCGCCGCTGACCGACCGGAAATCAGGTCGCTCCCCTACCACACCGCTCATACACACACCGGCACACACACACACACACACACACACACACACACACACACACACACACACACACACACACACACACACACACACACACACACACACTTACTCACACACACACACACACACACACACACACACACACACACACACACACACACACGCACACACACACACACACACACACACACACACACTGAACCCTCTTCTCGTCTTCCTCTTTCTTGTCCTCACAAACAATCATGCTCATCAGATACACACGCCAACAACTGCTATCTCTACGTCGCCACGCCACCTACTGCGCTGCCGGTGCCGCTGACAGTGTTGCAGATGTCTTACGCGGCATCCGATCGCGAAAGAGAGGCCGCAGGGGCGGAATTAGCAAAAGGCGGGACTCACCACAACAAACACAACCACACACTTCTTCCCCTTTTCCCATGCCCTTCCACCCCTTCCGCCTCCTCCCGCCTCCTCGATTTCTCCACCTCCCTTCCTTCTTTTCCCATTTCTTTTCCTCTCTACCTCATCTACCGCTCCTCGCTCTCCTCGGCCGCCCCCTCCCACCCCGCCCTCCTCCCCTCCTCTTTCGCCTGCTTTTTCCTCCTTGTCCCCTCTCCCCCCTTTCTCATCCCCTTCGCCCTCCCCCTCCCTCTACCTCAGCTTTTCCTACTCATCTACCTCCTCCTCCCCCTCCCCTCCTCACCCTCCTCTCGCACCCTCTTTCTTGCCCGGTTCTTCTTCCCCGTCTTTCCTCCTCCCCCCCTCTCCCCTCCTTCCCCCCTCCATCCTCTTTCCCCTCTCCCCACCCTCCTCTTCCTTTGTCCTTTTCTTCGTCCGTTTATTCTCCCTCTTCCTCTTCTGGCTCATCCAACCTAAAACTGTGTCTGTTCAATGCACAGTCTGTCTGCAAAGATGGCAAAACCGACGTGATTTCAGATTTCATTCTAGACAATGACCTAGATGTTGTCGTGATCACCGAAACGTGGCTCCGCTCAGCTGGCGATGAACCCATCATCGCCAGCGTCACTCCGAGTGGCTACCGCCTGGCCTCCTTCCCGCGTGCTTCCAGAGGGGGTGGCATTGCCATCATCTACAGGGACTGTCTTTCTGCTCACTTCTCCTTCTCTCAGTCTCTACCTTTTGCTCATCCCTCCTTTGAATCTGTCGAGGCCGTAGCAACAATCCCTGGCCAGTCCCTCATCTTCTCATGTATATATCGCCCCCCTCCAAGCTCTCAAAATAAACTCACAAACTCCATGTTCCTCACCGAGTTCGACCTCCTCCTCGAACACTACAACACACGACCCGGAAAACACATCCTTCTTGGCGACTTCAACTTCTACTTCGACAAACCCGACCACCCTGACACAAAACGCCTTTGCACGTCACTTTTAAACCACAATCTCACACAACACATCACTAAACCCACCCAACGACTTGGCCACACCCTCGACTGGATCATCACCCGCACCTCCGATCAACTCTTCCTCGACTCTGACACCTCTTCTGTGCTTCCCTCTGACCACCTCGCTATTCTCGTCGCCCTCAACCTACCTCCCCCGAAAAAAACCCAAGCTCTTTGTCTCTCGTCGCAAACTAAAATCTGTTAACCGAGAGAGCTTCTTCGACGAAGCTGTTGACCTTCTCTTGGACCCCGCCGCCTCTCCCGATCTTGCATCCCATTTCGATTCCTCCCTTCGAAAACTTCTAGACATCCACGCTCCTGTCACCACCTGCTCCATACCCAACCGACTCCCCTCCCCCTGGCTCACTGACGACATAGTTGAGGCCAAGCGCGAGCGCCGACAAGCGGAACGCCGCTGGCGCTCATCCGACCTCACCGTTCACAGACAGATCTTCCAAACCACCAGATCCAAAGTCTGCAGAATGATCTCCGACTCCAAACGTAAACATCTTCAAAACAAAATCCTGGAATCCACTTCATCCAAAACCCTCTACGCTACCATGAACACACTCCTAGGCACTTCTAAAGATTCTCCTCTTCCCAACACACACAGCAAAGAAGAACTCCCGTCCGCTTTTTCCACCTATTTCTCCGACAAAATCCAAACTCTGCGCAACACACTCGACACTCTGCCTTCTCCGCCTTGCCTTCCTGACCCCCCCCCTCCCCTACCTTTTCCGGCACTCCCCTCTCGTCCTGCCGGCCCGTCTCTCAGGATGAAGTCCTCAAGACCATAAAGTCCATGCCTTTCAAATCCTGCGAACTAGACCCCCTCCCAGCTTCTCTCTACCGGGACGGCCTTCCAAAACTTTTGCCCTTCATCACCGACATCATCAACACATCTCTAGAGAATGGCTCCGTCCCCGATATCTTCAAGTCCGCCATTGTCCGTCCTCTCCTCAAAAACCACAACCTTGACCCAACCGAACTCAAGAACTACCGCCCAGTCTCCAATCTCTCTTTCCTGTCCAAGCTTCTTGAGAAGGTTGTCCTCAACCAGCTCAACCTCCACCTCGCCGACAACCACCTCCTCAGTCCCTTCCAGTCTGCCTATCGCAAACATCACAGCACTGAAACAGCCCTTCTACATATCCTAAACGACCTGCTTCTCTCCACCGACTCGGGCAACATCTCCCTTCTTACGCTACTCGATCTCTCTGCCGCCTTTGACACCATAGACCACTCTGTCCTCCTCCACCGCCTTCACCACTCCTTTGGCATCACTGACTCTGCTCACTCCTGGTTTCTCTCCTACCTCTCCGACAGACAGCAGTCCGTCACCATCGACGGCGTCTCCTCCAACCAAGTCAGGCTTACCTGCGGCGTTCCACAGGGGTCCGTCCTGGGTCCGGTCTTTTCACACTCTACACCTCTCCCCTGTCCAACATCATCCAGTCTCACCACATACACCACCACCTCTACGCTGACGACTCACAACTACTAGACAAAGACAAACTCGACAACACTCAGTCACTACTGACTCGCACGGCTGACTGCTACGAACACGTAAAAAACTGGATGACAGCAAACAAGCTCAAAACTGAACGACGACAAAACGGAAGCCATGCTGGTAGGCACTCGCCAGAAACTTTCCCAGCTCCCTCCCTCTCTCCACCTTCAACTCGACAGCACCCCCCCCCCCCCATCTCCCTCTCTGACTCGGTCAAGAACCTCGGCGCTATCCTCGATTCCTCTCTTTCCATGACCAGCTTCGTCTCCGCCACGGCCCAGGCATGTTATTTTCACCTCCGCCGCATCAGTCAGATCAGAAAATACCTCACTACCGATGCTGCCACCAAACTCGCTGTCTCTCTCCTCTTATCTCGCATCGACTACTGCAACTCTCTCCTTTCCGGCATTCCTCACTCTACCACTCTCACTCTCCAGCGCGTCCAGAACAATGCTGCCCGCCTCGTCCTCAGAAAGAAAAAGTCCGACCACATCACTCCCTTGCTCAAGCTCCTTCACTGGCTCCCCATCCCCCAACGCATCCAATACAAGATTCTGTCTCTCTGCTACAAATCCCTGAACAACTACGCTCCTACCTATCTCTCCAACTTACTTCACCCCTACACTCCTTCCCGCTCCCTCCGCTCCGCCTCCGACCCTCTCCGCCTCCTCATCCCCCGCACCAAACTCAGCACTTTTGGCCCCCGCTCCTTCTCCGTCTACGGTCCATCCACCTCGAACACTCTCCCACTCTCTCTCCGTCAGAAACACTCTCTCTCCTCCTTCCAGTCTGCCCTCAAAACTCACCTCTTTCAACAGTTCTAGCAATATATCACCACACTCCCCACCCCAAGCTGACCGGCGTAATGTTTTTCACGATTTGTGGTACGTGAGTCGCTGTCTAAAGCGTGCGCATGCGTGTGCGAGTTGTGAGTGCGCGCTTAGAGTTATAATTATTATAAGATAAGCGCATTATAAATACCGTAATTATTATTATTATTATTAAATCCGAGAGAGAAAGTATTTCGTTTGCAGTCATATCGATGCCGACCACTACAGGCCAAAACCACGGCATCCATATTCATCTTTGATCTTTTTTTGTGTTGCTTTTGGTCTGTCTCGAGACGATATCGTTTCCTAAACTACAAGTACTTCTCTGGCATTAATGCTTCTGAAATTCGGGCGGGCCGTCGGGGGTTCTTTCTCCGGGTACTCTGGCCCTTCTTCCCACTCCACATTGGTACCGGTTTCAGGCCTCAAGCGATCAAAACTTCCAAAACTTCAATAGCTGAGCTGACCCTTCGCGCCACGTGAATGTCCTGTGTTTGTCTCATAATAATAATACATAGTATTTATATGGCGCATTTCTCATATTTATAATATAACTCAATGCGAAGGACATAGCCGTGAACTGAACCCAACAAGCACGTTCACGTGAAACACGCGCATTCCCTCACACACTGTACATAAACACAGAACATTCACGTGGTGCTAAGGGCAAGCTCAAGCGAGCTACTGAACGTTTTGGAAATTTAAATCGTGTTTTATATTTTTAAAATTTGACTAAGTGGACTGAAATTAATACCAAATTCGTGGGGGAGGAAAGAGCCGGAGTACCCGGAGAAAGAACCCCCGACGGTCCGCCCAAATTAATGGTGACATTTGCTAGAGGAGAAAAGTCCGAAGCCGGAACCGGGTATCGAAACGCGCACCTCTTGCATTGGTGGCAGGCGCTTTTACCGCTGCGCCACTGACCGCCCGTCTTTAGAGTGATTGCGTGTGTCTCACGTGTTGGGTTCAGTTCGCGGCGCTTTAAGGCGATTCACAGCATTGTATAGCGCCTGTATAATGACCGGTATTATTGGTGGCGTGTGCTTTATCATTGCCCCACGAACCGAATTTAGTCTTGTATGGAAAATGAAGATCACTTGCGCATTAAACAAAATAAAGAGTATACAAATGCGTTGTCTGTCACTTTAATATATTTCAGGTTATTTTTCAAGTACGGACCAAGCACTGCGTAGTTGACCAAGAACAGACTGAGGTACACGCACGTGCTGTACAGCAACAAGGTATGTCATTTTCGCAGATGTTAACACCGTGTAGGCCCTAACATATTTTTAAGTCCCTTCTGTTTATAGACGGGACTTTTTAGGACGGTTCGCGGTAGGGCGGATTCAGTAGAATGCTTATTACGTCATAGGCGGGCAGTCCCCCGCCTCTGACAACTTTATAACAAGATAAAATTACGTCATGTCTATTTACGTTAACCTCGCTGAGGAGCGGACTTTCGGCGCGAATCGCCGTATGAGCATGTGTATGTGCATGTGCATGTGCGTGTGTGTGTGTGTGTGTGTGTGTGTGTGTGTGTGTGTGCACGTACCAGCTTGAAAATTGAGAAAATGCTTTAGTCAAGGGGTGCCTAAGACAGCCTAGGAGCATATTAAAATTGAATGTCTCATTAAAGAGTTAAATGACCGTTTGACCTAGATCGGTTGATCCAGCTTATATATGTATATAATCTTTAAAATATTTGGGTTCAGTGTGCAAATGGTAATTGACCAGACCCCGCCGTGGGTTAATCACATTTTGTTCAGACAATTCTGACTGCAGAAAACTTTTATTACAACATTTAAATTACTCTCCCACATTTGTAGGAAATGAATGAAATTAAGTAATGTAGAAGTAGGCCCTTTTCGATATTTGTGCACACATTTACAGCTTTTATTCATATATGTTTTTGTTTGTTTCAGAAGAGATACGAAATCTTCAGCTTGAGAATGCACGTCTTCGTTGGTGGTTTTCGTGCAGGAAATGCCATCAGAGGCGCATCCAGGTCGCGCTCGTTCCGTGTGGCCACCCTGTTTGCTACTGGTGCAAGGAGGCGATGGGGCCGATTTGCACCATATGTCTGAAAATTATCACGGGCGTGCACGTGATCAATGACTTTTAAGTGCGAGTAAGCAGTACATTTTATTTCGTCTGATTACCCTTCAGAACGTGGATTTGAATTTTAGTGCGTCATAGACGCACAGAAACGGGACCCAGATTGAAAGGAAACGATGACTTTCTTTTTGCCCGCAGAGGGATACTAGGATTGGGATGATTCTTGTATATAGAAAGGGAGGTCACCGCGCATGAGTCATTGGGTTAGAGATGGCCCAGTCATGCACAGGATGCTACTGTGTGGTGTTACAGAACTTTCTCAAGTTCATTTCAGATCAGAGTTCATATTTTCTATTAAAACATTTGTTAACTGTCACACGATGTACCAAAAGAGGTATTGAACACTGACAAGTGCCTTTAAGTGTTAAGTCTAGAATTGTCGCGTTTGATGTTTGCAAAATGTACATATTTTGTTTGAAGCACTTTGTCTTCAGTCTTCGTAGTTTCCTTTCGTCGGAATTAATTTTTTTTTTTTTTGTAGAGTGTTGTATAAAGTACACCCATTTTGTCATGATCCACAATTTCCTAACAGTGCAAATCCCATCCTTGGTTTTGTGATGTTACTCATATTTCATCTTTGCAGATATATATTTTGAGAAAATTGCGTGCCAGCGATCAGCTAACAGCAGTACTAATTAAAGTGACGAGGCCGACTTATTACTGTCCCCCTTGCACATGTAGTGATCGGGGACAAGGACGAGTCCTATATCATTTAAACCATTTGACCAACCTCATAAAAGCAAAACTGGACTTCTAAAGAATGAATTGGATGAAAATGAGACAGATTTCTTTTAAGAAAAATTACAAAATAAATTGAAATCGCTTACTATCCACACACAGAAAAAATGTGAATGTATTGTTTTTCTTCAATATAACAAGCAACGAGGAGGTTGTGGCAATTCAATGGAACAGTCAGACGAATGGAGTGAAGGGAAGCAACTCATGTACATATTTTGTTTTCGCTGACATTTTTCTACTAAAATCACGCGCACTCGAACTTTTCTGCACTTCATTTCGTACACGTTAAAGGGACATTTAAAATAAAAACAGACCTAATCCGATAATATATGCAATTAGCGAGACAACTTCGTCGTCTTGAGTTGTCGTGCTTGACGTTTTCAAGACTATAAACAATGTCTTTTGGGTTTTCACTACAATTTTTTTTTAAAGTTCAGTGTTGTGCTTTGTTGTTGTTGTGTTATGCAAATGTAACATTCATTGGTCATAATATGGTAATTTATTCATTTTGTAATATCCAATTTTGTTTTCTTTGTTGGTGTCAGTCATATTTAATTGTAAGATTTATTGTTTACTGATGAAATGTGACCACAAGTGAAGAAAGACCGAGACGCACTACAGCAAGATTACAGCTGGTGCTATCTGTGATTTATTGTCCTAAAACCACAACCGACTTGAATGGCGTAACATTGCTAAATTGCAACAACAGCAGTTGACGCAGATTTGTTCCTGAACACTTTTCTAGTTCAGCACCAAAGATCCCCATCTGTCCCAGAAACATGCATTGAAAGTGATGTCAGCAAGAGACATAGATCGACTGCGGGGGCTCATGAGGATCAGTTTGATCATGCTGACATTTTTCAAGGGACTAAATTACAAATGTACGCGAGCTCTGATCCTACTTCGCACTTTAAAAAAAAGAAACTCACCAGAATGTCGCAAATAAACAAAAATTCATGAAAATATTGCCTGTTTTTACCTTTTAACTGACGGGAAAAAAAGAAAAGAAAACGTTTGCAAGAGGCACAGACCCTCATGAAGAGCCCCCGCAGTTGCGGGGACTCATCAGAGTCTATTCCTCTTTCCTGACCCAGTCAAGCAGATGGATTACTGTGCTTTCAGTACACCACGGTTTGAAATGTATATTTACATTTACGGACAAAACAGAAGTGAATTGTCGATTACTGTTCTTCATAACACTTAATTAGTTTTCAGTCTGTTTGTTTGCAAAGATTAGATTTCAATGTGCTTGTATAAAGGTGCTGGGATAAGACGTTTTTTAGTTAAAGAATCATATGTATACAGTCCTTTATTCTACAGAAAAAAAGGAAAAAAGAATAAAACATCCTTCGTGTGTTTCTGCTGTAAACGGAAACATCAATGGCGATTATTATCGCTTAGTCTTGTTTGTACAATGATGCACATGAGCGATAAAAGTGTTCTTACTGTGTGTCACTTTGCTCTGACTCTGTCTCTCTGTGAGTCTCCTCTTCCTCCTCCTCTCTCTCTCTCTCGTGTGTGTGTATGTGTGTGTGTGTGTGTGTGTGTGTGTGTTTGTGTGTGTGTGTGTGTGTGTGTGTGTGTGTGTGTGNGTGCAACTCGCGCATGTTTGTAAAATTAAGCACGCATGCGATATAGCAAGACCCGGCTTTACGCTAGGATCTGTAAGCGACTCAGCACAATTATAAAATAGAAATTGTGAGTATTATTCTACGTCTGCCTCTTTGCGTGTATTCCTGAAAATTACAATTACCCACGAGGGACGGATACAATATAAAGTGAGAAAGGAAAGAGGTAAATGCGCAATAACGAAAAGAAATGAAGAACGAAGTCGAGGATTCAGAAAGAGCGTCGGACAGGCAGAAGAGTTAACCGCTACCTACATCCAAAGGGATAAAGTGTTTTATTTGTACTCGTAATCTCTACGAACGGTACCTGTTTTAGCACTTCAATTTAGCAGATTCGTTCACATGCAAACACGCATACATGTACATAACAAACTGTGACATAAGTTTACTTAAGTAAATTCTAATCATTCTAATCATTCTGTCCTCAATAACACAGATGGACGACGTTCAACACCATATACTACTCGTAATAAATAAATGGCACACAATGTCTGCGCCCTACAAAGCCAAATGCAAGAATGTCCATTTTTGGTTGCGAAAATATAATACATTGAAAATCTCGCTTTTTGCAACAAAAAAAAAAAAAAAAAAAAAAAAGGAAAAAGACATGTCGGCTTTTGATACCCGTCCAATACCTCAACATACCATCTTACTGAGGTCAGCTCAATCATGTACGTCAAACCTGATCACGGGAAAAAAACATATCGATTAGTCAGTCGATCGCTGCTGACTGAACAACCAGGTGCGTTATGTCTGGCAAACATGGCCTGGAAAACTTCAATATAGCCGTAACGTAAGTCCAGTAGCAACTCTCATGAAAATGTCATTGTACGGAGCTATACTTTTGGCCCACTGACCTAGGAAAGGTCGTCCGGTATTTAAACTAGTGCAACAGAGCCCCACAGGCCACCAGTGTGTAAATATGCTGTCAAGCGTCGAGGGTTGCCGAGTGTAGGAGTCTCTGTACCCCGGGGGAGGGGGGGGGGGAGGGAGGAGGGTGGGGAGAGAGAGAAAAGTGGGGTGGGTGGGGGGTGGCTCATATAATCTATGTCTTTTGTACCTGAACGGATCAGTGTGAGAGACAGCAACCCTATCCCTCCCTTCCCTGTTCCAGTGCGCGCAGATCATTGTTTCTGAAAGTTTTGTTAATTCTACACCAGAGAGACCCAGCGGTCTTAAGAGAATATATATGGTATTAGCAAGAGGCATAGATCCTCAGTCGCGGGGACTCATGAAGATCTATGCCTCTTGTAGTTGGACTGTGTTCACTTTTTCTCGTCGGTCAAGGGGTTAACACTGACTGAGCCAGGCTATGCTAAGCAGACATCTACATTACACGCGTATCGTTGGTTTATTTTGAGATTGTTTTTACACGATTCTACCAAGGGACAAATGCGAATAAATACAGAGTAACAGGTTGTAATGCAAAGCCGTCTAATCACCTCCCCCCCCCCCCCAAACACACACACACACATTTAACTATCTCCACCACTGCTGCCAGCCCTCCATGCCCTCCCCTTCCTCCACTGCAAACGATCCGGTTCGTTTGTTGGCTGGTTGAATTTGAAGAGATACATCATTTCTCATCACAACATGACATTCATTTCTTCAATATGTAAAATAGAGGACACACAACACCTTCTGACTTCAATGTGTGAAAGAGTGTATACAAAACAAAAAACAACAACAAAAAAAACAAACAAACAAACAAAAAAAACCACAACAAAAACCACAAAAAGCGGGGAGGTATTTAACCTTTTCGATGTTAGTGATCACGAATTTCGCGTTTGACACGACTGCACACTAACCGACATTGGCGCGGAGAACGCATATTACTACCAAATTGAGCAAGTATAAAGAACATAAGACTAAAAAGAGACAGAACTCCTCATGAGCCCCCGCGATTTATGCCTCTTGCAGCTAGGTAAGTTCGCCTTGCCCCGGCAGTTAAGGGGTTCAAACAAGCCTGATATAAAGAAGTCATTGCTCGGTATCAGACGCAATCTCCCTTCCCTTTTAGCCTGCTGTACTCAGTTGGATCATGCCTGTGTTCGTCCGTCCGTTTTATGTTGTTATCATTGACAGCAAAGTTTCATGTCTCAAACTTCTCAAACTTGCTACTTTGAACACTGCCGCATTGCTTCCATCCGCAAATAGCTTTCCCCAAACGCTGCAGCTAAACGTGTTACCTCCTTCATTCGCAGTCTCCATGCTCTACTACTTCAGATTTTGACTTTCTGGTCTCCTTCTACCTTGCATCAAAAGATTTCAAGGTAAACTAAGCGGCAACGTTGCCTGTCTATTGCTCAAACTCTGAGAAATAATGAACACATCCTGCCCGCCCTCCACTGGTTGCCCGTATCTAAACATTCTTTGCTACATGTGTCCTTGTACATAATGTGCGAAACTACATGAAAGATAACGTAAAAGAAAATGTACGTACCAAATTACCTCACGGCACAAACCTGTGAAAGGGAAGGTAATTCTGAATGCACTTCATTTTTCACGCCACTTAGAAACAAACCATCTGTGAATAAACGCGCGAAAACCTATACCGGACCCTCAGTCAGACAGTATACATTGTATAATAGGATACTGTCTGCTTGCAATAACTATGTTTGTGAAGAAACAAACATCTATTTGCTGAATTATAGTTACCTTTCAATTCAATTATCTTTTTTTTGTCAGTAAAGTAAGTATGCGAATTTGCATAATACATGGAGGCTATTTTTTAAAACCTGCATTAAGTTATGAAGGGCCGGCTTGGTTTTGGGTGTGTTCTGTTGTAATTATGTCTCTTGCAAGAAATGGACCAACCGAACTATTTTAAGGCAGTGTTATTTTAAAGGCAATAACCTAATCTGACACGGAGCTGGTGAGCGTGAGCCACCATTTACTCAGGCTGAAGAACAGCGGTGAACAACTTTCATAGGCAAATGTACCGACGTTTTTAACTCATTCAGCCCAGCGCACCGTGCGTATTTCCCAAATTTTGGAGGCGTCATCTAACGACTATGCACCTGTTGCAGGAGATGGATCGACCATGGTAATTCAAGGGCAGTGCCAGGTTAGCCTGGTGCCGATCTGGCACTAAAAAGGCCTTGAAATATCATGGTCGACCCATCTCCTGCTGCAGTGCATCAGGGCTGAATGAGTTAATGAATTGTCTGTAGAAGTCATATGTCACAGATAATTTCAATGTACTGAACAATGTACTAACCACTACATACATGTAGCCTGTGGCTGTTTAGCTGCTGCATATATGATGAGCACTGCATTATGCCAGACTGACTAACTTGTGAAAAAAGAACAGGCCTTACCGGCTTTCAATTCAGTTCAGGTTGCAAGCAGACATCTTTGATCTTCGTGTAAATCCAACGTACTAAACACAGTTAACAGACGATCATAGTTTCTCAGTCATGTAAACAGAAGGCCGTCAAAAGCAGTGCGGTGCGGATTACTTCAATAGCCGGGATACTCAAACATGCGGCGATCACCGCTGCGGACATGTTTGTTTGGGCTATGAAATCAACTGTTTGGCGGTTTATCATAACACTTGAATTTGAAAGGCAGTTTCCGCTTGACCTAGATCATAATGTTGGCGGTTTATTCCTGCACAAGCTCTGTACACTATCTTATTTACCAGAAATGCGCGGGAAATCGAGCAGAAAGGCTTGAGACTTGGTCGGTCTAGGGGAGGCAACATCTACGGGGAATACAGCCCGAAAACACGCATTCTGTTGGTGTTGGTGGTAGGTGGGGTAGTGGAGCTAAGCCGGGGTCACAATTTTGCAGACTGAAAGATCGCGTCATGCTGCATCTTAACCCATTCAGCCCTGACGCACTCAGTACAGCAGGAGATGGGTCGACCATGACAATTCAAGGGTAGTGCCAGATTAGCTTGGCGCCTGCCGGCGCCAAGCTAATCTCAGGCACTCCCCTTGAATCATGGTCGATCCATCTCCTGCAACGGGTGCATAGTCCGTAGACGACGCCCCACAATTTGGGAAATACGGCCGTGGGGCTGAATGAGTTTAAAAGTTCCATATTCCAGGACTCCCAATTACCCACGGTTTCGCGGATTTCTGCGAAAAACCAAATGTCATTTCCGCGAAATTGACCTGCGACCCGCGAAAAAAAAATGTCATGGGGAAAATTAAAATAATGAAAATACGGTGAACTGCGAGTCGCAGGCAGAGTCTGAGAGCAAACGACGGAAGTTGGCGGAACGCGTTTGGAAATTACCGATGCAATGGCGCGCGCACCTCATGACTACCGCCATTTCGGCGATCACAGCGCAAACATATCGCGTGCATGCAGTCATCGTCGAGAAAAATTCTAGCTGAGCAAAGGATATAGACAAAGAGTGCGATAATAAACGGAACTTAAAATGGCTTGCTCGAACTTTCGAAAGCGTTCCTTTGGCTCTACATGGTGTGTGAAGCAGGAGGAACGAGGCAAAGCGTATTGCATGCTTTGCCGATGTGAGATACGCTACAGCACCCTCACAGACACCTGTTGGCCAGGCTGTCATAAGTATATACTCTGGGATTTTAAAGAATTTGTATTGGGAGCCCTGTGCGAGCATTTACACAACAGGGCCGGATCCAGGGGGTGGGGACGGGGGGGGGGGGGGCCGGGGGCCCTCCACCCTTCCCCCATAAAAACTACAACATAAAACTTTGATACACAGAAGGATGATCTTTTCTCACCTTGGTGAAATAAAATAAAGCCATACTCAAAACAGTCAAAACTCTGCTTTAGGTGTCTGTTTCAGGTGGTTAATTTCTCCAAAAAATGTTTTTGACCCCTCCCCCAAACATGTAAGTGATCCGGCCCTGCACAATATATATTACGTAACCGGCCTATGTGCATTAAGTCGCCGGTAGTGTGAACATTAGTATCTCGATGTGGCACTAGTATCTCGATGTGGCATAGTGCAACGAGGATCGGAAGAAGGGAGGCAGGAAGGGGAGGGGAGGGGGGATGTCCAGTGGTAAGAGTCGGACTCTCGAACGGAGTAAGTTCGTGGGTTCAGTTCGAACCTCGGTTGGGTCACAATTTTATTCAGACCCTTTTTTTTTTTCTGTACGCCGTCTTTAAAATCACATTCATCGTGGAAAAAAAAGACTTTACGTTAAATTCTTTTTCAAAGTGGCTGCATGGTCAAAGGTGCTATGGTAATAGCATTCACTGGTAGTACACATTTTGTATGTTTATGTCTTTTCATGCCCCGGATTTAAAGAAACCATCCTAGTCAGAATAGATAAATGTAGCGTTTTTAGTGGTGTAATCATGCCTCATTAAAATGTTAAAGAAAAGTAACTCTTAAGTTAAGTCCACGTGTTTCCTTGATTTGTAAAGCGGCGCTTAGAGCTTATTTTAGGATAAGCACCAAGTAAATAGTAGTAGTAGTAGTAGTAGTAGTAGTAGTAGTAGTAATAATAATAATAATAATAATAATAATAATAATAATAATAATAATAATAATAATAATTGTAGCACAAACATTTATCAATAGGAAAGGAGGGCATATGATTAAATTTCGCTTTCAGCATTAAGTTCAAGGAGTGAAAGAAAGAAAGAAAGAAACTCGACCGCCGATCTTAAATAATTAAATAAAGACACAAAATACACAAACACACACACACACACACACACACACACACACACACACACACACACACACACACACACACACACACACACACACACACATATATATATATATATATATATATATATATATATATATATATATATATATATATATATATATATATATATATATATATATATATATATATATATATATTAAACTCAGAGTCAGCTTGGTTTGCTAATGTTTGGTAATGTGTCCTATATGTTTCAGAGTGAAATGGACGGACAGGATATAGATGAAGACCGGCTAGAAGATCGAGACCAGCAAAGGGAACAAGAAGGAAGAAATCACCAAGACCAAGACCAGCAAACAGAAGAGGGAGGAGAAGGTGGAAGAGGAGGCGACTTTAAATTCCCCGTACAGTGTTCAGATGGTAAGTATAGCCTCTTCTTTCTTTTATCTCAAGACCTTTTGCGCGGTAACTCTGCCACGTATGTGCTGTGATTCTGAAAAGTTTCCAACACTCTACGACTGTCCTCTCTCTACAAAATCTTTTGACAAATGTCAGTACATCAAATCTTGTATATTCGAATATTAAACCTCATCGTATTTCATTTGTCCATTTATTTCAGGTTTGTAACAGCAAATTTAATGACAGGTTTTCATGAACATACACCTTTTTTTCCTGTTGTAATGTTCGTATGTATCAATAAAGCACCACATACTACCATATTAATCGGACTGTCTGATATATGTGAAAATTTATAACTCGTACACACATTTTAGAGTTATCCTCTGAGGACTGCATTACAATTCAGGAGACAGATCGACCATGATAGTTCAAGGGTGTGGCAGAATAGCTTTGCGCCTATCATGGTCGAGCCATATCTTGCTGTGGCGTGTCGCGGGCAGACTGAGTTAAGAGTAGCGTTGGTGATGATATAAGTGAAGATATTGTCGTATCTATTTTCAATTGCAGAGGTCTTTGAGGCTCAGCGTCCTGGATCCGCTTCGCAACCGCCAGCTTTGCCCAGTCGTCAGCCGGTACGTGGCCATTAACTCTTTGGCCGTTAGTAGCAGTTTTTGTCGCGATGATTCCTGCAGGAATCGTTGCGACGAAAACCGCTACCGACAGCCAAAGAGTTAAGAACGTTTATTTAAATACGGTTCAGGACATCTGACATCAAACGCAACATCGTTAACCTAAATTATATCCGCGAAAGCACACTTTTCTAAAGAACTCAAAGATTTCTGAAATGACTCTAGACTTGCCTTACATTTAGTCTGTTCATGGTGTTTTAACTCATTCAGCCCCGACACACCACAGCAAGACATGGATCGAGCATGATAGTTCAAGGTTGGTGCCAGAATAGCTTGGCGCCCATAGCAGGGTCCAAGCTATTCTGGCACCACCCTTGAACTATCATGTTCAATCTGTCCGCCTCTAGAATTTTAATACAGAGCTTCAGACGGCAACTTCAAAATTGTGCATTTCTGTCCTGGCATAGAATTTGTTATACTACAGCAAGACTTCTGTCAGTTGTCGCTGTTATAACCCGCTCAGTGCCGGCTGACACAGACTGTGTTTCTGCAATCTTCGTTAACTCAACACAAAACCCTTAGATGTCCGCGGAACATGGGTCCATAGTGGTGTCAGCAAGAGACATAGATCCTCATGAGCCCCCGCAACTGCGGGGGCTCATGAAGTTCCATGCCTCTTGCGGTTGGGTCCTGTTCATATTTTTCTCTGCACTGAACGGGTTAACTGATAGCCAAGCCACCTTTATTGTCATGTCAAGTAGGCTGCTCTTGTCGATTCGACTGAATAAAAATTCACGTAAATCCGAGAGAGAATGTATTTTATTTGCAGTCATATCGATGCCCACCACTCTAGGCCAAAGACATGGCAGCCAAATTTATCTTTGATCTTTTATGTTTTGTTTTTGTTCTGTATCGAGACGATATCGTTTTCAAACTACAAGTACTTCTCTGACGTTGGTGGTAGGTACATTACCATTGCGCCACGAACCGAATGTAGTCTTTGTATGGAAAATAAAGATCAGTTGTACATTAAACAAAATAAAGAGAAAAAAAAATGCACTGTCTTTTACTTGAAAATATTTCAGGGCATTCGAATGCGGCGGTCCGTCTACAGCGTAGTTGAGAAAGAAGAGACACAAGGTATGACATTTTCGATGATGTTAACACCGTTTAACATTTTTGTTTTGTTTTTTGTTGTTGTGTGTTCCTTATCATGTTTTTATATATGTTGTTGTATATGATTTTCCATTCGTTATTAACGCGTGATGGAAGACACGCTGGTTGTCTCCCTTGATTGCTGCGCTGATAGATCAATGAGGTTTATCTCCACTTTTCTGGACAGGAAATGTGTGGTTTTAACTCATTCATCCCGACGGCCGTATTTCCGCCCAAATTTCGGAGGCGTCATCTAATGACGGTGCGCCAGTTGCAGAAGATGGATCGAACATGATAATTTAAGGGCAGTGCCAGATTAGTTTGGCGCCGACAGGCGCCAAGCTAATCTGTCACTACCCTTGAATTATCATGGTCGACCCATCTCCTGCTGTAGTGCGTCAGGGCTGAATGGGTTAATTAAATCAATGTCATGTCTTTGAGTTGTCGCACGAAACACAAACAGGAGCTGGATGATTGAGATCTCCATGAAGAGGACGGCCGTCAATGAGATAATTATGTTTTTGTCAAAAGCAAAATTAAGAATGAGAAATTCTCACATCTATGGATATATTCAAACAAAGACTCAATGGGTGTCGTTTCATTGAAAAATTTAAAATATCATTGAAAAATCCTTTCAAATATCTATATTCACTCATATGAATATTTGGGTTGCGTGTGCACATTGTGATTGGCCAGATTCTTGCGTTAACCCATTCAGCCCTGACGCACTACAGCAGGAAATGGGTCGACTATGATAATTCAAGGGTAGTGCCAGATTAGCTTGGGGCCTGTCGGCGCCAAGCTAATCTGGCACTGCCCTTGAATTATCATGGTCGATCCATCTTCTGCAACTAGTACATAGTCATTAGATGACGCATTCAAAATTCGGGAAATATGTGCGTCGGTCTGAATGAGTTACTCTCATTTTGTTCAGTCAATTCTAAAACTTTGATGGCAACATTTTAATTACCATCCCACCTTTATAGGAAATGAATGATATTACAAAATGTAGATGTAGGCATGATTATGCTATTTGTGCACAAGTCACAGCTTTTATTCATAATTTATTATTATTATTTTATCCAAAATATACTTTGTTTGTTTCATACGAAACTGGAAATCTGCCAGACGAAAATGAGTCGTGCAGCATGTGCTTTGACGGCCGGATCCATGCCGCGATCATTACCTGTGGACACCCCGTGTGCGACATGTGTCTGCCAAAACCTGGGCAAACCCTATGCCCCATCGAAGGCTGTTCGAAAGAAATCGATGGCATTGTAATATACAGGGAGTAAGAAGTGGTCATGTTGACACAACATTTTTTTTATTTTAAAAATTTAGTCCTGCAGGTCAGCCTCAATATCACGCGCTCCAGTGTACTGCGGTATCGGTTATAACCCGCACAGGTCCTTGGCTCCTAAGAGGATGCCCGGCGAGCAAAAGGTCCTCGGGATCACGACAGCCTTAGCTGGCCCGCGCACAGCTGTGCGCGGGCCAGCTAAGGCTGCTATTGGCCCGATGACGTTTCATTCACGAAATGTGTTTTTTCATAGTCTGTATGTAATTTTAGCACCACAATAACGCGATCGCGAATAACGTCACCTGAATTTATAGCTACCGGGTATCGCCACATACTGCGGCTGACCTGTATCACCTGTCATTTACTCTAGCTACCTTTCCGTTATCAAGCCATTCCCCCCTTAACTGAAACCAAACAATGACGTTAATTTTGCCTGCTGAGGGATATTAGGACAGAAATTGCTCCATAAGCTCAGTAGCGAGGTCTACCGTGCACCCCCCCCCCCCACCCGTACTCACAAAGATGGATTTCAAAGTGTACCCTAGTATGTCCTGATATGTTTAAACCATATTCCCCGAAAATCCTTAGGAACACACCAGAGATATAGCCGATGGCGCAAGGGTAGCTCCATTCACGCTCTTCGCAGATGCTAAAATGAGGTTGAGAAACATTTTCCTCTAAACCATAATTCATTCCAGAAGTCCCAATCAGACGATTTTATGTTAAGGCACACCTTCTGCATCCGCTGCAAAAAGCAGAATGGAATAATATTGAATCTCTGGCTCACAGTGAAGGTATTTGTGCACCCAGTAAACGGCCATTTCCGCAAAATCGCAAAAAAAGACAAAAATAATGTGTCAGATGCCTTCAGACATTTTCTATAGCACTGACAGTCTATTTTCAGGCTTACACCATTAAAAAATGATGTCACAATTATTATAAACTTGACTAGGTGATGCTGTGATTACTGTGAGTGACACTGTGGTTGATTTTGTATCCCTACCCCTAAGTTGTAAAAATACACACTATTAATTAAAAGAAATTACTCAAGTTATTCCATTTCATTTTGACCTCTCTTTACCTATTAAGTTTCAATAATGTGAGCATAAAGTGCAAGAAAGTAAGGAAAGTCGGCATCCTTTACGGTACGTTCGTGGTGAATGATAGCTTTTTTGACATGAACACAAATGTTTATGCTCAATATGCATACTTTGTTAAGAAAACTGGCAACAAAAATATTTAAACAGAGGAGTATGACATAAGCAATTGTTATGATCATTTTGCGTTCCTTTGCGGACTGGTAAAATGGGGGTAGGGCAGCAAATTCAGCCACTGTGCCCCCTAAATGCATCACAGCATCATAAAATCAGGTTGGGAGTAACTGTGGTACTCTATCCTAACCAATAAAACCTAAAAAAGACATATTAGTTGTATACAAAGTTTCTGAGGGTTCAGAAACAACGTACGTTTCCTAATTCGGCAATTTTAAATGAGAAAAAGCTATCATTCACCACGAACGTACCGTAAAGGATGCCGACTTTCCTTATTTTCTTGCACTTTATGCTGACATTATTGAAACGTAATAGGTAAAGAGAGGTCAAAATGAAATGGAATAACTTAAGTAATTTTTTAAAATTAATTTTGTGTCTTTATAACTTGGGGGTAGAAATACAAAATCAACCACTGTGTCACTCACAGTAATCACAGCATCACCTAGTTAAGTGTATAACAATTGTGACATCCTGTTGTAATGATGTAAGCCTGAAAATGGACTGCCAGTGCTATAGTAAATGTCTCAAGGCATCTGACACATTATTTTTGTCTTTCAGTTTGCGATTTCACGAAAATGGCCGTTTACTGGCTGTACAAATACCTTCACTGTGAGCCAGAGATTCAACATTTTTTCATTCTGGTTTTTTTTCAGAGGATGCAGAAGGCGTACCCTAACATAATATTGCCTGATTTGGGCTTCTGGAATGAATTATGATTTATTAGAGAAAAATGTTTTTAAAACTCATTTTAGCATCTGCGAAGAGCGTAAATGGGGGTACCCTTGCGCCATCGGCTATATCTCTGGTGTGTTCCTAAGGATTTTCGGGGAACATGGCTTTAACATCTCAGGACATACTAAGGTACACTTTGAAACCCATCTTATTGAGTACTGGGGGGTTGGGGGTGGGGTGGGGGGTGGAGGCTGGGTGCACGGTAGATCTCGCTAGCTTATAGACTAAATTATGCTGCGTAGAAAAGGAGGTCACCGTTCATGATGCATTGGGCTAGACATGGCCTAATCATGCATGAGACGCTACTGCGTGGCGTTAGAACATTATCAGATCAGAGTTCATATTTTCTATTTTAAAAAGTGTGTGCTAAGCGTTTGACCTTTACACGATGAAACGAAAGAGGTTTTGACGCTGACAAATTCTTATTGAAAATAGTGTTTAATCAGAATTTAATCGTAATTTGTAGATACTATGCATGTATTGAAGTTGCTATTTTTCGTGTGAAGAAGAGGTGGGCTATTTGTAAATTGGAATTGTGTTTCTCGGACACTTCACAGTATCGCAGTTTATTAGCTGTAGAAATTTGCAGCGGTGCTCAACCCTTTGGCTGTCGGTAGCGCATTTTGTCGAGGTGATTCCTGAAGGAATCACATCGACAAAATGCTCTACCGACAGCCAAAGGATTAGTCTCAAACTGAACGAACCAGTTGTTTAAAATGATGAAGAAAAATAAAAGCACAGCTGGCTCAGTTGGGGTTTTGTTGCACGCAAGGGACAATAGACTTACATCCTCATCAGTTCCCGAAACCCAGTGCAAGGGCTCATGACAATCAATGTCTATTGTATTTGGATCGTGTTCACTTTTTTTCGCAGCAGTCTGTGGGGTTAAAGCTAGCACTCTCTGAGCTTCTTCGCTCTTTTGTGTTTTGTCAACTTTTATAAAATAATAAAAGAGAGACTAAATGATGTTTGTTGAAAATTTGATCAAATCGTTATCGTGAGCATGTGTGTATAGTGTGTGTGTGTGTGTGTGTGTGTGTGTGTGTGTGTGTGTGTGTGTGTGTGTGTGCAAAAGAGAGTCATAGCCAATGTAATCGCGTCAGCATAAACTTTTGGCTGTCGGTAGCGCTTTTTGTCGCGATGATTCCTGCAGGAATCATCTCGAGAAAAAGCCTACCGAAAGCCAAGGAGTTGCACGTGCGTTACGCTTCACTAATTTTGCACCGGTCCTAAGAATATTATTTGCCCGTGAAGAACAGATTACAACGGTCCCAAAAACGATTATTTACTGGGGGAAAAAAAGCTTTGTAGTCTCCAATAGCGCGATTGTTTTCGTAGAAAATTACACAAGGTAGAAGCACATGGCAACAATACAAGATCATTAATTTAAGTCGTATTAGAAATGTGTTCCTTTCACGCGTTCACACCAGTAAATAGTGCAAACGCAGGAAAATGTATTCAACAACACGGAAGTACACAAGAGTACCCTTGCATTCCAAATTACATCTAGCACACAAACAAAACAAATGCATAAAATGTTAATTTTATTGTTGTATGCAAAGAAAGAGAATGTACATCACAGATTGAAATTCATAAAAAAATAAAAGAGGACTATCTCACAAACATCCACACCCCTTCTCCCACTCCCCCCCCCCCCCCCCCCCCCCCGCCCACACACTTTACAGCATGTTAGTTGAAGATGGCAAGAGATTCTCCTTGTGCTGTTTTAAAACTGTTAACCCATTTAACCCTAAGGCTTTATTTCCGAGCCTTTAGAGGTGTCAGCAAACAATGTAGCATACCAGTCCCAGGTGATGGATCGACCATGATAATTATTAATTGAAGGTAGTGCCAGATTATCTTGGCGCCATCAAAACATGACAATTCAAGGTTAGTGCCAGATTAGCTTGGCGCCTGATGGCGCCAATCTAATCTGGCACTACCCTTGAATTATCATGGTCGATCCATCTCCCTGCTGTTGTGCGTCAAGGATGGGTGAACTGCGCGAGATCAGCAAACTGCGCGAGATCAGCAAATTCCTTACAACGACGAGTATGCCTATTCTAGAGGGCGAAACTGGGGGCCTCTGGCCGACTGGTCGGCCGCTGTAAGCCCGCGCAGTGCTGTGCGTGGGCCTACAAGCGGCCGACGTCGGTCCAAGGAGTGTTTGCGCGCTGGTTTATAACCTACCTGATCAATACTTACAAGTCTACATAGAAAACGGGATCTAACACATTGGACATCACTTTACTTTGAGCAGTATGTACTGTCGTGTCAAAGGAAAATGGAACCAGTTAAGTCGTGTCTTTGTAAGCAATAGGTCCTCGGTCCGACGCAGGTCACTGGTGCCCAGCCTGAGGAGCTCTCCAGTTCTGAGCTGTTTGAAACTTTTTCATGAAAATGAAATTAACATTATCATCGGGGTATTATCCGACCCCACCCTCCCGCCCCCCAGGTCCCTCCTACACTTTTGCTCACACCAGGCAGTTCACTCACTCACACACACACACACACACACGCACGCACGCACGAACACACACACACACAATTTCATAGTTTTACTTCTGTTTTTTTTTGCGGTGCAAATCAACAGCGGTATCAGGAAATAGCAACACAAACAAACCCAAAAACCAAATAAATAACAAATGAAGATGAACAAACAAGCAAACAAACAACACAGTATGAAATATAACAAACATAAAACGTAATGTTTTTAACTCATTGTGCCCGAGGTATGAAATACCTACATTTTGGAGTTATCCTCTGAGGACTGCGTTACAATTCAGGAGACAGATCGACCATGATAGTTCAAGGGTGGTGGCAGAATAGCTTGGCGCCTATAGGCGCCAAGCTATTCTGCCACCACCCTTGAACTATCATGGTCGATCCATATCCTGTTGTGTTGTGTCGCGGGCAGAGTGAGTTAAGAGAGGCAGACGGCAACAACAAAAAAGCCAAACCAGCAACAACGACAAAACCGCGACATGGCTGGATTCATCGGAATCGCTACTGCGTTTTCGACGATTTCAACGATGTCGCGTTTTTTATTTTTGTTTTTTGTTTTCCCCTCGTCAGTTCAATAGTAAGAGGCGGTCTCTCACATCCGGTGAAGGGGTCCCATACTTCATTATTTGATCTCTTCCAGTCCCCTGAGTTGTCCTTTTACGACAGTATACTCCATGCCCGTACTTTCTCAACCAATCGACTTTTAACACGTGTAAAATATTCAAATGAGATCATATGATAGGTGATCACTAGGCTGCATAGTAAAAGAAATGCATGATCTACACATATTTGTGCTGGATTGTGATTTTGGACTTTGCGGCCAGTTTCAAGCAATAGGGGCTTAAATCACAGCCCAGCCGACAGAACATAAGTATGCAACGAGGTATTGGGTGAATGGTTTGCAACCATTCATGTGATGTCAAAGACAGAAAGAGTCAGTACAAATTTTGGAGTCTGCCAACACTCACAACGATGCACCTGCTTAACCCATTCGATGCCAGGTAACGCAGACCGTTTTTTTTGTTGTTGTTGCTGCTATCTTCGTTAATTTAATTAATTCAAGACCTCAAGTCCTAGGAATATGGATTCAAAGTGGTGTCAGCAAGAGGCATAGATCCTCATGAGTCCCCTGCAACTGCGGGGGCTCATGGGGATCCATACCTCTTGCAGTTGGGTGGTGTTCACATTACCCAGACACTGAACGGATTAAAGGCCCATCATCACCACTAACATGAGACGGCTTTTGCAATTGTTCTCGACAGTAAACACCAGTTAGCCAGATAACCGTCGCTGATCTCCTGCAAACACTGTGACAGCAGTGCTGGTGTAGCGTAGAACCTGATAATGACCCAGGCCTCTTCGCTGGCATAATTCGGCTCAGTTGGTTTTCTGTGATTAACACTTTGGATGTCGGTCGCGCTTGTTGCCGAGGAAAACGTGCAACCGACAGCCAGAGGGGTAAGGGGAACCATCCGTGGTAGGCACCCAGCGGCGGCGACCGTCGGCCCAATGGCCTTTTGCGCATTGGGCAAGGGAAGAGTGAACGCTGAGAACAAGCGTCTTCCTCGCAGTGATGGCACCCGCTGGTGCAGGCATTGGTGTGCAATTTATAGTCCTTCTTTGTATGCAGACATCATGCTTTATCCCTGCGTTTGTCCTTTCCTTTCGTCCTTGCAGTGATGACTGCGTGCAGCTAGACATTATTTAGCCTTCTATTACTTCGCATTATGAGGATATGTAAGCAGCTTGCACAGTTAAATCCTGCATGACTGCATGCAATGTAATGAGATTGTGTCCTCCTTTGTCTTTTTCTAGACGTGCCGCATACGGATACGCGACATGCTGCCGCGTATCCGTATGCGGCCCGTCTCGAATGGTTAGTTAGTTATTTGGGTTTAACGCCCAGCAGGCGACTAAGGCCATCTCACGGCGGCGTCTCGAATGGAGCAGAAACGAGTCAAATGATAGTATGGTTACAAAGTAAAGTAGGTTATAGCACTGTCAGGGGAGAGAAATGTGCATGATCGACCAGTGATCATAGATCTACTGTGGCCAAAGCACAAAAAAAAAAGATAGGAAAGAGAGGGGGCGCTAAGAAAGTGACTGAAAGCAATGCATATGGAAGCCCCCCCGAAGGGGGGCGTATCACATATCCACTGTTCCAGCCACTCAGTGCATGGAAATTTAAATCTAGGTCCCCCCAAAGGGGGTCCAGATATTTAGCCGGTGTGGACAGCTGTTTCGGTCTTTGCGACCTCTTCAGCACACCATCGGCAATACTGGAGGAGGCAGGAAATTCTGCCTACCTGCAATGACAACCACATTTTACTGTGGTGTATGCAGGGGCATGCATTCCATGCCACCGCCTAGAGTTAAATTTCCATGCACCCTAAAAGAGAACCTACCAAAAGGGGGGAAGGGGTTGCAGTCGATATTGTAGTGATAAATGAAAAGAAAAAGTGCTATAACCTACTTTACTTTGTAACCTTCCTAAAATATTAGCACTGGCAGTCTCCCCTTTTCTTTTCAAATGATAGTATGTTCGTGCTACCGTAGAATGGTGTCAGCATTCAGACGTAGCCTGTGCATTGACAACCACCTCTGTTGGCGGGGGGACAATTATCTCCTCACCTTCGTCCCGGGGTTTCTTGCGACAAAATCCACCTTTCCTGAAAACCGATAAGAGAGCACATGTATAGAAGCACACCAATGTCCGACAAATTAACCCTTTGGCTGTCGGTAGCGGTTTTTGTCGCGATGATTCCTTGCAGGAATCATCGCGACAAAAACCGTTACCGACACGCAATTGGTTCTCACTACGCAGGGCCGGATCACTTACAAGTGTGGGGGAGGGTCCAAAAATATTTTGGGAGAAATTAACCACCTGAAGCAGAGTTTTTGTGTGCGGTTGTGCAAGCATCAACGAATACATGCTTGTCAAGAACAATAGCATTTTTTGTTATGGGGGAAGAGTGGGGGGGGGGGTGTCTATGGACCCCCCTTTCAACCCCCCTGAAGCCGGCCCTGCTACGTGTACAAGCACTACCAAAGGGTGGTCCCAAATAGTTTTCTTTGCTTTTCGGGCATTATAATAAAAGAGACTTGCTGCAGGCAAGATAAGGTTAATAGTTCACAATATCTCCTCTATTCATCTTCTTGGTAATGTCTCAAAATAATGCCGACTTAGCTTACATGTTTGAATAGAAAGTCCAAAGAAAGACCTAAACACGCTAAGAATAGACACTTGCAGTACAGAAAAAAAAAACCCCACACGCTTAGAAAAGACACTGAAACACAATAAATTATGTTGCAATTGTCTAAGCTTGTTTCTGTCTTCTTTGGAAATTTCGTTGCAGTCTGGCAATCTCCCTTTTGGTCGGGATTTTGGTTATGTGAGTTTAAATGTTTTTAACTCATTCAGCTCCGATACACCACGGCAAGACATGGATCGAGCATGATAGTTCAAGGGTGGTGCCAGAATAGCTTGGCGCCCATGGGCGCCAAGCTATTCTGGCACCACCCTTGAACTATCATGCTCGATCTGTCTCTAGAGTTGTAATAGTCCTTCACAGGGCAACTTCAAAATTTGGGGATTTCGGTCCTGGGGTAGAATGTGTTAAAATGAAAGCTTTTTTTTGCTCTTCTTCTCCTTTGCACGTACGAGAGTTGCACCCTCTGACAGGTCCAACCATGTGGCACAGTTTGAAAAAAAATAAAACAGTGAATAACAGGTACAGCGAGTCTTTACTTACAGCTGGCTCTCTGTGAGATCTTTCATGGTGTCGGGAAGTATAGAGCCCTTAGTTTCTGGTAGCCATAGTGACACGATAGCTATCAAGAGTGCTGGTGTACCCATCACGATCAGTGGTAGAGCTTGCGCGTATTTACCGCCAACAAGTAAACCCTGAAACCAACATGGGCAGATCAGATTTAGCTCTGAAACAATACCACGAGATGCGGATTGACCGGACGAGGCTTTCTCAGTACGTGCCTGCACTGCATGTGAAAAGACACCAAAATTAACCCATTCAGCCCTGACGCACTACAGCAGGAGATGGGTCGACCATGATAATTCAAGGGCAGTGCCAGATTAGATTAGCTCCTTTCGGCGCCATGCTAATCTGGCACTGCCCTTGAATTATCCTGTTCGATCCATCTCCTGCAACTAGTGCATAGTCATTAGATGACGCCTGCAAAATTTGGGAACTACGGCCGTCGGGCTGAATGAGTTAAAGTTTTTGTTTTAAACCACACAAAACTGGAAAAACCCAACAAGAAACAAACGCACAAACAAACACCAAAATTAAACAACACACACAAAAAGAAAACACAAACAAACAAACAAACAAACAAACAAACAAACAAACAAACAAACAAACAAACAAACAAGCAACAACTACCAAAAAACCTAAACAAAAACAAAACAAAAAGAAGAGAAAAACCCAACAAACAAAGAAAGACACAAACAAACAAAAGAACACATCACTCAAAATAGAACAAATATTAAATGTATGTTGCCAACCAATTTAATATGCAAAATAAGCATAAGACATGCTGGGGACGCTGCACCTTCATGCTAATTTATCCAAGCCTATAGTTTACAACAACAACAACAAAAAGCAGACAGTCGTCACAATTACACAAAGTATTGCAAGGAAACGACATAAAAAGGCATTAACCATAACACATACCTTATCATTTAACCCATTCAGCCCTGACGCACTACAGCAGGAGATGGATCGACCATGATAATTCAAGGGTAGTGCCAGACTAGCTTGGCGCCTGTCGGCGGCAAGCTCATCTGGCACTATCCTTGAATTATCATGGTCGATCCGTCTCCTGCAACTTTTGCATAGTCATGCATAAATGACACCTCCAAAATTTGGGAAATACGGCCGTCGGGCTGAATGAGAATAGGTGCAGCCGACACACATCCAATAGGGCTCGGGAAGCTGCCGTCATCACGTTAGTCGTGGCGGCCATCTTGAGAGGATACGCCGACTCATGCGCTCATCGGGAAATCGCTGTCAGGACAATGTTAACCAGAATCTGTTTTTGTTTGTTTCCAAAGAGGAAGAAACATGAAGAAAAACGTGTTGAAACACTACTTCGCTACTATCTTAAGTCTATCGTGTCCTCTCAAGATGGCGGCGCGGCAGCCGACGCTCCTTAGCAACGCGGGAAACTTCCCGAGCCCTATATAAACGACTACTGATAGTGCTGACAGTTGGGAGAATTGTAGACAAGAAACATAGGATGATGGATCCAGGAGAGACAGAAACAAACATAAACCCCAGAAAAATGAAAAAAACACCTTCCTGTGGGGCTGACCAGGATGATCCTGGAAACTAAAAAGTGGTTAACCCCTTCGTTGCCATGTAAATGTGAACACGAGCCAACTGCAAGAGACATAGGTTCTCATGAGTCCCCGCGACTGCGGGGGCTCATGAAGATCTATGCCTCTTGCTGAGACCAGTATCCATATTCCTTGGGTGTCGATTTTGGTCGTTGAATTAACGAAGATTTCGGAATCAAAATATGCGTCCAGTTGAAGGGAAGGGGTTAATTCCACGCAAATCCCCCAGGGCAGGCCTAGAAGGGAATTATTATGGTCGAAATGCCTCGTGAACTACAGTGTAGTACTAGTAGAACGTTGAAGTCAACTCCAGAATTTTCCATGCAGTTGCAAGGCGTATTTGTTGCTGGAATTTTCTCGACTGTCATTGCCAATTCGCATAAATTCTCAGATATCAGCATGTTACACCTTGATAATCAGCCATCATCTTACACATCAGACAACACCACAGGGGAAGGCAAACCTCTAGTTGTGTGCCGCTGACCGACTGAAAGCGTCCATAGAATTTGACATTTGTTATGTTTAATTAACGCTCGCAGGCAGTCGGGGGCACAGAACTCGTGGATTTCCTCCCCTGGGATAGCACCAGACAAGGATCTACATACCACATCCGCAATGTACGGGGAAATGATTCCTCCTATACGTGAGAAAGTGACGCCGACACCCATGGTAGAAGCTCTGACGACAGTGGGGAACAGCTCGGCGCCATAGAGGTAAATCACGCCGTACGCACTGCACACGCAAAAACGGCCCACCATCGCCAGTGTCACCACCACCCATTCTGAAACGATATAAACACATAAAATGTCAATAGAACAAAAGAAATGCTGTGTACAGCGTACCCACTCTGTAATCAGAACAGCACCACGGCCTCGTGAGCAAAAAGTCGCTAGCTTAGCGGGCCTGGGCCCGGTGATCATTTGCTTACTGGAGCTGAGCAGAAAACAAAACAATAACAAACACAAGTCATGAAAGATTGAGGGAGGGTATGTGTTGATTTATTTACAGTGTATTTGTTTTATTTGTGCGTTCCGTGTCTGTGATCTATATAACTTATTTGTGATTATACTATATGTAAAACAATATTTATGCAAGGGATTGCCCCTTTCACTGTCAGTGATTGTGAATTTCGCGTCTGACACGATTGCACACTGACCGACATTCACGTGAAGAACACAGATCTAAACGTGACATAAATATTTATTAAGAAACACAGTATAATTTAACAAGAGTCATAAATCCTAATGAGGGGGCTCATAAGGGTTTATTTCTCTTGCAGTTGCGTAGCGTTCAACTTGCTCCGGCAGTTAAGGGGTTAATAAAGTATTTTGACTTAACTTGCAAAAGGCACGGCTCACCGTGAGCGATATCATTAACCCATTCAGCCCTGACGCACTACAGTTAGTTATATGGATTTACCGCCAAGCAGGCAACTAAGGCCATCTCACGATGGTTGACGCACTAAAGGAGGAGATGGATCGACCATGATAATTCAAGGGTAGTGCCAGATTAGGCGCCAAGCTAATCTGGCACTACCCTTGAATTATCATGGTCGATCCATCTCCTGCAACAGGTGCATAGTCGTTAGATGACGCCTCCACAATTTGGGAAATACGTGCGTCGTAAGGCTGCAGGTATTCATCCGACACTAAGGCTGCAGGTATTCATCCAGGACTAACTAAGAGAAATCACCCGTGTTACAAGGCCATCATTTAGGTGGCTGTAGCCACCCAAATAATGGTCTTTAACTCATTTGAGACGTGTCGCCTGCGGCTTAAAGTCGCGTATCCGGAGGCCGCACGTCTCGAATGCGTTAATGACAAAAGACACTTTTGCTTTTGAAGACTCCATTTGGGACTTCATCTCATTTAAGACTATTATATCTTTCTTGCAAAAACATCAGTGACTCAAAACAGATTTTGCAGAATATGACTGTTTGAAGCAACCCATATTACATCAAAGCAAGGGGAACGCATCTGGGGTTAACTATACAACTGTTTGAAGATGAATGAAATCCCCACCAGGAGCTCCAGCAACGACAGGGACCACGGAGACGATGCAGGCGGCGGAAGCGACGAGCATACTGATGCAGTACACCGGCTTGCGGCCCCAGCGCGCCAGGGCGAACATGGGGAACAAGAAGCCCAGGGTGCCCAGGGTGGTGCTGATGGCGAAGTTCGTGAAGAGATTGCCGGTCAGGTTCCCGACGTTCAGGGCCAGTCCGTAATACAACATGGCCACAGCCATCCTGCAACCAAACATTCGTATATATACGTTTGAAGATGCTGATCGTGAGTTGCTCACTATGCTAATTGTGTATCAGCGACTTTGCATCAACACTTGTAATCGAAATATTTTCTTCAAGCACAGATAACGGAAAGAAAAACTTTTAATCTTTCGCCTCAAGTTATTAAAGAACTTTTTACCCTTCGGCTGTCGATAGAGGCTTTTTTTTTGTGTTTTTTTCGCGACAAAAAAAAAAACCAACAAACAAACAAACCGCTACTGACAGCCAAAGGATCAACCATAAGGACAGTAACTTTTTTTTCTTTTCTGCAAGCTCTCAAACACAAAATGCAAAGCTGGGACGGAAGTGTGCTCATACGCCACTTCCTGTTTGCCTTCCATCCTTTCAGGGCGCTCGCTGAATGGTTTCCCTGTACCATAGGACGAAAGTTGCTTGAAGTTCCGCTCCAGGCTTAACTTGTCTTCACTGAACCTGCCAAATTACCTGTATCACGCGTTCTTGCACGTTTGGCCCGACATATATTCGTCTTGCGGCGATCCCTCATGTTCGACGTCCCGAGAGATGTGGGGCATTACACGCCATGGCAAACTGATGAATGGTGCGTAAGGATGTAGAGCCTCTCATCGATTTTGTTTTCATCATGACACACTTACTTTTATCTTTAACCCCTTCGTTGCCAGTGAGCACGAATTTTGCGTCAGAAACCACTGCACGCTGAAGAAACAGATAAAAATGGGACCAAAATAAAAAGACTAACAAGAGACATAAATCCTCATGAGCCCCCGCGACTGCGGGGGCTCATGCGGATTTATGTCTCTTGAAGGTGGGTAGTGCACATCTTTCTCCGGCAATATATATATTGAGAGGGGCGATAATTTGTGCAAATATTAAAAGTGTAACTCCTCCTAAACTACGTGGTGTATGTGGATCCTTTCTTCACATTTTAACTGTATATATATATATATATATATATATATATATATATATATATATATATATATATATATATATATATATATATATATATATATATATATATATATATATATATATATATATATATATATATTTGAAATTAAGTAAAGGAAGCCGCTTCGGCGTAAACTAAACCAGACTCACATATTGCTGAAAAGGATGAGGATCCGTAGGAGCAGCTCGCGTGACTGGAAGCTCTGTTTGATGCCGAGGCCGCCATCCCCGCCCAGCAGTTGTTTGACGTCCGAAATCTTGGGCATTTGAGTGTTGTTGGACTTGGCGATCCTCTCCAGCACCTTTAAGGCCTCTTCTTCCCGACCCCGGGACGCTAGCCAGCGCGGGGACTCCGGCAGTAACCTGGCAGGGGGCAGGGTGAGGGGGGGGGGGTGGGGTGGGGGGCGGGGGTGGGTGGGTGGGGGGGTGGGGAGATAGATCAGTCAGTGTGTATTTTTCAACAACCAAATACATGAAAAGAAATCGTGTGAACAGCAAACTAAATGTGCACATTTACTGGCCACAATTTGAGTAGAAAAAGGTATCTTAGTGATCCACAGCTAAGTGATTGGTTTATACGTGTAACTTATCTAAGTTTAATAACTAGTACTTTTGATTAAAAGGCTTTGTAGAACACACATGTCCTCTGCCTTTACTCGTGTAAGATCGTGAACGATACAAAATGTAACCAATCCAACCAACCAGCCAACCAACCAACCAGCCAACCAACAGCAACAAAAATCCCCCCCCCCCTCCCCCGCCCCACACACACACACAATCACCACCACCACCGATACAAAGGACTCACCACCAGAATGGGAGAATGACAAGGCTGGCACATGCGTTTGCTAGCTCCAGTTTTCGCCAGTCACGCATGAGATAGGCGGCTAGCAGCAGCATAAACTCTCCTGATGCCCATACCAGCTGGACAAACATGCCCGTAAATGTCCGCTTGGAGGGTCCGACTATTTCCATACCTGATGCAAATGCCATGAGCAATGTTCAAAGATGCAGAGACGAAACCAAAGAAGAAAGAAACACGCTTATTTACAACAAAATTTATCAATATTTCGGGTTATTTATTTTTCAAAATAGACATACAAACAAGTACACAATTTGAAACTTATCTTTTTTGATGAGTAAGATACAACTGCATCTTCCTCATCAGAAAAGATAAGTTGCAAATTGTGTTCTTGTTTGTATACCTATTTTGAAAAAAAGCTTTTAACCCGAAATGTTAATAAATTGTGTTGTAAACGTCTTTTCTAAGCGTGTTTCCATCTTAATTGGGGTCTTTTCTGCATTTTTACACGCTTGGCAGTCAACTTTTGGGTCTGGATTTTGTATTGTTCAAATATGTAAGAAATTAACCACAACAGTGAACAGAGTGCAGGATCCGAAGTGGATACGAGTTGAGCAAATGCTCCTGAGGCCGACATCTGTATTCGGTTTTCCTATCATGCACTAATAAAAATGTTGCGCCTCATGCCAGTATTGGTTAGTTCAGTGTAAACAGGTCAACACAAGATGACTATCATTTGATCCTTGAATACTCACATTTTTCAGCAGTTAGAAAGTTTTATACCTGTTAAGTATCGTAGAACTAAGTCCAGGTTTAATGTACGTAATTATTGCCTTCAAAGTGTAGAAAATATTGTCTTGAATCTTGCAAAATTTGTTAAAAGGGGTAAAGCTGAATTTATAAGCTATTCCATATGCTAGTACATTGTACATATACCTCTTAAGTATCGTAGTCCATGTTTAATGTATGTCATTTATTGTATTCAAATGTGTCCAAACATTGCCTTGACTCTTGTTAAATTTGTTAAAAGTTGTTAAGCTGTATTTATGACTAATGCCATATGTTAGTATACTGCGTTTGTACTTAGCTGTCTTGTCACGTTCACGGTTATTAGTAACGACCCAGGTGTATATGTATCAGCAAATATTCATCAAACTTGTGATTGATATCTTTCCACCATACCCCAATAGGGAATAAAGGAAAGAAAATCTGTATATCTATAATCTTTGACTGTTGAAAATGGCATCTAACAGAGGTTCCCGATAATGTTTACAAACACACGTGCTACTTTGTGATTACGCGTTTACATGTTATAACATGTGTGTGCTGGTCTGGGATTTTGGACCTTACGGCCTACGGCCGTAAGGTCCAAATCACAGACCAGCACACAATCACCTGACGTAGTTAAAGAAACACTTCTCACCGATGACAAGTCCGTTGTTAAACAGAGACATGCGTGCGATGCCCAGCACGAAGCGGCAAACGTTGATGGTTATTATACTGGTGCTGAAGTAGGCTCCGAATCCGCCCCCAATGAGGGCAAAACCGCCAATGTAGAATGGTATTTTTCGCCCAAACCTGGGAACAGAAATACATAATGTGGCAAATCATAAATAGAAGAACAACTAATGCCGGATGCTTTCTTTAAGTTGTTGAAAGCGATCTGCTCCATGCAATAAAGGGTTTAATCTGACTATGCGTAAGCGGTGACCGTACACACCTGTTACATTAATTTCCGGGCATAACTGCATGTTTCACTCACGGACAGATTAAATTAAGACACATGACTGTGATATTGCCCCACAACGGCCGTTATATCAGATCACCAGCGACTTTTCTGTTATGCTTGAGAGACTTGAGCTTGGGGCTATAGTTGAAACAGCATTTACCTCGGCTCTGACGCTTGGTGGATCTGAGCCGCGCATACGCTTCAGCGGTAAAACAGACACAAAGTGCTGTATTCAGTTAGTTATGAACGAAATAACTACCGTAGTAACTCGTTAGGAGGCATTATAACACATTTATATATTGTATATATATATCAGGTGTTGATATTCGTCAAACAGTTTTGCAATGTTGAGAATGCTCCGGGAGCGCTTAGTGCCTTTAAATAGGTCGATATAGTTCCTCTATAAATATTCTTAGTATATATAACTATAAACATGCACAAATGGAGTAATTTATGCAGTCTGTGTGTCGCCAAATGAAAGACTTATCGGCCCTTCTTCTGCTTTGCGTGTGTAGGAGTTCAACCGACATGTGCCAGGTAGAGTAGAATACGAATTGTAAAATAAATTAAAACTTAAAAAAAAACAACAAAAAAAAAAAAAAAAAAAATTGAAAGGAAAAAAAAAAGAAAGAAAAACATCTTCGCTGAGGCAAGACAGCACCAAGAACCTGCTGTACGAGCGAATTTCAGCTTAGTCCGCCCTCGGGCAGATCGCTTATGCGTGTTAACTCATTCTGCCCGCGACACACCACAGCAAGTCATGGCTCGACCATGATAGTTCAAGGGTGGTGGCAGAATAGCGGCTTGGCTCCTATAGGCCACGACCCTTGACCTATCATGGTCGTTCTGTCTCCTGAATTATAATGCAGTCCTCAGAGGATAACTCCAAAATGTGGTTATTTTTTTCCTCGGGCACAATGAGTTAATTAAGTTTTAGTGGACCTTGTGTTTCTTCATGGTGGTCCCAAAGTGTTTGTACAATTTTCTGTGTTTGCATCACATGGGCACACAAAATGCTGTATTTCGACCTGTTTTTTTTTTTTTTTTTTTTTTTTTGCAGTGAGGAACCTCTTATTCTACTTGCAACAGCTTTAGAAGACAAATGAGTCTGTAAAGCCTGGATTTGACAACCCTACACACATACCCCCTACACGGCCAGGGAAAAGTACAGTCAACATTTAACAGCAAGAGGCATACGGACCCTCATGAGCATTCGCAGTCGCGGCGGCTCACGAGGGTCTATGCTTCTGGCTGGCTTCAGGTATCAGTCTTCATGGTCCTTCATTCTGCGGTCGTTTTAGAGATTATATGCATAGCCGCTGGCAGTGAAAAGGTTAACCCGATTCACCGCCAGTCGACACAGCTTATGTTTCTGAAATCGCTATTAGTTTAATGCCCCAGCGTCCAAGCCGCCCAAGGCACATGAGCTCAAAGTGGTGTCAGCAAGAGGCATCGATCCTCATGAGCCCCCGCAACTGCGGGGGCTCATGAGGATCTATGTCTCTTGCATTTGGATTGATTTCACCGTTTCTCGGCGACAGCGAAGGGGTGGAATGCACGTACCTGTCGGCAATGAAACCGCTGATGAGGACCCCAGTCAGAGTACCGATCTCACTTATCATGTTGGAGATGGAACGATGCCAGCTTTTGTCACACACCAAGTCCAGCTGAAAGAAAATTAGATCTGTGCATGAACAGAACGCTATACAGTAATCTGCAAGGGGCATAGATCCTCATGAGACCCTGCAGCAACTGCATGGTCTTATGTGGATCTACCCCTTCCTGTTTGGTTGCCATATAGTGTCGGCAGCCATGGTGCCATGAAACTAAAACAAGGCGTGCAATTGCCTAAGTGGCCACCTCTTAACACGGGTAGTACTACTACCAGTATTCAGAGATGAAGAATTTATGCAACGATCATCCCATGCCTGTGAAAGGCGGCAACACCACAACAACGAGAACAAGGAGAACGTTTACGTTTTCCTTGTTCTTGTTGCGCTGTGTTACCGGCGTTCACAGGCATGAGATGATCGTTTCGTAATCGGTCGCCTCTTCACTCCGTAACTGCCGGGCAAGGCAAATGCTACCCATCTGCAAGAGACATAAATCCTCATGAGTCCCCTCGGTTGCGGGACGTATTCACTGCTGAGACGACACAGCCGAGAACGGACCACCGCTCCGCTGCCCAACCAACCGAGACGACAGAGCAACAGCTGAGGCCGGTCCACCGCACAGCTCGCCATGTCTAACCGCAGACGTCAACCCGCCCTTTTCAGGGCGAATAGACAAAACACTAATACAAGACAACCGGGAACTATGCCGACAGCAACTCCAACCCAAGAAGAGCCACAGCTTCCAACTTTTCCAGAGTTCCCAAACCCGCAACCAGGCGAATCCACCGACGACTTTATCGACAGACTGCAAGCCTTCACCGCCAGTACAATGGCGCTCACACCAAACAGAGAAATGGGCCGCTTCACAAGCGAACTGACCCATCACTTCGTCAACCACCTATCGAGTACTACGTACTTCAATCTTCCACCCGAAGCGACACACCAGCTCGAGCCACCGTCGGAATAGGAATCTGAAGCGGACCCTACACTAACCCCCCCCCGCCAGGTTGGTTGGTTAGTTCGGGTTTAACGTCCACAGCACCGAGGTGATCATGGACGGCCCTGACGGGCGAGTTATGGGGGACAGGGAAATCTATTGCCTATGGAGTACGACCTGAACACTGATCAACTCAGGCGCACTCCAACTGTGCCACTTTGATTTACCAGGACCTTTCAACGGACACGCTATTGAACAAATCCGTTTTTTGTCCCCCTGGATTGTGAGTCCAGCTACCGGGGCTGGGACGAGATTCGAACCCACGACCCGGCGATTCCCTTCGCTCTCCTGCTCCGACGTTTAACCGCCTGAGCTATTTCGGACTCCCCCCCCCCCCTCCCCCCGCCAGTCCACATCCCCGACCACTTAATCCAAGAGAGGGAGTGGACAAAGAGGGAGAAGAGAGTTCGCGTAGGAATCATGGATCTCGACGGTCTCGTACGACTACTAACGACTGCTATACCGGCGATTCTCTCCACGGAGGGAGAATACCATCACCGAGCGTCAACCAGTCAGATGGCTGTTTGATCAAGGGAACCTGAAAGACCACCAACCACCGAAGACTAACAACGCAGGCTGCCAAGCGGTCCCCCAGTCACAAGAGGCGGAGACCCAGACCACACCACAGCCACCAACTAAGTCAACGGGAAGTCAAGTGTCACAAGCCACCAAGACCAAAGGCACCAGCACCCAGCCAAACACCACCCAAGAAACAGAAAGACTAACACGAGAAGCAGAATCCCAAACTACACCACCGCCTCAACCACGGACGAGACCAACAGGGAGCCAGGCCTCCCAAGCCACCAAAACCAAAGGTACCGGCACTCCACCGACCACAACCCACGAAGCAGAAAGCCTCACCGACCCAACCATCACCACAGAGACCAGTACCAACACGGCCCGGGTCACCACCAAGGATCAAGCTACCGACCCCACCTCGACACAGCGCCCAGCCGGCGCACAAACCGACACTACCACCAACCACAACCAGGCGACGAAAACCCACCGACGACGCCACCGACCACCCAAGAGAGCCCGAGAACAACCCAAACGCCCGGCCCTCCTCCAGACATCCCCACCACATCTCCGCCTGCAACCGCGGAACCACAGCGTCCCCTGCAGGTTTCAGCGCCAGACCCCCAAACCCAGACTTCACTGGCCACTACCACCTGCACCTCACCTTCCCAGACCATACAGCCAGCTACGGGTTTTCCGGCCACCACCACCCCCGCCACCACTCATACAACATCTTCTAGAGTGGCTGGCGCACCAACTACCTCCCACCTGGCACAGAGCCTAAGCAACGGTCCACCGGCCACATCACCCGCCTCCACCACCACCACCCGCCCGGCCCCGGCACCACCACCAGCTGCTGCGCGACGGAGCGACAGACAGACAGGCAGACGAATACCCCCCCCCACCCCCCTGGCCCCCCCCCCCCCCAGACGAAATCAGCGAGAGCTGGAAGTCCCTGTCCCGTCAAAAATAGCAAGCTAGCTAGCGGTCGCGGGGGCGCCTGATGATTTATGTCTCTTGTTAGGCCCGTGTCCTCTGTGCCCACGTTTGGTCCCATTTTATTAGTGTTCGTCACTGCGAATGTCGGTCAGTGTGCAGTGGTTTCAGACGTGGAGATTCCGCGCCCATTGGCAGTCAAGTATTTGATATGGGCAGTAGTACTACTCATGTTAATAGCTGATCAGTTACGCATTTACAGCCCGGCAGATCAAGAACAGTCAGACCAAATACAGTTGTAACTATAGTACATGCCGCTGATCAGAGCATTCATGTCCTGATGGTCACAGGCTTTCGGTCTGGTCGGGTATGAAAGAACCAGTAAGGAATCAAAGTAGACACCGCCTTGTATTTCTGATCGCAGTTAACGGTAATTGAAAGCAGTACAATGCTTACAAAGGAGCATTAACCCTCTCAGCCCTCAGTGAAAGTATAAAACTTAAACTTTTCATGATTGTAAAGTTGGCTTTTCTTTGTGAGACCAGAGCCATCAAGTTCGGGACGTTCTCGGTTACCTACAAACCCCTGAAAATAGGTAACTATGGAAAAAAATACCACATGTGACCCCAGTTGGCAGTTTCATCCTGTATTTTGTGCTTTATTGCAATGTTTGTACAGCCTCTGATGCACACATAGTTAACAAACACAATGGAGAAAATAATAATATGGATTTAAGTGCCACGTCAGGGACTGTTTTGTCAAAGGTTTTTTTTTCTGTGTGCCCTCTTGAACGTGTGAAGTGGCCCTGGGTTTAGCAGATGCCCGTCTGGACCAGAACATTCTGCCCCTCGAAAATTCTAGCTAGGGGTCCGAGGCTTATGGTATTTTGGTCACCGCGAAGGTGATTTCAAAGACAGAATAGGGTATGAACAAGAACATGGAGAAAAAGAAGAAAAAGTCGAAGAACAAGAACAACAATAACATCAACACAGATTAAAAAAAAGAAAAGAAACCAATATAATGGCTTCCTGTGTCTAAATTTTCACATAAAGCCATGGCACGATATAACAAGATGTGCGACCATGATAGTTCAAGGGTTCAAGGGTGACGTCAGAATAGCTTGGCGCCTGGAGGCGCCAAGCTAGTCTGACGTCCCTCCTGAACTATCATTGTCGATCTATCTCTAAAACAATGAGGCAGACCTCAGAGTATATTTCCAAAATCTGATAACGTCCTCAGGACTTAATGGGCTTTGTATACTTATCTAAAATTCACCTTTTTAATTTACCTTTCTGACAACTACGCATTGTAAGTGTATAGGCCTATATAAAAAAAAGCCACTGCTGAAAAAAATGCAGTTAAAACAATGCATCGAAAGGTAAAAAAAACCAAACAAAGCCTATTGAAAAGTTGAAGTTTTATAATCGCTCTCTATACAGGTCCAGGAAACCTATACGAAATAGTTCCCTGGGAGAGGTTCCCCTCAGAAGATTCTGTGTTTCCGTAGCTTTCCCGGACTGTGCTGTCCGATAACTAAATCCAGACCCAAAAAGGCAACTGCCAAGAGTGTAAAATGCGAATAAATTCTCAACGAAGAAAGAAACACAGACAGGTCACAGTTTATTAACCCGTTCAGTGCCGAGGAAATGTGAACACCGCCCAACTGCAAGAGGTACAGATCCTCACGAGCCCCCGCAGTAGCGGGAGCTCCTGAGAATCTATGCCTAGCATCACTTTGAATTCATGTTCCTGGAGCATCTAGGGTTTCTGGGTCTTGAATGAGCGAAGATTGCGGACGCACTGTCTGCGTCACCTGGCACTGAACAGGTTCAATTTTCGGTTAACTTATTCAGCCCGACGGCCGTATTTCCCAAATTTGGGAGGCGTCACCTAACGACTATGCACCAGTTGCAGGAGATGGATCGACCATGATAATTCAAGGGCAGTGCCAGATTAGCTTGGCGCCGACAGGCGCCAAGCTAATCTGGCACTACCCTTGAATTATCATGGTCGACCCCTCCTGCTGTAATGCGTCAGGGTTGAATGAGTTAAAGAAAAAGGAAAAGAATCACGTTAGACAGGACAAATACTCCACAATTAAATTCAAGAAACCGCATGCATTGTACTTGGCCTTTTCAAGGATTTCTCCAAAAGACGATTTCGGGAAATCAGAACTAGGTGAAAACTGCACGTGTTTTGATGAAAGCGGTGGATTAAAAGACCGCACAACAATGCGATAACGCCACGTTTTTCTGGGGTTTTAAGCCACTGCTTTCCACTGTTAAACCTTTGGGTGTAGGTAGCGGATTTAGTCGCGATGATTCCTACAGGAATCATCGCGACTAAAACCGCTACCGACACCAAAAGGGTTAATCCACTGTTTTGGTACAAATCTGACTTCATTTTGATTTGCGGAAATCGTCTGTTACACGCTTACGTACCTCGGTGGCGATGGTGTTCTCGAGTACTGATCTATCATAGACCCATCTATTACACGCTGACTGACTAGAGGAGGTGATGAAAGACGGAGACTCCGTATGGTTGTCGTGGACGAAGTACGGTACTGGGGACTCCACGCCATTCGTGGCGTCACCGTTCGATGACGTATTCCAGGGGAGAACGATGTCGTGACCGAGGCCATCGCTGAACACGTGACAATTTGCCCACCTGCCATTGTTCAGCGGGACGTGACTTTTGATGTGGAGATCATGGGTGTCGTTGTGAGCGATGAAACTATCACCGGGATAGTTTGGCAAGGCACATCTAGAGAAAAAACAAATTCGATGACGTAAGGATAGAGGTAAATTACCGGTTCTGCTCCCCCATATTTGTCTGACCTGGTTCATATTTACACGCCTTCAAGATCCCTCCGTTCAGCATCAGACACGCGTATTTTCAGGGTTCCTAGGCGAAATGAGTCTAGCCAGGGCCAGCGTGCTTTTTCTTATTTCGGTCCAGTCACCTGGAACGCCCTTCCAGCCCATGTCAGACATGCTCCAACTTTGTCTGCTTTCAAATCACTGCTCAAGACCGATCTTTTTTCTAGTGCCTATAGTTAGATGCATTTTCAGTGCGTTAGTAATCTTTGGCAGTAACTGTTTTTGTAACGGTGTATGTATGTGTGAGTGTGAGCTTTTGATATGAGTCACTTTAGTTTTTGTAACAGTTATTGTAGCTTTTACTTTCTTGTACTTAATGTTCTGTGAATTTTGATCTTGTAAAGCGCTTAGAGCATCATTCAATTGGAGGTTAAGCGCTATATTATTATTATTATTATATTATATTAAATCAGAAGTAGGTCAGCCGGCCCTCCTCCCCCTCCCCCCCACCGGGCCCTACGCCAATGTAATTAAAATCAAAACAATACCGTTGACATGTAAACATTTTCAACTATACTTTTTTTCTGATCTGTTTACTTCTTCTTCTCTTCGAAGACTATTCTTCCTTTTCCTTTCTCCTCCCCCCAACCCCCCTCTCCACCACCATCCTATCGATCTCTTTAACAGATCTGCAACTGCTAGATAAGTTTTTCTCGGCGTGACACGAGCCTGAGAAAACATTGAGACCTGTAGAACGTCAGCTCGTACAACGTGCCAGAGTCCTAGCTCCGCATCAATAGTTGCGAGAGTTTAGTATAGCGTTGCCGGAGGCACAGTTTCGAAGGTATTGATGCAGGGCGCCTTGAATGAGTTAGATTCTCATAACCCAGTAAGCAAAGCTCTTTGGGCCCACGACGGCCTCAGTGGGCCCGCGCACGGCCGTGCGCGGGCCCACTGTGGCCGTCGTGCGCCCGGAGACGCTTTGCTACTGGGTATGCCCTTGCGTTTGCAAGGCTGACGAGAGTCATTCGCTTGATATAGTCTATAATTTGTGTGTGTGTGTGTGTGTGTGTGTGTGTGTGTGTGTGTGTGTGTGTGTGTGTGTGTGTGTGTGTGAGTGTGCGTGCGTGCGTACGTGCGTGAGTGTGTGAAAAATGTTAGCGGATGTCCTAAATCTAACTGTACACAAGTTTGTAGTAAAGTTATACGTCCAAGGGCGTGCAGACGCACCTATATGTAACACTTGCGCGCGGACATTGACATGTAGCAGAAATGCCTCATCCATTGTGCAAATTGTGTTGTGTGTCAACTGAAATATAAAAAAATGAACAGAAACATATGTTGTGAAACCCCTCCCCCCTCACCCTCCACCATCCCTTCCCCCTCCCCCCCACTACCCCCCCCCCCCACACACACACCGTGTTGAGATGGCCTTAGTTGCCTGCTCGGCGTTAAACCCAAATCAGTAACTAACTAACTACCCCCTACCCACCCTCCACACACACACACACAACAGACTTTTCCAGATGTTCTTTACATCGGTGTTTCTAGTGCAAATATTCAACGCTAGAGCCGTGCCTGAACTGGCTGTATCAGCGTTTCAGTAACATGTAGTAGTTCATGTCTATGATCTCTTGAGGGTAGTGGCTAAATCAAGTCGTCAGTTTCATCACCAAACAATGTTAACCCATTGAATCCCCAAGGCCGCATTATTCAAGAGGTGGCACCAAACGACTATGTACCAGTTGCAAGAGATGAATCGATCGTAACAAGTCAAGGGTAGTGCCAGATTAGCTTGGCGCCAAGCTAATCTGGCACTACCCTTGATCTTTGAAGCTATCTTTGATGGCGCAAAGTTAATCTGGCGATACCCTTGAAGTGTCACGCTCGATCCATCTCCTGCTGCAGTGCGTCAGGGTTACATAGGCGACTTCTAAACATATCCTTAACACACTGTAACCCATCCAGCCCCGACGCCCTACAGCAGGAGATGGGTCGACCATGATAATTCAAGGGTAGTGCCAGATTAGCTTGGCGCCTGTTGGCGCCAAGCTAATCTGGCACTACCCTTCAATTGTCATGGTCGATCTCGGCGCCAAGCTAATCTAGCACTACTCTTCAATTGTCATGGTCGATCCATCTCCTACAACTGGTGTATAGTCGTTTGATGAACCACGAACTATAGAACCAAGTCTGAGGAACGCTATCCGAATTTAAACTTTGTGGCTTGAAAGTCATGAAACAAATACCCCACTGCACTAAACAAACCCACGAAGAAGCTAAAGCGAACGAACGAACGAACGAAACAGTTAGCACATGCTCCTCTCGAGTGGGAACTGTCAGCGGGAGGTTTGAAGCCAGTGCGATTTATTGAAGAAATTTTACGAGCACAAGTTGATTGTTTTGTGTGTTTTTCTTGCCATGATTCAGCAACGGAGTACACGACTAGGCGAATATCATTGTATTGCAGTGCAAACAGATTCGCCCAGAACGGGGTTGTATACAAACAACATATTAATTTTATATTCCTTTTTCCAGCGCACAGTCGTTGTTAATTACTGAATCTGTGTAACAGACTTACAGTGGAAGGGAACGCAGGGGCCAGTTGCGAGAGTGAGAGTAGTCCTGCGCCAGCCACTAAGCAAGGTGCTCCGCTATAGCGGAGCACCTTGCTTTGTGGCTGGCACCGGACAGAGCTCATTTATGCAACTGACCCCACGAGAGAGTCGGTGCAGTACATTGGAAGATAGGAACTGAAATTGACCCCTTCACTGACAGTGCACGCAGATTGTTTTTGAATTCACCGTAAAATTGTCAAAGATCCTAGCCGTCAAAGGCTAGTGGAGACAAAGTGGTTTCAGCAAGAGGCATAGATCCTCATGAGCCTGGGTTCACGAGGCTCTATACCTCTTGCTGTTGGGCTGGTGTTGACTCCTTTTTTTTCGGCAGTGAAATTTGAAGTTTTTGACACCACGAAAGTGATACCAAAGATGGGGTGCGAAAAACTGGTGTTACTGCAGATGGTGTTTTCATGGTATTACCCTTTAAAGGCCCACTAACGCCGTAACTGTTCAAAGATACACTTTTGTAACAGATGGTTACAAAACGCTACACACAGGTCTAGTTATGGTTCATTTAGACACAAGAGAATCCAGTTCAGCGCACGTCGTCTTTATATCAACTAACCTGACAATGACTCCACTCCGTGTTATAAAGACAACGCTATCAGTACGAGAAACGGCTAAAAATAGATTGACATGCTAACAGCTGCGTAGAATAAATAAGTGCGATTACAAGCGCGCTTTTGCTGCGTGTCCCAACTGCTGTTAAAGTTCATTAGGTGTGTCGCCTATGCATAGTAAACACAAATGGGGCTGAAATGTGTCTTACAATTTTACGCGTAATGGTACTTTAAACTATTATGGTAAATCCGCCTCCTCTTATCTGACCGCAATAAGTTTATAAAGACAATTAAAGCACGAAAAGTAACAAAGGAAATGTTTGATTCTAAAAGATGCAGTCCTCCTTTCTCCATGCTCATCAACTGCCCGGTCGATTTATACTCTGGAACGCAACAACTATTGTTAACTCATTCAGCCCGACGCACTTATTTCCCAAATTTTAGAGGCGTCATCAAACGACTATGCACCTGTTGCAGGAGATGGAGCGACCATGATAATTGAAGGGTAGTGCCAGATTAGATTTGGCGCCGACAGGCGCCAAGCTAATCTGGCACTACCCTTGAATTATCATGGTCGACCCATCTCCTGCTGTATTGCGTCAGGGCTGAATAATAATAATAATAATTACGGTATTTATAATGCGCTTATTTTATAATAATTATAACTCTAAGCGCGCACTCACAACTCGCACACGCATGCGCACGCTTTAGACAATGACTCACGTACCACAAATAGTGAAAATACATTACGACGGTCAGCTTGGGGTGGGGAGTGTGGTGATGTAGTGCTAGAACTGTTGAAAGAGGTGAGTTTTGAGGGCGGACTGGAAGGAGGAGAGAGAGAGAGTGTTTCTGACGGAGAGAGAGTGGGAGAGTGTACCAGATGGATGGACCGTATACTGAGAAGGAGCGGGGGCCGAACGTGCTGAGTTTGGTGCGGGGGATGAGGAGGCGGAGAGGGTCGGAGGCGGAGCGGAGGGAGCGGAAAGGAGTGTAGGGGTGAAGTAAGTTGAATGGGTTAAACACTTGATCGTCATATACAGACATAAATACGTGACAGTATTTGATAAACATTTGAGGCAATGGCGTCACTGTCAAAGTAAAAACATCCACCAATAAAAAGCTGGTTGTACTGGACACTTTCTCTGCTTCACGGTACATCGTTCGAGAGCTGTCATTCCTCACGCCCCCCAAAACCCCGTTGTCCTTCCCTCTAGAGGGAAAGACAGCGGGGTGTTCGGGAAAAGAGGTATGACTGCTGTCAAACGTTACACCGTCGAAAGTATATAAGTGGCGACATTTTGAAATTAAAGCAATGTCTGTGAAGTGTGATTTTCACGGCTACTTGTACTTTTGATGATACCGTGTTTATTGTTATTTGTCATAAACATAGCATTTGTAATTTAACGCTGGAATGTTCACTTCAGTTCACTCCGGTTCAGTTAGGTAAATTTAAGATGATATCTTTGCAATGGGACTCATGCAAACATTAACCCATTACACCCTGAGGCTGATTAAAAGAAATTGCTTATTATCCTATAAAGGCTGCATTACAGATTAGATCAACCGTGTTAGTTCAAGGGTGATGCCAGAATAAGCGCCTTAGGCGCCAAGCTATTGTGGCACTAGCCTTGAACTATCATAGTCAAATTTATTTCAAGCAATAGGTGTGTCAGGTAGAAAAAGGTTAACCGACGTACTATTTGTTTCTTCTTCATCATAAAGCGGACAAACCTTGGGGGGAGGGTGGGGAGGGGGGGGGGCATAAGCTTCAGAGGTTAATCAGATCATTAAAAGACAAAACAAAAACTTAGATCTAATAAAGAACCCAGTTAAGCATTTTTTGCTTTTCTTTTTTTTAATGACTTCAAGCGGTCTTGAAAATCGAAAATTGGAAATTGTTAAATTTTGTAAAGAACTTTGTGACAATGTAACAATTGTCAAAAAACTCGTGAACACTGCTAGGACTGAGTTGCTTTGAGACAAAATGTTTGGTTGTAACAAAGCTCGGCACGCCTACACAGCAAACATGGCAGCCCATGACATTAGTAATCCCTGATTAGCATGACGCATCTGCGGGCGCAAGATGATCACGCACTACTAATGTGCTATCACACCAGACCCATTTTAAGCCGTTGGCGCTGGAAGATAAGGCAACACTCCCATTCCTTGGCCTAGGCCCACAACACGATCGCCAAAGAAAAAGCGCAACTGTCCGTTTTTAAGTCCCTTCTATTTATAGAAAGAAAAGACTTTTTTTTTTAGGACGGGTCACGGTGGGGCGAATTTAATAGCATGTCCATGATGTCAAAGATGGGCAGGCTAAACCTCTAACAACTGAAGTAACAAGATAACAATTACGTCATGTCTAGTTACGCTAACCTCGCTGCTGAACGTACATTTGGCGCAAAGCGTCGTATGTGCGTATGTATGTTTGTATGTATGTGTGTGCGTATGTATGTGTCTTCATCGAGTGGCAGAACGACATCAACTCCTTGTCCAAGAAAGACCGCTTCAAACACTTCCAGAGAAAAGCCCAGAGAGAGAGCTCCGCAACATGCAGGACACCTGGTGGGCCAGCAAGGCAAAAGAACTTGAACACTTTGCTGAATCGAAGAACTCCAAGGAGTTTTTCAGCGCTATGAAAGCTGTCTACGGCCCTGCCAGACCCAGCACAACCCCTCTCTTTCTTCCGACGGCTTCACCTTGCTGAAGGACAAAGGCAGCATCACCGAGCGCTGGAGAGAACACTTCTCAAATCTGCTGAACCTGCCTTCCACTGTCGACCCCACGGCCATGGACATGATTCCCCAGAAGCCGACACTGGATGACCCTGACCTTCCGCCTACCCTGGACGAGGTCAAGAAAACGATCATGCAGACTAGCTCCGGCAAGGCTGCAGGCATGGACGGCATTCCCGCAGAGCTCTTCAAAGCAGCTGGACCTGAGACCCTTGACGCCTTCCTCAACATTCTGACATGCATCTGGGCAGAGGAGAACATGCCACAGGAATTTAGAGATGCTACAATCGCCTCCCTGTTCAAGAACAAGGGCAGCAAAGCAGACTGTGCCAATTACCGAGGGATCTCACTCTTGTCCATTGCTGGCAAGATCCTCGCGAGAGTCATCCTCAACCGCCTGATCAGCTCTGTATCTGAGGAAGCACTCCCAGAGGCTCAGTGTGGCTTCAGACCCGGCCGCAGCACAGTCGACATGGTCTTCTCTGTAAGGCAGGTCCAGGAGAAATGCTTTGAGCAGCACATGGACCTCTACGCTGTCTTCATAGATCTGACCAAAGCATTCGACACCGTGAACAGAGAAGCGCTTTGGGTCATCCTCGCAAAGCTCGGCTGCCCCAGGAAGTTCACCAACATCATCCGCCTCTTCCATGATGGAATGGTAGGAGTTGTCCAGTCAAACGGCGACACATCCGCACCCTTCGACATTTCCAACGGTGTGAAACAAGGTTGTGTTCTAGCCCCCGTGAAGTTCAAACTGTTCTTCACGTGTGTCCTGACCCATGCAGCACGCGACCTTGAGAAGAGAGTGTACCTGAAGTACAGACTAGACGGCTCTCTCTTCGACCTCCGTCGACTGAACGCCAGGACCAAGACCATCGAGAGACTGATCCTTGAGGCGCTGTTTGCCGATGACTGTGCGCTGATGGCGCACACGGAGTCTGGCCTCCAGACCATCGTCAACAGGTTCTCGGAAGCCTCTCGACTGTTTGGCATCACCATCAGTCTCAACAAGACCGAGGTCCTGCACCAAGCAGCCCCAGGCACAAGAGCCACCCCCCCCCCACCCCAAGTGTATAACGAAGGCACCGAGCTGAAGACTGTCGACCAGTTCAGGCACCTGGGGAGCATCATCTCTTCTGACGGTACAATCGACAAGAAAATCGCAGCTCGCATCAGCAAAGCCAGCCAAGCCCTGGGTCGTCTGCGCACTCGTGTGTTGAATAACAACAACGTCAAGCTCTCCACCACGATCAAAGTCTACAAGGCAGTAGTCCTCCCTAGCCTCCTCTACGGCTGTGAGTCAAGGATGCTGTGCAGAAAGCACCTGAAGCAGCTTGAACGTTTCCACATGAGATCCCTGCGCTCACTCATGGGCATCAAATGGCAAGACAAGGTGACAAACCTGGAAGTCCTGGACAATGCTGGCTTAGTTTTGTGTTGAAGCCTTGATCTTAAAGACACAACTTCGCTGGGCAGATATGTCATACGCATGGATGATTCTCGCATGCCACGCCAACTCCTGTATGGTGCACTATCAAAATGCCACAGGAAGCAAGGACGGCCAAAAAGTCTCGCAGATCTGCCAATGCGTCAGTGAGTTCTATGAGGGGCGCAGGACATACGCGTCATTGATTTGTCAAACGTCACGGCCAAATAGTCCCGCAGATCTGCCAATGCGTCAGTGAGTTCTATGAGGGGCGCAGGACATACGCGTCATTGATTTGTCAAACGTCATTGTCATGATTTATGTTTTAGTTTTTAGTAATTTAATATTTTACGTGATATGAGTTTCACTTTCGCTTCATAGGCTTGAGAAAATGGTGACAAAACTAGAACTTCACGGTACAATTTCAGTCTTGCTATAATTTGTGTGAAAGCAGGTTGACTTTACCTAGCTACATGATATACTAAGTACACAGGTCACCTGTATGCTCTTCTGAAAGCGCGTCAATGTGCGTGTGAGTGTTAGTGCGTGCGTGCGCGCGCGCTCCAAACATCTCCAAGAGGCATAGATCCTCATGCGCCTGGAGGGCGCATGAGGATCTATTCCTCCTGGAGATGCGCGCATGTTTGCTTGTTTGAGAGAGAGAGAGAGAGAGAGAGAGAGAGAGAGAGAGAGAGAGAGAGAGAGAGAGAGAGATTGTTTGTACATTGCTTAACGTCCCGACAGCAACAAGGCTTTCTCAGGACGTGCCTGCACTGCTTGTGAAAAAAAAACTAAACAGAAAATTGAATGTATGTCGCCAGCCGGAGAGAGAGAGAGAGAGAGAGAGAGAGAGAGAGAGAGAGAGAGAGAGAGAGAGAGAGAGAGAGAGAGAGAGAGAGAGAGAGAGAGAGAGAGACGTCATATTTAGAGCATTATGTCAGTGCGTGGTGACGGAGTTGCCTTTTTTACGTCACCGCCACTGTCTGACTTTCTCTAGAAGTAAAGTTTTCTTTTAGTGTTTTAATTCTTTTATGAAAAGAATTAATTTTTACTAAAGAAGTTGAAAGGATACAAAGCTGGCTAACAAATTCATTCAATGTCTTTCTCCAAACTAGCTATATCAAGTATATATGACAAAAAAACAAACCCAAAACAAAACAAAAAACTGACTCTAATCTGGGTCAACCGACTTCCTATAAACGGTTGTTTATGTCTTCAATGAGACATTTAATTACAATATGCTCGGAGACTCTCTTAGCCACCCACTTAAGAAAGTATTTCGCAAAGTTTCAAACTTGTGTGTACAGAAATATTGGAGATTCTCTTGTTTACATACATACAAACACACATACATACAAACATACATACGCACATAAATACACACGCCGCTTCGCGCCAAATGTACGTGCAGCAGCGAGGTTAGCGTAACTAGACATGACGTAATTGCTATCTTGTTACTTCAATTGTTAGAGGTTTAGGCCTGCCCGCCTTTGACATCATGGGCATGTTATTAAATTCCCCCACCAGGACCCGTCCTATAAAGTCCCTTCTATAAATAGAAGGGACTTAAAAACTGTGTCGCGGTGTCCCGCACAAAACCTAGCCCGTATCTGCTGTGCACGATACGAGGTTAGTGCGTGACGCGGACATGTCTCACTCCGGGAGTCTTGCAGTTGGATTGTGTTCACTTTTTTCTCGGCAGTGAAGGGGTCAATAAATTGTCTAGTAATTGTCCTTTGTAAGGATTTTTTTTTGTTCGGATTTTCTTAGCATCTGTAGAAGAAGCGTTCTGACGTACCTGTGTTCTGGGATGAAGAAAATAAAGACTGCGCTGAACGTCTCGAAGCCGATGAACATGCAGGGGAGGACAGCCAAGAAGTACACCCGCTTCTGGTACCAGCCAAACTCCCCGATATCACGAAGTACTTCGTCAAACTTCATCTTCTTACAGTGCCTACAGATGAACGATGGATGAAAAGACTCAAATCATATATTTTATTGAAGAAAACATTATCTGACAAAGAAAAAAAAAAAAAAAAAAAAGAAAAAAAAAAAGAAAACAGAATGAACAAACAAACAAACAAACAAACAAACAAACAACAAACAAACAAACAAACAAACAAACAAACAAACAAACAAGCGAACGAGAACAAACACCCAACCAACCAGACAAAAACGAAAACAAACAAACAAACAAAGAAACAAACAAATAAACAAACAATGTTGGCGATGTCGTCATATTCAGTATCAGATTGTTCCCTTTGGACAAATTCTTCACTCGATGAACACAATGGGACTAATTGAGAGTAGGTTTCCATTGCGCATGACTTGCTCATAATTTCTAACTCATTCAACTCCGACAGGCCACGGCAAGACATGGATCGAGCATGATAGTTCAAGGGTTGTGTCAGAATAGCTTGGTGCCCATAGGCACCAAGCTATTCTGGCACAGCCCTTGAACTATCACGCTCGGTCTGTTTCAGAAGTGCAAGACAGTCTTCAAGGGGCAACTTCAAAATTTGCGGACTTTCGGTCTTGGTGCGGAATGAGTTAATGCTCACCGCTCTTGCGTAAAAAGTTAGAAAAACAAAAACACTAGAGCAAAAATATTGAGGCATATACAATTCCAAACCAAGGGGAATCACTCAGCGCTGGACAGACAACAGTTAGATCCCCTGCTCCCTGCAGTGGATCTAACTGTTGTCTGTCCAGCGCTGAGTGATTCCCCTTGGTTTGTACAATTCTGCCAGCGCTAGCCTCACCTATCTGGTTTGTGAATATACAATTCCAGTCTCATATGGAAAAAAGCACCGGTAGTAATTCTGTAGACATTACTACCGGTGCAATTTTCAACAGGAGTCTATAAACATTACTACCGGTGCAATTTTCAACAGGAGTCTATAAACATTACTACCGGTGCAATTTTCAACAGGAGTCTATAAACATTACTACCGGTGCAATTTTCAACAGGAGTCTATAAACATTACTACCGGTGCAATTTTCAACAGGAGTCTATAAACATTACTACCGGTGCAATTTTCAACAGGAGTCTATAAACATTACTACCGGTGCAATTTTCAACAGGAGTCTATAAACATTACTACCGGTGCAATTTTCAACAGGAGTCTATAGACATTGCTACGGGTGCAATTTTCAACATGAGTCTATAGACATTGCTACCGGTGTAATTTTCAACATGAGTCTATAGACATTGCTACCGGTGCAATTTTCAACAGGAGTCTATAGACATTGCTACGGGTGCAATTTTCAACATGAGTCTATAAACATTACTAGCGGTGCTAATTTCAACATGAGTCTATAGACATTGCTACCGTTGCAATTTTCAACAGGAGTCTATATACATTACTACCGGTGCAATTTTCAACATGGGTCTATATACATTACTACCGGTGCTAATTTCAGGATGAGTATAAAAACATTACTACCGGTGCAATTTTCAACACGAGCCTATAGACAACACTACCGGGGCAATTTTCAACATGAGTCTATAGACATTACTACTACCGGTGCAATTTTCAAAATGAAATTGGATTTATGTAGATATAAGTTGCTTGATAAACTGTTTTGATAAGGACAAACAAATATAACATTTCACCACATTATTATTTTGCACATATGTTTAAAGCTGTTTCGGCAAATATCCAATAATAATACTGAATAATAATAATATAAAAATCATATAGTACGATATCGGCACAAAAAAGGCTCAGAGCATATTAATTGTAAATTAAATTGCCGAAGACTATGTAAATTTGGTATTAACATTATTATGCATAAACCTTATTGTTTGTCGGTTATTGCAAATTCAGCATGAATAATTGTAAATTTAGCTGTAACGTGTCAGTAAGTGTAAAAGATTTTATGCCCTTTTTGGACACTAATCATTTTTTCCTCACCTGTTTCGATCCCCAAGTACGGTATGACATTAAAAAAAACCTTCCGTAATGGGTGTACAGCTATTCAGAATTTTAGAAAACAATGTATGTTTAGGTCAGTGTTGTGAGTAGTCACATTGATTTCTTTTGTTTGTTAAGTCTCTAGAGCTCTAGTCTTTGAGGTTTGGCACTATATAAGTTAATATCCCCAGCTAGCAATGGTCATCTGGCCCACGACGGCCACAGTGGGCCCGCGCACGGCTGTGCGCGGGCCCACTGCGGCTGTCGTGGGCCTGAAGACGGTTTGTAACTGGGGTTGTTCCTATTTGAATATTTATTTACATATTTATTTATTTGTCATTTTTTGTCATTATTATTGTAATAATAATAATAATATAAATAGCTATGATGTATCTGGTGAGGAAGGGTTCTGACAGAGCATTTTTTCACATTGGATCCGGATTATATATATAAAACAGCATGTGTCGCAGGTGCTTTTCAGACGTCACAGTTATTGCGGTTTATGGACAGGTAGTCTGAAAACTGACTTAAACAGCATGGTGCAGCCCGTTTGCAAACTAAGCACTTGCGTCAGCTGGCGTCAGTCAACATCAAGCAAGCTGCTACATCTCCCCCGTTTGACAAAACACAGTAGGTCCATTTTTGAGAAAAGCGCGAGTTTCATTGTTCTACAATGAAAATATCGCTTTTCTCAAAAATGGACATAGTGGCTTTTGCCAAACAACGGCATATTTCTCTCTAGGGCGACCTGTGGTGGCCTGTGATTTTGGATCATACGGCTTCAAGCCGTAAGGACCAAAATCACAGGCCATCACACATACGTATCTTAACAAAGGCTATCGATATAGCTTGCGTCAGTTCGATTTTTAGCCTCGTTACTTAAAATGTCACAACGCGATGTGGGTTGTATTAAATTAAAAACTCTCGTTACTTAAAATGTCACAACGCTATGTGGGTAGTATTAAATTAAAAACAATGTTATTCAATACAGATGTGTCTACCGAGATCAGCTGGGAAGGAAATGGACACAAACAACTTACAATACGCCCTTTGGAGAACACGGGATATTACATGTACGACTGAGCGGACAGACATAATAGGCCTACTCTGACACATTTCACATCGTCATTCCCAACAACAACAACAACAAAAATCGACACAGGTCTACACACACACGACTCCTAAGGCAGCCTGGTATGCGAGGCCCCTCGATGCATTCAGCGTCTATCAAAAACGTAGAAAACTTGCACACAAAATGCCTGAATGGGCGATACTCCTATTCACCTCATTTAGCCCGGCGCACGTATTTCCCCAATTTTGGAGGCGTCATCTAACGACTATGCACTTGTTGCAGGAGATGGGTCGACCATGATAATTCAAGGGTAGTGCCAGATTGGCTTGGCGCCGACAGGCGCCAAGCCAATCTGGCACTGCCCTCGAATTATCATGGTCGACCCATCTGCTGCTGCACTGCGTTAGGGCTGAATGGGTTAAGGGCATAGGGAAGCAGAGGGAAAGCGCTATGCCGTTTCTGAAAACATAAGATGGCGCTCAACGCCTGTCGGCGAAACAGTATTTAGTATATGTGTGTCGTACTGCCCAAAATCCCAGATCAGCACAGCCATGAGAGTGACTATTACTTTTAGATTTTAGATTTAAGATTTGAGAAGAGAGTATTGCACTGCATCTGAGTGTTCCCAAAGATTGCATAACCCCTTCAATGCCGAGGAAAAGTGACAACGCCCAGATGCAAGAGGCAAAGATCCTCATGAGCCCCCGCAGTCGCGGAGGCTCATGAGGATCTATGCCTCTTGCAGAAACCAGTTTGTGACCATGTTCCTTTGACGCATACGTTTGTGGCTTTTGGTAGTCAACTAAAGAAAGATCTCAGTAAGAAAATAGGCGCCCAGTGGCAGGGAAGGGGTTACAGCAGGAGAGAGATCACAAGACATCGCAGGACGTCGGAGCTTATGAGGATCTCCGCATCTTGCTGACACCGTCCACGTTTGTGTTGTCAGGCGCTCCGTTATTGGACTAATGTTTATCTCTTAAACTCCCAGACCTAAATGTCTTCCATTCTATAACAAACCAAGGGGAATTACTCTAACTGTTGTCCAGCGCTGAGTAATTCCCCTTGGTTTGTTGTACAATTCTGCCAGCGCTAGCCTCACCTATCTGGTTTGTGAGAGACTTCCATTCTATAGAATGGAAGTCATTTAGTTCTAGGAGTTTAAACTAACTATGAACATTTTATAGATAGAACAGTTTCATGCAATGCTGAGAATGCTCCGGAAGCGCTTAGAATTATTGTCAAGTGGACTTTGACCGCACCCAAAACATAGCGACTGTGCATACAAAATTTCCCTGTGTGATACCGCATTGCGCCGTTGGTGCACATGTCAACGGGGACAGCTGGCAGAACTACTGTTTTGTGATTTGATCACGATCTATTGGCAACAGCTATACTCACAAGGTTATTGTCGATAACCGCCGTTGAAATGGCCATTGTGGTTGATGTTTTAGTCATTGTATTATTCGTAGTGTACTGGACCTGGCGCTTAAATTGGAACACGGCAGGTTTGAACACAGGATTGAACATAGCCTGGATTAAAGTACCCAACGGAGAAAGAAACACGCTTAGAAAAGACAGTTACAACACAATTAATTAATATTTCGGGTAAATACCCTTTTTCAAAATAGAGAAACAAACAAATAGGAGTCACCTTTTTGGTCTGGATAGCCTGGATTGAACACAGCTGGAAGACACAAATCCTAGTTTGGCACACGACTTGCAGATTTGATGAGTGGTAATGACGTCGAAGATAAAGTGGTTAGTGACGCCCCAGATACAGAGGAAATCATCGTGAATGTGTCTGATGGAGAGTATTTTCTACCATAGAACACTATCAAGCACGTTTTAAACGCTTATCGGCTGTATGCAAACCAAAGTGAATCACAGCGCTGGACAGACAAACAGTTAGATCCCCTGCCCCTGCCTATCAGGCACCCAATCGCCAGCCCACAGAGAAATACGCAGGTATAGAACAAGACGATCATTTCCATCCTCGATGGAAATGATCGTCTTGTTCTATACCTGCGTATTTCTCTGTGGGCTGGCGATTGGGTGCCTGATAGGCGGGGGCAGGGGATCTAACTGTTTGTCTGTCCAGCGCTGTGATTCCCCTTGGTTTGCATACATTTCTGCCAGCGCTAGCCTCACATATCTGGTTTGTGCTTATCGGCTGGATTGGTTATCTGATTGTCGGGAGCAACAGTGCGCGTTAATCCATATTATACTGACGCTAAGTGTCAAAGCTGCCATTTGCAATCTACATTACAGATAGGGATATAGACCAATGTCTTTAGTTCAAGGGTGGTGCCAGAATAGGTTGGCGCCTATAGGCGTCAAGCTATCCTGGCACTACCCTTGAAATATTTTAGTCAAACTTATTTTACACAATGGTGTTTTCCGAATGATAAGGGTTAGTACCAATCAACTTCACTATGTGCAGGCGTAAATCCACCCAGCGTGTACCTACCCAGTATTTATGTCTGCTCAGCGGGAAAATATAGACCCAGTATGGTGCTGTCACCATTTACAGTTGTGTGTAGTCAACCCTGAGTGCATTTATGCTGGGTGGCATTCCGCTGGGCATGTCTACAGCTACTGGTATATTCAGGTCTGAATGAATTCGCACTGGGTACATTATGTTGGGTAGAATCACGCTGGGTAGATTTACACTTGAATATAACAAAATTGGCCCCATCAGTGAAATGGACTAAATCACATATTAATGTAACTTGTCATAGACAAAGGGACATAACTACGAAAATAAAACATATTTAAGGTCAATATTGAATTAAATTTGAAGTGCATAAAATGAACAATAATTGCACCAGATATGAAGGCTCTAACTTCAACCATAACTTACCTAGCAAAAAATGAACATTTGGTATCAGTTTGGAAAAAAAAATATTTTGTCATGTGTTTTGGTTGTTTTTAGGCAAGGTAGTTTTTGGGTTGTGTGGGCCAAAGAAAGGGAAAAGGATAAAAAGGTTGCTTATAATATCAGAACTGGAGCAGCACTGCCAGAAGAAACGTGTAAAAAGTTTTGGGAGTAGTTTTATAGCGGGTGTATGGACGCTTGGCAGATAATTCTATATGGATGTCGCCTCTAATACATTCCAACTGAGAGAATTTACGCTAAACATATAATAAAGCTGAATGTTTCAGTATTAACACAGCATAGCATGGCGGCCATACTAAACGTAACAGTTCCAATATCGGAACTCAAACGTTCCACTATTGGAACCAAGGCACCGATATTGGAACACGAGCAGCATTTTCATTGTTTTGCAAAAAGTCTCAACGTCATTTTAGACTACATGTAATGATGTATGCTAACGCACCTGACAGCAAACGTCGACTGGTTTGTGATCTTTTGACCTTATAATTTTTTTTATACCGTTCGAAAATATGAACACTTTAAATTGCCCCTTCCAATAACGTGGCCTCTCCCCAGTTACCATGGACACAGAGTGATTGGGACCCCCAAAAAAACCAATAACAAAACAACAACAACAACACCCCCCAAAAAAACAACAAAAAACCCCCCCAAAAAAACAAAACAAACAAAACAACAACAACAAAAAAAAAACCCAACAAAACCGTGTATCATTTATAGGCGACGCATAAATCCACTTCATTATTATTATTATTATTATTATTATTATTATTAAATACTGTCTATCTAAAACCTAAGTGACAGCGTTTAACTCCTTGTGCCAGAGGTCCGAAATACCCACATTTTGCAGAGTTATCCTCTGAGGACTACATTGCAATTCAGGAGACAGCTCGACTGATAGTTCAAGGGTGGTGACAGAATAGCTTGGCGCCTATAGGCGCCAAGCTATTCTGCCACTACCCTTGAACTATCATGGCCGAGCATCTCTTGCTTTGGTGCGTCGCGGGCAGAATGAGTTAATGCTTTGGTGCTTTAAAAAATAAGTGTCTTCAGCCACAACAAAACCTACTTAGGACGTAATACCACATTATGCTCATGACGGAACTCAACCAGCCCTAATTAACGAACGAAACAGACAAATGGACGAAGGAAGCAACATAACAGCTAACCAACCAGCCAAACGTTGCAGTTGGATTGTGCAAACGTGACTTTCTTGTACACAGTGCGCAAAGGCCATCGGACCGACGTCGGCCGACGTTCGGGCCCGATGGCCTTTTGCGCATTGGGTAAAAAGGTTTATGGGGGACAGAGAAATCTATTTCCTATGGAGTACGACCTGAACACTGATCAATTCAGGCGCACTGCAACTGTGGCACTTTGATTTACCAGAACCTTTCAACGGACTGGACATGCTATGGAACAAGCCCGTCCTTTTCCCCTGGACTGACCTTTTCCAATGGCAAAACTACTTCTTATATACACACAGGCGTGGGATGATCGTTGAGGAAATATCCGCCACACCTCTATAACATGGGTAGTAGGGAAATAGCACATTCATCCTGCAATGTCCTACTAGTATTTTGTGCTATGGAGATGGTCTATTTTCGCAACAATCACCCCATGCCTGTGTTTTTGCATGCTGCATCCCTTTCTTTCACCGCTTTTCCGCAATGACACCCTTTAACATCTTCGCTGCCGCAAAAAAATTGAACACCAAAACGTTAACCCAGTTCAGTGTCGAGAAAAGCTGAACTGACATTGCTCAACCGCAAGAGGTATAGATCCTCATGAGCCCCCGCTGTTGTTGACGCCACTTGAATCCACTGTTCCTGACGTAGGACACAGGTATTTTTTTTGTCTTGAGTTAACGAAGATTGCAGAAACACAGTCTGCGTCAGCTGGCACTGAACGGGTTAACACTTTCGAGACGTGCGGCATCCGGATTCGCGGCTTTACGCCGCGAATCCGGATGCGGCATGTCTCGAAAGAGTTAAACGGCAAGTTAACTCATTCGAAACGTGCGGCCCCCTCTGGATACGCGGCTTTATGCCGCGTATCCGGAGGCAGCACGTTTGGAATGAGTTAAACGTTTAGGTCTTAACGTCTCCTGTCCACTAGCCGGCACCGAGTAGGATTTGAACAAATTTCGACCAGAGTTGGGTTCGCCGAACCCGCCGCGATCTCAGTTTCGGAAGAGAGTCGAAAAGCTCCACCTCCTGAGCTACCTACCCAGCTCTCCAAACTGAACTCCGCCAAGCTGCAAGATTTGTAGATCCTCATGAGCCCGCTCATGAGAACTGATATACAACTCTTGCCTCAATGTTCCCTTGGCGACTGGCGATCTCTGACGTTGATCTGACAAGATTTCAAAAGCAGTGAAGGGGTTAACAGATGCTCGACCGACCATAACAGTTTAATCTTGGCGTATGAATGAAATTGTAGAAAAAAACCAACAACAAATAAATAAATACAAACAAACAATCAAACAAACAGGAACAATAAGCTGAAGCAACCAATATTCATACAAAAAAGCTAAGAAGCAAAACGACATTCACACACACACACACACACACACACACACACACACACACACACACACACACACACACACACACACACACACAAATATAACCGCAGACGCGTGAAAAATACCCCCCCCCCCCCCCCCGCCCCAACCAATATTCATACAGCAAATCTAAGAAGCAAAACGACACACACACACACACACACACACACACACACACACACACACACACACACACACACACACACACACACACACAATATAACCGCAGACGCGTGAATACCCCCCCCCCCCCCCCCCCCCCCGCCTAAAAAAAACCCCCACAAAAAACCAACCCAAAAAAATCAACAACAAAAACACCAAACAAAGAAAAACAAACAACAACAACACAATATTAGTAATACAATAAAAAAAACAACAATATTTGTAATTGTCCTTTCTAAGTTTGTTTCTTTCTTTGATGCGATTTCTTAATGAGAAAGCAATAAGAACATGCAGCGACAACAAGATACTCAACGTTTACATTTTCCTGTAATGCGCGCCTGCTGTCACTAGTGCGGATTTTCAGTTCGCGCGAGCGAGGGACGCTTACAGCTACGAATCGCAGAGGCGCCCTTCTCAGTCATGTGTGTCTTTCTTCCCTATGCGTTAGCGCATCGTATCATTTTATTATTGTCCTAAAAATCGAGCATTTCTGCCTTTCGACAAAACGTGTTAGCAATACTCGTTTGGTGTTAAGTCGATTCGATGAAAAAATGTAACGATCTTCATTCAAAAAAGTCTCAAATAAACGGAATTTGAGGCTACTTACGATAAAATCCACCAGGCCGCCGCCACAAGCCGATAACTAAACATAACAGCGAGTAACCGGTTTCAACTGGATGTGCGTGTCTCTAAGAGCGCGACCTGATCTGCAAGAGGCATAGATTTTCATGAGCTCCTGCGATCGCAGGAGACCATGAGAATCCATGCCATTTGGTGGTGAGCTCGCTTAGACGTAGGATGTGTGTGGGCAAGTTAGGTATGTCGATCGTTGATGTTTCCTGAACCCGGAACTAAGTCACCAGCTGGTCCATGCTGAGGGTATATCTTAATGAGCTCCTACAGTCTGCCGGAGCTCATGAGAAAATCCATGCTTCTAAAGCTGTTGTTAGGGCTCGCTGCTCCGTATGAGTTTCCATGTTACTTAGACGAAGGAAGAGTACGCACGCGCGTCTGATGTTTTTTCCCTCTCTCTCTCGCACAGTGCAGGGAAATAACTGAAACCAGAAGCAGTTTCGGATTTAGCATACAGAGTCGAAAGCGTGGTGCGTGTTGTATTTTTTTCTGATCGAACACAGCTAAGTTGTAAATTTTTGACAGAAACACTGCGCGGATGATGTGAGACTGACACTTAGAATGGGACTAGGACTATAAAACTTGAAAGGATTCAAGGTGTCTCCACTTCATACCGCCTATAAAAATATCAATACTCTTTTGCAGTTCAAGAAATATTTGACTCATCGCGGGCTGTGAAAAAAAAAAAATCCCCAAACACAAACAACCCTGCACGTTTGATCAGAGACCATGATTCAGTGTTGAGGGAGAGAGAGAGAGAGAGAGAGAGAGAGAGAGAGAGAGAGAGAGAGAGAGAGAGAGAGAGAGAGAGAGAGAGAGAGAGAGAGAGAGAGAGAGAGAGAGAGAGAGAAATGAAATGAAATGGAATGAAACTTTATTTTTCAAGGATAAATGATTAGGCACCTTCAATTTAACAGCACGCAGCTGCAATGAGAGACAGAGAGAGAGAGAGAGAGAGAGAGAGAGAGAGAGAGAGAGAGAGAGAGAGAGTGAGAGAGAGAGAGAGAGAGAGAGAGAGAGAGAGCTCAGAGAGAGGAAGACTGAGAGAGAGAGAGAGAGAGAGAGAGAGAGAGAGAGAGAGAGAGAGAGAGAGAGAGAGAGAGAGAGACTAATGGCCCATTGCATTGACAACCGACTCTTTATTACTATCCAAGGATAAACAGATTTAGGTCTGAGTTCACTGACGCCTATGCACGTGTATACGTCTTTAGCAGTCAGCAAAAGGGGCGAAATGTTAGTGACTTTGTGCACTGGACTGTATTAATGGCCGATTTCCGCAATCCGCACAGGCGGCTAATAATAATAAATATGATTCCAGCTAATAATAATAAATATGTGTCAGGTGTGCGATTTTGGACTCAGTAACACTGAGTTGCATGATGAGTGAGCTTAGTCCTGCGCCAGCCCAGTTCAACGGTCTGTGATTTTGCCAGGGAAGTCGTAATGTCGTAAGTCACAGACTAGAGCACATTATGTGTGGCCGCAGAGACACTCCAGCGAAGGAAAGCGAGTCAGTCAACTGCCGCAGGCGCTGTGTGATCTTTTCCCAGCCGTGTAGCAGAAAGTATCAGCACACTGTCATGTATGCTCGCATGTGGGCGGACGCGAAAAATAGCTTAGCCCGCACCGACCATTCCCTTTCCGTACTGAAGACAGGCTGGCGCAACAGTGAGGCCTGTGTCGATCCGTCAGTGTCACAACTTATTAGTCAGTTGGTGTAACTTGTGCATTGCCGAGAAAAAAAAAATAACAGCACGCAGCTGCAATTTAACAGCATCCAGCATAGAGAGGTTTAGAGACAGCGGCAAAGCATTTTTGAGAGAAAGACTGAAATGAAATGAAACTTTACTTTTTCTCAAGGATAAATGATTAGGTACACTAGACCTTTTTTTCTATCATGTCCTTGCACACGCACTCACACAACACTCTCACGCGCGTGACTAAAACCTAATAAAGTGGGGGGGGGGGGGGGGGGGGCGGGGCAAAACTGACGTGATCATAAAAAACCCCAACCCAACCCCCCCCAAAAAAAAAAAAAAAAAAACCTATTTAGCAGTCACACACACAAACACACACCACACACACACACACACACACACACACACACACCGCACACACACACACACACACACACACACACACACACACACACACACACACACACACACACACACACACACACACGGCACACTAAGACGCGCGCGCACACACACCACACACACACACACACACACACACACACACACGCACGCACGCACGCGGCACGCACACACACACACACACACACACACACACACACACACACACACACACACACACACACACACACACTAAGAACCTGACATGAACGTTAAAAACTTTACAGCAACAGCAAACTCGACAGTACAACTCAATGCGCTCGAGTAACGTCGACACTGACAACTACACAACTATGGGCTTAAGTTTCTTTCAGCTGCCGAAATAAGCGGGCCCTGGATGTGGACAAAGAACTGAGGAACCCCAGTAATGTCGATAGGCAACAGTCCATAGTTTGGCTCCTGAGTAAGACAAACTAGTTTTGAATATATCGAGGCGCGGCCTAGGTATGGATAGATTGTTCTTCGTCGTTTTATATGGCGTATGAGCAGGGCTAATAGATCTGTTAGATAACTAAACGTTTTAGAGTGTCGGTAGATTTTTAAATATAAATACGCCTTTATTGTACATCAGTAACGTACGCAGAGGCAGCATGTCGAGGGCTTTGAGTCGGTCGTCGGTGCTTTCTTTACTATCCGGGTGGATTAAATTGGCTGCCCTACGGTGAAGAGCATTGAGCCTTTTTATGCACGCATCGGCTACATCCATCCCAAACTGTGGAATCATAATCTATATGGGATTGAATATGTGCGTTATAAAATATTTTCCTTGTCGGTGTATCTGTAAAATAACGCAGTTTTGAAAAATAGATATAAATTCCTGGACACTGTTAGACATACGAAAAGAAAAGGGGAGACTGCTAGTGCTAATATTTTAGGAAGGTTACAAAGTAAAGTAGGTTATAGCACTGTCAGGGGAGAGAAATGTGCATGATCGACCAGTGATCATAGATCTACTGTGGCCAAAACACACAAAAAAAAAAAGAGGTAGGAAAGAGAGGGGGCGCTAAGAAAGTGACTGAAAAGCAATGCATATGGAAGCCCTCCCGAAGGAGGGCGTATCACATATCCACTGTTCCAGCCACTCAGTGCATGGAAATTTAAATCTAGGTCCCCCAAGGGGGGTCCAGATATTTAGCCGGTGTGGACAGCTGTTTCGGTCTTGGCGACCTCTTCAGCACACCATCGGAAATACTGGAGGAGGCAGGAAATTCTGCCTACCTGCAATGACAACCACATTTTACTGTGGTGTCTGCAGGGGCATACATTCCATGCTACCACCTAGAGTTAAATTTCCATGCACCCTAAAAGAGAACCTACCAAAAGGGGGGGAAGGGGTTGCAGTCGATATTGTAGTAATAAATGAAAAGAAAAGGGGAGACTGCTAGTGCTAATATTTTAGGAAGGTTACAAAGTAAAGTAGGTTATAGCACTGTCAGGGGAGAGAAATGTGCATGATCGACCAGTGATACTGGCCACAGATCTATGATTACTGGTCGATCATGCACATTTCTCTCCCCTGACAGTGCTATAACCTACTTTACTTTGTAACCTTCCTAAAAAACTGTTAGACATACGCTGCTGACATGCGCGTGCCATGTGAGTTGGTCGTCGATAATGACGCCTAACAAGCGTTGCTCTCTAACTTGTCTAATCGGCTCACAGTTGAGAGGAAGGCTAATCGGGGAAGGATGTAGCTGCTGCTTTTGTCGTGTAGTTATTAGCATGCATTCTGTTTTAGACGGATTTGGTACCATATAGTTAGTGTGACACCATTTTGAAACATCAGTTAAGCCCTGTTGAAGTGAGGAATTGATTGTAGAGATTTTCGCTGACGACACGTCGAGAGTAGTAACATCAGCAAACAGGCTACAGCGCACGTTTAGATCTGAAACATGCAATGGCATATCATTGATGTAAATGGAAAATAAGAGGGGCCCTAATATTGAGCCCTGAGGCACGCCATGCTTTATTATGACTTCAGCGGAACGTTTTCCGTTAACAAACACATACTGACGTCTTCCGTGCAGGTAGGATTTGAAAAAGTCCAAGGATGCTTTGTTTACGTGATACACTGATAGTTTTAGTATCAACATATCATGATTTACTAGATCAAAGGCTTTAGAGAAATCTAGAAATACAGCACCGGTCATTTCAGCTTTGTTCATGGACGTCAGAGCCATGTATTGGTCAGGTGAGCTAGAGCTGTGTGGCATGAGTGGCGAGGTCTAAAATCTGACTGTAGTGGGTAAAACAAGTTATGTTTTTCAAGAAAATAGCTCAGATGCCTGTGTACACGTTTTTCTAATGGTTTTGACAGAGCTGACAAGAGCGAGATTGGTCTAAACTTATTAGGGTCTGAGAGGTTCTTACTTTTAGGCAGAGGAATAACTTTGGCTACTTTCTAGCTGTTTGGAAATGTACCATGTCGTAAAACGAGATTATAAATAAATAGCAAAGACTCGACCACATACGGGGCAGCAAGTTTTAAAAAGTATGTATTTATCCCGTCGTGACCAAGCGAGCGCTTATTTTTGAGTTGACTAATAGATTTGCCAACGTCAAATACAGTAAGCGAAGGAATACTAAAGGATACGTTTGGCGCGAGTTTGTCCTCACAAAAATCTGTAAGCCTTTCGGATATAGATGGTGTGTCAACGAGAGTTGTCGTACTGCTTAACAACGAATCAGCAGCAGACAAGAAATGGTTGTTAAATGTGTCTGCAAATATAGATGTACATGGTGCTGTTTGTCGTGATTTAGTGAACGCATTAAGGGCGCGCCAGACAGATAAGGTGTCTGTTTTGTTGTCCATCAATCGCTTAAAGTGTTTTTTTTTTGGGCCTCTAATACCATGTATTTAACACGATTTTTCTGCTTGCGGAAAGCACCAATATCGTTGTTGCGCTTTAGTTCATTTCTGACAGCCATGGCCTCTTTAATGTCATTGCTTAACCATTGGGGTAAATGCACATGTTTCACCCTCTTTTCACACAACGGCGCAGTGCTTGTCAAGAATCCGACGGAACAATCTATACCAATCGGCCAACGCATCTTCAGGATTCGTATGATTGTAAGAGAGAGAGAGAGAGAGAGAGAGAGAGAGAGAGAGAGAGAGAGAGAGAGAGAGAGAGAGAGAGAGAGAGAGAGAGAGAGAGAGAGAGAGAGAGAGAGAGAGAGAGAGAGAGAGAGAGAGAGAGAGAGAGAGAGAGAGAGAGACTTGAAATGAAATGAAACGAAATGAAACTTTGTTTTTTAAGGATAAATGATTATGTACCTTCAATGACCTTTTTTTTTTCAAAATTAAGTCCTTGCTAAGCTAAAGCACGCACATAAACATAAGTACACACTGTGACATAATTATATATATAACAGTATACATAATAGTGAAAAGTACAGGCAACAATAACTATTTCATTTCAAATAATCAATGAGATGATGATGATGATGATGATGACGGAAACTTTATTTTTCAACGGTAAAAAGTTTTGACAGAAAACAAATCGTCATTTTACAAACTTGCCGTTGCTAACATCTACAGCATAAAAAAGGGGAAACTATAAAAAATATATTTACATACAAAACCCAATAGCATCATTATATACAGAAAAAATAATAACACTCATCACACACACATGCACACGCGCACGCACTCGCGCGCGCCGCTCACACATACACCCACACGCACAAACAAAAACGAGCACACACACACACACACACACACACACGCGCGCACACACATAAAAACCACCTGTATACATGAGGTACAGGAGATATTACAGTACCTGAGAGAAGTACTAAGTTTACTCATCAGGTAATCAGAAAGTATGGCGGGGAAGTGGCGCAGTGGTTAAGGCGTCTGCCTCCAATGCCAAAGGTGCGAGGTTCGATACCGGGTTCCGGCGTTGGATTTTTCTCCTCTGGTAAGTGTCACCGTCTGGGCAGTGGGCAGATGTTCAACCCCGGCCCCCACGAGTCCCCTGCTGCCTTGCAGGCTTGGCCGCTTGTCTGCGGAAAGGCTAAGGGAGGAAACCCCTGAAATCAAAGCCCTCGTGTCTCCGGGGAAGGCTTTTGAGCCAGAGACTAAGACAAGGACAGTCTGATATAAAACCTACGACCCGAGGACCTCGATGCCACCGTCCCAGCTTGCTAGGCCATGGCAAACGAACCAAGGGTTTAAAGGGTGGGGCCAGTACTGCGCACACTGCACTCCACCAAAAAGCTCCACCGCGCAGGCTTTAGGACACGCCCACGGACTATGACACTGAACTTTCCAAGTCCTGTAGCGATGGGCAAGGGGCAAAACGGCAGGTGAAAGATGTCACTGGAAGCCGCAGTCTCAAACCTGCATGCAGGCGGTTCAGGATATTGGTCGCCTGATGTTGACCTGGGGATGACAACGTCACTCGGCACACCCTGAACGACCAAGCAGCCTTCTCTAGGGACAGCACTGCTTGCTCCACACGGAGAGGGGCCTAGAAAAGGTGGCCTAACCAAAGCTCGTCCCCTCGCAACCCCAGTTGGCTAGCCGCGGTCAACGGGCATCTTCTCCTGCGGTCAAAAAACAAGAAAGAATAACGGATCCACTCTCATGACGACCACGACCGGACTCAACGTAGCATGCTGGAACGTCCGAACCATGCTCGACAAAGCAGACAGCGGACGCCCTGAACGTCGCTCCGCCCTCATTGCCCATGAATTGCGGAGGTTAAACATCGACATCGCCGCGCTCAGTGAAGTACGCCTTCCGGACGAAGGCAGGCTCCAAGAACTTGGTGCTGGGTACACCCTCTACTGGTCAGGCAGGCCTGCATCAGAAAGACGGCTCTCAGGCGTGGGTTTCATGGTCAAGACATCCATTGCGACTAAGCTGGAAAACCTACCAACGGGCCACTCAGACCGCATCATGTCCATGCGCCTGAGACACCACCAACACGTCACCCTTCTCAGTGTGTACTCCCCAACCCTCCTGGCAGAGCCTGCTGAAAAGGACAAGTTTTACACTGACCTGCGCAGCCTCCTACAGAGTACCCCTGCAGACGACAAAGTCATCATCCTTGGCGACTTCAACGCCAGAGTGGGCCAGGACTCTGAAGCCTGGAAAGGAGTCCTCGGCAAGCATGGCGTGGGGAACTGCAATGACAATGGCCGCCTACTGTTGGAGTTCTGTGCGGAGCAGCAACTGGTCATCACCAACACTACTTTTCAGCAAAAGGACAGTCGAAAGACCACCTGGATGCATCCTCGCTCCAAACACTGGCACCTTATCGACTATGTCTAGTGCGTCAGAGGGACCGCAGTGACGTCCTCCTCACCAAAGAAATGTGTACAAGGTCTCTGTTATTTGTTACAATGCTATTACCGGTTCTGCTCCCCCATATTTGTCCGACCTGGTTCATATTTACACGCCTTCAAGATCCCTCCGTTCAGCATCAGACACGCGTATTTTCAGGGTTTTCCTAGGCGAAAGAAGTCTAGACCAAAAAGGTGACTGCCAAGCGTGTAAAATGCAAAGAAGTACCCAACGGAGAAAGAAACACGCTGAGAAAAGACGGGTACAACACAATTGATAAATATTTCGGGTAAATACCCTTCGTCAAAATAGACAAACAAACAGAGAGATTAGCCGCTACTTATCTTCATTCGCAGAAAGAATGTGGCAACTCATTCGTGTTTCTTTCTCCGTTGGGTACTTCTTTGAAAGAAGTCTAGCCAGGGCCAGCGTGCCTTTTATTATTCCGGTCCAGTCGCCTGGAACGATCTTTCAGCCCATTCAGACATGCCCCAACTCTGTCTGCTTTTAAATCACTGCTCAAGACCTATCTGTTTTCTTATGCATATAGTTAGATGCATTTTCAGTGCGTTAGCAATCTTTGGCAGTAACTGTTCTTGTCACGGTGTGTGTGTACATGTGTGAGTGTGAGCTTTTGATATGTGTCACTTTAGTTTTTGTAACATTTATTGTCGCGTTTTCTTTTTTGTACTTTTTGTTCTGTGACTTTTAATCTTGTAAAGCGCTTAGAGCATTATTCATTTGGAGGTTAAGCTCTATGTAAATGCACATTATTATTATTATTATTATTATTATTATTATTATTATTATTATTATTATTATTATTATTATTATGTGTAGAGTCGGACTATGCGCGCGGCTCACCGGGCTCGGAGAAACCATATTTTACTGCATTTTGGCCGGCGTCTCAACACGCAGCCTGTCAGGCTGAGCCAGTGTTATGACATGTTTCGTAACAAACGGTTGACAAATAGTACAATGCTCGTTTGCACGTGCTTTGTGACACAATGTTTTGACTGACAAAACTCGTCGCTGTTCCACTTCGAAGTTAACCCTTATCATTCGCAATACACCAGTGTGTGAAATACGTTTGACTAATATAGTTCAAGGGTAGTGCCAGAATAGCTTGGCGCCTCTAGGCGTCAAGCTATTCTGGCACCACCCTTGAACTAAAGCCATTGGTCTATATCCTTGTCTGTAAGTATTATAATGTATATGGCAGTGTACAAATTTGAAGGTTTTAGCCTCAGTATGATATGGGTTAACAAATTTCTTGTAATGCACCTTGCTTAGTGGCTGGCCGGGCGCAGGACAAAGCTTACTCGGCAACGCAGCTGAACCTTGATCCAAAATCGCTGACCTCACATATTTATTTCTTGAGTTCCGTTATTATAGCCGGTCCGGGGCACAAATAATCATTATCCTTTAACCCATCGACTGCTTCTGAGGACACCGCACGGCGGCTTGACGCTGTATGCACTGGATTTTCCGCCGAACAGTATCATTAGTAACAGTACAAGGGATTCAACCACTGTTTGAGTGTGCGGGGACTGGAGCCTCCACGAGCGCTGTTAACCCTTTTAGCCCCAGGATCCCTACAGCAGGAGATGGCTTGACCATTGATAATCAGTCAAGGGTAGTGGCAGATTAGCTTGGCGCCTTCAGGCGCTAAGCTAATCTGCCACTACCCTTGAATTATCATGGTCAAGTGGCCATCTCCTGTTAGTCGGTCATAGTCATTTGGCAAAAACGATGACACCTCCAAAACATTTGAGAAATGGGACCTTGGGACTAAAAGGGTTCAGTAACCGGTGACCTCGTGTCACAAAGCATGTGGAGACTACAGGGAGTATGCATGAGGTTTCACTTTGACAACTGGCACAACAACACTGAACTGAAAGTCCGCGTTGCAGGGACGTTCCGCCGTGCCCCGCTACTCAAAGACAAGGTACTGAGCGGCCGCATGGTTTATGAAGCGTATCACTGAATTACTTCTGTAGTCAAAGGGAAGGAACGCTGTCGAGAGATGTTTACTGGAATCAATAGCCATAGCTGTAGACAGTCTTGTCCAAAGACTCAATCCTTAAATTTTAATAGAACTGTGGCTTATTTGAAATCATGACCACATTTCGAGGTGTCCCTTAACCCCGGCTGTGGGGAGCTGGGTGGGTCGGTGGTAGACTGGTCTGCCGAAAGATCCCGGGCCGTTCGAATCCAGCTATGGTCAAAATTTGTTCAGACCCTATTTCGGTGGCCCTGTCACTTCTTTGAAATCACCCTCGTGGTGGACAAAAGACGTTAAGCCCTAAACGTTTTTTTTTCGTTAACCTTGTGCGTGTTGGTAGTGGTTTTAGTCGCGATGTTTCCTGTAGGAATCATCGCAACTAAAACCGCTACCGACACGCACAGGGTTAACGAATTCTGAGTTGTGTATATACGACCTCAGTTTATTAAAAAAATTAAGTGCATATTCTTTGCGTAGGCTTTATTACGTTATTGTATCTTATCGGTTGTCTCATGACAAGAGATCACAGATTACTGCCAAGCAATAATCAGATATCAACTTTAACCCGCTTCTACATAGGTCTCAGATATACAGTCCACGAAAATATGGCTACAGGGACAACCTCACGATCGGCAAAGCAGTGTGATCCTCCAACAACCGAATCAAGTATCAAGTAAGAATTTCAAAAGAGTCGAATATGAGCCGGTATAGGTCGAAATTTTCTTTTCTCTTCACAGCCCTAAACCTTACTGGAAGATGGTCTTCCGAGCATAAAGTACCCTTTAACCCTTTAGCTGTCGGTAACGCTTTTTGACCCGCGATGATTCCTGCAGGAATCATCGCGACAGAAAGCGCTACCGACATCGAACGGGTTCTTTAACTCATTCATCCCGACGGCCGTATTTCCCAAATTTTGCAGGCGTCATCTGATGACTATGGACCAGTTGCAGGAGATGGATCGACCATGATAGTTTAAGGGCAGTGCCAGATTAGCTTGGAGCCAAGCTAATATGGCACCACCCTTGAATTATCATAGTCGACCCATCTCCGGCTGAAGTGCGTCAGGGCAGAATGGGTTAATAATTGAAATGTGTGTTATTGTCGCGATGGGGGATGCCGGAACCGAGGGATAGGAGAGATTGGTCGCTCCGGCCCTCTGTCAAAAGGAGGGTGAGGAATAGCACATTCTCGCTCACGGCTTGGAACTGTTGATGCTCAGTAGCTAAATGAAGCAGGGTACAAAGTGTGCTGCCTGTTCGCACCTTCCTCTCGCTTGTTTGATTTCTCAACCAGTAGAGAGGTGTGTCAGGACGTTATACAGGAACTGACTTAGAGGGCTTTACAAAAAAAAAAAAAAATGGTGACTGCCAAGAGTGTAAAATGCAGAGAATAATCCAACGAAGAAGGAAACACGCTTAGAAAGGACAGTTACAACACAATTTATTAACCCTTTCAGTCCTGACGAAGTACAGCAGGAGATGGGTCGACCATGATAATTCAAGGGTAGTGCCAGATTAGCTTGGCGCCTGTGGCTAATCTGGCACAACCCTTGAATTATCATTGTCGATCCATCTCCTGCAACAGGCGCATAGTCATTAGATGACGCCTCCAAAAATTGGGAAATACGTGCGTCAGGCTGAATGAGTTATAATTTAAATTAGATGATACTCAACTCCATGACTCATGTTCACCTGATCAGATTATGGACACAATCGAGATCCTTCAGGAGTGCGTCTTGGATACTAAGATGTGGATGACTTCAAACAAATTACAGTTGAATGACGGAAAAACTAAGGCCATGATAATTGCTTCCCCGAGGTTGACGAAGACGCTGACACTCCCCCAGTCATTACAAATCTGTGGTGCCACTGTCCCCTTCTCCCCCCATGTAAAAAATCTGGGTGTCACACTTGATAGTAGCCTGTCCATGCGCCTTCATGTGAACAACGTTTGCAGATCCGCCTATACTGAACTGCGACGTATTGCTTCAGTCCGCCACTATCTGACACCTGAAGCAACTAAAGTACTTGTCTGCGCTTTTGTTTTGTCTAAATTAGACTATTGCAATGCTCTTTTGGCTGGCTGTTCCCAGTGTCTGATTGGCAAACTCCAGAAAATTCAAAACTCAGCTGCTAGGTTGATTCTTAGAGTCCCTAGATCAGATCATATCACACCCCATCTGTCTGCCCTACACTGGTTACCTGTTACAGCTAGGATTCAGTACAAAATTTCATGCATGACTCACAGTTGTATTACCTGTTCCTGCCCACACTACCTTGCCTCTTTTCTCCAGCTGTATACGCCCTTGAGACAGAATTTGCGCTCTGCTGCCGACTCTCGAGTTTTACGTATCCCTCTTGTCAAAACAAAGTCGTTTGGTGAGAGGTCATTCAGATACCAGAGCCCAGTTGTTTGGAATGATCTCCCACGCGAACTGAGATACGTGGATTCGAGAGAGGCATTCAAGCGTGCCCTAAAGACCCATATGTTTTCTGTCAGCTACAAATGACTTTGTCACACACCTGTCATGTTAAAGTCATCTCTATCTATTTATAGAAGTAGTGTGTGTGTGGGTGTGTGTGTGAATGCCAGTATGAGTCCATGAGCGTAGCACTTTTGAATGGTGACTTTATAGCTTGTTTACAGAGTGCGTTGTATTTTGTTTTTGTACTTTTTGTAAATTCCATTTTTGTAATTAGTTATTTTTTGTACATTAGTTTTTGTTAAGCGCCTAGAGCTCTAATCTGAGGTTAGGCGCTATACAAGTACTCATTATTATTATTATTATTAAATTAATGTTATATATTATGTTGTTTCAAAATAGACACACAAACACGTATACAATTCGCTACTCATCTTGTCAGTGTGAAGAAGCTAATTGACAACGTATTCTTCACACTGATAAGATAAATAACACATTGTACACATTTTTTGGTTTATTTTGAAAACAAAGTGTTTTCACCCGAAACATTAATAAACTGTGTTCTAACTGTTTTTTCTAAGCGTGTTTCCTTCTTCGTTGGGTTGTTCTCTTTACATGGCCGGCCGTGGTTTCTTACCTTGGACAAAGACGCGCTTTAGCGGAGAAACACCTCGCTTCACTGTGTTCACACGTCCTGTAGCGAAATGTCTCGAAGAATAGCACGCTGGACTCGCATTAAATAGTCCGTAAATAGCCCTTCACTGCGAATCCAACCCAACTGCAATACTCTTCCTGGTCATGCGTGCTTTTGGACATTATTTGTTTATCCAGAGTCGAATCAGTTATTAGACATGATTGATAAAACGATCTCGGTCTGTTGGGAGTAAAATGGATTATTAGACCTATTGACACGTTTTAAGCGGCGGAGTGGTCGTTAAGAAATCTTGCAATAGTTGACCGTCAAGGGACATTGCTCCAGGCGGACTATGAATGGAAAAATTTGCCCACGCAAGAGGCATAGATCCTCATGAGCCCCCGCAACTGCGGGGGCTTATGGGGATCTATGTCTCTTGCATTTGGTTTTTGTTCACTATTTCTCGACATCGAAGGCGCGAAAGGATTACGACACTGGTTGACCAAATACCAGGTCAGTTACTCCAATGGTCACGTCGTAGACGTCAGAACCAGGTTACCCAAATCGGCAATTGCTTTAACAACAACACTGCCGAGGAAACGTAGACACGATACAACTGCAAGAGACAGAGATCCTCGCGAGCCCCCGCAGTTGCGGGGGCTCGTGAGGATCTATGCCTCTTGCTGAGACCATAATTATGCATCCACGTTCCTTTGACGTTTTTGGGTTGGGGATCTTTGACGTAGAATTTACGATGACTTCCAAAACGCAATCTGCGCCCAATGGCAGTGAAGGGGTTAAATATTAGGTCTAAAAAGAATAACCAGGGAGAGGTATGGATCCTCGTGAGCTCCCGCAGAGGCGAGGGTTCATTGGGATCTATTCCTCTTGCGTATGTTTGGTTATTGCTGGAGGGTGGCTGCGGATTTTGCGAGTCGCAGCAACTTTTGTAGACCTATGTACACGAAATAAAAACTATAGGTCTACGATCCATGTCATACATTAAAACCTTCACTGATAGTGATCACAAATTTCGCGACTGACAAGACTACAACCTGACGGACATTCGCGTGTAGAACACATATTTAAATATGCCCCCCCCCTTCTCCCCTCCCCCTATCCCACTTTAAAAAAAAAGGAAAAAAATAAGAAAGAAAGAAAGAAAGAAAGAAAGAAAGAAAGAAATATAGGACTAACAAGAGACATAAATCATCATGAGCCCCAGCGACTGCGGGGGCTCATGAGGGTGTAGGTCTCTTGCAGCCCGGTAGCGTTTGCCTTGCCCTGAATGCAAACAATAATGTTCTTCCTATTTATAACTGCACGCGTGTCTGTCTGTCTGCCCGTCATGAAATGAAGTGAACGAATACGATTAACCCTTTCAGCCCTTTACGCACTACAGCAGGAGATGGGTCGACCATGATAATTCAAGGGTAGTGCCAGATTAGCTTGGCGCCTGTCGGCGCCAAGCTAACCTGGCACTACCCTTGAATTATCATGGTCGATCCATCTCCTGCAATAGTTACATAGTCGTTAGGTGACGCCTAAAATATTTGGGAAATACGTGCGCCGGGCTGAATGAGTTAATTGTTATTTGTCGACGAAATGACATTCGCGCAATGTTCATTTTTTTTTCTCGGCCGACAAAAAGTTATTAAAATCCGCTGTTTCATACCTTTTTTCATTATGTTCGTTTCTTCATCCCTCCCTTCATTTTGTTTTCAAAATCCGTAATAATAATAATACAGTTCACTTTGGACGTGCACTGTAACAAATTGCCAGGGGACCTATTTTGTCTGTTTGTTATATCCTGAGTTTGTTAAAAGCGAAGTAATTTACATAGAAAGAGTGCCTTCGGGACGTCTGAAAATGTGTTATTATATCCCACTTTTGTTATATCCAACCTTGTTGTAAGCGAAGTAGAGTGTACTACTACCAACGCTGCCGCTGCTGCTGCTGTTACTACTACTACTCCTACTACTACTACCAACGCTGCTGCTGCTGCTACTACTACTACTGCTACTACCACCAACAATGCTGCTGCTGCTGCTGCTGCTGCTACTACTACTACCCTGCTACTACAGTAAACGTCTGATAACAAATTGCCAGGGGAGCTACTTTTATTCCTGTTGTTACATCCCAAGTTTGTTCTAAGCGAAGCAATTTACATAGTGCATTCGTGAAATTAATGTGTTATCATGGGCTGGCTGACTTTTGTTATATTTGACTGTCGTAAGCGAAGTAGACTGTAATAATAATAATAATAATAATAATAATAATAATACTAATACTAATACTACTACTACTACTACTAATAAAAATAATATAATAATAATAATTGTTGTTGGCATCCTTCTGTCTCGGAAGACAATGGAGTATATGCGCTTGCTGGGTCAGTCCGTTTTTAAGATTTGCAGTGCCTGCTGTGACTAATCAGTCCAATGCGAGAGCGGCAGTGTCTGTTGCATTTGCAACAGTTGAAGCCTGTGGTTGTTGCTGTGGGCACTGGCTCTTCGTTCTTTCGTCTGCGCTGCCTCTTCTCCTCCCACTGGTTTTCTCTCCTTCCCTCGCTCAGCGATATGCTGGTCTTCACTGCGAGCCGCCAGCTGGCACGATCTGCGGTGGTGGCTTCTAAGTCTGCGGGATTCAGGCTTCCAGCTTTCAGTTCACGTTTGCAGACATCTTTGTATCTAAGGCGCTGGTCTGCCTGTTGGTCTGGTGCCGGAGGCGAGCTCACCATACAAGATGTCCTTAGGAATCCGACCATGCTGCATTCGGCAGACATGACCGAGCCAGCGTAGGCGTCTTTTTGAAAGGAGTGCGTACTTGCTAGGAATGTTTGCCTGGGCCAGCACTTCAGTGTTTGGAACACGATCTTTCCAAGTGATGCCCAAGATTCTCCTCAGGCTGCGTAGATGGAAAGAGTTAAGTCTGCGCTCTTGACGGGTGTACAAACTCCACGTCTCGCTGCACACAGGTCTGGTACACTTCCATCTAGTGTTGATGGTAAGCAAGCTGTTGTTCCACACTCTCTTGGTCAGGCGAGCCATTGCTGTTGATGCATTGCCGATTATGGAGTCCAGTTCGTTGTCCAAAGAGAGGTTATTGGATATAGTTGAGCCAAGGTATGTAAAGTTCTCCATACCTTCGAGGGTGTGATCGCCAATAGAGATGCAAGGGGTGCTGCTGACATCCTGGCTAATGATGTTTGTCTTCGTCAGGCTGATGGTCAGCCCAAACTCATCGGTGGCACGAGCGAAGCTGCTGACGAGACGCTGTAGTGCTTCCTCAGTGTGGGCAGTCAGGGCGGCATCATCAGCAAACAGCATCTCGCTGATCAGGACCATGCGCACCTTGGTCTTTGCGCGCAGACGTGAAAGGTTGAAGAGGCTGCTTCACTTAGTGTGGATGAAGACGCCATCTTCTGACTGACTGAAGGCATGGCGCATCGGCAGGGAGAAGAAGACGCCGAAAAGTGTAGGGGCGAGTACGCAGCCTTGCTTCACGCCGCTTCGGATCGGAAAGGGTTCTGAGGATGAACCATCATACTGTATGGTACCTTTCATTTCGTCACGAAAGGATGTGACCACTTTCAGAAGCTTTTGGGGTGGGGGAGGGGAGGGGACATCGATCCTGTGTAATAGGGTGAAGAGACCTCTTCTGCTGCCAAGTCGAAGGCCTTGGTCAGGTCAATGAAGGCGATGAAAGTGGCTGTCTCTGCTCCCGGCACTTCTCCTGCAGCTGCCTCAACGAGAAGATCATGTCTACTGTTGATCTCTGAGGTCTAAAGCCGCACTGCGCCTCTGGGTAAACGCGTTCGGCCAACACTTGGAGTCTGTTCAGCACCACGCGGGCGAAGACCTTCCCCACAGTGCTCAGCAAGGAGATGCCTCGATAGTTATTACAGTCACTGCGGTCTCTTTTGTTCTTGTAGAGCGTAATGATTTTGGCATCCCGCATGTCCTGAGGGACTGTTCCCTCCTCCCAGCACTGAAGGTGGTCAAGGAGGACACTCTTTTTTGCCAGCCTTGAGAACCTCTGTCATTGCCTGGAGCTTTACCAACTGCTAGGGAGTCAATGGCCTTGCTGAGTTCGTCTACAGTGGGCAGAGTATCAAGTTCTTCCATCACGGACAAGAGGGTGGTGCTCTCCACTACAGTGTCACTGCCGTCGTTCACCCTCGAATACAGCTGCTGGTAGTGCTCCGCCCATCTCTCCATCTGCTTGCCGCGGTCCGTAATGATGTCTCCAGTAGTGGACATCAGGGGGGTGATCTTAATGGTGCCTGGGCCAAATGCTTTCCTCATGCCCTCATACATGGCTCGGATATTGTCACATTCGGCGGAGAGCTGGATGCTCTGGCAGAGATTAAGCCAATAGTCGTTGGCGCATTTCCTGGCGATCCGCTGTACGTTACTTCTGGTCTTTCGGAGTGCAGCTAGCGCCTTCTCTGAAGGTTCGTACTTGTAGTCTAGCAGTGCTGCACATTTGGCTGTGATAACTCGTTCAAGTTCGGTTATTCCTGCTTCGAACCAGTCTGGGATTTTCTTCTCCCTCTTGCCAAAGGTTGCCATGGCTGAATTGTAGATGGCGTCACGAATGTGGCTCCACCTCTCTTCAGCGTTGTTTCATGGGCAGCCCTTGAGGGCCTCTTCTATGGCACTAGCAAAGCGTGTGCAAACATCTGGTACAGATGTCAGGGTTGTGTTGATATGTGGCCGTCTTTTCTGCTTGGAGTTGTGGATCCGCTTGGTGTGGAGACTTACCTTGCTCCCAACCAGTAAGTGGTCAGTGTCACAGACGGCGCTGTGATACTGCTACTACTACTACCAGTGCTACTACAGTAAACGTTTGATAACAAATTGCCAGGGGAGCTACTTTTATTCCTGTTGTTATATCCCAAGTTTGTTCTAAGCGAAGCAATTTACATAGTGCATTCTTAAAAGTGTGTTATCATGGGCTGGCTGACTTTTTTTTATATTTGACTTATCTTAAGCAAAGTAGAATGTAACAATACTACTACTACTACTACTACTACTACTACTACTACTACTACTACTACTACTACTACTACTACTAAGGTCCATAATCATGGACCAGTACACACTGTTATGTTGCTAGCAGCGAAATGGAGTCTGATCCGGAGCTTGAAATGGGCGAGTTCGGGCCGTACCACAAGCAAATGTATTTACTGGCCTCCGCCCCCGTGCTGCTGGTGGCGTTTGAAACGATGAGTGTCATCTTCACCTTTTACATCCCTCCCCACAGGTAAAGACAGTTTTATTTTGTTAGGTATTTCATGACAAGGAACCCAGACAGGCGTGCTCGTATGTTCAATAGCATGTCCGTTCAAAGGGCCCGAGTAAAACAACGTGGCAAAGTTGCAGTGCGTCTGAATTGACCAGAGTTCAGGTCGTACTATATAGACAATGTACGTCCCTGTCGTGGACTATAACCCCCCGAACTATAACCAGCCAGTCGCTGATCATGTATCAGTTTTCCGTCGGGAAGGATTAACCCGTTCAGTGCCGAGAAAATGTGAACACCACCCAAATGCGAGAGGTATAGATCATGAGCCCCTGCAGTTGCGGGGGCTCATGAGGATCTGTGCCTCTTGCTGAAACCACTTTGTGTATTTATGTTCCTGGGACACCTGGGGAATTTTAGTGTTGAATTTAACAAAGATTGCAGAAACACAGCCTTCATCAACTGACACTGAACGAGGCCATGCAGTGACATGGCCCGACTCTCAAGTGTCTGAACGCGCTCCGCTCCAGAGTGAAACCTCAGTGCTTCTTCTTCTTCTTCGCCGTCACACTTGGAGTTTGGCTCTCAAAATGAAATCTGTGGTCTTCTGTAGCGCCTCAACAGGCCTGTACAGTTCCTCTTGTAGAGTGGCGGGCTTTGGCTATATCTCCTCCCTCAGCAGCTGGTGGCTCCCACTGTTCTGGAGGATGTGCTCTGTGGTCCGTTGTGGCCAGACAAGAGCAGGTGACCATCTTCCGACTCAGGACCGGGCACAACCGACTCAATTTCCACCTGCACAGACTCTTCCACCTCGTGCCATCTCCCTTGTGCCCTTGTGGAGAAGCAGAGCAGACCTCACTGCTTAGATTCGGTTACAGCAGTATGTGTGTGTGTGTGTGTGTGTGTGTGTGTGTGTGTGTGTGTGTGTGTGTGTGTGTGTGTGTGCGTGCGTGCGTGCGTGCGTGCGTGTGTGTGTGTGTGTGTGTGTGTGTGTGTGTGTGTGTGTGTGTGTGTGTGTCAGGTGTGCGGTACCCGGATATGCTGGCGACACCTACGCGATACAGAACGACAGCCACGCCCTGTCAATCAACGCGTCCATCCCGATGACAGGTGGCACTTGGGACAGATGCCATGTCTACAACAACTTCAGAGTAACCAACGCCACTGCACGTGCGTCGTCTCGCGCTGTCAGCGGGAGCCGAAAGGCCTGCCACGAATGGGTGTACGACCAATCTACTTTTCGTTCCACCATCGCAACGTCTGTGAGACTGATTTTAGTACACACAATTTACCCCCCCCCCTCCTCCCCCAGAACGTCTCCCTGGAATTAACTTGCGCAGATTACCGACTAAAAATCACACCAACATGGCGATTAATCCCTTCACTGCCGCGAAAAATCGAACCATAACTCCACTGCAAGAGGTGTAGATCCTCATGTGCCCTCGCAGTTGCGGGGGCTCATGAGGATCTATGCCTCTTGCTGAAGTGAAAACATTTTATATCCATGTTCTTTTGACAGTTGGGGATCTTTGACACGGAGTTTACAATGATTTCACAATCGAAATCGGCGTCTACTGGAAGCGAAGGTGTAGCTTCAGCTAGCGCGTCTTAAATTTCAAAATTAAATATTAATTATTTTGTATGCCTTATTGCAGTAGTTCGTCCCAAGTATTTTTTTGTAAATTATTTTTTTTAAATGAAGAAACTGAAGAAACCAACAACAGCTGGAATGAATGATGACACTTTATGAAGCTGCGAGGGCCAGTGCTTGTCGCATAAATATTTTGATCTCTAAAGCTGTCCGAAAGAAAAAAAAAATGTTAAAGAAAAGCAGAGGATAGAACAGATGGAGGCTAGCCGTGCTAACACGTTGGATGTTACCAGTACCTTGTGGTTCACTCTAATTTCCTTTCGCTTTACTCTTAACGTGATAATACACGCGCCAGCATATATAGCGAAACCGGTTATACCGCAGTCATCAGAAATTATGGCCTTCGGGCCAACGCCAGCCTTAGTTGGCCCGCGCATAGCCTTACGCGGCCCAGCCAAGGCTGACGTCGGCCCGAGGACCTTTTGACTGTTATTTTTCTTTCTTAATCAACAACTGAATCGCGAACGCGAATAAGGCAGTGTGGCATTATGGCTCTAGGCATCGCGATATACTGAAGTTGACCTGTTCCTGTGTTGTAGTTTAATGTGGTGTGTGGGCACACCATACAGCGACCCACGTCCAACACGCTGTCAGAGTTGGGGGCATTCGTCGGGGTTTTCGTGTTTGGATTTATTGCTCAAAGGTATGGGTACTGCATGAGTACAAGACTCCCATGAACATATTTTCATTGCTGTTTTTCTTGCAAATGGATTATCCACCTTCACTGCCGGACCGCAGTGAACAAGACCCAGACTAACACAAGAGCCATAGATCACCATGAGCCTCCGCATACGCGTTGGCTCATGGTGATCATAGGTTCTTGCTGGTGTAATTTAGATGTGCATGCCTTCGACAGACGGCGGTTAACCAGCACTGACTCTGAGTAGATGTCAGAGATAGGCCTGTCATGTTTAGCAGCCACTAGCAATGAAGGTCTTCAAATGTTTATTCTTCTAATGCCGGACCGCCAGAGGAAAAACAATCTTTGCATGAGTTTACACAGTCAGCTCGGCAAATTGCACTGTTTCAAAGACCCCGACGAACTAATAAAGCCAGGCACACTAGTGCTCAAGCTTAATTTTATTGCCAGTTGCCGAATTAAACGGATGGCTATCATATCAGTACTCCATTTTATTTATTTATTTATTTATTTATTTATTTTACAACTGTCACAAACTTCAATATAAAAATATGCTGTAATGCGTAGCCATCCGTTTACCAGCTGGCAGTGAAATAAAAAGGACTGATGTGCCGGGTTTTATTTTTCGCTGTCGACATTTAATCTGACCAACACGTGCGATCGATCTATCTCAGAACACTTTAAAACGGGTGAGAGTTTTTCTCCATGCTTTCAAAAAGGGTATTGTTTTCCAATGACAGGTTTGGTCGAAAAATCACCTTTTACGTCGCAAGCCTGGGTCTGATAAGTGGCGGGATTGGGCTGACCCACACACAGAGTATGTCAGCAGTCAATGTGTGTCGCTTTATGCTCGGCATGATACGCATGGTACTGTGGACCAACAGCCTCAACATCGGTAAGTTAATCATTCTCCCTTCACTATTGGAAACAAATGCTTACACAACCCAACTGCAAGAGAGACCCCCAAATTCTCCATTTTGTGCACGTGATGTATTTACTCTCCTCCGCACACTGCCATGGGTAAAAATACTAACTGGCAGTGGCACCGAATCGCTGATTATTTTCCATTTTCTTCACGAAGAGAACCTAAGAATTGCGACGCAAATGTTTTCTTGTTACCGTCATTATATGCTAATGATGTGGAATCTAGTTATCCCTAAACTTGTGGACGCAATGGCGGGAGCTGGGAAATCTTCACATCGCAGTGGCTTGTGCATTGACTAGAATTTTCTACATTAGTTTATGGTGGAAGAGGAGCGCCAGGTACCCAGTGCGCAAGGGCCATCGGGCCGACATCGGCCGAAGTTGCCGGGCCCGCGTACGGCCGTGCGCGGGCCAACAGGGGCCAACGTCGGCCCGATGGCCTTTTGCGCATTGGGTAGGTTGCATTTTTGTTTCTTTCTTGCTTTAAAAAAAAAATGCTGTTTAGCGCCGCGCCACGACCCATACACATTTTTAACGTAGGAGGAATGCCAAGCCCTGTGCCTTGGTTTGGGCTTGGTATACAAGCTACAGTCAATAGGGCTGTCTTTGGTTATGAAGAATTTGTCACCCTCCGGGTTCGCTTCATGAAAACACTCGTCAAGCGTAAATGCGCTTTTCACTGCACTACATGTGTGTCGGCCTGTGATACTGGACCTTAAGGCCCACGCCACACGATGCAGTAGAAGGTTTCCGGAAATAGGTGAAAATTGCTCGTGTGAGTTAACCCTTATCATTCGGAATACACCAGTGTGTGAAACAAGTTTGACTAAAATAGTTCAAGGATAGTGCCAGAATAGCTTGGCACCTCTAGGCGCCAAGCTATTCTGGCACCACCCTTGAACTAAAGCCATTGGTCAGTATCCTTATCTGTAAGTACTATAATGTAGCTTTGTACATATACCAAGGGGGCAGGGGATCTAACTGTTTTTCTGTCCAGCGCTGAGTAATTCCCTTTGGTATGTGCACAATTTTACCAGCGCTACCCTCACCTATCTGGTTTGTGAGTATAATGTAGCTTGCATATGGCAGTGTACAAATTTGAAGCTTTTAGCCTCAGTATGATATGGATTAATACGAAAACAGTGGATTAATCAATACGAAAACTGGATTAAAAGCCCGGGCAAATATGAGAAAAATTAACCCGTTCAGTGCCAGTTGACGCCGTCTCAGTGTGTTTCTGCAATGTTGGTTAATTCAACGCCAGAAAACCTTAGGTGTCCTAGGGACATAGATTCAAAGTGGTGTCAGCAAGAGCTATAGATCCTCATGAGCCACCGCATGTGGATCTATACCTCTTGCACACGCGCCTCTATACATCTGTGCACTTGTGATTTTCGGAAATCGTGTATTTCTCAAGGTAATGAGATCGTGGGATCGACGCAGAGAACGTTTGCAGTGCGTTGTATCGAGGTCCTGTGGTCTGTGGGAGGAATTTTGGTGCTTCTCTTCTTCTACGGTACCCGTACCTGGAGATTTATAGGCATCGCCATTTCTGTTCCTTGCTTGTCTCTACTAGTCTACTGGTGGTCAGTATTCATTCATTCATTCATTCATTCATTCATTCATTCATTCATTCATTCATTCATTCATTCATTCATTCATTCATTCAAATCTTTTCAATTTTACTCTTGTCTGCTCTGTTCCATTGTACCTAATTTTATTGTACTTAATTTCATATTACTTTATTTTCATTCAGTTCAGTTCCGTTCAGCTCAACTCAGCTCCAATCAGTTATTCATTCATTCATTCATTCATTCATTCATTCATTCATTCATTCATTCATTCATTCATTCATACAAATTTATTGTCCTACGTGGGGGACATTTCTGCAATATTTCAAATGGTACTCTCACGGTGACAGAAAACTGCGAAACATCATAAACATCGATACATCATGATCTATTGCCACACACTGTTACAAGCAATGGTCTGACGCCACCGGTAGAGCTTGCTGCCGTGCCGACAGACCTATTAGGGAAGTACGCCTCAGGTACACATCTCATGAGATGTTTGCTCCTCGGACAAACCCACTCGGGGAGTACGCCACATGTACACTTCTATTGAAAAGAGAATAGACCCACTCGGGGAGTACGCCACAAGTACATTTCTACTGAAATGAGATGCTAAGCATCTCTTTTTCCAAAAAAAATGTGCTTGTGGCGTACTCCCCGGGTGAGTCTATCTCGGGAGTGCTGCGCAAAACGGCACGGGCAACTTTTGCATTCTGAAGCCGTATTGTCCAAAATCACAAACCAGCACCCATAAGGTCAAACGTGTCTGTCTGTTGTCCCTTCAGGTTACTGCCGGAGTCCCCGCGGTGTCTGGGATCCCTCGGTCGGAAAGCAGAGTCCGTCAAGGTGCTGGACAAGGTCGCTGAATCCAGCGACGCGCATCTGCTTAAAGGAGATATCTCCGCGGACCTGGTCACAAGCGACAAAACTGTCGGATTTCCGTACTTGTATCGATTTGGAGAGCTCATCAAACGCAAGAAGACCTTTTTAATAAACATGTATGAATAGAAGGAAAAAGCAATCATACGTTTATGCAACTCACGCCCTTGTCCGACCACGTGTTATCAAACTATCTCTTCTCACTCGCGATGATAAAGGCATGTGTGTCCGTCACGAAATGCTGATCACTTTGGCTTTAACAGCAGAAGAGGAGAATACTCTGATGGACACTGTTTGTAGACAGCACATGCATTTATGTTGACGTCATTTAGAGTTTCACTGCAGGCGACGGATCCAAGAGATTTGTGGCATTCTGGAAGTTTTATGAAAGAAGAAAACTGCACAGCATGTCAGTGGAGTGTTTTGTTGGGAATCAGACACAAACATGTCGGACACTGAGACATGTTCGTTGTATAAAATTACTGACTGACGTTCCCATTATATGCAACAACAACAACAACAAAAATCATTCGCGCTGAGGTCGATAGGGGGTGGGGATGGAGGGGTGTTGGGTGGAAGAGTGGGGGTTTGGATGGGGTGGGGGTGTGGGGTGGGGTGTGGGGGTGGGAAGATTAAGAGCATGACACCCCATACAAAGAATCCTCGATAATAGATATTAGAAATAAACATTATTTTTCTGAATAGGGAAATAATTGAACAGATTTATAACTCATTCAAAGAACCCTGCATTTATAGCTGCAGAAGTGTCGTATAGCGTTGCCGCAGCTATTGATGCGGGCGCCTTGAGTGAGTTAGCCCTCTTGTGCATGAACCACAAACAGCAGCCTACCGGTGGCTGCCTACGAAAGGGATTTAATCTGCCGCTTTTTGTGCCGGTGACCCTGAAGGTTCGTTGTGGTCTTGCTGTACCATGGTATCACCCTGAACATCACCAACTTGAATGGCGACATCTTCGTCAACTTCGCCATCAACGCCGTCATGGAGACTCTCGCCTACTTCACTCCCTGCTTCGTCCACGACCGACTGGGCCATAAACCCATGTATTGTGGGAGCCTCATTCTGGCTGGGTTTTTGTGTGTCATTTCCGTGGTTCCAGCCCTAGTCGGAAACGGAGGTACGCATGCAGCGCCCGACGGTAGCAAAAATAACAACTTTCGGATAATACTTTGAAGACTAGATAATTGTTTAGGAGACAGATAGATCGTGATAGTCGCAAGGGGTCGATGGTCGATCCAAACTGTACTGTGGATCGTGTGTTACGTATGGACGGAAGTCCGATGAAAAACATCTGTCGTCATAGCTCAAGATTACAGCCAGAGCACATTATTGAACTGTGATGATTCTGAGAAACACGAATAAGGCTTGTGATTCTGCAATGAATGAAACCAGCAGGAGGAAAGTACGAACCTCTTCCCCCCTCTCAGCCTCACAGTCCACTCTACCTATTGTAGCACAGACGTGGTTTGCTCGTATAGTAACATGTGTAGATAGTCCGAGCAACTCACATTCTGAATGTTGAAAACTCGCGAATTACATTCTCAAACAGATTCATGGTCACCGAGAGCTTTGCTCTCGGTGACCATGAATCTGTTTGAGAATGCGAGTCGTGAGTTTTCAACATCCAGATTCAAAGTATGGGTCTGTTTAGGAGTAACGGTGATCGTCCTGTCCACGCTCAGTCGCTTCTTCGTGAGTACTGCATTCGCCACGATTGTCTCTGAGCCGTTCCCCACACCTATCCGGTCCTCAGCTAACGGCATCGCCCTGATCTCCTGCCGTGTGGCCAACCTGGTCGTTCCCTTCGTCACAGACATCGTGAGTATAGTCAAGTCTAACGTGCAGCTTGCATGTTGTGTTCCACCCTTTGGAAATTCAGTAGACGTAACTTATAACAAGGTTGGGTAGAGCAAAACGTAGATATATTAACCCTTGTTTCTTTGGTCTCGCATCACAGTTTCTCTATGTAATTTACTTCGGTTAGAACACACTTGGGGATATAAAAACAGATATCAGGTGTCTCCTGCCACTTTGTTTAACTTTAAGATGACTGTATAGATAAACACAACTTTAACAGAAGAATACATTGTATGATGCCCCGCTATAGTTTAATACGGAGTTCGTTTGAAGCTTGCGCCCTTGCTTTTTTCATTTTTGTTGAAAAGTTGCATTCACATAGATAAAAGAAACAAGAGACTTACATACATGCTAACAAAATATCGGCATGGTCTGTTGAAAACAGTCTTTAAAAAGTGTTTCATAATCTTGCAAATGTTATCTTTCAATAACCCTCCTCTATTCATCACGATATCATTGTCAATCGGAAGCCAGCCGTTCACCTTGCTTAGTACCTGGCGCAGGACTAAGCTCAATCATGCAATCGGCCCCTGTTGCAGAAGATACACTTCTGCAACAGACGTTTAACACTTTTTGCTCCAGGACCGAAATCCGCAAATTTTGAAGTTGCCCCCTGAAGACTGTCTTACACTTCTGAAACAGATCGAGCGTGATAGTTCAAGGGCTGTGCCAGAATAGCTTGGTGCTTATGGGCGCCAAGCTATTCTGACACAACCCTTGAACTATCACGCTCGATCCATGTCTTGCCGTGGCGTGTCGAAGTTGAATGAGTTAACGAAACGATACACTCAGGTCTAGTTACGGCGGCAGTGGGCCTTACAACCTCTTCTAAGTCCTGCAGACATATTGTGCGAGATGGCTTAACCCGACACGCATTATATGCTCTATTTTTGCACACAGGGTATTTTAGTCGGTGGGAAGCTTCAGGACGCCCTCCCGCTGATCGTCATGGGTACTCCTGCTGTGCTTGTTGGTGTCCTCTCTTTATGGCTACCAGACGCTTTTGGGAACCCGGAGACTATCCAAGAACTGGACGTTACAGTGGTGTAAGTAGACACAGTACTCAAACTACACTGACGAGCAAAAGAAATGCAACATCATCGCAATCGTCGGAAACACTGACGTGTTTCCGATGATTGCGATGATATCGCATTTCTTTTGCTCGTCATACATAACTGGGACCAGCAAGAGGGTTAATATCGCAGGAGTTTCCGTGTTGGAGTGGCGTTTTCGTTATCCCGGACTGACTGACTGTCTGATTGACTGGCCGACTGACTGACTGAATGGACAAAGGAACAGACAAATGATCAAATGAACGAAGAAACCAATGAACGAACAAAGGAATGAACGAGCGAATTAGGAAACGAACTAAAGAACCGATAAAAAGAGACAGGAACGGACGAACGAATAAACAAACGAAAATGCAAATGAATGAATGAATGAATGAATGAATGAATGAATGAATGAATGAATGAATGAATGAATGAATGGATGGATGGATGGATGGATGGATGGATGGATGGATGTCCGGTGAGACGAACAAAAACAACAACAACAAAAACAACAACAAAACAACCCCGAATGAATGAATGAAGGAAAGATCAAAGGGAGAAAGGAATGAACGAACACATGAATGCACAAATAAATGAAGTAGCTCAAGTATTTTTAGGGGTTTACTTTTTATTGTTTTTGTTTTAGCGCACCTGACATAAGTCTTCAAAGAGTGGGCGCCAAAGGCGGAGAGCTGGAGGTGACGCCTGCGTCAAAACGCGTCACTATAAGTACTCCAGATACTTTGTTTCTATTCTGAATATCAGAATCAGCTTTAACTCTGTAAGCCCTGACAGCATAACTGCCGCAGATTTATCAAACATGGTAGTTCATTAGATATCGTCTATGCCATCTGATGTTCTCACTGCCCAAAGATGCTGAATGTGGAGGAGACATACTGTTTACTCCCTGAACGCTGCGAGGAGCATGTCCGTTCGATCCGCCTCTGATACCGAACAACCAGGTTGGACGTCATTTCAGCGAACCACCTCATAGCCTCACAAATTTCAACATACACATCCTTTGGCAAAATACATCCAACTTCATCCGCCGCAAAATGACAGAATCATTTTTAGCATACAGGCTGGCACTTACCATCCGCGCGGCTTGAACATTCGCCTCTAGACAAATCCATGTTAGGGACGTATGCTCGGGCTGAATGGTGGTTGGTGCAAGATTTGACTTCACTGCTGATATTTGATGCTACCGTTGATACTTGACGCTGTTTAGCGCAAGCTGTTGCCGCACTGTTTAGCTTGTGTGTGTGTGTGTATGTGTGTGTGTGTGTGTGTGTGTGTGTGTGTGTGTGTGTGTGTAATAATAATAATAATAATAATAATAATAATAATAATAATAATAATAATAATAAATTTATTTCAGTTTTTGCAGGCCATCAGGCCCATATGAACACAAAATACAATTTACAACCAGAAAATACAGGAAGGTGGTTGTAAAGAACACAATCACATAGCATTACATCAGCGCACATAAATAAACAAAAACAACAAAAGTTCAAAGCAAATCCCTCTAATTCCTTAATTTAAGGCACCCTGAAATATACATAGCAACTTTAAAGACCAGTTTATCATGTAGGTTTCCACACAGCAGCTGAACTTTGAGATCGGATGGGAATCTGTAGTAAAACAGTGGAATGTACTTTTTACGTAAAGGGGAATATTTTGGACACTCGAAAAGAAAATGACACAAATCTTCAGCCTTATGCCAATCACATGAATTACATTCTGGATTAGTGATGGGTTTTCCAAATCTGGATACTCCGTTTAAAGGTAAACGGTTACATCTAAGTAAACAAATTGCCCGCCTGAGTTCACAAGAAGTCAGCTGCCCTATGTAACTTGCTCTAAGTATTTCTGGGTGGTAATGGCAGTATTCTGTGTGTGTGTGTGTAAGTGTGTGTGTGTGTGTGTGTGTGTGTGTGTGTGTGTAAGTGTGTGTGTGTGTGTGTACTAGTTATAGCATAGAAGTGAGGTGACTATGGATCAAACAGTTGTAGAAGTGTCAGCCGCGAGGTCTATCTGGAAATGATAGTATACGAATACGAAAAGCGTTTGACACTGTGAGCAGGCAAGGTATGTGGCAGATCCTGGAGCGACTAGGTTGTCCCCCAAAGTTCCTCAACATGATCGTCCAGCTCCACGAGGACCAGCAAGGCCAGGTCAGACTAAACAGTGACCTCTCAGAACCATTCCCCATTCGCAACGGCGTGAAGCAAGGCTGCGTGCTGGCACCGACCCTCTTCACCATCTTCTTCAGCATGATGTTGAAGCAGGCCACAGTGGACCTCGAAGATGACGACGCAGTGTACATCAGGTATCGTCTCGATGGCAGCCAGTTTAACCTCAGACGACTGCAGGCCCACACGAAAACCCTAGACCAACTGATTCGTGAGCTGCTCTTTGCTGATGACGCTGCCCTCGTTGCACACACAGAGAGAGAGCCTTGCAGCGCATTACGTCCTGCTTCGCAGATGCCGCCCAGCTCTTTGGACTTGAGGTCAGTCTGAAAAAGACAGAGGTCCTTCATCAGCCGGCACCCAAGGAAAAGCATCGCCCTCCCCACATCACCATCGGCGAGTCCGAACTGAAGTCTGTACACCAGTTTACCTACCTTGGCTGCATCATCACGTCAGACGCCAAGCTGGACAACAGGCTGGCAAAAGCGAACAGTGCTTTCGGGCGACTATTCAAGCGGGTGTGGCACAATCAACAGCTGAAAAAAGGCACCAAGATCAGCGTGTACAGAGCTGTCGTCCTCACCACCCTGCTGTACGGTTCCGAGTCCTGGGCCCTCTACCGCAGCCAACTACGACTCCTCGAACGCTTTCACCAGCGCTGCCTTCACTCCTCAGCATTCACTGGAGTGACTATGTCACCAACGTCGAGGTCCTTGAACAGGCGGAAACTGTGAGCATCGAGGCTTTGCTGCTGCGGACACAGCTTCGCTGGGCGGGGCACGTCTCCAGGATGGAGGATCATTGCCTACCCAAGATCACTCTGTTCGGCGAGCTCGCCACTGGACACCGAGACAGAGGGGCACCAAAGAAGAGATACAAAGACGGTCTCAAGAAGTCACTTAGTGCCTGCCAAATCGACCACCGCCAGTGGTCTTCGCTTGCTGCGGACCGTGACACCTGGCGCTCCACCATTCACAAGGCAGCCGTCTCCTTTGAGGACTCTCGCAGAGCTAACCTTAAGGACAAGCGGCTCAGAAGAAAAACAGAGTTGTCGTAACTCAGAACCCTGACCAGACCTTTCCCTGCAGCCACTGCGGTCGAACCTGCCTGTCCCGGATTGGCCTCCGCAGCCACGAAAATGCCTGCAGACGACGTGGGCAAGCCCTATAGAATCTTCGTTCGCGAAGTCAAGCCAAGAGATAGTATACGAATACTCTGCTTCTATGTTTTATAGAACCTCTCACAACCGCAAAATAGCGATGAGGGCGAAGCCATCTTCTGAACAGGAGCGACGCATTTATTTTCGTAAATAGTACACAATAACTCTAACTCAACAGTTGAATCAGCAAATAAAATTCGTAACAAATGTCCATTTTGCAACAACGAAAATAGGATGCAATTTAACTCGCAAAATATGAAAAAGAAAAGAAAAGTGTAATACGAAACTATTTTGAACTCAGTATCTATAAACTGAAATCTATATTAAAATGCAAATGTAAAGTTGGTTCCCTTGTTACTTACATTCTTGCATTCATGTGTTATTTCGCGTATTCTTGTGGTGTTTCGGTATGTAGACTTTTTACGTACGATTCGCTATCTAAACTTCTTATTTCGAAATAAATAATGGGTCATTGAGTATATTTTCGGATTGTGCCTAGCCTTTCTACGTGTAAGAAATAAGGTTAAGACATTCAAATGTAGAATATGTGTCTTTTATGCGAACAGTCACACAATCTAGCTTGCGAACTGCCTACACGCTCACCGCGATATCCCAGACATTTTAGCGCGGTAAGACTATTTAGTGTGGGGATGCTGTCTATGTAAAAGTGGTCTTAAAGGTTCTATAATTCTTACTGCGGTGTTTAGGTGATACTGAGAATCTCATTCTAGTGGTTTTAAAACCTTATCATACAAGCGAAAGCGAGTAGAATAAGGGTTTACGACCACGAGAGTGAGATTCTCAGTATCAAACACCGATGTAAGAATCTATTTCTTAATAACCTTTTTCTTGGCATAAATCCGATGTGAGTTGGTGTTCGGCACACAACTAGTCACAACACAGGCGCCATTGTGTCTTGGCAAAGGTCTTGACGTAATTTACTTTGTAATGTGACGTCAATATTTTGGATGCCAGACAAATGTTCCAACATGATGATGTAACAGCGAAATACATGACGCCAGAGTGCCAGTCGTCAATATGAAATGCTGTCATTGCGCGTGAGCTGAAAGTAGGTCTAGTTTCAATAGTCGCGTGTGCCCATACCTTTTTTTTTTTGTCCAGACTTTTCACAAGACAATTTCGGCGCACTTGGTCGTTCAGGCAGCAAGGCTGTATCACACATGTGTGATGTATCATACGTGTGTGATACAGTTTTTCCGCTCAAAGGCAGCAAAAACGGAGGTTTGTAAGAAACATGTTGCAGGCACGAGTAAATGCGAATGCGTGTAGTGAATGCATACATGTAGACGTATGTTTTTGCAAAGTGTTTTGTGCGTGTTTGTTTAACATCATTATGTATATCGGGCGGTCCGTGCCAAATGCCAATGCCAAAGGTGCGAGGTTCGATACCGGGTTCCGGCGTCGGACTTTTCTCCTCTGGTAAGTGTCACCGTTAATTCGGGCGGACCGTCGGGGGTTCTTTCTCTGGGTACTCCGGTTCTTCCACCCCCCCCCCCCCCACACACACACACTTTGGTACCGGTTTCAGGCCACTTTACAAATGTCAAATACAAGCGATCCAAAACCTCTGTAACTTCGTCTGTCTTGTACTGTGTTTGTCTTAAATGGCATAAATCCGTGTCTGTTACGTGAGCGTGCGTGTTGGGTTTCAGTTAGCGGCGCTTTGAGTCGATTCGCCCAAAATTGAGAAAAAGCGCCTATATAATAACGGTATTATAATTATTATAATTATTATTATCTTCTCGGTTCTCTCTTTCTCGTGAACCTTTTTTTAATATTTTTTTTACTACGTCATTCTAAATTTTCTTTATACAGGATGATGTCTTTTCTTTCTATCGTGTGTTCTTTTCTGTTCTAAGTTGTTTCCATATCACCTTAAAGAAGGATCTCTGATTCGAAACGTCGTGTTTCACGTTTCATGCTTACAGGGTTTTCAACCTCTATTTTCTCTTTTCCTTTCACCTGGTAGTTCAAGGTTTGTGCCCGAACAGCCAGGCGTCTGGAAAAGCGTACAGGAAGCGGAATTTGTTTTCCCAACTCCACGCATAGTTCTGCCTATCGGCAGTGTGTCAAAGTGTGGTATGTGTCGGCACTTTGTCAGAGTGTGACCTGTCGGCACTGTGTCGGAGTGTGATCTATCGGCAGTGTGTCAGAGTGTGGCATGTCGGCACTTTGTCAGAGTGTAGCTTGTCGGCAGCGTGTCAGAGCGTGGCCTATCGGCAGTGTGTCAGGGTTTGGCCTGTCGGCAGTGTGTCAGAGTGTGGCCTGTCGGCAGTGTGTCTGTGTGCTCTGTCGTCAGTGTGTCAGAGTGTGGCCTATCGGCGGTGTGACAGAGTGTGGCCTATCGGCAGTGTGTCAGAGTTTGGCCTGTCGGCAGTGTGTCGAAGTGTGGCCTGTCGGCAGTGTGTCGGAGTGTACCCTGTCGGCAGAACTGTGCGTGGAGCTTGCTTTACGGAAATCAGTTTGGATTGATTGTACATTGCTTAACGTCCCGACAGCAACAAGGCTTTCTCAGGACGTGCCTGCACTGCTTGTGAAAAAAAAACAACCAACTAAACAGAACATTGAATGTATGTCGCCAGCCGGTCAAACACATTAAATAAACCTAACACATGGGGCCTAAATAAAGCTAAGACCATTTAGCAACACACATCCAATATCAAGAGCTACAGGCAGTGCAGACAGTAGGGAGAGTTTAAAAAAGGCAAATACAGGTGAATGGACCTCGGGTAGACAGAAACACATGCCCCAGAATAGAGAGAAAACCCCACCCTGTGGGGCTGACCAGGGTGACCCTGGGAACTAAAAAATACCTAACCCCACCCAAGTCCCCCAGGGCAGACCCGGGTGGGGTGGAAATCAGTTTGGAAAGAAATTTCACGTACATTGTATAGTACGAATAAGAACCAAAAGTATATACGTGCAGTGGAGCACAAACCGCTATTTTTGAGGCTTCGGCGACCGACGAACCAAAAGCTGCTTTTGACACAAGTGATCAGCTAATTCGAAACATTTAGGCCAGTAGCCTATGATTTCTTGAGTCAACTCCTTCACAGAGAGTGGACGCAGATCGTGTTTTGATGTCATTATAGATTCAACTGCAAACATCTGTAGTCGTCAGCAGAACATGACCACGACTGAAGCAGTGTCAGCAAGAAGCATAGCTCCTCAAGAGCATCCGCAACAGCGGAGGCTCATGAGGATCTATCTGTTCAGTTTGCAATCGGGTGGTGCTCAAATTTTCTTGGCAATGAAGGGGTAAAGCCTGTATCTGCCGGACAAGAAGAGTCCGTAATAGAATATTACATCAGCTCGCGCGTGACCGGGCGCCTTTGGTCTTGTGTTCTTTCGAAACTCTTGTGGTGGCATGTCTGCTTGTGTCGTTTTTTTTTTTTTTTTTTTTTTTTTGTCTACCGTATTTTAAAAATAAGGTAGACTTTAAAAGAGCGTATTTTGGAGCATGCACATGATGTGTTTGGCGTGCGGGGCAGAAATTCTGGCAAAGAAGTAACAAGATAAAAATGACGTCACGTCTAGCTACGCAAACCTTGCTAGAGAACGTCTTTTTGGCGCCAAAGCGCCGCGCGCTCGCGCGTGTGTGTGTGTGTGTGTGTGTGTGTGTGTGTGTGTGTGTGTGTGTGTGTGTGGTGTATGTGGTGTATGTGACAGCGACTAGAGCCCGCGTTTGAGGACGGACAAGCTTGAAGTTTTAGGATATTGTCCCTAAAAGAATTATCTCGGGACCTTTCTTTTAATTTTTTTGGATTAAGATGCTCATTGGCGAGAAAATGGCCGTTTCACAAAAACCGGTTGATCCAAACTGGAGTCCGTAAGTTTTCTTATTTTTACTAGATATTTTGCGTATAGCTAGAAAAAGGGAGATAATGAATGAGTTCGTTAACCAGCATTGTACATCTAGAACGTTTTGAGTGATAATTAAATATTTTTTGGAAAAATATATTTTAACGTTTTTGGGATTAATGTCACGCATTATATGGGTTAATCTTAAAACAACTGAATATTTTTATTACGAAAAAACCCAACCCAACACAAAACAATCTTTTCATTAATAATCGCATGATTTTTCGTATACGGTATTTACATAAGCCTACAGTTTGTCTCGGCTGTCGGGTACAATTAGGTCAATTGTGACCTGTATGCCCTAGGTGTGAAAATCAGACAGTGGTCTGCACCACTTGTTAGAAGTCATTTGTAAAACAGCTAGCATAACTTTAAGTTTTCTTTTACGAAAAAAGCTATCTTCTCATTAATACCCGCATGATTTTGATAAACAGTGTTTGCACAAGCCTGCTGTTTGTCCCGGGCCTGGGGTAGGATTAGGTCAAATTGTGACCTGTAAGCCCTAGGCGTGAAAATCAACAAGAAAATTGCAAAGTTGATTCTCTGATACGTCAAATGTTAGTACTGCGATGAGTGACGTATAACATCGAGCTTACGAATGGTGGGAATCGCCGTGTATCTTTTAGGAACATTCAGAGTTGTTCATAATTTTAGGCTTATTATTCCCTCCTCTCTAAGCCAACCCGTGAGCAACACACACGTCGGCGCGCACAAGTAAAGACGGACACACGGCGCGCGCTTCCCGCCATTAGTACGCTCTGTGGGCTCGTTAGCGACAGGAATCCATCTCCTTCTACACTAACCCACCCTCTGATCTACACACACTGACACACACTGGTACACATAAATAAAGAAGGACACACGGCGATTTCCGCCATTCGTAAAATCCGTGGTCTGGCGTAGCATAGCTATTTTAAAGAAGAATAATAGCACGAGCAGCGAAATGACGTCACTTCAAGTTGACGTCATGTCATCATTAGTCCCACGACGCTGTGTTCATAGTGACGACTCGATGTTATACGCCACTCATCGCAGTACTAACACTTGACATATCAGAGAATCAACTTTGCAATTTTCTTGCTGATTTTCACGCCTAGGGCTTACAGGTCACAATTTGATCTAATCCTACCCCAGGTAATAATATAACATGAGAGTACAAAGCATGGTAAAAGTCAAATAATACAACCAGACATGAGTAATCGCAAATAATAGTAATGAATCGATTTGTTGATCACTAACCTTTCGGAATACCGGGCTTACACTGTAACTCCTGAACCTGGATCGCAGTACACACGCAGTGGTCTTCTGAGTGAAGGTGCCATTCTCTTCAATTCGTGTATTCGCTAGTGATCGACACACGACTTACTGCCAGTACGCAGAGTAGGAGAACAAACCGGCGCTGCCATGTGGCGTTCTCTCTGTTGGTGACCGTTTTTTCCAAAAATCTCGCCTCCGCGATACGTGATTATGCGCAAGGAACACTGGGAAGAGAGACGCTACAGTGATGCCTACAGGCGTTCGTCTACAAAGCCAGCCGGTTTGGGCGCGAAAGTTTAACCTAGTTATCCAACATTGAGTGGCCTACGCAGAGGGTCCGCTTACACTAAGCTTTCTAATAGTAGTGCTGTGGGGATGCGGCCCGCTCATGACAGGCTCCCTCAACAGAATAAAGGCGATGACTACAGGAGTCGAACTTTTTTCTAATGGGTCGAGTTCATCACTGCACGGCTATTGTTATTTTTGACTATATACAGAGTTCACCGCTGACTTAGCTTCTGTCATGCTAACTCTGGGAGTTATGTACCGGGTGATTCTGCATTACTTGGTCGGGACAAATTCTGGTGCTGAAGCTCTTAGGGCAGATGGGGTGGCAACCGCAGATATGTCCTTCACAGGATGACGACTGAGGTAATCGGCTCCGTGGTTCTCTTTTCCAGGAATGTACTCCACTCGAAAAGAATATGTCTGTAGTAGGAGTGCCCATCTCATCAGGCGAGCGTTCAAAGACTTGGATGCTGCCAGGAAGGATAAAGGACGATGGTCCACTTGCACGGTGAAGTGTGTGCCATATAGGTACATCTGGAACTTCTGCACTGCCCAAACCAATCCGAGGCACTCCTTTTCCGAAGTAGCGTAGTGAGTTTCCGCGGTCCTCAGTTTGCGGCTGGCGTACACTACAGGGAATAGCGTGTCTGGGTCACTGGGGTCGCGCTGTAGCAACACTGCTCCGAGACCTTTGTCACTCGCATCAGTCCTTAGGACGAATGGTTGGATCAAGTCGGGTAGGTGTAGTACTGGCGGTGATGTCATTTTGTCCTTTAGCATCTGGAATGCTGCTTCGCAGTCGGCTGTCCATACTACAGAGTCCGGGGCAGTCTTTTTCGTCGCATCTGTCAACGGGACTGCTATGCTGTTGTAGTTGGGGATGAACTTCTGGTAAAACCCGCACAGTCCTAGGAAAGATTGCACGTCCTTCTTGGTTTTCGGACGCGGTGCATCGAGTAGGCGCTGAACTGTTTTATTCAGGGGTTGCAGACATCCATGGCTTATGGTGTGTCCCAGAAATTCCAACTGTTCAAATCCAATTTGGCACTTGGTTGGTCTTGCGGTTAACCCTGTGTCCTTGAGACGTGTAAGTAACTTCCGCAAGAGTGTGATGTGTTCGTTCCACGTTGGCGTAGCAACAAGAATGTCGTCCATAAAAGACTGTAGGTGCTCGCATGCCAGCGGTGCCAGTAGTTTTCGCATCATGGCGCTGAAGATGCTTGGAGCGTTGTGTAATCCAAAGGGAAGTACATTGAACTCAAAATGGCCTTCCATCGTGCTGAACGCTAGGTAGGGGCGTACATGGGGTGGTACTGGTATTTGGTAATACCCTTTAGTGAGGTCAATGCGTGAGAAGTATCGAGCGGTTTGCAGCTTGGCGAATAGTGTTGCAGGGTCTGGCAGTGGTTCGGGTTGAAACTGCGTTACTGCATTCAGTTGCCTGAAGTCGATACAGAGTCGATGTTCGCCGCTAGGCTTGCGTAAGAGTACGGTGCCTGCGCTGTATGGTGAGAGTGATGGCGAAATGATGCCGGCTTGCAATAAAGCATCGACTTCTTCTTTGATCGCTTGTTGTTTCGCTAAGGGCATCGGGTATGGTTTTTGACGGACTGGGGTGGGGTCGGTCACTGTCAGTGTCACTTCCACTAAGTCTGTTCTTCCTGGTCGATCCGTCAGTACCGTTTGGAGTTCTTGAATGACCGTCGTTACTTGTCGTCGTTGGTCAGCGGTGAGGGAGGGGTTCAGCACCACATCCTTGTAAGTTTCTTTGGAACTCAGGGGGTACTCGACTGCATCTATCTCAGAGCTTTCCACTTCCTCGGCTAGTGCGACGGCAAGTAGGTGGGGTGTGCTAGGACTTACTGGTCGGGCAGTATACTTTTTCAGTAGGTTGATGTGATGGGTTCGTGCTTTCCCGTTGACATCCACTTGGTACACTGTCCTTGACTTCTTGGCGGTCACGGTGTATGGTCCTCGCCAAGCTATGTCCAGCTTGTGGGTTCCACTCGGTAACAGGAGTAGAACTTGGTCGCCGACTTGTAGTTCTCGATCTTTGGCATGGCGATTGTAGTACTTTGCCTGACGGGCTCTTACCTTCTTCAGTGTTTCACTTGCTTTCGTCCATGTGGCCTTGAGAGTTTCTTGTAGGTCGGCTACGTATTTGGTGGCACCTTTGGGTGTGTCATCCACTTTGGCGTCAGTCCAACTCCGTCGTAGTGCTTCTAGCGGTCCGGATAGTGGTCTACCGAAGAGCAAAGTCGATGGAGTGTATCATGTGGCTGCATGGGGCGTTTCTCTGTAAGCGAACAGGGCGGCGTTGACATATGTGTCTCATGCTTCGGGGTTGTCGTCGGCTACTTTCCTGAGTATGGTGAGAAAGGTACCGTTCAACCTTTCTACTTGACCGTTACTGGCTGGGTGGTAAGGTGGTGTGCGAATGTGGTGCACTTGGAGCAACTCAAACACCTCTTGCATCATGCGGCCGGTAAACTGTGACCCGTTGTCAGTCCGAATGCTTTCCGGGAAGCCCACTCGGGTGAAAATAGCGATGAGAGCGTCTGCAATCTTCCGAGTGTCAATCGCTGGCAATGGGACTGCTTCACACCACATCGAGCAGGCGTCGACGAGGGTAAGTAGAAATCTGTTCTTCTTCTTGGTCATGGGGAGGGGTCCCACGATGTCCACAGAAACTTTCTGGAAGGGCACGCCCACTACCACTGTCGGTCCTAGTGTGACTGGTACGGTATGGTGGCGTGGAGAGAATTTTTGGCATTGGTGACAAGACTTCACATAGCGCTTGACATCTTCGGTGATGCCAGGCCAATAGTAGTGTGCGCTGATCCGTTGTACCGTGGCTCCTACACCCATATGTCCACTGAGAGGCATGCTGTGGCCTAACTCTAGCACTTGGGGCCGGTAGGTTGTTGGTAGGACGAGCTGTGTGTGGTCTCCATCACCTTGACGATGCAAGATTCCATCCTCTACGTAGAACTCTCCTTTGTGAGGCGGTGCGTGTGCCTTCGGTAGTTTCTGGAAGCACTTGGCTAACGAATTATCGGCCCGTTGAGCCGTTTTGATCTCTGCCGGCATAGGGTTCAGCACCGGTTCTGGCTGGGTCTCCTGGTTTTTGGCCTGTGCCCTAGTTTGTACTGCAGCTACCTCTACTGGGTGAGGGGATGTACCTAGAAACACGTACCTACAGCCTAAGATGAGATCATACAGGGGTTTCTTTAAGACTGCTGCCCTAATCCGTCCAGTGACGTAACGGCTAGCGACGTCTATCCATGCGATTGGACAAGTTGCGGTGGGTTGTGTCAAATCAGCTCCCTGTAGGTCTACTGTCTCGTCGGTAATGTCAACCGGGGACACTAATGTTTCACGCACGATGGCGTCATACGATAGACCGGTATCATATAGGCAGTTGGCTGTTTGACTATTGACCGTGACCGTCTCTGTCACTGATGGGTGATCTCCTATTGTATAAGAAGTATCTCCACTACTCTGAGTCACCACTTGATGAGAAGTTTTGGTTTCTTTCTCATGTTTGAGTTTGGCTGCTCTCTTAAAGCAGTCCTCTGTGTTGTGGTTTCTTCTATGGCAGAACGAGCAGTAGCGCTTCAATTCTGCTGGACTCTGGCTTGCTGCTCCAGTGGATGGTCCTTTGTTTAGTCCTGGTCGAAAGTTGGCCCTGCGGTTTCCCGCGTGCTCCTCTCTCGTGGGACTACGGGGGTTCAATTCCCGAGTGTTTGGCTTGTGGTCTCGCCTGAAGCTCTTGGCTTCTGCATGGGCGGACACATACCTATCTGCGACCTTGACCAAGTCCCTCAGACTGTCCGCGCCTTGTTCTACCGCGAAGGTTCTCAACTCAGGGGACATAGTCTCTCTGAGCTGTTCCCAAACAAGGAGTTGTGTCAGTTCGTCATACGTCTTGGATGAAGCTGATTGACTAACCCACTTATCCAACAGCGTGGACAGACGATCGGAAAACTGCGCATAATTTTCTCCTTTCTCTTTGCGTTTGGTACGGAACTTACGCCTATAGCACTCTCCTGTCAATTCGAACCCTTTGAGCAATGCTTGTTTGACTTCGTCATACTCGGTAGCTTGATCAGATGGAATCCTGATGTAGAGTTCATACGCTTTTCCACGTAATCCCTGACATAGTTTGGACACCCAATGTGTCTGTTCTAGTTGGTTCTCTGCCGCTAAGCGCTCGAACCTAGATAGGTAGAGATCTAGACTTTCTTCCTTCTCACTAAACGGACTAAGTGAGAATGCCATTCCTGGAATGAGTTGACGGGGCGCTGAGTAATCTGGTTGCGAGGCGTCTAATGAACTGCTGGCGGAGGATGAGTTTGCATTTTCTAAACGTTTAAGTTCTATTTCATGCTGTCTAGCCTCTCTCTCTCTTGCCAATTCTCTCTCTGCGTCTCGTTCTTTCGCCCTTTCCTCTCTTTCGGCTTTCTCCCTTTCTAACTCTGCTTTTGCTCTCGCGAGTTCTATCTCTTTCTCTGCTTTTGCTTTCTCGATTTCTATTTCGGCTCTTCTCGCCTCTCTTTCTGCTACTCGCTCGGCTTTCGCTTCATGTTTATCAACTTCAGTGTTGATGTATGAAATCAAGTCAGTGCCTGCTAGGCCCAATGACTCTCCGAGTGCTTTGAATTTCATCCTTAGTTCTACTGGGTCAGCCATAGTGTAAGTGTGTACCAACAGATCGATCCAACACTATGCACAATAATGCTTCCCGCACAGAACAATCAAATGCAAACCAAGGTAACTGGTGAGGTGATATCGAGAAAACTAGCGTGAGAAGTTACGTTTAAGGTGAACAACTACAATGTGACCAATTAACGTAACCAGCATATAAAATCAACAGAGTCATCAATGATCAATGCAAGATACGAAAGTGAAACGAAGAAAAACAACAAAATGTGACTTCAAAAACTTTTAGAGGTGCTTTGCCATAACCTATGACTTTTAGCTCCTATTCTGTTCTGATCTTATACGACACAGAATCCTGGCAGGCTCGCCAATTAAGATGTGACAAGATGGGGGGGGGGGGGGGGGGGGGGGGGTCTGTTGTATGCAATGGATAAGGATCCCACTTGCCTTTTCGCCGGTGAAGATTTTGATAGATAATCTCTCTGTGGCTATCTCAATAAAGTTATTTGTTTTGCCCGGCCTGTGTATTTATAGACTCTTGAGTAAAGGGAGGTAATAGGTTGCATGCACAAACTGTAGACTAACATTCACTCGGCTATACTGACTCTAACTCACAGCCCTGTGAAAACAGTTAATGCAACACATTTATTACGTACAACCTACTTTACATAAAATCGCGGGTGCGCTCGAAAGAATTCTCGTGGGAATTCTGGCTAGAGTTCATTGAATAGAATGTCACTTAGTTCTCTTCACTGGGCTTTCTGGCCATGAGGTTTGACCAGTTTTTTGGCAGCACTCTATCCGCTTTTGTAGTTTAAGTACTTAGCTAGTGCTATGGCAGGAAGACAGGGACACGTGGCACTCTTGTGTTGACACGTTCCCGGCTCCTGGGTTATCTCTGGGTTCGGTGGGATGTTTCAGCCGGCCGACAATCGTTCCTGGCTGGTCCGCACTCGACTGGGTGCAGGTAGTTCGGTGTAGTCTGACTTGACGTCTGAAGCAGCGTAGTATCGTCTGCCTCAGAGCCAGCACTTGTCAGTGTCGCAGCCTTACAACCGTCACAGCGACTCGGTTCCACCTTCTGAAATCAAGTTACGTCCAACTGCAGTTTCCCAGTTAAGAGACTATTGCAGTGGAGCCGTTTCATTCTAGAAGGGTGAGCCCTCAGAACGATCCGTCATCCACTCATATACATATATATATATATATAGGCGACGAATTTAGTGCTACCTGGATCGCCACTAACCATAGCTAAATTCAGTTCCTGCAAAGGCTGACTGCCAGAACTGGACAGCGTTATACAAATAAATAACAACAACCTTCGTCTACACATCTAACTACTTAACAAACCTAGTCAAACATGCCCACGTGTCGCCCGGTCGACAGACCTGGCAGAGAAAAGCATGGCTAACACGTGGTAATAATATAACACTATTGAGAGTACAAAGCATGGTAAAAGTCAAATAATACAACCAGACATGAGTAATCGCAAATAATAGTAATGAATCGATTTGTTGGTCACTTCTCTTCTTGGCTTGACTTCGCGAACGAAGATTCTATAGGGCTTGCCCACGTCGTCTGCAGGCATTTTCGTGGCTGCGGAGGCCAATCCGGGACAGGCAGGTACGACCGCAGTGGCTGCAGGGGAAGGTCTGTTCAGGGTTCTGAGTTACGACAGCTCTGTTTTGTTTTGTTGGTCACTAACCTTTCGGAATACCGGGCTTACACTGTAACTCCTGAACCTGGATCGCAGTACACACGCGGCAGTGGTCTTCTGAGTGAAGGTGCCATTCTCTTCAATTCGTGTATTCGCTAGTGATCGACACACGACTTACTGCCAGTACGCAGAGTAGGAGAACAAACCGGCGCTGCCATGTGGCGTTCTCTCTTTTGGTGACCGTTTTTTCCAAAAATCTCGCCTCCGCGATACGTGATTATGCGCAAGGAACACTGGGAAGAGAGACGCTACAGTGATGCCTACAGGCGTTCGTCTACAAAGCCAGCCGGTTTGGGCGCGAAAGTTTAACCTAGTTATCCAACATTGAGTGGCCTACGCAGAGGGTCCGCTTACACTAAGCTTTCTAATAGTAGTGCTGTGGGGATGCGGCCCGCTCATGACATAGATAAAAGTGATATAAGAATGAAAGCAAACTTATTTTGATATGAAATAATTAGATGCGCTTCTTTCTAGCCCTGAAACCTAAAAATGAAGTTTTTGATATCATTTGTTGTGTTCATATACTGATAATAGTCGTGTGACACTGAAACGTTAGAAACCATACAACATAAAAGTTCATTCAGGACCTACAGCTTCCATGTTTTCCTTTGTTTTCTTATTTAACACATTCCTTGCAATATCATTGTGACGTTTGTGGTTGTATTATTCTTTGAGAGCATGTTTGTGTTAAGATCCGATATTCAATTGAGTTATTTTGGATAAGAATTACATATCTTTTTAGTAGGATTCATTTTCTTTTGCACGGAGACTTGCAATCGATTTTTGTTGTGACGCGTATTTTTTTTGCTACATTAGACTGGAAGGTTCGAGCAGGGTCGCGATCTTTTTAGTGACCTCAGATATGACGTCAAAGTTGTCGGCATCACTGCGTAACATTGTATCAAAGGCGTTTAGACAGAAGTGGAAATGTGTAGTAACTTCTCGAGTGTTTTTTTTCATGAATATTAATAAGTTTTGGTTACGTTTTCTTTTCTGATTGGTTGTGTTGGGAGAATTTGCTGGATTCTGGAAATCTGTAATAGCATATAAAGACCGTGTTAGGAAGTATGTGTGTACATTGTATGAGAGACGCAGAGTGTCAAAAATGTTGATGCATTTTAGTGGAGACAGTGTATCAGTGTTGGTGCATTTGTGCATGCATTGTTCTGTGATCGCATCGCTGCAATAAAATATTGTTGGAACTGTTACTCCAGTGTGGTCTAAAACCTTATACCACGTGTGACGAGTTGCAGCTGAGTGAAGTTCCTTTACAAGAATCCTATGTGCGTGCGTCTGGTGTGATTGTATCATACTAAGACTGGGACTACCACGTAACACTCATCAACATTTTTTTTCATGCACGTTATCAATTATTACCTTGTCAAAAGGAAATATGAAAGTGTTTGTGAAGTGAGTTACCGCGTTTCATGTGACACCATGTGACAAGACGATGATGAAAGATAGTATAATCTAACTCATTTATGAAAATATCGATAAAAGTACGCCTCAGTGTTTTTTTATTTTTTATTTTTTTATTTTTAGGTTTACAAAAGAATGATGGAAGATAGTACAACCTAACGCAGTTTTGAAAAAAATATGGATAAAGAGTGCGCCACAGTGGTTATTTTAGGGTCCTAGTGCGTCTTGTGACTCATCGGCAATTTTTCAGTCAGAGGCCGTTTACATTTACAACCATGGTTCAACCCGAGTAGAGTTCAAAACACAGTACTGGAAACGCACACACAAAAATACACTGAAGCTCCATTCAATGCGCACAGCACGCCTTCCAGAGTAAGGTAGCCGATTTCCTCTTTTCGGGCGCCTTTTTTGAAGCGATTTCGGTCCTTTTCCCCTGATTTCACCACTTTATCCAGCTCTGTTGATATTATAATCTATGCTACTGTAGATTTTGTTATATCTTCTTCGTAGCTTACCACATTGTTCAAGGTTTTCATAATAAAATACAAATTGTGTTACGTCCTTTTCATGACACCTTGTGTTACGACCAGTAATAATTAATAAAAATAATAATTATGGTATTTATAATGCGCTTATCTTATAATACTTATAACTCTAAGCGCGCACTCACAACTCGGGCACGCATGCGCACGCTTTAGACAATGACTCCCGTACCACAAATACATTACGACAGTCAGCTTGGGGTGGGGAGTGTGGTGATATAGTGCTAGAACTGTTGAAAGAGGTGAGTTTTGAGGGCGGATTGGAAGGAGGAGAAAGAGTGTTTCTGATGGAGAGAGAGTGGGAGAGTGTTCCAGGTGGATGAACCGTAGACGGAGAAGGAGCGGGGGCCGAAAGTGCTGAGTTTGATGCGGGGGATGTGGAGGTGGAGACGCTCGGAGAGGGTCGGAGGCGGAGCGGAGGGAGCGGAAAGTAGTGTAGGGGTGAAGTAAGTTGGAGAGATAGGTAGGAGCGTAGTTGTTCAGGGATTTATAGCAGAGAGACAGAGTCTTGTATTGGATGCGTTGGGGGATGGGGAGCCAGTGAAAGGAGTTTGAGCAGGGGAGTGATGTGGTCGGATTTTTTCTTTATGAGGACCAGTACCAAACAATGACTCAAATACACGTACTTTGCACTATAATACATATCTAAGGAAACTTTATTTCAAGGAAATACGTTATTGCTATTGTCATATTGTCAAACGAGAGAGAGAGAGAGAGAGAGAGAGAGAGAGAGAGAGAGAGAGAGAGAGAGAGAGAGAGAGAGAGAGAGAGAGAGAGAGAGAGAGAGAGAGAGAGAGAGAGCATGAATGAATGAATGAATGATACTTTATTTCTCAAGGATGGAAACAATAGGCGCACAGGCCTCTTTTCATGTTTGTCCTTGCTAAACTACAACATTAAAAGCAACATTAAAACAATATGTTAACAGCACAAAACAAGCGGCTACACCCACAGGTCACTTGTGTTACATTCCGATACAAGTTCCAAAGTTGCTGAAGATTACACACACACACAACAAAATGACAGGGTCTTGGGGGGGAGGGGGGGGGGGGTTGCGATGTAAAGTGTGTTTATAGAAAGCGACTGCACACTTATGATACAGCTACTCATGTGTAGGAATTTAGTGAGCAGGCAAAACACCACGATAAAGAGAGATATTATGTAAAAGCTAACAAGTGCAAAACGGAGGACCACAGGAAATCATTGACATGACTCTTTTGGACATATTATCTACGTTTCTTTCAAGTTTGCTCAGAGATGTATTTAAAAGCTTTCGTCCTAAACAATGGAAGATGTCTCGTTTGCTGTATATGTGGAGGAAGTGAGTTCCATAAATTGGCACCCGCGTAAGAAAGGCTGGATTTAAACAAGTCAATTCGGGGCCGTTCAATGACGAGACTGTTCCTCTAAGTGCTGTATAGAGAGAGAGAGAGAGAGAGAGATAGAGAGAGAGAGAGAGAGAGAGAGAGAGAGAGAGAGAGAGAGAGAGAGAGAGAGAGAGAGAGAGAGAGAGAGAGAGAGAGAGAGAACAATGAACAATGAACAATGAACCTTTATTTTCCAACGGTAGAAGTTATTGGTAACAGGACCAGTTTTCAAACTTGCCGTTGCTACATCTACTACATAAGTGACATAGACATGTAAACATACACATACCACACACTGCTGCATGCACTGCTACATTCGCTCACGCACGCACGCACCACGCACATACACACACATACCCACACACGCACTCAGGTACGCACGCATGCACATCGCAACCCGCGCATGCACGCACGCACACACACACACACACACACACACACACACACACACACACACACACACACACACATGTACACCGCAATTCAGTACGCATGCACACACGCACGAACACTCACACACACACACACACACACTTACACACGCACGCACTCAGGCACATACGCACAAAAACAAACACACGCTCTCGGACACGCACTCCAGACATACCTACCCGCATACGCGTACGCACAAAAGTATAAAATGAGTAAAAATACAAAGTAAAGCAATAAACAAAGAATCATTAAGTACATTAAAGTTCATACAGCAAGGGCAAATATGAATGCAGGTGCTATCTCTCCCCCCCCCCCCTCTCTCTCTCTCTCTCTCACGCCGACACACACACACACATACACACACACACAGCATGCACGCACGCGCACACACACACACACACACAGAGTCACACATACAGTACACACACACACACACACACACACACACACACACACACACATACGCGAGCGCGCGCCCAACATATCGAGCACACACATATGAAGGCAAAAACATTATACACAGTACATGCAGTATTCAAAGGTACTCTTTGGCATTCAAATATTATGGTACGGCTATGGGAAAAAGGGACTCTCTCTCTCTCTCTCTCTCTCTCTCTCTCTCTCTCTCTCTCTCTCTCGCACACATACACACACATACACACACACATACATACACACACACAAGCACGCACATGTACACATCTGAACACACGTGTAAGTTATCCCAATACTGTAATGATTTGATTACGTCAGAGATTCTAGGTGTTTGAAGAGGCTGTCCCTATATGAGGTGAGCGTCTTTGCGTTTCTAATTTCTGCAGGAATAGAATTCCAGAATGAACTTCCCGAGAATGACAAGCTGGTTTTTAATAAATCAATACGCGGCAGGGGTACTTTGAATTGTTGTCCATGTCTAGAAGCTACAGATGTCCGTTCTGAGAAAAAAGAACTCAAGTACAGTGGACATGATTGCTTGTACAGCTTGTACATCAATACACCTTTATTGAACTGAAAGTGCTGGGATAGAGGGAGAATTTTTAAAGTTTTAAGCTTTTCGTCAGTTGAGAGTTCGGGATCGGGAAATATAAGCTTAGCAGCTCTCCTATGTAGGGAGTTCAGCCTCTTCAAATGTACATCACTAGAACCATCCCACACTGTTGATGCATAGTCTATGTGCGACTTGACATGAGCATTGTAGAAAAGAAGACGCGTATCTGTGTCAGTAATTGTTTTCAATTTTGACAACATATACAGGCTTCTGGAAACTCTTTTGCACACATTATTAATATGCAGTTGCCATTTAAGCTGATCATCTATAGTGACCCCCAAGAGGCGGTGGTGTGATACTTGCTCAATTGGGCTGCCGTTTATAGACAGACTAAGAGAGAGCGGGCATAGCTGGTGCTTTTGACGTGTGGTTATAACCATGCATTCTGTTTTTGACGGATTCAGGGACATGGAGTTGGAATGACACCAGTCGGTGACCTCGCGCAGGCTTTCCTGCAGACGCGTGTTAATTGCAGCTACATTTTTGTGAGGAGTGTGTAGTGTGCAGTCATCAGCAAACATGTCACAAGAAATATCGCGGCAACTAATATGTAGTGGAAGGTCATTGATAAATATGCAGAACAGCAATGGCCCGAGGACAGAGCCCTGAGGCACGCCGCTTTTGACGTGACCATACTAGGAGTAGGATCCATTTAACAGTACTCTTTGCTTCCTTCCGCTTAAATATGAAGTGAACAATGAGACAGCACCTGCATTGCAAAGATATGCTTGAAGTTTTGACAAAAGAATGTTATGATTTACAAGGTCAAAAGCTTTCTTAAAATCAATAAAGATCGACCCAGTTATTTGGGAGTTATTTATGGATGCTAGCCACGCATCAATAAGTCTTGTTAGTGCCGTGTGGCAAGAATGCTTGGGGCGAAAGCCGGACTGAAATACGTGCAATAGACTACGACTCTCCAAATATTGATAAAGGTGTTTGTGCACGTGTCTTTCAAGAGGTTTGGAAAGGCTGGATAATATTGAGATGGGTCTATAGTTATTAACATCAGACAGATCTTTTGATTTAGGCAAAGGGATAACCTTGGCTTGCTTCAGTTCTGATGGAAATATATTTTGTTGGATGCATAAGTTATAAATATACGTTAACGATTCTACTGTATAGGGAAGGGACAGTTTCAGGATTTTAGGACTGATCTCGTCAGGTCCCGATGATTTTTTGTTTTTCAGTGACCCGATCAGTTTTCCTACTTCATACACAGCTAGAGGCGGTATAGAGAAGGGGGGTTTGTCCTTAGTCTTCTGCTTACAGAAGTTAAGCAGGGACTCCGGGCATGTGTAAGACGTTTTTCCGCTTGAGGGTATGATTGACTCGGCAACAGACAAAAAATGTTTGTTAAAGATGTCTGCAGTAATACTAGAAGGAATGGCTGACGATTTCTTGCTGTTACCTCGGGTGATGAGATTAACTGCGCGCCAGAGTGCGGCAGTATCTCTGTCTTCTTTAATCATTCGTTCAAAGAGAGACTTTTGAGCCCTGCGTACCATAGACTTGACACGGTTACGTTGTTTTTTGTATTCGTTAAATAGCTTGTGTCTTCTTAAGTCATTTCTCAATTTCATAGCTTCAATTATTCCTTGCGTTAGCCAAGGCGGTAACGTGTGGTTTTTTACCCGCTTTTGCCGTAAAGGGGCGTGTTTGTTAAGTACTCTTGTAAAGAGTCGATACCAAATAGTCAGAGCCTTTTCAGGGTCAGTTTCGTTATTAACGACATTAAATGGTGTTTGATCAAGGTCTGCTAGAAAAGCAGACTGATTAAACTGTTTAAATGAGCGGTACGTTATAGTTGTGTGCCCGTTCTTACGATGCACTGGCAGTTTTGTTGACCAGGAACACACAGTAGGAAAGTGATCACTGATGCTGAGGTCAGGAACACTAACATTGAACACACTAAGGGGACGGTTGGTGTAAATGTGATCAATGAGTGTTGCGGTTGTTTTTGTGATCCTAGTAGGGGCCGAAACTAATTGTTCTAAGCCGGTTTGTGTGGTGATGCAATCCCACGCGGTATGGGGCTTTAACATATCTATGTTAAAGTCGCCTAGTAGCAACGCATCACAGTTAGGTAGGCCAACATTTTCTACTGCATGCAAGAAATCGTCGTACCATTCAAACTTGGCTGATGGGTTACGATAACAAAAGCCGATGAAGACGGGTTTAGTTTTTGGAGCCCTAAATTCCAACCAAATGCACTCAACTTCCGGAGTTTCTATGTCCTCACGCCTTTTTACTAAATGTTGGACTGAGTTATGGATGTAAACGGCAAGCCCAGTCTGACCAAGTACACGAGGGTCACGTCGAGTGATGCTAAAGTTAGGTATGTGAACGGCTTCATCGCTTATGTCGGAGTTAAGTCGCGTCTCACTAAGACCAAACAGGTGGAATGGTTCAGACGAGTTTAGAAAAACATTCAAATCGGCCACCTTGTTAAAAAGATGGTAGATGTTCAAGTGACCAGTTTGAAGGCTTCCGTGTGTCTGAGCATTATGGGTCATGTTGAATTTTAACTTTCCCAAATGAAGTGCAACACAATACAAAAAATATATAAACAGAGGGAATAGAGAATAAAGTTTCAATGCAGTAAAGCGCGGCTGAAGTTATAGCACCTCGTATCAAAACGTCACAAATGGTGTCCAACACAGCGTTATCAAATGAAGATCGCTTTTGATTAATAGTGTATCCACGTATTAATGCTGCGCAAGCTGTCTAAATAAATGAACAAATGGTGTAGCCTGCGATGTGAAGTATCGTAGGCTGAACACTTGAAACCGTACTGTCACAATGAAAACTTAGCGGAGCTTTGGTAATCAAACCAGGCGAGAAAATCACAGAATTTGAGGCACACAGTCAATCACTGCTTTGGAATAAATCACAAGCGAACGCAGAAGAACCGTATATAAAGAAGCACACGTAACACTGACGTAATAATGAACTGCCTCACACACCCACGGTGAAATCTGCGAAGCACAACGGTGAAGGATCACTGATCACACGACACTGAATTACCAACCGCGTAAGTAGCTGACGTATCCATTGGCACCATTCGCTGTGGGCACCTGGCATAACTGGTGGTACGGTGGCAGACTATTAACCGGATAAGCAGATACACTGGTTGCTGGGCGATGATTCGACCACACACCATGGCAACCATCCGGGTACTGTGGTTGTTGCCAGGGTGCTGCAGTTGAAGAGTTGGTATGTATTTGCAGCAGATGATGGTACTGGAGTTGCTGCCAGTCAGGAACCGGCATGAAGGGCATCTGTTGTAGATGTTGCTGCTCCTGTTGTAAATGTTGTTGCTGCGCCTGTTGTAGCTGCAGCTGCTCCTGCTGTTGAAGTTGTTCATGGTCCTGTGGTTGAGGCTCCTGGCGTAGAGGTAGTTGTACTGGTGATGTGGGACCAGCAGAACCGGATACAATAGTGTCAGAAGTGGAAGTGCCACTCTGTACATTCAAGCTACCACCAGCTAAGGCCTCTGAGTAGAGTTTCGTCTTAGTGGTCGCCTGAGAGCTTCTGTGCTGGTGAGTAATTGCATCAGCCTGGTTGACAGCTGGACCACCGTACTTGATATTGCCGGCAAGCCTCCGGGTTCCCACGTGGGATGGATGAATGGGGTCAAGTCGGCCTTTGTTGTCCACACGGTACAGCGCCTTCCGGGGAAGACCGCTTGGGGCTAGGAACACGCCCGCATTGTCAACAAAGATAGCGCGCATCTTCTTTGCCACGTGGCACAGATTTGCGTTGGAGGGGGAAATACGTTGGTTAAGGCGAGAGTTTTTCCCCTGGGCAGCAGGCAAGATGGATGAGGCCTGGATGCTTGCTTTGGGGAACACGCCTTTGCAAGAAGTGACCAGTCTCTCCCACTGCTGACTGGTGATTTCATGCGTCTTGCAATCGTTCACCCCTACGTGGAAGGTGACCAGTTGGACGCGGGGTGACTGCGGCTGCTGCTTGAGCCAGTCAGTCAAGTGGGAGATTTGCAGGCCGGATATTGAGATGACCTGTACCTTTTCGCCCTGGTACATGGTCATCTTCTCTCCCTTGAAGTTTCGCACGACGGAGTCCCCGATGACGAGCGTGGTTGTGTCTACCTCTACGTTGTGATCAAAGACCCGCTCGCACGGAAGAAAGTCCTTGCGCTGCTGCTGGCTCCCGGCAATCCGATTACCGCCCCCTTGCCGCTGGCCAGGCTGAGACGGCCCGCTCCCCTCACGGTGGCTGTCTGCGATAGGGGAGGCAACGTTGACCGTAATAACCGCACTCCCTGGGGCTTGCTCTTTCTGGCTACTCGGAGGGTTGTTCTTAGGAACGGTAATCCTTACTGGGATCACATCACCAGCTGTAGTGGACACAGGCTTCATACTAATGATTGTATCACTGTTTACGGGCATAGAGCCTTCAGGCGTTGTTGACACTAGTAGTTGGGGGGTTTGGCCAGAGGCCAGAGGTAGCCCTTGTTCAGAGTTCAGTCTTTGCAGAGTGTCGTCGACGAGACAGTGAAATTCTGCCATGTTTGTCATTTGATCATGTAAGTGGGACATCTTGCCACACATACAAGACTCTAACATCCGGAGGTCATTTGCCATCTTCACCGCGGACTCGCACACCTTACTGTCAATCTGCTTAATATTTAGCATAGTGACAGTTCTCAGCTGACACAACTCTTGATGGAGAGCCTCGACGGCGGCCTGGCTGTTGCAGAGTTGGGTCTGCAGCTTTAGGATGATAAGCGGCTTTTCGTCTCGGACACCGGACACCACCAGCTCGCTATAATCAGAATCCACCTGAGTGCACGAGACGGGTAACCCGGGCGAGGTCAAGTCCTCGGTGGTGACGTCACCCGTAGACGCCACTTGGGTAACAATATGGCTGACAGGACTTGGTGTGGAGGGGGCAGGTTCGGGTGTGGAGGGGGTAGTGGCAAGGGACTGACTGGCAGGAACATCAGAGTGATCAGAGAGGGTGGAGTGGAGATCATCCCGTAGATGTGGCCCGCTGGAGGAGGGGTGTGGGATGGAGGGCGGGGTAGGCGGGCCGTCACTGGTCATGTCACTCACAGCGCTGACGGTGGTCACGGTCAGAGGCTCGGGGACAAGATTAGCGGAGCTGTTCCGAGGGTTACAGGACTGAACAATCGGCGATAGGGAGGTAGAGTCGTCAGCCTCCAATCCGATTAAGGGGAGGGATGAGTCCAAAATTGCCCGAGGAGGGGTGTCTGGGAATGATACTATCGGGGAGATGGTGGGATCGCATGACTGGTCACGCGGCATGTCAACAGGGACATTGTCAGCAGGGTCTGCGCAGCCGTCTTTCAGCTGTTGTACGAATGTACACAAAGAGTCATATTCGCTTAGGACCCACGTGTCCTTGTTGTGTCCCTGAATGAGACAGGTGCCGCCAGTCTTGCGACGCACGTGGAAGTAGAGGGTGATGGTGATTTTTGGTTTTGCTCTCCCCCTGATTTGTATGAATGTTTTTCCCAAGTCATCGGGAATGTCAGGATTGGAACAATCCAGGTAGGAGTCACCACACTCTACAGGTTCATTTCTGGCGTCTGTGTCCCTCCAGACTACAGTGTAACCGCCTCTTGCCTGGAGCAGGTTGACGTAGCGGTGGTAGAGGGCAGTTCGCCAGCGCTTGAGGGTGATGACGCCATTGGGGCCGTTGCTGTAGAAACGCGTTTGCTGGCCGCACGCAGTGTCCTTTAGCACCGGGTTTTCTCTCTTAAAGGGATTGGCGAGGGTGGGGTCTTGCGTCACGACACTTAGAGAGAGGGATGAAGATGCCATCGCGACTCGGACTTGGTGGTATGCTGTAACCGGGCACTCAGCGCCAACTTTAGAAAGTTAGAAACAAGGGTAGGTGTGGAGGGTGGTGGGATCAGCAAACATTGTGACACCCCTCAGGAAGTGCCAGCGTGTCTGCAGGGCTGACAGGAGTGGAGTCTGGTGGAGACGATACAGCATCGTGTCACAGAGTCAGTAAGCCGAAAAGCAAACATTGGCTGCTTAGATCTGAAGTTCAGCAATAGACTGCTCTAGTCACAGTCTAACTCCTCACAGTTACTGACAGTGCAAGGGATGAAATATATAATTGAACGAAAAATATAGACAATGGCAGGCGTAAGTTCTACTATATTCAATGAGTTCCAGAAAACAAAGTGGATGACGATGCGTTCAAAATTACGAGAAGAATATCGTAAAGTGATAGTTCGTATGATCGGATTTACCTTGCACGACGGACAAAGACTGGCTTCAGTCTGGGCACAACTCGCATCACACGTACACAATATGATATCATCCGGGGAAAATAGTGTGCTTTGTCCTGCACACTTCTCAAACTCACAACACAAGCATTAGGATATCCGTGTGATGATAGTATGCACGTCCACTGGAATAATGTTTAAAAAGTATAAGAAAGTCCACAGCTTACATAGAAAAACACATAGTACACAGTATATCAAGCAATCCAAAGCGTCACGGTTGGCTGCACGACGGAGCTAAGACTTACACGTCTTACCCCGCCGGCGGCTGGAGGAACAGAGGAGAGAGAGAGAGAGAGAGAGAGAGAGAGAGAGAGAGAGAGAGAGAGAGAGAGAGAGAGAGAGAGAGAGAGAGAGAGAGAGAGAGAGAGAGAGAGAGAGAGAGAGAGAGAGAGAGAGAGAGAGAGAGAGAGAGAGAGAGAGAGAGAGAGAGAGAGAGAGAGAGAGAGAGAGAGAGAGAGAGAGAGATGATGATGATGATGATGATGAAACTTTATTACATAACGGTAGAAGTTTTGACAGATACAAATACGTCATTTTTCAAACTTGCCGTTGCTAACATACTACAACATGAAATATACTGAAGACAAGCAAAAAAATATTTAACGCAAACAAAGATCATAACTAAATAAGTACAGACACACGCAGTACAGAACAGAAAATGACACTAAGGTAACAATAAACAAATACAAAAAAAGGAAATAACACTCCTCAGCACAAATTACGTAGGGGAAAAAAACACCAAACAACACACATATCATAGCACAGCAAAAACAAGCACAAAGTACCAAGAATCAAACATACATACACACACGTTTACAGCCGTGTAAATACACGCACTAACATATATACATTTACATAACCTTTCATCAGAGAGAGAGAGAGAGAGAGAGAGAGAGAGAGAGAGAGAGAGAGAGAGAGAGAGAGAGAGAGAGAGAGAGAGAGAGAGAGAGAGAGAGAGAGAGAGAGAGAGAGAGAGAGAGAGAGAGAGAGAGAGAGAATGACAATGACAACGACAATGACAATGAACTTATATTTTCCAACGGTAGAAGTTATTGGTTGCAGGACCAGTTTTTAAACTTTCCGTTGCTACATCTAATACGTAAAAAGGACACACATGTAAATAACAAAAATGATACCATAAAGTAATTTGTTGATAATAGGAAAGATATAATAATAGTAATAATGATGACGATACTGATGATGATGATAATAATAATATAATAATAATATAACAATACAAATAGGGATAGCAATAGTAATAACAATACTAACAACAATAATGATAATTGTCATTATTATCATCAATACCATCATTAGCACTACCAAAAACCACAACCATCAGTAAAAAAAAAAACCAACCAACTCTACACACACACACACACACACACACACACACACACACACACACACACACACACACACACACACACACACACACACACACACACACACACGCGCGCGCGCGTACACACACACACACACACACACACACACACACACACACCCTGCATAATTATACAGTCTCTGGTAAGATAAAACCACATAGAAAGTTAAACATACATAAACACTGGCACACGCGCGCTCGCGCACACAGTCACACGCTCAAGCACACACACGAACACATGTATGACCCACACGGACACTCACGCGCACACACACACAAACGCACATACACACACACGTACTCACGCACTATGCAAATATGTATACAAGTCAATCGATGTACTATAACATTAAGTGCGGCAGTAAGGACGCGCACACACGCACGCACACATTGGCTTGTCGGCCAGCTCACGTCAGTGAATACAGGTGTTTGGAGAGGCTGTCACTGAAGGAGGCGAGCGTCTTTGCAGTTCTAATCACTGCAGGTATAGAATTCCAGAATGAGGTTCCCGAATAGGATAAACTGCTTTTGAATATATATGTCAATACGAGGTTGGGGGACTCGAAATTGTTGTCCATGTCTAGAGGTTTCGTGAGATCGCTCTGTGATAAAAGAAGTTAAGTATTGAGGACACGGTTGCTTATACAGGTTATATACGAATACACCCTTATTACACAAAAAGTAGTGGGTGAGAGGCAGCATTTTCAATGCTCTGAGCTTCTGGTCGGTTGAACGTTTAGGATCAGGAAATATAAGCTTAGCTGCTCTCTTGTGTAGGGAGTTCAGCCTTTTCAGATGCACATCACTAGAACCATCCCACGCTGTTGAAGCATTGTCTATGTGTGACTTGATGTGAGCGTTATAGAACAAAAGACGCGTATCTGTATCAGTAATGGTTTTCAATTTGACAACATATACATTCTCCTGGAGACCTTTTTGCAACATTATTAGTGTGTGCTTGCCATTTCAGCTCACCATCTATAGTAACCCCAAGGAGAGGGTGCTGTGATACTTGCTCGATTCGGCTGCCGTTTACCGAGAGACTAAGAGAGAGCGGGCAGAGCTGGTGCTTTTGGCGTGTGGTGATTACCATGCATTCAGTTTCTGATGGGTTAAGGGACATTGAAATTGACTTACACCAGTCAGAAGCCTCATGTAATCTAGCCTGCAGAAGTGTGTTTAAAGTTGTCAGTTTTTTGGCTGGCGTATGCAGCCTGGCATCGTCAGCAAACATGTCGCACGAAATATCGCTGCAGTTCAAATGCAATGGCAGGTCATTGATAAATATACAGGACAGCAATGGCCCGAGGACAGAGCCCTGAGGGACGCCGCTCTTGACGAGACCGCAGGAGGAGAAGGAGCCATTCAACAGTACTCTTTGATTCCTTCCACTCAAATAGGAACTAAACAATGAAACAGCATCTGAACTGCAGAGATATACTTGAAATTTTGACAAGAGGATGTTGTGATTGACAAGATCAAACGCCTTCTTAAAATGAAATAAAAAGATCCAGTTATTTGGGAGCTATTCATGGATGTTAGCCATGTGTCATTAAGTTTTGTTAATGCTGTGTGGCAAGCATGCTTTGGGCGAAAGCCAGACTGAAATGAAGATAAAACAGAAGCCATGCTAGTTTCATCTACCAGAATATCTTCTTCCTTACCGCTGTCCATCACAATCCTAGATACTGAAGTTAGTTTTTCTGCTCAGGTGAGAAATCTTGGCGTCACCATTGATTGCAGTCTCTCACTAAAACAACACGTTTTGAATACCTGAGATCTGCATTTATTGAACTGCATCGCATTAGCTCCATCAAGCATCTTCTCACACAAGAAGCCACTAAAACACTGGTGCTCCTTTGTCTTGTCCCAATTCGATTACGGCAATGCACGCCTGTGTGGCTGTCATCTGTACCTTCTGGATCGGCTCCAGAGGGTGCAGAACTCAGCAGCACGGCTTGTTGTGAAGGCAAAGAAGTCAGTCCACATCAAACCCATCCTGCGTTCACTCTATTGGTTACCTATCACATCTAGAGTACAATACAAAGTTCTGTTATCTGTCATACCTGTCTGTCTCCTTCTACTGGCCCTGTCTATCTTTCTGAGCTTCTTCATTTGTACACACATTCAAGACAGCTCCGTTCCTCAGCAGACATTAAACTATAACGCTTTCCGACTGTGAGAACTAAGTCTTTTGGCGAGAGGTCTTTCTTACACCAAGCACCATTTCTTTGGAATAAACTCCCACAGTCCCTCAGATATGTTAAATCAGCCAATAGTTTCCGGCAGTCTTTAAAGACACATTTATTGCTATAAACGTGCATTCAGCGCTATAATTCTTCTTTATGTCAACATTTCGTTGTCGGTGAGGGCTGTCTGGTGTATCGTTGTTGGGGTTTTTATGGTACACGTGTGTCTTTTTGTGTGTGAGCATTTTCTTTGTTGGTGTGGTTTTTTTTTTTGTTATTCCTATTTTTCTTGTATATCCTGTTGGGTGAGTGTGTATGTTAGGGACTCTCTCTCTCTCTCTCTCTCTCTCTCACGCACACAAACATGCGCGCATCTTCAGGAGGAATAGATCCTCATGTGCCCTCCAGGTGCATGAGGATCTTTGCCTCTTGGAGATGTTTGGAGAGCGCGCGCACGCACGCACTAACAGGCACACACACATATCGACGCGACGCGCTTTCAGAAGAGCATGCAGGTGACCCGTGTACTTAGTATATCATATAGCTAGGTAAAGTCAACCTGCTTTCACACAATTTATAGCAAGACTGAAATTGTACCGTGAAGGTCTAGTTTTGTCACCATTTTGTCAAGCCTATGAAGCGAAAGGGAAACTCATATCACGTAAAATATAAAATTACGTAAAAACTAAAACTTACCGCATGACAAATGACGTTTGACAAATCAATGACGCGTATGTGCTGCGCCCCTTATAGAACTCACTGACGCATTGGCTGATCTGCGAGACTTTTTCATTAGGAGATAATTCAACATCAGAATCAGGTCAAAGACAAAAGGTAGAGACCATTGACAGCAAGGACAGCTCTAATATAGAAGGGACTTTGTGGGTTATGATTCATCCCATCTTGTTGTCTTCTCAAGTCATTTCTCAGTTGCATGGCTTGAATTATATCCTGGGTTAGCCAAGGTGTTAATGTATTTTTTTTGTTACCCTCTTTTGTCGTATGGGGGCGTGTTTGTTAAGTACACCGGTAAAAAGTTGAAACCAGATAGTCAAAGCCTTGTCAGGGTCGGTTTCATTATACACGACACAAAAAGGTGTTTGGTTAAGGTCTGACAGAAAGGCCGACTGATCAAACTGTTTGAAAGAGCGGTAAGTTATAGGTGTGTGTCCATTCTTAAGTTGCGCTGGCAGTTGTGTTGACCAGGAACACACAGTAGGAAAGTGATCACTGATGCTGAGTCGGATCAGAAACAGAAACATTGGATACACTAAGGGGGCGATTGGTGTCAATATGATCGATGAGTGTCGCTGTCGTTTTTGTGATTCTGGTAGGGGTCAAGACTAATTGTTCTAAGCAAGAAATCGTCATACCATTCAAACTTGGCAGAAGGGTTACGATAACAGAAGCCTATAAAGACTGGTGTAGTTTTTGGACACCTAATCTCTAGCCAAATGCACTAAACTTCTGAAGTTTGAAGGTCCTCCCGCCTTTTTGCTAAGCGTTGGATAGAGTTATGGATGTAAACGGCAAGCCCAGTCTGACCAGGTACATTAGGGTCACGTCGTGTGATGTCATACTTAGTTATGTATATGGTCTCATCGTTAATGTTGGAGTTAAGACGTGTCTCACTGCCCGAACAGGTGGAATGGTTTAGGCTTGTTTAGAAAAACATTAAAATCAGTCACTTTGTTGAAAAGATGGAAAATGTTCAAGTGACCAATGTGAAGGCTACAGTGTTTACGGGTAGTATGGCTCATGTTTTTGTTTTAAATGTTAATTAGTAATCGCGCTGTAGGAGCAAAAGAGTCAAGATGAAAAAAACAAACAAACACAAAAAACAGAAGGAAACAAGGACACAGAACAAAAAGCCCCCAAAATATGAAAGTCTTAAAACTGTCAGCCCAGCATAATCGCGGTTGCGAAATGTAATATGTACCAAACGTCACACACGGTGTCTTGATACAGCAATGTCAGTTACGTTATTCTTAATAAAGACACGTGAATAAGAGCAGCAATGTCAAGCAAGCTTCCTAAGTAGGAGCTGTAGTGTGGGACGCGCTGCACGTAGTATAACGGATATATAATTATCACCAGACTGTTCTGGAGGAGTCCGCTCCAGAACACTGGGCTGTTGAAATTACGCCATGAAGACGTTAGTATGTTTAAATAATCATACACAAAGTACGTGCGGATCCAGTAAACTCCACGAGTAGGGACAACTGACGCAAGCTTGAATAAGCTCCTTCGATCAATCCAGTGTATCAGACGAAGAGATAGTCCACAGGAGTGGCGACTGACTTGTGTTGGCTAGTCTAAGCTCACAAAGAACTAATTACACAGTGCGACAGCTTCCGAGTTTGCTTTTCACGCACTACACAATACTTCGAGCAACTTGTATACTGAAGACACAGGCTGAGTATATTGTGTAATAATGAAAACCTTTCGACGACTAAACACACAATTCCAATGGTACGGGCACACAGCGATAGAGAACAATGGTCGTCTTTGTAAATTGTTTGCCGTTACAGTGAAGAATATATTTTATTTTCCACTATAGCAGCGAACTCTCCGACTATCAAACACAGTACACCAAATGAGGAGTGCACACAGTGATTTTGAATTGTTGGCCTTTACTCAGGAGAATATGACGATGATTTGTGTACATATATTTCCAATATTGTGGCGAACACACTCATCAATATTCACAGCCGCTTCAGACACGCGCGTCTTGCTGCCGCCACCTTAAAAATTCGTGCCTTGGGCCACGCCACGCTACCACGCTTCGCTCTCACCATACACAGCCGACGGCCATCTTGCTTTTCTTCAAACACGCTACGCCGGTCCTGTCTTCGTCGCTGCTCTACACGCACTTAGACAGCTGAGTTTCTATACTACTAAGTCCTTTTCAGGACCGCCTTTCTAGGGACTGACTTAGGTGGCATTGGTAGTCTCCACGGTCAAGTAACTTGGAATTTTGGTGACGTTTTTCTTAACTTGAGTTTTAGTTGCACTGGCCCGAGGGAGGTACACTTATATGGACTTCCTCATCGGGCCTTTGTCGTCCTCTGACACCGACCAGGGATCTGATTCCTTGGTGGTGTCTGAAGGTATATGGGATACTCCCACTAGAAAAAGAAAAAAGAAAAACAAGAAAGGAGAGAAGCGAGCTAGGGCCGCCGGACGGTAATCTAACCTCACCGCGTTCACATGCAAGCACCACTCTTACTACAGACGGAACTAGCCCGTCTGCCGTATCCCCAAACGGGGCCCCATTAGGGGGCTCTGAGCGGGGAGAGCTTAGGGTTTTCACTTGCCCTCCCCTATCCCCGGACATTGCACGTGCCCCAGGCACAGTCCAGGGAGAGCGTAGGTTAGATTCCCCCTCCCAAACTTCTTTGGTAGACGGACCGGAGGGGATGTCTGCCACAGCGGAGAAATCTTCTCCTCTGCGCCAGATGTCCCCCCCCCCCCCTGACCATCAAAATTCTCCTGCTAAATCAGTTACTATGGATTGTCCGCCCCCTCTCGTCGTGGATGAGACTGTTATTGACGATGAGATGGAGGACGGCGATACATTACTTAAAACACCCTTTCAAACTGTTAAGAACAAGAAAACATATAAACAACGTAATAAACCTAATGTACCTGCTTTTGGAAGGGACGGCGCTGGCGCCACCGCCGAGGTGTGGTGCACCTATCTGGTGAGGGTGCGTGACTTGGGAACGGGGACTTCCCGTCTCCGTGATCACGGCACGCATCAGCCTCACCTCTGCGAGGGAGCCAGTGTCGCCCACTCCGAAATTACTCTTCGTACAATAGGCAGGGACGTGTGGATAGTCTCTTGTCCAAATGTGCGCTCTCAAAAACTTTTAGCTTCTAGAAGTGTCCTCGGCGGGGCGAGTGTTGAGTGTACCATCCCCACCCCTAGGGTGGTGGGGGTGGCCCACGGCATTCCCCTAGCTGAGGACCTTAATCAGCTTAAAAATCTCTTTCTGACCAGGGATACACTGCAGAAGTTGTTAAACTCACTAACAAAGATGGAACCAACTCGAGATCAATTAAAATAGATTTTCATGGCCTAAGCTTCCCCCAAGAGTCAAAATTGGGGTCCATCCTGCAGATTGAGCCGTATGCCCCTCCTGTTATGCGTTGCACTAAATGCTGCAGGTTGGGTCATACGACGCGATCTTGCAAATCTAAACAAACAGTCTGTGTACGTTGTGGCGGCCGCGATCATGCTCGCTCTGCCTGTAGCGAAACAACTAGCCCTAAATGTGTTAACTGTGGCGGCGCTCATAGCGCCGCCTATCAAAAGTGTCCTCAGATAATCCTTCTCCGGGAAGCTAACCGGATTAGGAATGAAAGTTACATTCCGTTTAACGAGGCCGTGAGGAGAGCTCAGGTCAAGACCCAAAATAAAGAGAATGAACCACTTTCCCAAGTATCCTTGCCGAAAGACCTGGATCCCATTGCGTGGACCCAGGTCTCTACGCAATCTAAAAAGAATGTGAATTCTACTGCTTTAGTCTCTGGTCAAAACTCTAGACAGAATAAACCTCAATCTACTAAAAACTTAACCTATAGAGATGCATTGATGCAGGATAAAGTTATGGTAACAGATCAATCCCCTCCACTTCCACCGCCTCCTTCCCCGTTGGTGGTGGATGACTCACCTTCTTTCCGTAGGACCCTCCATTTTGGTGAGGCTCGGCATAATGGTGATGGCCCTGGGCTGAAGTCTTTCATGCTTGGGGACATCCAAAGAGTGACCCAGTCACTTACTACTGCAATTTCAGGAGGTAGCGTCAGGGGGATCATGATGGCCATGCTACAACTTAATCAGCTTATCATGACCATCCTGGTTCCCCTAATGGCGAATCCTGAAATTCAATGACTAAATGTTAGTCATCAAACTTTGCCAATTATTTTTGATGAGATTCGACCGCCAAGATGGGTGCGTTAAATAATGAAAGTCTTAAGTTCCTCCAATGGAACTGTAGGGCCATCAATAGCAATATCCATTATCTAAATAACTATCTGAGTACGGAATGCCCTCATATAGTGTGTTTACAATCTTTATTTATAATTAAAGATAAGTTACCTACTATCAGTGGGTATTACTATCCACCCATTATCGAATCTGGTAAAAAACCTAACGAGAAAATTTATACAGCTACTTATATTAGGGTAGGGATCGAACATCAAGTTATAAAAACACCTGTTCCCCTACATGAAATACATCCTATTTATAGTAATTATATCCAAATTAACATTTCTTCTAATAAAGTAATTAATTTATTAAATGTATACGCCCCCAAATCAGTTTCCCCAACTGGTCTAGAGTGGATGCTGACCCTGCCGGGGGATGGCTGGATGGTTATGGGGGACCTTAACATCCATCACCCGATGTGGTACGCTAAATCTCTGGACACTCATGTCATAGCACACAAACAGGCGGAGGATATTGTTTCATCTAACCTATGTATTTTGAATAGCGGAGACTTCACCAGAGTCCCCGATAGAAAAGATCAGCGCCCATCGGCGGTCGATCTGTCACTGGTGTCTTCTGGCTTGTTTTTAGACGCTTCCTGTATGTTGGGAGATGACACCATGGGGAGTGATCATCTCCCAATATTCTTGGAGCTTAATTGTAAACTTCCAATGACCAATAGCCCTTCTCAGTCAAAAGGTAAATTCCTGTACAATAAGGCAAATTGGCCATTGTTCCAACATTTTTTTGTCCAGAACTCAGTTAACATCGATACAACTAGTATTTAAACATTTAATGATACTTTTACGAAGACTATAATCAGCTCTGCCGAAATAGCCATTCCGCGTAGTAAGGGAGCCCCACCTGGTAAACCAGCCAACCCCTGGTGGAATGAAGAATGCGATAGAGCGGTTAGAGACAAAAAGAAAGAATATAATAAATGGAAAAAGCATAAAACAATAGATCACCATGTGGCGATGAAGTCGGCGAACGTTCAATGTAATAAAGTTATCGCCTTAGCCAAGCTCCAATTTTTAGATCATCAAATCTGTAAGGAGATTCAATCTCCTACAGATATGGCTAAGGCTTGGAAAATTGTCAAAAAACTTAAAAATAAATATAATCCTTCTCCAAGTCCACTGTTTAATAATGGAACTATTTATACTACTGATCATGATAAAGCTGAGCTCTTAGCAGAAACTTTTGCGTCTGTTAGCTCTACGGAGAATCTTCATCCGATAGCTAAGGACTACAGAGTAACTGAAGAAAGTAAACCTGAGTTCAGCAATTGTTTTTCCCCTCATGTAGGGGATTCTTTACCGATAAACCTTCCCCTGACTATGGAAGAGCTTGGAATCGTCCTGTCCCAGATAAGTACAGCTAAAATTACACCAGGGCAGGACGATATAACTTATGTTATGCTTAAAAATCTTCCCCTTGTTGGAAGAAATTTATTGTTGTCTCTATATAATCGTTGCTACAGTGAGGGATTGTTACCCCGGGCATGGCAACATGGGATTGTAATCCCAATACATAAACCTAAGAGACCAAGGAATTTAGTTTCATCATACCGGCCTGTAACTCTTACGTCCCATGTAAGTAAAATTTTTGAACGCCTAATTAAAAAATAGACTTGAATACTTTCTGGATAAAAATAAAGTTATTCCCATTGCACAAGCAGGGTTTCGAAAATATAGATCAGTATCTGACCAGCTGTACGCCCTGTCTTCTGCTATTAAACAGGCCTTTAAGAAAAATCAAAAGGTAATGGCTTGTTTTTTTGACGTCAAACAAGCGTTTGATGTCGTTTGGCACGGTAAATTATTACAGAAAATTAGTAAACTTGGTCTCTTTGGTAATATTTTTACGTATTTTAAAAATTTTCTCCAACGTACCTTTCAGGTCAGGTTTGGATCGGCCCTTTCTAAAAGTCATACAACTAATTGTGGGGTTCCTCAAGGCACTTGCCTTGCCCCAACACTCTTTAATATTATGATGGCTGACTTACCAGCCTATCTAAAAACTAACCTGGACAAATATACCAATACTTCCTTAAAACTTTCTCAATTCGCCGACGACATTGCCATATGGAAACCAATTAAATTACGTAGCAGAGAAATACCTAAGGAAAAAACATTAACATTTCAGAAGGCTATAGATATGGTACAGAGGTACTTGGAAATTAACGGCTTTGAGTTAGCCCCTACTAAAACACAATTGATAATTTTTAGCACACAAAAAGCTAAATTTTGTAATTCTATTACAATAATAAATTTTAATAATAAATATCCGATTACACCAGTTAACCAAATTAAGTTCCTGGGTGTTACATTTACGTCCACGTTAAATTGGACACCTCATATTAATAACCTTATTTACAAAGCTAACAGGGCAGTTAACCTAATCAGAGTACTTAAACATGAAGCGTGGGGGAGAAATATTAAACTTCTGTTGCATCTCCACCACGCCTTGGTACGTTCTAATCTCAATTATGGGGCCGAATGTTTTTTTTTCGGCCCCTAAACGAGTCCTTAAAACCCTTGAGTCTGCGGAAATGAGATCCCTAAAGAATATCATTGGAGTTCCAAGGGGTACAGCTAATAAAGCAGTTTATGCTTTTACTAGGATCCTTCCGCTAGACCAATATCGATTAAAATTTTGTGCCAATTACGTTAATCGTAGCTTTGTTACCCAAAATAATGCCCAGGAAACTTACCATAGTGAAATAAATATGGATCGACTGGAATTAGCATTCCGCTCGATCCAAAAACGTAAAATAGAACCAACTTTAACCTCAGTTGTACGAAAAGGCCGTTTTAAGTCCTCTAACCATTACCTCTGTTCCGCTTTCTCCTGTTCCACCCTGGACCCTCCTTGCGGCCTCAATTGTGACTGAAATCCATAATATTTCTAAAAAAAGTGATCCTTACCTGTAAAAGTTAGTTACCTTAGAGTACATAGAGACCCAGTATCCGCAGGCACTTATAGCGTACACTGATGGCTCTATTGATGACAGGGGGAATGTAGGCTGTGGAGTATTTATACCTGCCCTAGCTAAAACCTTTAGTTACAAGCTTGGCAACGGGTGGGCCATATGCACAGCAGAGTTGACGGCCATCTTTATGGCCCTCGACCATGTGTTGACTCTCCCGCTGCAAATGTATCAATTTTTAATCTGTTCCGACTCAAAATCCGCTTTACAAAGTATACTAGCCTTTAATCGTTCAGCACGTCCTGATATCGTTCTAGAAATAAAATATGTTATACACCAACTTATTGCTAGAGGCATAGATATTGCTCTCCAGTGGGTCCCCTCGCATGTAATGAGTCTGCTGATAGGGCAGTCCGGGCTGGGGCAGCTGGTAGTTCCGGCGCCCAGCCCATCCGACTGTCTTTCACTATTAATGAATCTAAATATATTATTAATAAGTTAATAAGAGATAATAATGTAGTCAATAACCAAATCTTGGCTGGGGAGTACCCCCATGTCCTTGCCTACAAAATGAATAAAGATCATGCTGTCCATAAACTGCCCTTTGCAGATGTGGCCTTAAATAGAATTTGTACCGATAGTTGGCGGGCCCGTTGGGCTGGTCCGACCTGCCTCTGCGGCCTGACCATGCGGTCTTTGAGTGTGTGGCCTTCGCCGCGGAGTGCGCGGACTTTAGATCTGCCCATTCAGGGTCTGCATCTTTGCGTGTCATTCTGGAAAAAGCTGATGCCTGCACTGTGGCTAGAGTTTCAGCGATCTTAAATTTACCTATCTTTTCTAAACTGATTTAGCATATTTAACGGACTTGCGGTCCATATAGTTCTATATTCTTTTCATTTTCCAGTAAATTCTGGTATACTAGATTGTAGTTGTACGGGGATTTATTGCGACTTGGTTCGCAGTGCCCTCGTGCGATAACAATATAATCACTGTTTTGGACTGTGTACCCCGAGCTTTTAATGTGGTCATATAGTGTATTTAACTTGTCGACCTGTGCTCGCTTTTTTCTACTTGTAGATGTATCCCAAAAATGTTTTAACCTTTTTCCAAATTTTCTTAGTCTATTTATTTGTTAACCTGTGGTCCTGAAATTTTAACCTTCTCTTAACTTTTGTTAATAAAACAATTCATTATCTTTTGTATATAGTAGGACTGTTGTTTTTTTGGTGAGAGACCCAAATGCAAAATAATATGTATAAGATTAGTGATTCTTATCAATTTTTAATTGATTTAAGAAAATTAATTAATGCCTTCGTTCTATATACTAAATAAAGCTTAAATTGCTGAAGTCCCCGATCACTTTGTGCCAGTGGGACGTTAAAATGAAGTTAACGAACGAACGAACGAACACACTGTCCTCACACTGACTAAACGCAATATTCCGACGGGGAATGCACACAGTGTCACACATTTAATTGTTTGCCGTTACAGTGGAGAATGCTTTCTATTTTCCATTGTAGCGGCAATCAACACATTGTTGGCACAATGATGCGAAATATTCCTTAACAGCTGAGTGAGGATAAAGAATAGTAGACACACGGTAATCACAAGTAGGTTCCGATTAAAAACACCAGATTTCACACACTGTTTAATGACCAAAGGTATTATAATCACACAGCCTAGTAGATACGAACTCCACTCATAAACTGAGCCCATTGACCGCCGTTTACAACTGGCACTGGGAGACCCTGGTAGTATGAAACATTTTCTGAATACTGGTGTCGGGAGGGTCAGAGGTAGCCAGCCCACTGAGCACCGTTAGGAAGAGGCTGGAACTGCCACGGTGCCGCAGGCGGATACATAGGCTGTTGCTGCTGCCAGTCGGGAACAACAACAGATGTATCTTGAAGCTCCTGAGGCTGCTGCTGCTCCTGAAGATGTTGATGTTGATGATGCTGCTCCTGTCGTTCTTGCTGCTGCTGTTGGAGAGAGAGAGAGAGAGAGAGAGAGAGAGAGAGAGAGAGAGAGAGAGAGAGAGAGAGAGAGAGAGAGAGAGAGAGAGAGAGAGAGAGAGAGAGAGAACAATGAACAATGAACAATGAACAATGAACCTTTATTTTCCAACGGTAGAAGTTATTGGTAACAGGACCAGTTTTCAAACTTGCCGTTGCTACATCTACTACATAAGTGACATAGACATGTAAACATACACATACCACACACTGCTGCATGCATGCATTCGCTCACGCACGCACGCACCACGCACATACACACACACACATACCCACACACGCACTCAGGTACGCACGCATGCACATCACAACTCGCGCATGCACGCACGCACACACACACACACACACACACACACACACACACACACACACACACACACACACACACACACACACACACGCACACACACACACACACACTGACACACACACTCATGTACACCGCAATTCAGTACGCATGCACACACGCACGAACACCCTCTCTCTCTCTCTCTCTCTCACACACACACACACACACACACACACACACACACACACACACTTACACACGCACGCACTCAGGCACATACGCACAAAAACAAACACACGCTCTCGGACACGCACTCCAGACATACCTACCCGCATACGCGTACGCACACAAATATAAAATGAGTAAAAATGCAAAGTAAAGCAATAAACAAAAAATCATTAAGTACATTAAAGTTCATACAGCAAGGGCAAATATGTATGCAGGTGCTATCTCTCTCTCTCCCCCCCCCTCTCTCTCTCTCTCTCACGCCGACACACACACACATACACACACACACACACAGCATGCACGCACGCGCGCGCGCACACACACACACACAGAGTCACACATACAGTACACACACACACACACACACACACACACACACACACACACACACACACACACACTCACACACACACACGCGAGTGCGCGCCCAACATATCGAGCACACACATATGAAGACAAAAACATTATAAACAGTACATGCAGTATTCAATGTACTCTTTGGTATTCAAATATTATGGTACGGCTATGGGAAAAAGGGACTCTCTCTCTCTCTCTCTCTCTCTCTCTCTCTCTCTCTCGCACACATACACACACATACACACACACACACATACAAACTCACACACACGCACATGTACACATCTGAACACACGTGCAAGTTATCCAAATACTGTAATGATTAGATTACGTCAGAGATTCTAGGTGTTTGAAGAGGCTGTCCCTATATGAGGTGAGCGTCTTTGCGTTTCTGATTTCTGCAGGAATAGAATTCCAGAATGAACTTCCCGAGAATGACAAGCTGGTTTTGAATAAATCAATACGCGGCAGGGGTACTTTGAATTGTTGTCCATGTCTAGAAGCTACAGATGTCCGTTCTGCGAAAAAAGAACTCAAGTACAGTGGACATGATTGCGTGTACAGCTTGTACATCAATACACCTTTGTTGAACTGAAAGTGATGGGATAGAGGGAGAATTTTTAAAGTTTTAAGCTTTTCGTCAGTTGAGAGTTCGGGATCGGGAAATATAAGCTTAGCAGCTCTCCTATGTAGGGAGTTCAGCCTCTTCAAATGTACATCACTAGAACCATCCCACACTGTTGATGCATAGTCTATGTGTGACTTGACATGAGCATTGTAGAAAAGAAGACGCGTATCTGTGTCAGTAATTGTTTTCAATTTTGACAACATATACAGGCTTCTGGAAACCCTTTTGCACACATTATTAATATGCAGTTGCCATTTAAGCTGATCATCTATAGTGACCCCCAAGAGGCGGTGGTGTGATACTTGCTCAATTGGGCTGCCGTTTATAGACAGACTAAGAGAGAGCGGGCATAGCTGGTGCTTTTGACGTGTGGTTATAACCATGCATTCTGTTTTTGACGGATTCAGGGACATGGAGTTGGAATGACACCAGTCGGTGACCTCACGCAGGCTTTCCTGCAGACGCGTGTTAATTGCAGCTACATTTTTGTGAGGAGTGTGTAGTGTGCAGTCGTCAGCAAACATGTCACAAGAAATATCGCTGCAACTAATATGTGACCCTCTCTCACGAAATCAGTCTTAACTTGCATTTTGGGTGTTTTGAGATATATACATTTCTGAAATGTACAGAGTCTGCTGATTAATTTGATATATGAATGAATGCTGTAGTGCAAAAATTGTAGAAGTTATTAGGGTTTAAAGTTGTTAAATGCACCGGTGACCATTTTGAGAAAACAGCCTACAAAGTTTATGTGTGCATGTCTTGCACACCTACCTTAGCAACGGGGGTTCAAAGTCAACCAATCAACCTGATATTTTACATGGTGGTTCAGTAAGTCCATCACTATGTGTAAAACCTCACATTAAGTTGCTAGCTAGTCAGGATCTTGTGATAAATAGCCCACAAAAGTGTCATACCTAATGTAAACATGACAGATTTGGGGGAAAAATGCATTTTCATATTTTGCTATCAAACTCAAGGCATAAATAATTTCAATTCTGTTTGAGCATAAAAGTATATTGCTATAATATATTTAGGCAAAACATGTATGAAAATGCTGTGTAGCACTCTTATTTAGTGGGAAATGTTATCTAAAATTAGATTGCGGACGCGTTCAAGGAACGTGAAAACCACCATCACCAAGGCAAAATAAAAACCATCATTACAAAGACTGAAATACAATTTACATCCAATTTATGAAGTTGCCAATCACTTTATTTCATTGTTTGTCATTTAAACCCACTTATAATTGATTCAAACTGAAAAGGACACTAGACAGAAATTATCCTTAAAACATGCAAAACAGAAGTCACAGTCGGCTGCCTGTTGTCCCAGACTGAAATGAATACTATTTACTACCACTACCCTGCAAAATGAAGTCACAAAAGCTAAAAACAAATCTACAAACTGAGTATTAGTAGTTCCACATTCATATATAAATTTGTAAACATGCAACAACTTAAAAAAAACAAAACAACACAATATTTACTTACAGGTTGCAGAAGAAATGTAAAAAAAGGAAAGTCCTCACGTATTGCAGGCAGCATACCGCTTCACCAAACAATTCCCTTCAGTATACAATTATCCATTCAAGCACAGCAAACTACACCACACAAGCACAGTAACCACACAAGCACAGTAACCAGACAGTTGTCTTTGCACACTGGAAATCAGCTGTGAGGAGGAGGGCACACAATGTCACACTTGTCGTCTCGAGCGTAGTCCTGAATGTGTTGAAATAGGTACTGTTGTATGTCTCTGAAAAGTCCAGGAACTGGTATGATGGCTGCCAGTGCCATGGTGGGGGGGGGGGGGGGGGGGGGGGGGGGGGGGAAGTGAGCAACATGGCCAGGAACAGCCAGCACCTTGTCCTCTTCAGCGTCGGTGATGTGGGTCGTCTTGTAAAACTTAAAACACCTTTCCATGGCGACTGAACCTGAAGCGTCCAACAGTCTTGATCCCATTCAAGCTACTCGTTATCCTCCTATGCACAGTTTTTTTTAAAAAATAAAGCGCACCACGCGGTCTGTGTCGTGGAGCGTCAAGCTGAGGGTGTTGTTCTTTTGCCCCCAGCCTTTTGTCATGTTGGCATCAGTCCCTGTGTCTGGTTGTACTTTGAAAGGCGTGTCAGGATTCTTGGCTGATACTGAAAACAGAAACAAAAAGAGTAATGAAGTCAGAAAACAGCAACAAAAACAATAATGAAGTCAGAAAACTGAAAGAAAAACAATAATGAAGTCGATGAAAATAAACTGTCATTGCTCACTAGACACAACAAATGAATTTGCATGATTCTGTTTAGTGCTTAAAATAATGTATTATACATACCCAGCGTTCATGCTGCACTGTCTTTAGTCCGTTCCGCATGCACTCACTCAGAATGCTGGGGATCATCCACTCCTTTGAATCTGAACAAAATAGTACAAAATCATTTTAAACTGTCTGTTTATGTGAGCCATTTCTGTATTGCCATTAGTAGTACAATTAGCCTATTCATCTTCTGTTGAGAGTTGGTCACACACACACACACACTCCACACACAAACACACACTCTACACACACACACACACACACACACACACACACACACACACACACACACACACACACACACACACACACTAATGATCATACATCTGCATTCAGAAATGATGCACATACCTCGATCCATGTGTTGAATTGAGAGTTGAAGACTGTGTGATGCTTCTTGGCTTGTTTCTCGATCGGCCGGCTCAAACTCAAAATCGTTGTATGAGAAGCTATCGTCGTGATGAGAATCGGCAACGAAATAGTCTGTGATCAGGTCGCTCAATTCTTTCTGATCTGCAGGCGTTTTTTTTGCCTGATTTACAATAGTCTAATCGAGTCTTGCTTTCATTTTCGCGTGTTGTAAACAGACGAAAAGTGAACAGCGGAAAAGGATGCAGTTGTGTCCCTTAGTCTTGTCTCAGCCAATGAGAATTCGTGTAACTTCATCGTTACCATTCAGCTAAGAGTTCTACTCTCTGATTGGTCGGAATCGAACATTTGTGTACGCCCTTTTTTCCTTATTTGGGAGGAACACATCCGTGTTATGTAGAACACGACCCAAGCCCGCGAAAGCGCGGACAAAGGTCTTTCCAACGGTATATAACTTGATGGGGTTCTGTAGGGGATGCAACGTGTTCTGTTATGTTAAAAATGGGTCATTTTGCACAAAACAAAAGAATAATTGGGGCCGAGCTCAGACTTTTAAAATCATTTTAACCTATTTAATGGCATTTTTCATGATAAAGATTTTAACCATACGATACTTTGGTGTATGTAGAATACATTTCTGCAAAAAAGTGAAAATGACCCAGATTGACCCCCACCACATATTACTGCGTGTAGCGCCGATCGGCTCGCTGCGAGTTAAGACTGGTTTCGTGAGAGAGGGTCACATATGCAGTGGAAGGTCATTGATAAATATGCAGAACAGCAATGGCCCGAGGACAGAGCCCTGAGGCACGCCGCTTTTGACGAGACCATACGAGGAGTAGGATCCATTTACCAGTACTCTTTGCTTCCTTCCGCTTAAATATGAAGTGAACAATGAGACAGCATCTGCATTGCAGAGATATGCTTGAAGTTTTGACAAAAGAATGTTATGATTTACAAGGTCAAAAGCTTTCTTAAAATCAATAAAGATCGACCCAGTTATTTGGGAGTTATTTATGGATGCTAGCCACGCATCAATAAGTCTTGTTAGTGCCGTGTAGCAAGAATGCTTGGGGCGAAAGCCGGACTGAAATAGTGCAATAGACTGCGACTCTCCAAATATTGATAAAGGTGTTTGTGCACGTGTCTTTCAAGAGGTTTGGAAAGGCTGGATAATATTGAGATGGGTCTATAGTTATTAACATCAGAGAGATCTTTTGATTTAGGCAAAGGGATAACCTTGGCTTGCTTCAGTTCTGATGGAAATATATTTTGTTGGATGCATAAGTTATAAATATACGTTAACGATTCTACTGTATAGGGAAGAGACAGTTTCAGGATTTTAGGACTGATCTCGTCAGGTCCCGATGATTTTTTGTTTGTCAGTGACCCGATCAGTTTTCCTACTTCATACACAGCTAGAGGCGGTATAGAGAAGGGGTGTGTGTCCTTAGTCTTCTGCTTACAGAAGTTAAGCAGGGCCTCCGGGCATGTGTAAGACGCGTTTCCGCTTGAGGGTATGATTGACTCGGCAACAGACAAGAAATGTTTGTTAAAGGTGTCTGCAGTAATACTAGAAGGAATGGCTGACGATTTCTTGCTGTTACCTCGGGTGACGAGATTAACCGCGCGCCAGAGTGCGGCAGTATCTCTGTCTTCTTTAATCATTCGTTCAAAGAGAGACTTTTGAGCCCTGCGTACCATAGATTTGACACGGTTACGTTGTTTTTTTGTATTCGTTAAATAGCTTGTGTCTTCTTAAGTCATTTCTCAATTTCATAGCTTCAATTATTCCTTGCGTTAGCCAAGGCGGTAACGTGTGGTTTTTTACCCGCTTTTGTCGTAAAGGGGCGTGTTTGTTAAGTACTCTTGTAAAGAGTCGATACCAAACAGTCAGAGCCTTTTCAGGGTCAGTTTCGTTATTAACGACATTAAATGGTGTTTGATCAAGGTCTGCTAGAAAAGCAGACTGATTAAACTGTTTAAATGAGCGGTACGTTATAGTTGTGTGCCCGTTCTTACGATGCACTGGCAGTTTTGTTGACCAGGAACACACAGTAGGAAAGTGATCACTGATGCTGAGGTCAGAAACACTAACATTGTACACACTAAGGGGACGGTTGGTGTAAATGTGATCAATGAGTGTTGCGGTTGTTTTTGTGATCCTAGTAGGGGCCGAAACTAATTGTTCTAAGCGGGTTTGTGTGGTGATGCAATCCCACGCGGTATGGGGCTTCAACATATCTATGTTAAAGTCGCCTAGTAGCAACGCATCACAGTTAGGTAAGCCAACTTTTTCTACTGCATGCAAGAAATCGTCGTACCATTCAAACTTGGCTGATGGGTTACGATAACAAAAGCCGATGAAGACGGGTTTAGTTTTTGGAGCCCTAAATTCCAACCAAATGCACTCAACTTCCGGAGTTTCTATGTCCTCCCGCCTTTTTACTAAATGTTGGACTGAGTTATGGATGTAAACGGCAAGCCCAGTCTGACCAAGTACACGAGGGTCACGTCGAGTGATGCTAAAGTTAGGTATGTGAACGGCTTCATCGCTTATGTCGGAGTTAAGTCGCGTCTCACTAAGACCAAACGGGTGGAATGGTTCAGACGAGTTTAGAAAAGCATTCAAATCGGCCACCTTGTTAAAAAGATGGTAGATGTTCAAGTGACCAGTTTGAAGGCTTCCGTGTGTCTGAGCATTATGGGTCATGTTGAATTCTAACTCTCCCAAATGAAGTGCAACACAATACAAAAAATATAAACAGAGGGAATAAGGAATAAAGTCTCAATGCAGTAAAGCGCGGCTGAAGTTATAGCACCTCGTATCAAACGTCACAAATGGTGTCCAACACAGCGTTATCAAATGAAGATCGCTTTTGATTAATAGTGTATCCACGTATTAATGCTGCGCAAGCTGTCTAAATAGTGACTGTGGTGTAGCGCACTTATCAGACGTCACACGTGAAAAGAGTGTTCTGGTCAGCAGAACACTAGGGGAAAAAAAAAAAAAAAAAAAAAAAAAAAAAGCCCTGAAAGTGAAATGCGTTGATAAGACCAGGCACACAGTGGGTGTGGATCTGAATGCTATCACACGATTTCCTCACGACTAATCCAAAGAGAGGCCGTAATTGTTAACCGTTACACGGACAACACCTTGAATTTTCCGCTGCTGGCACATGTAGAATGATTTCCACAAGGAAGTAAATGGTTAATTGTCTACCGTTACAGCGGAGAACACCTTGTATTCTCTGTTGTAGCAGCAAGCAACACACTGCTGGCACAATGCGGTAATATCCGATCCACAAAGTATATAGTTATTCAGTTGATTTTGTTTACCGCTGCAGCGGAGAACACCTTGTATTTTCCGTTGTAGCGGCAACAACAACTGTCAAAATTGCAACAAAAAAACAAAAAAACAAAAAAACAACAAAAAAAAAAAAAAAAAAAAAAAAAAGAAAAAAAAAAAAAAAGAAGAAGAATCCCGAACTCCACGAAGTTGTAACTATAGCAGCAACAACACACTGTTGATCAACAAAGAATGCAGATAGGCCCAACGAGATTACCTAGTGTACTCACAGGTGGGCACAGGAGATAAATGCACACTCCAACACACTTGTTAGTGAGTAGTGAGTAGGGAATAATGTACGACTGCACAGCCTAGTACGCACGCACACCATTCACAAACTGCGCCCACTGGGCGCCACCGATAATGGACGCTGGGTAGCTCGGGTAGTACGGGACATACGTTCCATTTCCTGGTTGCTGGTAAACGGAAGATGGTGGGTGATTAGTCCAATGAGCACCGCTAGGGAGAGGTTGGTACTGCCACGGTGTCACAGGCGGAAACATCAGTTGCTGTTGCTGCAGCCAGTCGGGGGCAACAACTGATGTATCTTGATGCTCCTGAATGGGCTGTAGTTGTAGGTGCTGCTCTTGTGGTTCCTGTTGTTGCTGTTGCGAAGGTTGACGCTGTTCTAGTTGCAGTTGCTGCTGCTGTAGCTCATTTTGCTCCTGTTGTGGGCATCGCTGTTTTGGCTGCTGTTGCTGATGGTGCTTCTGAACAGCGGATGACAAGCCCACCGGTGCCCGCCCCGCAGCAATGTCTGAGTAAAGCTGCTTAGCGGTTGTTACATTAGGAGATGTAGCTTCCCGTTGAGAGGTTGTTCGGTGGCCATCGTCGCCGCCGTATTTGATGTTACCGGCCAGCCTCCGCGTGACAACTTGGGACGGGTGGATAGGGTCAAGCCGGCCATTGTTGTCCACCCGGTACAGCGCCTTGCGAGGTAGACCATTTGCCGTGTGAAAGATGCCGGTGTTGTCTATAAAGGTAGCGCCCAGCTTCTTCGCCACGTGGCACAGGTTGGCGTTGGACGGGAAGATACGCTGATTTAAACCAGAATTTCTTCCCTGCCCAGCAGGCATGATGGAAGAGGCCTGGACTCGTGCTTTGGGGAACGCCGTTATGCAGGCTGTAACCAGCTTTTCCCACTGCTGGCTGGTGATCTCCCGCTGCTTGCAGTCGTTCACCCCCACGTGGAAGGTGACCAGTTGGACGCGGGGTGACGGCGCCTGCTTTATGCACCAGTCAGTCAGGTGGGAGGTTTGCAGGCCCGACACAGAAATGACCTGCACCCTCTCACCCTGGCACATTGTCATTTTTTCTCCCTTCACGTTACGCAGGACAGAACATCCTATAACGAGGGTTGTGGTATCCGCCATGACATGATGTGTGAGGATCTCTTCGCTTGGAGGAGGGCGGATGAGGGTTTGTGGTTTTACGCCTTTAATCCGATTACCGTTCCTCTCAGCATGGTCACGTTCACCTGCACCGCTGATCTCCGCTTGCTTCTCAGCCTCTTTCGGGGGCGCGTGGACCGTTATCAGCAGACCGCCAGAGGCCTGATCCTTCCGGGTACTTGACGAGCTGACGTTTTTCGGAGGGGTAATCCTTACCGGGCAGCAAGGTTACCACAGATGGAGACTGCACAAGGGAGATCACCACAAGAATCAGCAAAGCCAACCAAGCCTTCGCAATGCTGAAACCCATCTGGAGGACCACAAACCTGAGCATCCACACCAAGCTTCGTATTTTTAAGAGTAACGTGCTGAGTGTCCTTCTCTATGGGTCAGAGTGCTGGAAATCCACTACTGCTACGGAACGCAAGCTGGAAGTCTTCCAGAACAAGTGCCTGCGACGGATCATGAAGGTCTTCTGGCCAAACATGATTACAAACGAGGAACTACGGAAGAGAGCAGGCGCAGACAGCATCGCTGAAACCATCGCCACACGGAGATGGAGATGGCTAGGCCACGTTTGCAGAATGTCACCCGACTTATTACCAAGGGTGGCACTGAGATGGACACCACAGGGGAAGAGAAACCGTGGGCGACCAAAGGAGACGTGGCGCCGAACCGTGGAGCGAGAGCTCAAGAACAGAGGCCTTACTCTGCAAACAGCACCCAAAATAGCAGCTGACAGACAAAAGTGGCGCTCCCTTGCCGTCGCCTCAAGCACCAGACGGCGCAGAGAGGATTGAATGAATGAATCCTTACCGGGATCACTTCACCACCTGCGGTAGCAGGGTTTACACCACCACCGTCGGTAATCCCCTTAGCGCCGTCAGTGAGAGGGTGAGGGGCAGGCGTTTCCTCAGGCACTGACTCGTTGAGCTGATTGTTGGGCTGAGTAAGTTTGTGGCTAGGGACTACAGCTTCCAATCTTTCCACGTGACCGCGCACGTCATGGATGAAGTTGATGTCACTGTCATGCGCAGAGTTAAGGCCCTGCAGTGTGTCGTGTAGGTGGCAGTGAGAATCAGACAGCTCGGTCAGCTGGTCCTGTAACTGAGAAAGTTTGTTGCGTACAAAGGACTCAGACATCTGCAGATCACTGGCTACCGTCACTGAGATTTCACGCACTCGGTTTTCTAACTGGTCCAGTCTTTCCTGCGTTATAGATTGGAGATGATACAACTCCTGTTGCAGGGACTCGACAGCAGCAAGTCGGAGCATTAGCAGGCTGATGGTAGGCTTTGAATCGCTGCACCCAGTAGCTAGTTCACAGCTAGCAGTGCCCTCCTCAGTGCAGGCGACCGGAGCCCGGGCCGAGGACACGCCCTCTTGGGTGAGGTCACTGACAGATGCTGTGTACAAGACGATAGGACTGGCTACGAGGGTAACGGATGACTGGCCCAGAAGCACATTAGTGAGGTTGGATGAGAAGCGATAATCCCGTTGAAGTGTCTCGCCAGGGAACGGAGGAGGAGGTGGGGTAAAGAGAAGGGAGGAGGTCTGACCGCTGGTCGTAGCACTGTGAGCTGGAGAGATATTGCCAATGGAAACAGTCAGTGCCTCGGGCATGGGATTAGTGGTGGGGGGCTCAGTGTTAGAGCGCTGAAGGGCTGACGGGGACACAGGGTTACAGTCACCCACGTGATGCACTTATGGGAAACAGCTGTAGGAGGAGATCTGAGAGAGAGAGAGAGAGAGAGAGAGAGAGAGAGAGAGAGAGAGAGAGAGAGAGAGAGAGAGAGAGAGAGAGAGAGAGAGAGAGAGAGAGAGAGAGAGAGAGAGAGAGAGAGAGAAATGAAACGAAATGAAATGAAATGAAATGAAACTTGAAATGAAATGAAACTTTATTTCTAAACGGAAGAAGCAGTTAGCACATGTGCCATTTTTCAAGCTTGCCGTTGCTAATCTACAAAGGTACAACTCTGCTAAAGGTACAGAGCTACTAACATACAAAGGTACAAAGCTACTAACGTACAAAGCTACTAACATACAAAGGTACAAAGCTACTAACTACAAAGGTACAAAGCTGCTAACATACAAGTACACATAATATAACAAGTCGTTCAAAAAAAAGATGGATAAGGCAAAATGGAGGACACCGATTATGATGGGTAATAATGTGAATGGCAAAAACAAAGAAGAAGATATTCTTTAAAATTCCTTCTTTCCCTGAAATCAAACACGCGCGCACGCTCTCGCCGCACCCACCCACACACACACACACACACACACTCGCGCACGCACGCACGCGCGCGCACACACACAAACATACACGTGCGCGCGGAGGTTAATATCAAGGCTTTAGGCGATGGTAATACCCGAACCAGGGAATGAGCTGTTAGATAGCAGGTACTTGAAGAGGCTTTCCTTGAAAGAGGTAAGTGAACCAGAGTGTGTTATGTGCGCTGGCAGTTTATTCCAAAACGAGGCGCCCGAGAATGAGAGGGTGGTTTTAAATAAATCTATCCTCGGGCGTGGTGTGATGAAGTTACGCCTTGATGTTGAATAGCCTGAAGCTACCTTGGTGAAGAGCTTACACAAGTATTCTGGGTGGATTTCATTCCAGATTTTATACATGACTACCCCTTTGTTAAAGAGATGGTGCCTGTCGAGAGGAAGCATCTTTAGTTTTTCAAATTTTTGGTCAGTAGAAAGAGCTGGGTCAGGCATGATCTGCTTCACTGCCCTGCGATGCAAGGAGTTAAGCCTCTTCAAATGTATGTCACCGCTGCCGTCCCATGTCGTGAAGGCATAATCGATGTGGGATTTGACATGGGCATTGTAAAATAGTTTGCGAGCGTCGACATCAATAAGATATTTTAGCTTAGACAGCATAAAAACATTTCTGGACACAGTTTTACAGACAGCATTGATGTGAGATTGCCATTTCATCTGGTTATCAACAATAACTCCAAGTAGACGATGTTCAGTTACTTGTGTAATGGTGTGGTCTTGGATTTCCAGGCTAAGCGAAAGTGGCTTGAGCTGATGCTTCTGACGGCTTGCTATCGTCATACATTCGGTTTTGGTGGGATTAAGGATCATTGCATTATTTTCACACCATTTGGAAATTTCACTCAGTCCCTGTTGCAAACGACCATTTAAAGACTCAAGGGGGTGTGGATTGTTGCGTCATCGGCAAACAAGTCACATGCAATGTTGTCATTCGTGAAATGTAGTGGCAGGTCATTGATAAATATGCAAAAGAGAAGAGGTCCCAGGACAGAGCCCTGGGGCACTCCTCTTGTTACTAAACCACTTGAAGAGTAAGATCCATTGACCATCACGCGCTGTTGTCTGTCTGTAAGATAGGAAGCGAAAAACGAGGTTGTTTTCAAGGAATGAATCTCTCTTGGCTTGACTTCGCAAACGAAGATTTTATAGGAGTTGCCCACGACGTCTGCAGGCTTGTTCATGGCTGCGGAGGCCAATCCGAGACAGGCAGGTTCGACCGCAGTGGCTGCAGGGGAAGGTATGGCCAGGGTTCTGAGCTGCGGCATCTCTGTTTTTTCTCCTGAGCCGCTTGTCCTTAAGGCTAGCTCTGTGAGAGTCCTCAAAGGAGACAGCTGCCTTGTAAATGGTGGAGCGCCAGGTGTCACGGTTCGCAGCAAGCGAAGACCACTGGTGGTGGTCGATTTGGCAGGCACTAAGTGACTTCTTGAGACAGTCTTTGTATCTCTTCTTTGGTGCCCCTCTGTCACGGTGTCCAGTAGCAAGCTCGCCGAACAGGGTGATCTTTGGTAGGCGATGATCCTCCATCCTGGAGACATGCCCCGCCCAGCGGAGCTGTGTCCGCAGCAGCAAAGCCTCGATGCTCACAGTTTCAGCTGAAACTGTGAGCATCAAGGAATGAATAAATGCCTGAGAACTGGCCTCTGAGGTATGAAAACGGTTACTTGAAAATGAACCATCCAGATATATACTAAGCTTGGAAAGGAGAATGTCATGATCTACCAGGTCGAAAGCTTTCCGAAGGTCTATGAAAACAGCACCTGTAAATTCGCCTTGGTTCACTGAACTTAGCCACGTGTCTGTAAGTCGCGCTAAGGCTGTATGACAACTATGCTTCGGGCGAAAACCTGACTGGAGGGGGTGGATTAATTTGCGTTTTCCCAGGTATTTTAACAGATGCTTATGAATGTGTCGTTCAAGGGGTTTACTTAAGACAGACAAAAGTGAAATGGGGCGATAATTGTTAACATCGGACAGATCTTTTGTTTTAGGTAGGGGAATAACTTTAGCCTTTTTTAGTTCTTTTGGGAAAACATTTTTCTGGATGCATAAATTGTAGATATAAGTTATTGTTTCTACAACATAGGGAAGTGATAATTTCAGTATTTTGGGGCTTATTTCATCTGGCCCGGAAGATTTTTTATTCTTCATGGAACTAATTGTCTTACCAACCTCATGAACTGCCAGAGGTGGAATAGCAAAAGGATCAAATTTTGCATTTCGCGTTTTACAAAAATCAATCAGGGTTTCAGGACAGGTATATTGCCGAGAGTTTGTTTTAGAAGGGACCATGGACTCAGCAATTGAAAGGAAATGATCGTTAAAATTATCGGCAGTCAGGGTAGACGGGTTTACAGTGGATTTACTACTCTTGCCTCCAGTCACTACGGCCATAGCGCGCCAGAGGGTGGACATATCTTTGTCTTGTTTAATCAAACGATCAATGAAAGATTTTTTAGCCTGCCGCACTAGACATTTGACACGATTGCACTCACGTTTAAATTCAGCAAAACGCTTCTGTTTTCTCAGATCATCTCTCACCCTCATGGCCTGAATGATGTCTTGAATCAGCCAAGGCGGCAGTGATGCGTGTTTGACTCGCCTCCGCCGCACAGGCGCATGTTTATTTAAAATAGTAAGAAAAATGCTATACCAGACAGACAGAGCGCTGTCTGGGTCAGTTTCACTAAACACGTCATCAAAAGGTGCATTATTAAGGTCAGATAAAAAGTCGTTCTCACTAAATTTTTTAAAAGAACGATAGGTGATATACGTATGACATTCTTTCTTTGCTTTTGGGAACTTAGTGGACCACGTACAGCTGATGGGAAAGTGATCACTAATACCAAGGTTACCGACAGACACATTATGAACAGACTCCGGCTGTGTGGTATAGATGTGGTCTATGAGTGTAGATGTTGTTGGTGTTATTCGTGTTGGCGAAGTGACTAACTGTTTAAGACCCAGCAACGTCATCGTAGAGTCCCATGCATGATGCGACTTTAACATGTCTATGTTAAAATCTCCCATAAGTATGACATTAGAATTAGGTTTACAGGCTTTATCAAACATACTAAGAAAATTATCGCACCACTCAAAGTTTGCAGCAGGGTTGCGGTACAGAAAACCGATAAGAAATGATGGTGATTGGGGGGGGGGGGGCCTTCAGCTCAAGCCACATACACTCAACTTGCTCAGTTTCTAAGTCATGTCGTCTACGTGTAAGAGCCTGAACAGACGTGTGAATATAAGCAGCTAATTATGTCTGTCCGTGGGCCGTTGGATCACGTCTCAGGACAGAAAAGCCAGGAACCTGAATTGATTCATCAGATACATTAGAACCAAGACGTGTCTCAGATAATCCAAAAATATGAAATGGGTTTGAGTCATTTAGGTAAACGCAAATATCAGCAAGTTTGGCATATAGATGGTACACATTTAAATGCCCAATGCGGAGATCTTTTACTTTCACGTCTGCTTGATTCATCGTGACAGATGAGAAAGAAACGAAGGAGGCAAAAATGAAAATAACAATAAGTACACTTAACGTAATAAAACTATTGAAGTATATTAATCAGTAAACAAACACAAATAATAATAAAACCAAACAAAGAAAAGGACAATAATATTGAATCAAAGCAAACTAAGTTTAGGCTAAAAAGTAATGTAGAAGAACTATAATTTTTAAGAAGAACAAAAATTATGATGTTGCAGTAGCAGAAAAAGCAGAACCAGTATTCAGTCGGTGAAAACGTTTTCAAAATGAGAGTCAACACCTTTTATGAACATATAAAGGGAAAAAGAATATTGCAGGTGGTTGCTGAGGTTGTCCGTATAGTACTCATAAAATAGCTTGGTACAAGTCCCTCCCACAGTCCACACGATCGCAGTCCACACAGCGTGCGGCTTAATTGTGAAGCATCAATATGAAAATACAACTGTCCAGGTTTCATTAAAGTGCTGGTCAGAGAAAACATTGCGAAACACACTCAGGCACAGTTATCCGGCTTAGGATTGTCACTGAGATGATGCAGAAAGCCACAAAACTATTTAGACTAAAAGAGAGAGAGAGAGAGAGAGAGAGAGAGAGAGAGAGAGAGAGAGAGAGAGAGAGAGAGAGAGAGAGAGAGAGAGAGAGAGAGAGAGAGAGAGAGAGAGAGAGAGAGAGAGAGAGAGATGACTTATTTTGAAAGAAATGATGAAGATGTATAACCTGGGACGCCTCTCATTGAAAACTGAAAATTAACTTACGAAAAATTAACAGAAACATAATATAGCATTATACTTAGACTTAGAGAGGTAAAACGAAGAACAAATTATATAAAACACGAGATATTCAATAATGAAGCATACGATAAACCTTTATTGATGCAAGGTTATGTACGTATACAGTATAAACATTCACACACTCTGGGTATAAAAACAATGGAATGTTTATAGTGTGTCGAACCACAAAAAAATAATTTTTCTCTGTGGTATATGTTACAGAGAACTTGATACATATACATTTGTTTTTATTCCTATGTCAAGCGACCAATCCCTTTAGCGCAAACCTTACCACGTGACCTCGCTACAAAAACAGGTGTCTCGACACCTGTCTCACTAGAGGCCATCTGCACATAGTATTCCGAAACAGTTCAGGAGAGTGTGACGTACCTGATGACACACTTGTTCACAAGCATGTAAAGCTTGAAATGCACCACATATTATACACGAACTAAACAGCAAATTCTCATTAGTCCCAAGGTTTCTCATATGTCAGATAGTTCATGTATATTGCCAGAAGTACGCTATATTTCGATGAGGTATGCAACAGGGGAACGCACCAGCGTCTCCATCGGTATTGTTTGTCCTTCAGTACCTAGGATTTGAGTCGTGTATTATTCCATTCCATGATTAAGCGTCATTAGCGTGCCATCAGTATTTTTGAAGTCCCCAGTAGCAAAAAGTCTTCAGGCCCACCACGGCCGAAGTGGGCCCGCGCACAGCCGTGCGCCGGCCCACTGCGGCCGTCGTGTGCCTAAGAACTTTACTTACTGGGTTGTTACGTCAGTGCCACGAAGGGGCCCGTAGAAGAGGTTCATAAAAATCTCATGAAGCACCTGTAAAACGGATTTCTACTTTAGTGCAGGTACGGAAGTGACAGCTTGGTTGTAATGCATATAACAATGCATCTATAGAGAAAAGAAACTTCAAAGCAGATTCTTTGAATTATTTTAACATTTATGTTTGTGCCCAGGGCACAAGTACTGGAATTGTTTGTAGCGCACATGTGCAACAAAACACTACCGAAAGAACGTTTGCGGAATCGAAATCACATCGGCGTCCTATTTGATTGTTTTACTGAAGAACTCCAGCCTTTTTTAAGTAGTCACTAACCTCATCCATGGCATTAGTCTGACTTTTTGTAGACAATTCTGCGGGTCAAGTAAACGGGAACGTCATGAAACATCATATAGTACGTTGTGAGTCTATTATGTATATATTATTTTGACGTCAGTTACGCCTGGTGTTATCCAGGTCAGAAGATTTCTTCTCACCAAGAGGAAATAATTATTCGGTAACCTTGCATCCGCTTGATTGCTTTAACGAAAATAGCGGAGGAATGATAAGAATACGTTGGTAGCAGTGGTTTGCTGCACGGACCGTTGTAGGCCTGGGGGAAGTTAAAGAAACCACTGTACCCCTCCGGTCTTCGGCCTTCAGGGTAAAATGCTACATTGACCTCTCTCGGGCTTACAAGGGTCCGTGTAGCAAATCCCTGCCACCAATAACTTAGTATTTCGCTTCAGGTTTTTAAGCCGTCATATTTTAGATTAGTATCTTGAAGTTCTCACTTGGGTTTCGCCACAAACATAGTAACTTTAAATCAACATATTTGAGACTTGCTGCATTCGGATACGTCGCGGCTTTAAAAGTGAGTTAAATCACAAATCATCGCACACAAAATTATATAATTATACGGAATTTGTTTAATCAACAGTGAGAAACATCGTGTATTTGTACAACCTGTTACATTACCCGCTAAGAATGATTAATCGCAAACATTGACATTTGCATAGGCTGTACCGGCTGCGTTCTAAAAAAAAAAAACGTATATCTAACACGATGGAATGAACCACCCCACACAGTCTCTTCTATAGGCCTAGGCGATCGCATTCATTTTCCCACTTTTTCCACAATATACCCACAGATATAACAAAGATGGAGACTGTCTTCCTAAATGAAACAGAGAGACAGAAGAAAAGCATTGCGCCAATTTATGTATAACACTGACATTATGGTGCTTTGCGTGAATTTAGAAATATTGTACAACACTGACACTTCTAGTCCTTTTACGTCACTGTCACTGTCGGATTCTTCTCTAGAAGAATGATTATTACTTTTTCCATTTCTTTCTGCAATGAATTTGTGTGTGCAAAAAAGTTAAAAAGATACAACTAACGAACTCATACAAGGCCTTTCGCCATACTAACTATACTGACTTTCATTAAAAACGCGAAAAGTGTCTGTAAGTATACCCCCAAACAAAGAGCCACCCTGACAGCAAAATTTTTTATTTTTATTTCTTACTTACTTCAGATGTTCCGCCTACTGTCTGAGCTACCTTCACACAAAAATTGGATGAGTTATCGGTCATGGCTACCTTGGAGGACACAGGGTTTCATTAGTGATGAAAATACGCAAAACTGGACACACTCTGTGAAGCAAGTTTTCTGTGATATGTTTTAACACACAAGTTGTGTGGATTGCTTATGATGTTATTAACTGCATCAAATGAAATTTGACTCGAAAATTTCATTAGAGAACCAGAACTTCCGATGCACACCATTTTCTTAATAAATCTTATTTGATTTAATGTGAATTACTTTCAAATCATTTTTTATGCTCCAGTGACTGGCACAGAGATAAAAAACACACATATATCCATTTGATCAGGTAAATATGGCCGCTAACCTAAAAATAAAGAACTTTTTGAGTTTCTTGTTTGTAGGTCATGTTGATTATTTAGGTGCTTTTGACCAGCGAAAAGTAGGTCAAGACCAAACAGGCCAGATTTTCATGTACACGGACACTAGTGACACTGCACATTGGTTGGCTTTTAGATGTGTCCTTTCAGATGCTCTCCATTTCATTTTCAATATCCTGTGATGGCAGTCATAAGTCATCAATGTGCGATTTTTAAGACTAAAAATGTTAGTTGCACATGACATTATACACTTCATAACATTTTCTAATATATGACGTCAATATAACCCGGATTAAAGCATATTTACGAAGAAAAGCCCTATGGTAAAAAATTCGCGTTTCTTTTGTTGATCAGTATATAGTCACAATTTCAAGTGGATTTAGGGAAATTACGGACTCTAATGTGGGACAACCGACTTTCAATAAACGGTCATTTAACGCATTAATGAAACATCAAATTTCTGTTGAGATGCTCTCTTAGACACTCTTTAGATAAAACATTTCCTATATTTTCAAGCTTGTACGTAAGCAAACTTTAGAGATTTTTGTATTTACACACACACACACACACACACACACACACACACACACACACACACACACACACACACACACACACACACACACACACACACACACACACACACACACACACACACACACACACGGCGCTTCGCACCCAACGTACGTTCAGCAGCGAGGTTACCGTACCTAGACCGGACGCATTTGATTACTTCACTAGCAGAGTGTGAGGCCTGCCCGCCCATGACGCGTGTGCGTGTTATTGAAAGCGCTCCACCGCGTGCCATCCTAAAACATATCTTCTATAAAATGAAGAGACATATTCAGCAACATTTTGCTTGAAATAGTGCCGATAACAGGCAGATGTGATTACGACAACCGAATCAAATGTCCGAGTCGTAAGACGAGGACATTTTGATTCGGGTGAAGTAATCACATCTGTCGGTTATCGGCCCTATATCAAACAAAATGTACCCAGTCCAAATCAAAACGGTGCCTCGTGTCATTCATTTTGCGGCTTATTGAGGTGTTCAGACAAAACACATGAATGGCAGACGGCTGTCTATCGCTGTCGACTCGGCGCGTAGATTTCGTTTGACTATGAAGACATCAATGCTTTGTATAACCGTGGGTGTTACTGAGTAAATTCTACTTGCAAATAGATCATGCAAAAGTGCGGAAAATGCCAGCAGGTTTGTTTATTTAGGTCTTTCTCAGGTTGTCGACATCGCCAGCTGACATCTCGTCAATTTCACTAGTCAGTGCAGCGACTGGCGTTTGTTCTGAGGTCGTGTGTGTATATAGGATATACATTTCCAGCGTCCGTACACACTAAGAAGTATTTCATTACTAGTGCACATAAGGAGCTTGTTAATGTTGCAGTATGAAAATATTTCGCGTTTCAGTTTTGAGAAATGCAAGCATCATAAAGGTCAAGTCTTCTTGGCGCACAAGGGATTTTGGGAAGGGAAGCATATCAAGCAAACTCAACTCATGAATATTAATTTGCTTGTTATTCAATATATCAATGCATGTGTCAAAGAAGGACAAACTTTATGGAGTGGGTATATATATGAGTTGTTCTCCAGCCTTGGTAGCCAAAATGTTGAAATCATGTGCAAAGAAAATTGCATATATGATTGTTTAGCTCCTGGAATAGATGTCCGTACAATCGTATAACATCATAGAAAAATCAGTGCCTTGTTCCGTTTTCTCACTTTGGCTGTTGGAAGTTAGGGTGTGCTGTAGCGCCACGTGCATCACTGTGTGACATAAAGACTGCATCATTAACAAGCTCCTTGTGTGTAGTAGTAATGAAATACTTCTTAGAGTGGGTGAACGCGCCAAATTTATATCCTGTACTCACACACGAACGGAGAAAAGACGCCAGGAGACGTCCGAGTCGCTGGACTGACAAGTGAAATTGACGAAATGTCAGCTGGCGATATCGAAAACCTGAGAAAAGAACTAAATAAACAAACATGCTGGCATTTTCCGCAATTATGCGTGATCTAGTTACAAGTAGAATTTACTCAGTAACACGCACGGTTATACATGCACTGATGTCTTCATAGTCAGACAAAATCTACGCGCCGAGTCGACAGCGATATGTAGTCGTCTTCCATTCATGTGTTTTGTTTCGAACACCGCAATCAGCCGCAAAATAAATGACGCCAGGCATATTTTTGTTTTGGACTGGGTACATAATTATATTGTCTTCTTGTAGTCTCTTTACACTTTTTCTCATTGGCCTGGCTGTATTTGATTTTTTTCCCTGGTCGTCCGTTCTCAGGGCAACGGAAGTCTCCTTATTGTATGTTACGACGGTAGAATTTGATTAGTAGACTCCCTTATTAAATTTTACGATGTCAACGTTACTCGCTGAACAAAGCCTTCTCCCACAAATAAATCTTTGGCCAATCACATTCCTCGGTACAGACACACCCTAATCTTCATTCAGTCAAACCTCTAAACAAAAATATGCCAACAAATAAATGATTTAGGGGGCTACACAACAAAAAGAACGATATGTAGGTGTTCGGTGATACCGCTGGTACCAGTTTTATACCAGACATAACTGAATAAGTCAGATAATATCAACGACAAGAAATTTGAACTAAAGCGAAGGCCCTATCGCGAACTGACCGCATTCGAAACGGCGAAAAAAACAAAACGTTGGATAAATAAAAATTTAGGGGATTACGCAACAAAACAAATATATGCACGCGTTGTGTTCAGCCTATATTACCAATTTCATACAAAAGAATGACTGAAAATGTGTTGAATTAAACAAATACAAGAGAGAGAAATTCCAGGCAAATGCAGTCCGCGGGAGGTTGTTGATTGATAATCGGAAGTGTGGAAAATTACGTCCCCTAAATCTCTACGTCACAAGTAAAGTTTCGGGTTCATTCAAGGGTATACTTCACGCATGTACTTTTTTTTATAGTTGAAGACAAAATCGTTGTATTACGAGTTAGGCTTTGCTAGTGGTTCTTGTCGCCTTTTGGGTCCGGTCGGGGGTGGGGTGGGGAGAGGGGGGGGGGGAGGGATCAATGTCGGAGGTAAGGGTCTCGGGCTAAAGCCCTCGACTCTTACCAACGACATTGACCCCTCTGATCGGACCGTCGAGGCGACAAGAAGCACTGGCAAAGGCCAATTCGTAATACAACTATTATTGAGCAACAGTTTTATTTGATATTGTGCCGATAAATAGACGGATGTGATTCTTTGACTCGAATGAAAAAGTCCTCATCTTACGACTCGGATATTTTGATTCGGGTCTCGTAATCGCATCTGCCTGTTATCGGCACTATATCAAGCAAAATGTTGCTCAATATTATATTATATTGCGCAACAGTTTGCTTGATATAGTGCCGATAACAGGCAGATGTGACTACGAGACCCGAATCAAAATATTCGAGTCGTCAGACGAAGACATTTGATTCGTCGGATCAAGTAATCACATCTGTCTATTTATCGGCACATATCAAACAAAATGTTGCTCAATATAATTTATGTACGCAGTAAAAAACAAACAAACAAACAAACAAACAAACAAACATACAAACAAACAAACAAACAAAACACCATTTATTTTGCGGCTGGTTGCGGTGTTCAGACAAGCCACAAGAATGGTAGACGACTGCATATCGCTGTCGACGGCACGTAGATTTCGTATGACTATGAGCACATCCAGTGCTTAGTATAACCGTGCGTTTTACTGAGTAAATTCTACTTGTTACTAGATCACGCATAATTGCGGAAGAAACCAGCAGGTTTGTTTATTTAGTTCTTTACTCAGGTTGTTGAAACCTCCAGCTCACATCTTGTCAATTTGACTAGTCAGTCCAGCGACTCGCACGTTTCCTGGCGTCTGTTCTTCGTTTGTGTTTGTGTATAGAATGTAAAGTTCGAGCGTTCGTACACATTAAGAAGTATTTCATTACTACTACATATAAGAAACTTGTTATTGTTGACGTATGAAAATATTTTGCGTTTCCGTTTTGAAAAATGTGCGTATCATCAAGATCGAATTTTGGCGCGCAAAGGATTTTGGGAAGGGAAGTATATCAAACAAATTCATGAATATTAATTTGCTTATTATACAATATATCAATACATATGTCACAGAAGGAAAAACTGTATGGAGTGGGTACATAATATAATATTTGAATGTCACTCGCAACTAATAGGATAACACGCTGTTGAGGATCATAACGTGAAGCTTACACAGATGGCGCTTCACTTCTCAGGTTATTATTACAGTGCCTTCGTTCAACATTATAAGACTGGCAAACCACACGCCGCGCGACGCAGAATAGTCCTTACATCGTCGGGCAGACAGCAATCAATCTTCATACAGCTCGATGTCTTCCAACGTGTCCATTGTAGCTTCAGCCCTTGACACAGTGAACAAGATGTTAGAGCACTGGTCCAAGACAGAGCCCGATAAGCCGGCCTTCATTTTCCGCAGCCCAGCTACTGAGCCCAACCCCCGCCTAGTTCTGACACGCCGCCACCTCTTCACTCTGGCTTCTGCCTACGCCACCATCTTGCTTCGTGAGGGCGTGCGACAAGGCGACGTGGTGTGCAACACGCTGCCCAACAGCCCCGAGCGGCTGCTGACTGACTTGGGCGTGATGCTGGCGGGGGCTGTGGCGATGAACGGAACATTCTTTCTGGCGGACGGCGCGGACTTCGTAGAAGCTGTGCAGAAAGGGGGCTGTGTGGCTGTCATCGGGGATCCCAACATCAAGTCCAGTCCTCTGTCTGTTCTGCAAAAGCGGTTGGCATACAGTGTGGGCACCACTGTGCACTGTCCGGACGTTCCGTGTCTACACCTGCTTCTGTCTGTGGATTGCCGGGCGGACCAGGACGGACACAGTCCGCTCTTGCAGCAGTTATGGGAGGAAAAAGAGTCGTTTGTTGCCGACGTGAGACCCACAGACCCAGCCTATGTTTTCACCACGTCAGGCAGCACGGGGTTCTCCAAGCTGGTTCTGAAATCACATTATGAATATCTGCTTGTCGGGGAAACACACTGTCAGCTGATGGGGCTGCGGCCGGATGACGTAGTGTTTAACGAGGATTTATTGGGGTGGATGGTAGGCGCGCCCTATGATTTTGTGGCCAGGGGGGTCACTCGGGTCATGTTAACGAAAACCACACCTCCTTCGGACTACATTCGCTTCGGTTGGGAAATAATAACAAGTGAATCGTGCACTGTAGCGCTTGTTCTACCGGTTCAAGCTGACATAACCTTGGCCAGGAATGATCTCTGGGAAGACTTGCACCCTAAGCTGCGGCTCATAATGACATGTAGGTGAATGTTTACAGCTCACAGTATTGGATGATTGTAAAATTTATGTATCTCTTTTAACCCCTTCACTGCCGAGAAAAATTAAAACCACCCAACTACAAAAGTATTGATTCTCGTGAGCGACCGCCGTTGATGATCATGATGATCTAGATGCCTTTTGCTGACACTGTTTTGTATTTCTGTTCCTTGAACAGATGGATATCTTTGACGTTGAATTTACAATGATTTACAAAACGCAATCTGCAGCCGCTGGCAGTGAAAAGGTTAAGTTAATCAAACGCACAAGCACGCACAGGCAAACGCACTCAATATGCTGATTTCTTTTTTTGCGGTATAAACACAGTGTATATTAGTGTGAATAATAGCCCCAGTAGCAAACGTCATCGGGCCCACAACGGCCTCAGTGGACCCGCGCACAGCCTTCCGCGGGCCCACTGCAGCCGTCGTGGGCCCGAGGACCCATGCTTATTCGGAAAACGATCGTTTTTAAGTGTTTGAATTCTGGAATGATTTTGTTTGCTTTTTTCGTTTTCTTTGGTTTTGCATTATTGCGGTTATTAATTACTTCTTACCAATATCAGTAACAGCCATCGGAAATTAGCGGCCAGTCGGCTATGGCGCGGAGCGTCGGCAGCAAGCAGCAACTCGTAGAGCACGCATCAAGCGCAGCTGACACTCGCACACACGTGATAAGCGACAGGCGCAGATACCATATATGGCATGAAACGCTTGACAACTTACAAGAACGAAAACGGCGAAATTTTAGACACAAAGTACACATTCACCTCCAGTGACTTAATAAGAGCATGAAATACATTCAATCGGGAGTTTTGTAAACTCTCCTGACTTCTGTAAAGTTTATAAAGCCTCGAAATCTCCTCCTCTGTCATATCAACCATTTTTTTTTTGTTCCCGGAAATAAACCGAGAACTGATTGGCTGATTCTATGCGACAAGCGGCGCATCAAACAGCAGAAATAGAATCTTCTCTATATCCTTGTGTCGTTTGTTTCTGACGCCGGGCATCAACGCTGCCGACGCCTTGTCGATAGCGGGCGGCAGAACTCATATCGCCGTATCGCCGCTGACGCTCCGCTCGAGAATCTGACGCTCTGACGCTAATGTGCAAACGGTATAACGCTACTCAAAGTTGGAAGACAGACAGTTGGAGGAGGAGGAGGAGGAGGTGTGTGTGTGTGTGTGTGTGTGTGTGTGTGTGTGTGTGTGTGTGTGTGTGTGTGTGTGTGTGTGTGTGTAGCGGGGGGGGGGGGGGGGGGTGGGTGGGTGGGGGTGGGGGTGGTGGTGGTGGCTTCTTTCTACGCCGCCGCCATCTAGCGTAGTTAGTTGCCAGTGGATTCGCAAGAGGCATGTTTACGGACACTATACCTCCAATCAACTACGTTCGCTTCGGTTTTAATCAAGAATTATCTCTGGAAAGACCTGGGGCCAGCGACATGAACATAAAAGCCTGTACCTCTGGATTTTAGACTGTCTCACTAACCGCTCACAGTGTATATATATATATATATATATATATATATATATATATATATATATATATATATATATATATATATATATATATATATATATATATATATATAATATATATATATATATATATATATATATATATATATATATATATATATATATATATATATATATATATATATATATATCAGAATTAGTTTGATCTTATCTCAGATTTGATTTTTACCAACACCGGTGCACCATATGGGGCTGTCCTGTCGCCTTTTCTTTGTTTTCTGTGTACACAGCAGACTGTAGAGCCACCCATGACGACTGTGTGATTGACAAATACGCGGACGATACGGCACGGACAGGAAAGATTACAGACGAAGACTGATCATGTCGACAAGAGATCGACATTTTTGTCGAGTGGTGTGAGAGGAACTATCTTGAACTGCATTTTGGCAAAGCGAGAGAGATGGTCGTAGATTACAGGAAAAAAAAAAAACCCCGAACATTCACCTGATCCTGTTGTTTTGAAGCGGACTAAATTTGAGCGCGTAGAGACGTTTAAGTATTTCGTTGTTCTCTTCTTTCTGACAATACGCTCAGCTGGAAACAAATCACAGACGCTGTTGTGGAAAAGCACATAGCTGTGCTTATTGTTTGAGAAAAAATCAGATCTTTAAATGTTGTCCCTCAGCTTTTACAGATGTTTTAATGCTCCACTGTTGTTTTTGTGTTCTAACTTTTGGTTTGACATACGTGCTGGGGAGAAAATTCATGTAAGCGAGAGCAACATCGTCTTAACAAAGTAATCAGGAAAGCGGGTGGAATGGTGGGTAGGGCACAAGATGTTGCAGACACACTGTACAACAGACGGACGACGAACAAACTGGCCAACATTCTTGAGGACAAAACGCGTCCATTCAGACATAAACTTGACAGTACCCAATGCACAAAGGCCATCGGGCCGACGTCGGCCGCCGTTGGCCCGCGCACGAATGTGCGCGGGTCAACGGCGGCCGATGTCGGTCCGATGACCTTTTGCTCATTGGGTAGACACATCGAGCGCAACGGCAGACTTTTGAGTTCCCAATATTAGACTAGTACGTCACGTTATACCAACGTCTTTTTCCCCCAAGCTGTTTCCCGTTTCATCAATAGATGCTTCTTGACCAGCATACATTCCTCGCTTCAGAAATATATGGGGCGTGTGCCTCTGAAGCCAGGCATATAAAAGTACCAACAAGTTTGTTACAGATTATTTAACCCTTTTTCTGGCAACGCACGAACCTTTTGTTTCTGAAATCTGTGTTCACTGAACGACCAAAGCCACAACTGTCCAAAGAACTTGGACACAAAGTGGTCTCAGCCAGAGGTATAGATGCTCATGAGCCCCCGTAGTTACGGGGGCTCATGAGGATCCATGCCTCTTACAGTTAGATCGCGTTCGCTTTTTCTCGGCATTGAAGGGGTTACTAATTCGGTTGACTGGTTAAGTGATTTACCGATTGAGTATTTAATTGTTTGGCGTGTTTTAGCCTGCTTGACGGGGAAACTTTCTGTCAGGTGATGGGGCTGCGGTCGGATGACATCATATTCAACAATGATTTATCGGGATAGATTGTGGGCGCTCCCTGTAATGTTGTGGCTAGGGGATTAACACGAATCATGTTTACGGACACTACACCTCCTTCGGACTGATTTAGTGTGCGGATATGACTGATATGAAGTTAAAATATTACCCAGCAGGTATCGTCTCGATGGCAGCCTGTTCAACCTCAGACGACTGCAGGCCCACACGAAAACCCTAGACCAACTGATTCGTGAGCTGCTTTTTGCTGATGATGCTGCCCTCGTTGCACACACAGAGAGAGCCCTGCAGCGCATCACGTCTTGCTTCGCAGATGCTGCCCAGCTCTTTGGACTCGAGGTCAGTCTGAAAAAGACAGAGGTCCTCCATCAGCCGGCACCCAAGACAGTGTATCGCCCTCCTCACATCACCATTGGCGAGTCTGAACTAAAGTCAGTGCACCAGTTTACTTACCTTGGCTGCATTATCACGTCGGACGCCAAGCTGGACAAGGAGCTTGACAGCAGGCTGGCAAAAGCGAACAGTGCTTTCGGGAGACTTTTCAAGCGGGTGTGGCACAATCAACAGCTGAAAACAGGCACCAAGTTCAGCGTGTACAGAGCTGTGGTCCTCACCACCCTGCTGTATGGTTCAGAGTCCTGGGCCCTCTACCGCAGCCAACTACGACTCCTCGAACGCTTCCACCAGCGCTGCCTGCGTACCATCCTGGGCATTCACTGGAGTGACTATGTCACCAACGTCGAGGTCCTTGAACAGGCTGAAACTGTGAGCATCGAGGCTTTGCTGCTGCGGACACAGCTCCGCTGGGCGGGGCATGTCTCCAGGATGGAGGATCATCGCCTACCAAAGATCACCCTGTTCGGCGAGCTTGCTACTGGACACCGTGACAGAGGGGCACCAAAGAAGAGATACAAAGACTGTCTCAAGAAGTCGCTTAGTGCCTGCCAAATCGACCACCACCAGTGGTCTTCGCTTGCTGCGGACCGTGACACCTGGCGCTCCACCATTTACAAGGCAGCTGTCTCCTTTGAGGACTCTCGCAGAGCTAGCCTTAAGGACAAGCGGCTCAGGAGAAAAAACAGAGATGCCGCAGCTCAGAACCCTGGCCAGACCTTCCCCTGCAGCCACTGCGGTCGAACCTGCCTGTCTCGGATTGGCCTCCGCAGCCACGAACAAGCCTGCAGACGTCGTGGGCAACTCCTATAAAATCTTCGTTCGCGAAGTCAAGCCAAGAGATTACCCAGCAGACGATTTGGAGGTTTTGTTCCGGGAAGTTTTCCCCAACAAAATCTTCAATTTTCTAGAGGAAGCTAAATTATTTACCAAGATTTAAAACTTTATGAATTACGTATATAATTGTCTTATTTTCAATGGCTTCCTTAAAGTCTGCAGACTTAGTTTAAGTCTTGATTTGTGCCACATTTTAGCCAGACATATTTTAATATATATCCCGCTTTAATTAAGACTACCCTCTTAGTCTGGCTGGCCAGACTTTCACCCTTCCCGCCGTGAGATGGCTTTAGTTGCCTGCTCGGCCTTAAACAAAACTAACTAACTAACTAACTAACTAACTAACTAACTAACTAACTAACTAACTAACTAACTAACTAACTAACTAACTAACTAACTAACTAACTAACTAACTTTTCGGACTACATTCTCTTCGGCTGGGAAATAATAACAAGTAAAGAGTGCATTGCAGCGCTTGTTGCATGATTTACCTTTTGAGACCGAGAGGACTTTGGTGAGGAACGCTCTCTTGGAAGGCCCGAACCCTAAGCTTTTGTTGTTAATGACAGGTCTGTCCTGTGAAGTCCATCAGTGTCAAAGCAATATTTTATTTATTAAACGGACTCTTTCTCGTTTCAGACCCTCTCCCGCCACCGCCCCGCCGCGCCCACTCTCTCGTTTAAATTTTGTGTACGCATCATTTTTACAGTATTCATTACAATTGTTCAACAGCTGAATTAACATGACGATTATACTTAGTATGCATTAACATGTTTGTATCGCAGCATGTGTTTTTGAATGTCACAACAACTTTAATCGTATAAACTGTTGTTAAAGATGATAATGTGAAGCCCACACAGCCGGCGCCTCACTTCAATAGGTTGTTAATAAAGTGTCTTTCGTTCAACATTATCACACTCGCTAACTGTACGCCGCACAGCGCAAAACCATTCTTACATCGCCGAGTACGGGAATAAGGTACACCATCGCTAGACAGCCATCAAACTTCATACAGCTCGATGTCTTCCAACGTGTCCACTGTAGCTTCAGCCCTTGACACAGTGAACAAGATGTTAGAGCACTGGTCCAAGACAGAGCCCGATAAGCCGGCCTTCATTTTCCGCAGCCCGGCTACTGAACCCAACCCCCGCCTAGTTCTGACACGCCGTCACATCTTCACTCTGTCTTCTGCATACGCCGCAATCTTGCGTCGTGAGGGCGTGCGACAAGGCGACGTGGTGTGCAACACGCTGCCCAACAGCCCCGAGCGGCTGCTGACTGACTTGGGCGTGATGCTGGCGGGGGCTGTGGCGATGAACGGAACATTCTTTCTGGCGGACGGCGCGGACTTTGTAGAAGCTGTGCGGAAAGGGAGATGTGTGGCTGTCATCGGAGATCCCAACATCAAGTCCAGTCCTCTGTCTGTTCTGCAAAAGCGGTTGGCATACAGTGTGGGCACCACTGTGCACTGTCCGGACGTTCCGTGTCTACACCTGCTTCTGTCTGTGGATTGCCGGGCGGACCAGGACGGACACAGTCCGCTCTTGCAGCAGTTATGGGAGGGAAAAGAGTCGTTTGTTGCCGACGTGAGACCCACAGACCCAGCCTATGTTTTTACCACGTCAGGCAGCACGGGGTTCTCCAAGCTGGTTCTGAAATCACATTCCGAATATCTGCTTGTCGGGGAAACTGCCTATCATCTGATGGGGCTGCGTCCGGATGACGTCGTGTTTTACGAGGATTTATTGGGGTGGATGGTAGGCGCGCCGTGTGATTTTGTGGCCAGGGGGTTCACTCGAGTCATGTTAACGGAAACCGGCACACCTCCTTCAGACTACATTCGCTTCGGTTGGGAAATAATAACAAATGAAGCGTGCACTGCAGCGCTTGTTCCACCGGTTGAAGCTGACATGACCTTGGCCAGGAATGATCTCTGGGAAGACTTGCACCCTAAGCTGCGGCTCATAATAACATGTTGGTGAATGTTTACAGCTCACAGTATTGGATGATTGTAAAATTTATTCAACTCTTTTATCTCCTTCACTGCTGAGAAAAATAAAGCACCGCCCAACTACAAAGGTATTGATCCTCGTAAGCGACCGCCGTTGCGCGGGCTCATGATGATCTAGATGCATTTTGCTGAAACTATTTTGTATTCCTGTTTCTTTGACGGATGGATATCTTTGACGCTTAATTGAGGGGAACGGACCCAATCATTAAACAATTAACTTATTTGAGACGTGCCGCCTCCGGATACGCGGCGTAAGCCGCGTATCCGGAGGCGGCATATCTCGAAGGAGTTAAGCAAAAACGTCTCGCGCGACCGTCCAAAGAAAGGTAGAATCAATCCGACACCAGAATTTGATAGAATTATATTGATGCATCTTAGGATAAATCCAAATTTAAAAAACTCGAATCGACGCAGAAACAGTTCCAGTTTGAAACAAGATGAGGATTTCATCCCAAAGTCTACCGTATTGTTTGGAGCTGACATGAGTTTTTTCTTTTAGGAACATTCAGAGTTCATATTTTTAGGCTTATCCTTCTGATCCATTCCCCTCTTCTCTAACCCAGCTTATGATAAAAAGACACTGGCGCACACAAATAAAGACGGACACATGGCGCTTCCCGCCATTAGTACGCTCTCTGGGCTGATGCAACGACAGGAATTCTAAAGAGGAAGAATAAGCACGAGCAGCAATATGACGTCACTATACGCTTCACGTCCCTGCATCGCTAGTTCCACGACGCCGTGTACACAGTGACGTATCTGAAGTCAATTCAGAAACATTGTATAACACTGACATCTGGTGCGACAATTTAGGAACATTGTGTAACACTGATGCGTTTGGCGCTTTTACGTCACTGTCACTGTCTGATCCTTCTCTAGAAGTTTTGCAATGCATTACATTTTACGAAAACGTTGAAAAAGTACAAGCTGGCTACCGAACTCATCCAATGTCTATCTGCAAGCTAGCTACATCAAACTTTCCGAGTGAACGGACTCAAATGCGCGTCAACCGACTTTATATAAACGGCAATTTTTCTCTTTTACGAGTCTACCATTTGAAATATGATCTGAGGCTTTCCGAAATACATCTCGATCAAAGCATTTCTCAAGTTTCAGGCCTGTGTGTACACACACATCGGAGATACTCGTGTCCCCACCCACCCCCACACACACACACACACACACACACACACACACACACACACGGCGCTTCCAGCCATATGCACGTTCAACAGCGCGGTTAGCGTATCTAGGCATGACGTGTCACAGTCTGATGTGTGCCCGCCTATGTTCGTCATTTGAATGCTACGGAACGTGCTCCCACCAGCCCCATCTCAAAGTCTACTGTATTTTCAATACGGTAGACAAAAATGTGACACATTGTTTCATATTAGGCACCACTTGCTTAATATAAAACATCAGATCTTCTATTATGTCACAGTGAGAAAATGTCCTTTTTACAAGTTTCATTTACATTTTGTTGGAAAACTAAGGTATGAGAGAGGTTTAGCACACATTATAGGCTCATTTAACATTGAAAGTTAGTTACCTGTAATGAGTCATCCGCCACTGGTCCGCCATTGGTCCAACCATCCATCATCCTTCCTATATCAAATTCTGACAGATTTTATCATTTTAAATTTTTGCGAGACCATCGGAGCCACAGACTTTTAATTTGGCAATATTTAGTTGATAATAGCTTTGACTTTATGTCCATTGCGCCGACCTCAATGGAAGGTCAAGGTTACAAAGGCCAATAAATAAAGTAACATGGGACAAAGTGCCATTTTTGTAAGAAATTTGTTGTAATTTATTTTTAAAACTTGCCAGTGAGAAAACTGATGATTCAGTTTTTGTTTGCAGCTCTACTAAGTTATCCTCTCATAAGCGTCAAAGGTCACGGGAAGTCGGAAATAGGTTATTATGTCTATTTATGGAAGGTTGTTGGTATTAAAAGTAGCTCGTTTATGAACATTGCAGTAAGACCCCAGTAGAAGAGCTGCTAGGGACTGCACTATCTATGCACATTAATTTTAATGACTCCTTCCAAAGGTCAAAGATCAGGCAAGGTCAGCAAGTGTGAGGAAAATGTTCTGTGTATGGGGGAATAAAAGCTACTGCATTGAGTTTTTCGAACCCAGAAGTAAAAAGAGCTATCGTTATCGACACAGGTGTATGTACATGTTTCAAAAGCGGATTCAGGGGATGGTGGTGTTCCAGGAGTTCCGGAACCTCTGGCTCCCAGAATGTTTTAAAATGCGTAATTTTCCGTTTTTGGGAGTTTGCCCCCCCCCCTCCCCCCGCCCCCCCTCCCCTCTCCCCCCGCCCCCCGCCCCAAACACCCAAAAATTAATATATACTCGATGAACGTTTTTGGGTGTAATTCACTCGAACGCTATTTTATGCATGCGTTTTATTTGAAACTGACAGTTCGTACGAATACTCCTGTATTTTTTCTTACAGCTCAGCAGATTGAAATAAAAGGATAGTCATGTTTTATGGACAGTGTACGTTTGTCTTTTCGTTTCCTTCAACACATCATGCACTGACGAGCAAAAGTAATGTGACATTATTCCAGTCATCGGAAACACAGTAAAAATATCGCATTTGTTTTGCTCGCCAGTATACATGACCACAAACATTTCTATGTCCAGGTGGTCAGCCAGTACGAAAACATTACCTGGATTTGATTGGTAAGGTGACCGAGAGCGTTGTCATCTGTTACGGCAGCACTGAGACGGGACCTCTCACTCAGAAAGTCGTGGACGCCACAACGAAGCCTGACTACGAGGACGGTAACAACGGGCTTCCCCTGCCAGCGGTGGAAATAAAGGTTTAAAACAACTATATACTCTCTGTGAACCCCTGGTGCAGGAACAAAGGGGCTAATGCATAATTACACATCATACGTTTATATTTTGATATACATGTATATATTGATCAAACGTATGTGGTTATTTTCCGTTGACGCACTGCAGGGGAGAATTGAACGTCAGATAGTCCAAAGGCAGTGTCTGATTTGTTTGGTGCCTAACTCATAAATATCTGGCTCACTCCATCTCTCATGTATCATGTATGGATGCATATATTATGTGTATGTACGTACGTATGTTTGTTTGTGTGCTTATGCATGTATGCATGTATGCATGTATATATATATATATATATATATATATATATATATATATATATATATATATATATATATATATATATATATATATATATATATATATATATATATGTATTTTATATATGTATATGTATTTTATGCCTGACTGCCTGCCTGTGCGTGTGTGTGTTTGTGTGTGTGCGCGCGCGCGCGCGCGCGTGTGTGTGTGTGTGTGTGTGTGTGTGTGTGTGTGTGTGTGTGTGTGTTTTGTGTGAATGGTGTCTCCCAGGCGCACCTGACCGTCTGTCCTGTCATTTGACCTTAGACACGACTTGAAATTGACAAGATGACATTTGCTTTGCGATGCTATCAGATCGTGGACAACGATGAACGCGAGGTGCTGGAAGTGGGCAAGACGGGAGAGATCCTGGTTCGAGGTCCCAACGTCTTCAAACAATATCTGGATGCTGACAAGGACGTTGTGAAGGACGCCTTCACGCCTGACGGATGGTTCCGTATGTCTGACATCGGCTACAAGAACAGCAAAGGGGAACTGCACATCGTCTGCCGCAAGTTAGTTTTGCTGTGACTGGTTGACTGAGTGTATGTATGCATGGCTGACTGACCTGGCTGTTGTCGCCCCGGTGGTGTTTTGCTTACCGGGGATTGATTGATGGATTGATTGATTGATTTCCTGCTTGCTTGCTTGACTGATGAACTGATTGGCTGGCTGGCTGGCTGGCAGCCTGACTGTTTGCTTGTCTGATTGATTGCTGCTTGATTAATTGATTGATTGAATGAGTGACTGATTTATTTATTTATTATAAATTAACCGCTTGCGTGTCGGTATCGGTTTTTGTCGCGATGATGCCTACAGGTATCTTCGCGACAAAGCAATAGGATTAAGGTTTTAGGGCTAAACAGTGCAATTTGTAGTTAATCTTCCGGCGAGTGTTGAGTGACATACTAGCACTATCAAGCATCACGTGATAGATACACAAGTCAATAGAAACGTATGCTTGTTTGCGATACTGAACATAATGGCTTCGAGCAGTAAGATTGACCTGCATACGGTTGGTTCACCCACCCACCCCTAAACACACTGACACATACATCCATCCATCACTTTCTCTATTGGTCTAACTAATAACGAAACAATCAACAAAGAAAGAAACACGTTTCGGGAAAACAAGGACGAAATATACTGACGGGTAGAATACATGTGACATCTTTTTAATAATCGGGTAGACTTTAATGTTGCATTTCTTTTGCTCGTCAGTATAGAAAGAAACATGCTTTGGAGATCGATGGCAAAACTGTAACAGGAACATACTTCGGAGAACAAGGGCAAAATTGAAATCAAACACGCTTCGGAGAACTAGTGCAAAACTGCAAATGAAACACGCTTCGGAAAAAGAGGACAAAACTGTAAAGGACAGAAGCCGTTCTGTTCGTGTTTTTGTTTCCCCGAGGAGTGTTAATAATGTTTTGCTTTTTTCTTAGAGTCAAATTTTTCGCATTTTTCCCATTTTACACACCTGACAGTTACCTTTGCATTAAACAAAAGGTCTAACGCCATCATCTACGGACCATTCGTTCTTTATCCCGGGTGGTTGGAATCGAGGCTGGTGCGGTGCCCGGGGGTGCAAAGCGTCATCATTGTGCCCGTGCCCGATCCCGTCAAGCACCAGGAGCTCTGCGCATGCGTGGTGCGCAAACCAGGGGTCAAGGTCACGGCGGAGGAGATATGTGAATTCAGCAGGACGCTGTATATCGACTCCGCTGCTGAGGAAGCAGCTGTGCCCAAGTAAGGCCGGGAGTGTGATTTTTGGCTCACGTGCGAAGGAAAAGTAAGTCTATGTTTTGGGCCACCGGTCGTCCGTCCGTCGTCTGTCGTCCGTCCGCCGTCGTCACTCGTCCGTGGTAAACTTTAACGTTGTCATTTTCTCGGAGACTATTCAAGCCACAGTTTTCAAACTTGGCCCAATGATACTTTGTGGCAAGACCTTTCTAAACATACCAATTTGAGTCACCTCTCTCAAAGATCAAGGTCACAAGGGATCAGAAAATAGGACAAAAATTGCCATATTTTGAAAAAAAAAGGTATCTTTTCTAAAAAAAAAACCTATTCGCAACTTCAAACCCAAACTTGGTACAAAGATACCTGAAAATACGACCTTCCCATACATACTAATTTGATTAATCCATCGGAAACGTCATGGGTCACAAGAGGTCAGAAAATAGGTGCAAAATAGCCATATTTTGACAAAAGATGTTTGTTTTCTCAAATACTATTTACAACTTCAAACCCAAACTTGGTACAAAGATACCTGATAGTAAGACCTCGCCTCGTCCTCAGAAAGAAAAAATCCGACCACATCACTGCCCTGCTCAAACTCCTTCACTGGCTTCCCATCCCCCAACGCATCCAATACAAGATTCTGTCTCTCTGCTACAAATCCCTGAACAACTGCGCTCCTGCCTATCTCTCCAACTTACTTCACCCCTACACTCCTCCCCGCTCCCTCCGCTCCGCCTCCGACCCTCTCCGCCCCCACATCCCCAGCACCAAACTCAGCACTTTCGGCCCCCGCTCCTTCTAAGTATACAGTCCATCCACCTGGAACACTCTCCCACTCTCTCTCCGTCAGAAACACTCTCTCTCCTCCTTCCAGTCCGCCCTCAAAACTCACCTCTTTCAACAGTTCTAACACCATACCACCACACTCCCCACCCCAAGCTGACTGTCGTAATGTATTTCACTATTTGTGGTACGTGAGTCGTTGTCTAAAGAGTGCGCATGCGTGCGCGAGTTGTGTGTGCGCGCTTAGAGTTATAATTATTATAAGATAAGCGCATTATAAATACCGTAATTATTATTATTTATTATTATCTATCCGTACTAATTTGGATGACCCCTCGCAAAGGTCAAGGGTCACAAGAGGTCGGCAAATGTGTGTAAAATGCGAATTTTGATAGAAATGTTTTTATCAACATTTTTGTAAAGTGTTCAATCAAATTTAGATCAAAGGTAGCTGTTGATAAGAACTTCATATGCATACTAATTTAGTTGACCCATCACAAAGGTCAAGGGTCATGGGAAGATTCAAAATAGGTTTCCCAAACCCATATTTTGACAATAAATGTTTTTTTTCTAAAATACTATTCACAACTTCAAACCCAAACTTGGTACAGAGATACCTGATGGTAAGATATATCTATACATACTAATTTGGATGACACCTTGGTAAGGTCAAGGATCACAAGAGGTCGGTAAATGTGTGAAAAATGACATTTTGGGGGGTTAGAATTGTAGTTTTTATCAAAGTTATTGCAAATTTTTCATTCAAATTTCGCGTGAAGTTTGCTGATGTGAAGACATTTTTATGCATACTAATTTAGTCGACTTATCGCAAAGGTCAAGGGTAACGGGAGTTTGACAGATTTGTGAAAAATGCTTAAATTTTGAGACAACATGGATTTCGCTGGTGGTCACCAGTGATTTCGAAAGGTCACAGATATGTGCGTCGGTCACACACGTGAGCCAGAAGGGCGTTGCCTTTCCTGTTTAAATATATTTTAGCAAAATCTGCGCGAGTATCCTTTAACTCATTCCAGACGTAAGGTATATGGATTCGCGGCTGTAGCTGCGTATCCGCATGCTTTACGTTTGGAATGTGTTAAGATGATTCTGCCTGAGAAACGCTTCACATTGAGTTTATTTTATAAGGTTTATTCTGACACCAATTGTCACGTGTGACAGAGACATTGCGCAAACCGTGCACAAGCCGACTTCGACCCGAGGAACATTTGCTAAAATTAGGGAATATGGAATTAGTGCAAAGTGCACCTGACACTAGCAGTAAATGAAGAAAACGTATACCAATAACGATCGATACACGAGAAAGTCTATCAGACTATCTATTTATTTCTCTTCGTATTGACGTATAATGCATTCAATGCGCCCCGCATCAGTAGCTGCGAAAGTGTCCATTACCGTTGCCGGCGGCAACGACATACAACACTTCCGCAGCTATTAATGTGGGTCGCCTTGAGTGAGTTACGAAAAGGCGGCAATTGTTTAAACGGATCTTTTTTCTCAAGTGGGAAGAATGATCGCGACATGTCTTGACATTGTTTCTGTTGCAGATACATCCTTTTCTATGACGTCTACCCCAAAACCGTGACTGGCAAAACTGACCGTAGGGCCATTCTTCAGTCTGCTCTCAGGTCCCTTGGCATGGGCAGTCAGGACAATGCCGTTGTCACTGAAAACATTGAGTAATTAACGTACACCTCCTGAGTAGGTATTGTTGATGTCGGGATGTTACGTTAAGCTACGTACAACTAACCAAACTGTAAGACCGTCAGCCCTGATTACTGGAGCGGGAGATAGTTGGTTGTACATTGCCTAACGTCCCGACAGCAACAAGTCTTTCTCAGGACGTGACTGCACTGCTTGTGAAAACAAAAACAAAAAGCACAACTAAACAGAATATTGAATGTATGTCGCCAGCCGGTCTAATACGCTAAATAAACCTAACTAGACCATTTAGCAACATACATCCAACATCAAGAGCTACAGGCAGCGCAGACAGTAGGGAGAGTTTAAAAAAGGAAAATACAGGTGAATGTACCAAGGGTAAACAGAAACACATGCCCCAGAATAGAAGTGAAAACCCACCCTGGGAACTAAAAAGTAGTTAACCCCACCCAAGTCCCCCAGGGCAGACCCGGATGGGGGGGGGGGGGGGGGTGGGGAGCGGGAGATAGGGGACCAAGATAATTCAAAGGTAGCACAACATTAGCTACGCCTCCAAGGCCCATGACAACATTATACAGAATATTCAGTTTTGTTTGTTCTTCTCGCCTTCTTGTTGTTACCATTTTTGCCTAGCAGTAGATGCCACCTAGGATAGGTGAAAAATAGGTACGTACGTACAGCACAGGATTAGGAAGTTTACAAGTTATTGCCCTTTCATATGGGCTTCAAACGTCAAAATAGGCACGTGTATATCTATTGAGGCTCGGAGCCGGTTCAGGGGACGTAACTCAAAGGGCAGATTCCCTCGACTGTGTGTTTATAGCAGATTGTAAGAAAACTCTTCTTTTTCTTTAATTCTCGACGCTTGTCACACAGATAAAGGATGTCAGCTGTAACCCAAGGTTTCTTTGCTTGTCGGTATTTGCCAAGGATCACACTAGCTGTTTGTGTTACAGCAGTGTTAAATGTGTTGATCAGTGTGTCCACATCTGTGTCTTCTGCACCTAGAAGTAACAGTGGTGATAATTTTCCTCCTATCTTTGCCTGGAAGGCTTCCGCTACCTCTGCGTCTTTTCTCTTTGAGGTCGAACTTGATTCTGGTGGGACCCTGCTTGTTGACTTTCTTCAGGCGGAGCCGGAAGGTCATCATTACTAAGTCATGGTCACTTCCAATGTCTGCTCCTGGAAAACTTTTTCTCTTGGCAATGTTCACACTGGTTTGGAAGCGTCTCTTCACCATGATGTAGTCAATTTGGTTATGGTGCTCTTCATTCGGGCTGTGCCATGTCCACCTTCTGTGTGCTTTGTGTGGGACAAACGTGTTCATCAGCTTCAGATCATTTGCGCTGGCAAATTCCAGGAGCTTTAAGCCTCTGTCGTTGGTCTCTGCATTGCAGTAGCGTCCACATGTGCCTTTCCAGTTCTTAACAGCATCCTCTCCTATTTTGGCATTCCAGTCTCCCTGCACCACAAGAATGTCTTTCTTGGGGGTCTGGTCGAGGACTTCTTGCAGTTGGTCATAAAAGTCTTCTATTTCCTCATCATCATAGTTTATTGTTGGAGCGTAAACTTGTACAATGTTGATATTAAATGGGTTGCCCTCAAGAGTATGGTGATAAGCCTGCTGGAGACTGGCCGACAACTCATGACAGTGTTCACGATGACTGTCTTTGTGGACGAGAAATCCGACACCCTGTTCGTGTTTGTCATCTCTGCCACTGTAGTACAGTTTGTGGTTTTCCTGGGTTGATGTTCCCCAAGGTTCTTCCATCGTACTTCGCAAAGTCCTAGGATGGTCCAATGGTATCTGTTTATTTCGTGAGTCAGTTCCTCTACCTTTCCAGGCGTTCTTAATGTTCTGACGTCCCAAATGCCAATGCTGATGTTGTTTATGGCACGGAGTTTTGATGGTGCACCAGTAACACACTTAACACCTCTGTCCTGGCGCAAGACAGAAGGCGCGGTCCTTGTTCCGGGCGACGACCGATCCGGTATGGATTGAGGTAAGGTTGTCATTGCATGTGGTGTGTCTTGGGCAAATGAACCTGGCGGAGCCCATCCCTCTCCAGGCTGTTGACCACAACCGAAACTCCACATAACTAGTGGCTCGCCTTGGTACTGGACACGTGGCCGATGAGACCTTCATGGGACTCGTTCGCCCTGGGTGGTGACTTCATCAAGGACGTTCATACGCCCAATCAGGTACCGTGTCAGCACCCTAGCCTTTGGTTATCCAAAACCTAACCTTCAAGGCAGCAGGGGGCTCGTGGAGGGCGGGGTCGTCTATGTCCCGTGCAGATGTGAACATCTGCCCACTGCCCACAAAAAAGAAAAAAGAAAAAAAGAAGTCAGAGGTAGAAGGAGCTAAACAATACAGGGAAATTAATAATAATAATAATAATAATGTATAATTATTTTTAAGGCGCCTATACTTTTGATAGAAAAGCTCTAGGCGCCGTACAAATGACATACTAACATACACAGACCTTGCATCCTTCAGCACATATATATGCCCTAACATACACACTCACGCAACAAGATATACAGGGGAAAATAAACTTAGCAGAATAAACACACCAACAAGAAATGCTCACACACACCAAAGATATACATGTACCATAAAACTAATAACAGATACACTAGGCAGTTCTCACTGACAGCAGCACCAAAAACAAAAAATAAAATAATTATAACGGTGAATGCACGTTTAAAGGAATAGATGTGTCTTTAAAGACTGCCGGAAACTATTCGCTCGTTCAACATATCTGAGGGACTGTGGGAGTTTATTCCAGAGAAATGGTCCTTGGTATGGGACAGACCTCTCGCCAAAAGACTTATTTCTCACAGTCGGAAAGCGTAATAGTTTAGTGTCTGCTGAGGAACGGAGATATTGACCAAGATATTAAGAAAAGCATGAAAAGGGCAAAGGAGAGGTAGACTGAAGACCAGTGTAAACACATAGAAGAAAATCTGAACAAAAATATTTGCAAAAAAAGCATACCAGCTGGTGAAAGACCTGACCAGTGCAAAACAAGGACGCTCCTCTATCATTCAAGATAGCGAAGGGAACTGTCTTACGGAAGACCAAAACATTCTGAAGAGATGGACAGAGTACTGCTCAGATTTGTACAACCACCAAGCTACAGGGGACCCAGCCATACTTGTCACCCCACCAGTGACCAAAAGCGACAACTATCCCATCCTCCGAGAAGAAGTAGAGGCTGCCGTGAAGTCGCTGAAAAAAAGGAAGGCAGCAGGAGCAGACAACATCCCTGTAGAACTAGTCCAAGAAGAGGGAGAAGACATGATAAGCGCCTTACTAATATAAGCAATAAGATCTGGCAGTCAGGGGAATGGCCCACACCATGGACCCAATCACTCATAATAACTCTCCCGAAAAAAGGCAACTTACAATGCCAGAATTATCGCACGATCAGTCTTATATGCCACCCAAGCAAAGTCATGTTAAAGATCCTACTGAACAGGTTGAAGCCACAGGCAGAGGAAATCATAGCTGAGGAACATGCAGGCTTTAGACCAGGGCGCAGCACAACTGAGCAGATCTTCAACCTGAGAGTTCTATGTGAGAGGTACCTCCAGCACCAGCAAGACCTCTATCATGTCTTTGTGGATTTTAAGAAGACGTTTGACAGGGTGTGGCATGCAACCCTTTGGTCCACTAGGAAGCTATACAACATCAATGCCAACCTGATCAAAATAATAGAAAACCTTTACAACAAGGCCACTAGCGCAGTCTGCTTCAACGGCAAAATAGGAAATTGGTTTAGGACAACAGTCGGAGTCAGACAAGGCTGCTTGCTCTCACCTACTCTTTTTAACATCTTCCTGGAAAGAATCATGACGGACACTCTGAAAGATAATGAAAGAACTGTCAGTATTGGAGGCAAATCAATCAAGAACTTGCTCTTCGCGGACGACATTGATGGCCTTGCAGGAACAGAGGAGGAGCTAGCTCAGTTGGTGGTAAATCTCGACAGTATGCCATTGCGTTTGGGATGGAAATCAGCGCAGAGAAGACCAAACTGATGACCAATAACGCCAGTGGCATTGGCACTGAAATCATGGTTGGAGGCCAAAAACTGAAAACAGTTAAAGAAATTCAAATACTTAGGAGCCATTGTGACAGATGAAGGATCAAACCAGAAATACTATCCAGGATTGTGCAGACAACAACAGCGCTGACAAAACTGAAGACCATATGGAAGGACAGAAACATCACACTCTGCTCCAAGATCAGACTGATGCGCTCCTTAGTCATCTCAGTGTTCTTAATATATGCCTGTGAGTCATGGACCCTCACAGCAGACCTCGAAAGGAGGATACAAACCACTGAAATGAGATGTTTTCGAAGGCTGCTTGGCATTTCGTACAGAGATCACATCACGAACGAGGAAGTGGGAAGCAGAATCAGGCAAGCCATCGGCCTTATTAAAACCTATTAGCCATTGTGAAAGAAAAAACGCAAACTGAAGTGGTATGGGCATATCACGCGATCAGCAGGGCTTGCCAAGACAATCCTGTAAGGCACTGTGCAAGGAGGGCGAAGGAGAGAAAGACAGAAAAAGATGGGAGGACAATATCTCAGAGTGGACACGACTGAAGCTGAGCGACACACTAAGAATGGCAAAGAACAGAGTGGAATGGAGGGAGCTAGCTGCCAAGTCATCAGTGGTGCCCCAATGATCGGCAAGACTACGAGATAGATAGATAGATAGATAGATAGATAGATAGATAGATAGATAGATAGATAGATAGATAGATAGATAGATAGATAGATAGATAGATAGATAGATAGATAGATAGTAAGGGAAATAACCGTGCTGTCTATAAGTGATAACACTGAGTAATGTACACGGTTTTAGTTGATGTCGGCACGTTCCCAGTAAGCAAAAGCCCTCGGTCCAAAGACGGCCGCAGTGGTCCCGCGCACGGCTGTGCGCGGGCCCACTGCGGCCGTCATGGGCCCAAAGACGTTTTGCTACTCGGCTTAAGCAATGCACAACGAATCATCATAACTCCTGTAAGAGCTACAGCCCTGACTCCCTGGAGCCGGAGATGGATGGATCAAGGTAGTTCAAGGGTAGCACGTGATTAGCTGGCCCCTATTCTTTTTGTAAATTGTTCTTCCCTTCTGGTCATTGCCATTTTTGTCTAGCATTAGCATGCCACTCAGGTAGTCTGTTAATAGCACACGGTTAGGAAGATTGTGAGTCATGTCCCTTGACAAAGGCTCCGAACGTCAATATGTACTTGTACGATCGTATCTGTTGATGCTCGGAAAGCGTATAAGGGGAAAAACCCGTAAGTCAGATTTCCTCGTCTCTGCGTTTATAGGAGACTTCAAGGGTAGAGTCTACTCTGGCCTACAGTTTGTCTCGGTCAAAGACGGTTGATATAATTGTGTAAGGTTTTTGCGTTGATTTCTCACAGCTGTTAGCAGCGATTACGTTTTTAAAAGAACTCATACATTTAACAATTTTATTATTTGAAAGCATTTGCTTCATTGTTATTATTTTTCGCACTGTTATTTCACTTTATTTGCTCAGGATTAATTCAAACAAAAATGGCACAGCTCTCATGGCTTGCGTGCATGACCGATCCACATAATTAATTGCCTTTGAGACTTGACCTTCCAACAGGTTACTGAAATAAACAAGTGTTTAAGTGTTCTAACATAACATAAGGAAAGATTTGGCAGTTGTACCCGCAAAATCCATGTTTTCTCAAAATCTACATTTTTTTTTCACTTTTGTCAACCTCCCATGACCCCTGACCTTTTTAAGTGCTGGTAGTGAGCCAAACTAGTGTGCATAGAAAGGTCTTATCATCAGCTACCGTTCTGCAAAATTTGGTTAAAAAGTTTTGCAAAAATCCAGATAAAAACAAAAATTTTACAAATAATAGACACTTTTTCAAGTCATATGCTGATCTCTTGTGACCTTTGACCTTTCCAAGACGTCATCCACGTTAGCATGCATAGGAAGGTCTTTCCATCATGTTTGTGATGGCAGTTGTAAATAGTATTTGAGAAAGAACATTTTCTGTCAGAAAATGGCTATTTGTGACCTATTCCCTGATCTCTTGTGACCTTGACCTTTCCGATGGGTCATCCAATTTAGTATGCATAGGAAGGTCCTAATATCAGGTATCTTTGTACCAAGTTTGAGTTTTAAGTTATAAATAAATAATATTTAAGAAAAAAACATCTTTTATCCAAATATGGCTATTTTTTTTTACCTATTTCCTGATCTTCTGTGACCTTTGACCTTTCCGATGGGTCAACCAAAATAGTATGCACAGAACAGTCTTACCATCAGGTATCTTTGTACAAACTTTGGGTTTGAAGTTGTGAAGAGTATTTGAGAATAAAATCAATTATGTCAAAATATGGCAGTTTTTTAACCTATATCCTGATACCCTGTGACCTTGACCTTTAAGGGAGGTCATTCAAATTGGTATGGTTAGAAAGGACTTGCCACAAAGTATCCTTGGGTCACATTTGAAGACTGTGGCTTGAATAGTCTCGGAGGAAATGCCAACGTTAAATTTTACTACGGACAGCGGAAGACGGACGACGGAAGACGGACGACGGCGGACGGACGACCACTGGCTCAGAACATAGATTCACTTTTGCTTCGCACGTGAGCCAAAAATGGTTACCTTTTATGCATGTTCTTTAATACTTTCCTCTTAATTTGTATTAAACCACGTAAATGATAGAGATCAATGCCTTTATTTTCGGGAGATGTTCATCGACATTAAATGATATATCAAACAAACGACAATCGCAATGATATGTGTGTGTGCGTGTGTGTGTTTGTGTGTGTGTGTGTGTGTGTGTGTGTGTGTGTGTGTGTGTGTGTGTGTGTGGGTGCATGCGTGCGTGCGTGTGTGTGCTTGTGTGTAGCGTGTGTGTAGCGTGTGTGTGTGTGTGTGTGTGTGTGTGTGTATCTATGTGTGTGTTTGTTGGGTGTACATGCATGTGTGTGTGTGTGTATGTTTATGCGTTTGTGTGTGTATATGCTATTTATTTGTGCGCCGTGTGTGCGTGTGTGTGTGTGTGTGTGTGTGTGTGTGTGTGTGTGTGTGTGTGTGTGTGTGTGTGTGTGTGTGTGTTTCAGCGCTACATTTCTTAGAGCGGAAAGCGCACGGATTAATCCCCACTAGAGGCACCACAAAGTCCCACGGAAGCCCCCCCCCCCCCCCCCCCCACACACACGTAAAACCAACGAAGGTAAACTCCAAGCTAGCACAGTGAACCCAGTAATCCAAGGCTAGCACAGTGAACACGGTAAGAAGTCCAAGGTCACAAGCACCACAAAAGTCAAGCGGTACTGTTCACAGTACTCCTGGCTGCATGCGCAAGGGTTTAACTTCTTAACTGTTCAATGCAAATGACCTTAACACACTTTGAAGAGACAAGTAATTATATGTCATGAAGCTGTATTTTTGTGTGACGGCTTATAATCAAATTCAGCCCGCACAGGTCGATCTGAATCTGACAGACTTTCCAAATGGTTGTTTGTTACCCGTCAAACAAGTGTGTGGTTTTAAGGATGCAGACAGATAACAACAACATCAAAACTACGAGTCTATACCTATGTTGTTAAAACGGCAAAATAACTGGTGCTAGGAAAGCTTGGGCGTGGTAGGCATTGGGTTTAGTGAAGGGCTGGGAGGCTAGGGGACTTATAGAAGTCACTCCTGCATTGGTTTGAAATTGCGAGGCTCACAATGCAACCGCTCTTAACTCATTCGAGACGTGCCGCCTCCGGATACGCGGCATATGCCGCGTATCCGGAGGCGGCATGTCTCGAATGAGTTAACCCGTTCAGAGCCAGCTGACGCAGACTGTTTCTGCAATCGTCATTAACACACTAAAATCCTCTAGATATTTCAGGACCAAGCATGATTCAAGGTGGTGTCAGCAAAAGGCATAGATCCTCATGAGTTCCCGCAATTGAGGGGGCTCATAAGAATCTATACCTCTTGCAGTTGGGTGGTGTTTCATTTTTCTCCACACTGAGCGGGTTAATGCAGTCTGCTACACCGCGGACCTGGATTGCCTGCATACGCGGATTCAACAGGTTAATATTTGTATACTCTGCTTTTCACAATCACTTCCATGTGAGTAGGCACATATAACAGAGATTTCTACTGCCCCTTGCGAGTAAATGGGGCAGTCCGTGGCGCAGTGGTTAAGGCGCCTGCCACCAATGCCAAAGGTGCGAGGTTCGATACCGGGTTCCGGCGTTGGACTTTTCTCCTCTGGTAAGTGTCACCGTTAATTCGGGCGGACCGTCGGGGGTTCTTTCTCCGGGTACTCCGGTTCTTCCACCCCCCCCCAACCCCCCACCCCCCACACTTTGGTACCGGTCTCAGGCCACTTTACAAATTTCAAATACAAGCGATCAAAAATCTCTGTAACTTCAGTAGCTGACTGGCCCTTCGTTTGTCTTGTACTGTGTATGTGTACTGTGTTTGTCTTAAATGGCGTAAATCCGTGTCTGTTTCGTGAGTGTGTGTGTTGGGTTTCAGGCGCGGCGCTTTGAGTCGATTTCCCCAAAATTGAGAAAAAGCGCCTATATAATAACGGTATTATTATTATTATTTATAAATTCAGAGCCATCCCATAGTATCTATTAGTCCAAGAGCCAGACCTGAATACCGTGCATCACCCCCCCCCCCTCCACCACCACCACCACCCCTGTACTCTATAATATGGGCTTCAAAGTGTACCTTAATATGTCCTGTGATGTTACAGCCATGTTCCCACAAAATCCTTAGAAACACCCCAGAGATATAGCCCATGGCGCAAGGGTACCCCCATTCGAGCTCTTCGCGGATGCTAAAATGAGATTCAGAAACACCTTCCTCTAAATAAAAATGAATTCATTTCAGAAGCTAAAATCAGGCATTATTGTGTGAATGCACACTTTCTGCATCTTCCGAAAAAACAACAACACCAAAAACAACAACAACAACAACAAAAAAACAACAACAGAATGAAAAAAATATTCAAACTCTGGAAGATTACAAAGTAAAGTAGGTAAAAGCACTGTCAGAGAGAGAAGTGTGCATATGCATTGCTTCCAGTCACTTCTTAGCGCACCCCTCTTTATTATCTTTTTTTTTTTGTGATTGACCAAAGTAGACCTATGATCACAGGTCGATCATGCACACTTCTCTCCCCTGAGAGTGCTTTTACCTACTTTACTTTGTAATCTTCCTAAAATATTAGCACTGGCAGTCTCCCCTTTTCTTTTCATGTATTACTACAATATCGACTGCAACCCCATCTCCCTTTTAGTAGGTTCTCTCTTAGGGTGCACGGAAATTTAGCTCTATGTGGAGGCATGAAATGTATGCCCCTGCAGACACCACAGTAAAATGTGGCTGTCTTTGCAGGTAGGCAAAAGTTCCTGCCTTCCACCAGTATGCCGAATGGTGTGCTGACGAGGTCGCCAAGACCGAAACATCTTCCACACCGGCTGGGGACCTAGATTTAAATTTCCATACACCGAGTAGCTGGAATACACCACAGCATAAAAAAATCAAGTAAGGAGTAACTGGGGTGCTATACTCTAACGATTTAAGTTTTTAAAAAGACATACAAGTTTTATACAAAATTTCTGAGGGCATCGGAAACAGTGTACGTTTCCCGGTTCGGAGTTTTTAGTGGGAAATAGCTAGCATTTACAACGAATTTATCGGAAAGGGTAGCACTTTTCCCATTTTTGGACATTATGCTCACATTATTGAAATGTAATAGGTAATAGGGGAATGGCTGTAGCAATTTTTCTCTTATTAATTAGGGGTATGTTTACAACTTGGGGTTAGGCATACACATTAGCCACAAATCAGATCATAGCATCACCTAGTCACGTTTATAGTCATTCTAACATCCTGTTCTGATGACGTAAGCCTAAAAACGGACTGCCGATGCTGTAGAAAATGTCTGAGTGCATCTGAAACAGTATTTTTGTCGTTTTGTAATTTCGCGAATTGGCTGCGTACTGGGTGCACAAATACTGTGACTGTGAGGCAGAGATTCAATATTTTGTATTTGTGTGTGTGTGTGTGTGTGTGTGTGTGTGTGTGTGTGTGTGTGTGTGTGTGTGTGTGTGTGTGTGTGTGTGAGCGCTACGTTTCCTAGAGCAGAAAGCGTACAGATTACCCCCTTGCCCATGCATCAAGCGGTACTGTTCACAGTACTCATAGCTGTATGCGCAAGGGGTTAACATCTTCACTGTTCAGTGCAAACGACCGTACAACATTTTGAAGAGACAAAATATGTCATGAAGCTGTATTTCTGTGTGACCGCTGATTAATCAATATCCGCCAGCACAGGTCGATTTGAATCTGACAGAATTTCGAAATGGCTGTTTGTCACCCTTCAAACAAGTGTGTGGTTTTAAGGATGCAGACACTTTATTTTATTTTTTTAATTTTTACTCAGAAATACAAGTCTATACCTATATTGTTAAAACGGCAAAATACCTGTAGGAAAGCTTCGGCGTGGTAGGCATTGGGTTTAGTGAAGGCCTGAAGTAACTCTTAGAACTCCTGCGTGGGTTTGAAACTGCGATGCTCACAATGCAATACCCTTAACCCGTTCAGTGTCAGCTGGCGCAGACTGTGTTTCTGCAATTGTCAGTAACACACACAAAAACCGCTAGATACTCCAGGAACATGCATGATTCAAAGTAGTTTCAGCAGGAGCATATATTATCATGTGTCCCCGCAATTGAGGGGGCTCTTGATACCTCTTGCACTTGGGTGGTGTTCCGTTTTCTCGGCACTGAATGGGTTAATGAAGTCTACTACACTGCCGACATGGGCTGCTTGTATACGCGGATTCGACAGGTTAATATTTGTATACTCTGCTTTTCACAATCTATGTGAGTAAGCACAAATAACAGAGATTTCTGCTGCCCCTTGCGAGTAACTGCCGAACTATGCGATAATATATATGCATCCCACCCAGTACATTATATCATGGGCTTTAAAGTGTACCTTAGTATGTCCTGTGATGTTAAAGCCATGTTCCCATAAAACCCTTAGGAACACACCGGAGATATAGCCGATGGCGCAAAGGTACCCCCGTTCGCACTCTTCGCGGACTGCAAGTGCTACTGAAAATGTCTGAGGGCATCTGAAATAGTATTTTCATCATTTCTGTGATTTCGGGGAATCGGAAGTGTGCTGGGTACACGAATACCGTCATTGTGAGCCAGAGATTCAATTTTGTGTGTGGAGAGGATACACAATAATGTCTGAGTTTGGCTTCTGGGATGGATTCTGATTTATTTAGAGGAAGGTGTCTCTGAAGCTCATTTTAGCATCCACGAAGAGCGCGAATGGGGGTACACTTGCGCCATTGGCTATATATCTACAGTGTTCTAAAGGATTTTGTGGAAACATGGTTTAAACATCGCAGGACATACTAAGGTACGCGTTGAAGCCCATGTATTGGGTGCGGGGTGGGGTGGGGGGATGGGTGGGGTGGGGGGGGGAGGGGGGTGTTGATGCACAGTAGTCAGATCTAGCTCATGGAGTATATACAAAGGAGAATAATAGCAGAAAAGCCTTTCATTTTACGACACTGAAACCTTAGTTAAAAGTTAATCCTTTTGTAAAACCTGCAAGACACGCTAAGAACATTATAAAAAAAGATATTGTAAACTACTAACCCTTCATTGCACAGAGGAACCTTTTAACTTAACCCTTCACGGCCGAGAAAAGGTGAACGCGATCCATCTGCAAGAGACATAGATCCTCATGAGCCCCGCGACTGCGGGGGCTCATGAGGATCCATGCCTCTTGCTGAGACCGCTTTGTGTCGATGTTCTTTTGACAGTTGTAGCTGTTGGTCGTTCAGTGAATACATATTTCAGAAATAAAAAATACGTTCGTTGGCATGGAAGTGGTTAAAAGCTTACGCGGCGTGTATAGGCCCCAAAACAGCAATCATCGCTACAACAGTCTCTGCCAACAGCCCAAGGGCTAAACCCAAGACTAACAAACCAATGCTGGGCTCCATTTGATGACTGGTTATCAGCTTGTAAGCATCGCGCTGCCCTCGCTGCGTGTTTATCCGACAGCAGACTGCGCGTTGTTGCGGTTTTAAATGCGCGTCCTTTCGGCCCATTGGCATGGTCACTAGTAGTCAGGCGGTTGGTTATGTTGGGAAAACATTGTCTATTTACAATGTAGTTTATGTTGTGTTTTTTTTCATCACAGATATTTAAATAGTTACATTTTCAAGAAGCATTACACAGACACATGTAAATAAACAGCAACACTGAAATAGGCCCCGATCAGAAGAAATGGGATGGGACGTGAGAATCAGAAAACGACACAATCGATACAGTCAAATACACAACACAATTAACCCTACAGGAATGATCGCGACTAAAACCGCTACCGACACGCAACGCCTTAAATGTGTGCTATCAAAGACATAACATTATGAGATTGTCTTGTTTTCCGTACTGTCTTTGAAACGATCAGTATATATTTGTAAGATACAAGTAAAAAAAATGGTGATCCATTGGATGATACAACTGATAAACTGACACATCACTGATGATACAAAGGATAACTGACACAGGCAAAACGGACTATTTCAGACCTCCTCACGCCCACGTCTTCCGAAAAGAAAGGGGGCTGTGTGACTGTCATCGGAAATCCCAGCATCAAGTACAGTCCTCTGTCTGTTCTGCAAAAGCGGTTGACATCCAGTGTGGGTACCACTGTACACTGTCCGGACGTTCCGTGCCTGGATCTGCTTCTTCCTGTGGATTGCCGGGCGGACCAGGACGGACACAGTCCACTCTTGCAGCAGTTATGGGAGGAAAAAGAGTCGTTTGTTGCCGACGTGAGACCCACAGACCCAGCCTATGTTTTCACCACGTCAGGCATCACGGGGTTCTCCAAGCTGGTTCTGAAATCACATTCCGAATATCTGCTTGTCGGGGAAACTCTCTGTCAGCTAAAGGGGCTACGTCCGGATGACGCCGTGTTTAACGATGATTATTTTACTGGGGTGGGTGGTGGGCGCGCCCTGTAATGCAATGGCCAGGGCATACACTCGTGTCATGTGCTCCAAAATCACACCTCTATCTGACTACATTCGCTTTGCTTGGGAGATGGTAACATATGAAGGATGCACAGCAGCGCTTGTTTTGCCGCCTGAAACCGAAATGACATTGTTCGCAGCTTACAGTTAACTCATTCAGCCCGACGCACGTATTTCCCAAATTTTGGAGGCGTCATCTAATGACTATGCACCTGTTGCAGGAGATGGATCGACCATGATAATTCAAGGTAGTGACAGATTAGCTTGGCACTAGCCTTGAATTATCATGTTCGATCCATCTCCTGCTGTAGTGCGTCAGGGCTGAATGGGTTAACTCTCAAACAGTGCACTGAATATCACGATACTACGTGGGAAGCTTGATGACTGCAAAATTTACGTAACTCTAAGGTTACAAAGTAAAGTAGATTATAGCACTGTCAGGGGAGAGAAATGTGCATGATCGACCAGTGATCATAGATCTACTGTGGCCAAAGCACAAAAAAAAAGAGATAGGAAAGAGAGGGGGCGCTAAAAAAGTGACTGAAAGCAATGCATATGGAAGCCCCCCCGAAGGGGGGCGTATCACATATCCCACTGTTCCAGCCACTCAGTGCATGGAAATTTAAATCTAGGTCCCCCCCGAGGGGGGTCCAGATATTTAGCCGGTGTGGACAGCTGTTTCGGTCTTGGCGACCTCTTCAGCACACCATCGGCGATACTGGAGGAGGCAGGAATTTCTGCCTACCTGCAAAGACAACCACATTTTACTGTGGTGTCTGCAAGGGCATACATTCCATGCCACCACCTAGAGCCAAATTTCCATGCACCCTAAAAGAGAACCTACCAAAAGGGGGGAAGGGGTTGCAGTCGATATTGTAGTAGTAAATGAAAAGAAAAGGGGAGACTGCCAGTGCTAATATTTTAGGAAGGTTACAAAGTAAAGTAGATTATAGCACTGTCAGGGGAGAGAAATGTGCATGATCGACCAGTGATCATAGATCTACTGTGGCCAAAGCACAAAAAAAAAAGAGATAGGAAAGAGAGGGGGCGCTAAAAAAGTGACTGAAAGCAATGCATATGGAAGCCCCCCCGAAGGGGGGCGTATCACATATCCCACTGTTCCAGCCACTCAGTGCATGGAAATTTAAATCTAGGTCCCCCCGAGGGGGGTCCAGATATTTAGCCGGTGTGGACAGCTGTTTCGGTCTTGGCGACCTCTTCAGCACACCATCGGCGATACTGGAGGAGGCAGGAATTTCTGCCTACCTGCAAAGACAACC
>BTPG01000006.1:127350970-127457383 GCA_036245525.1 Semisulcospira habei
GTTTAACTCATACAAATAGTCCCCCATCAATCGCTGCCGAAGTGTCGTACAGCGTTCCCTCAGTCACAGCCATACTACACTTCGGATGGTATTGATGTTTAATACCTTGAATGAGTTAATCACACACGCATGTATACATACGCACACATACATACACGCACAACCAGGCACGCACGCACACACACGCACGCACACATACACCAATGCCATCACGGATTTAGTGCTGTCCGCCAGTCACACACATTTGCATTCATTCTTACATCTGGCGGCCGACCACGTAGGCACAAGCCTTAGCAGCGACCTCGGGGAAAAAAACCCAACTGGGCCTAATTCATTATTCCACTTTATGACGGACGGTTTTTGTTATGTAAGAAGAGGATCAAACGTACTACTGATAGTTCGACCCTGGGTAGTCCTTGATTAGATATGTGCCCATACAGGCGCACAGCTGATCAGGCATACCATTGAATCATCACGCTCGAGCTGAAGCACAAGGATAAGACAATCAAACACAAGCTTTCCACATAACAGGTCTGCTCCATTTATCTTATTTCGACGCCTAGTACGGATTTAATTCAGTGAACGATTCTGTAGCTGTGGCAGTGGAAAAGATTAATCTGTTATCAGTTAACTCATTCGAAACGTGCCGCATAAACCGCGTATCCGGAGGCGGCACGTCTCGATAGAGTTAACAATCGGGTTACTGTCACAAGGTTTTATGTATATATAAGAGTGCGTTGTGTAAGAAAAAATACTGTTTGTCTTTGATGGTGTGTTTAAATTATTCTTTTCACGAGAAAAACGTGAATTAGATCTAACTGCAAGAGGTATAGATCTTCATTAAATCCCGGAAATTGCAGGGGCTCATAAAGATCTATGCCTCTCACTGACGTCAGTTTGCAGACATGTTCTCCGCAGGGTTTGGGCTATTTAGCGGTAAATTGACAAAGATTTCATAAAAAGCAGTCTGCGTCCAAAGGCAGTGAATGTGTACTTATACATTTGCAGTGCTTTCAAAATGCACTTGATCGGTAGTTGCGGAACATGCTTGACCACTCGGCACTCGCCTTCTATTTCGACACCTCTTTTTCGTCTCCGGTAGGCTTATTTTGCTGCATCAAAATCGTGTTCGTAGAAAAATTGCCATGCACAGAGAAGGATAGAAATACAAATATGACAAGATGGGATGAACCATGACCCACAAAACCCTTCTATATGAGAGCTGTCTTCGCTGTCAAGGTCTCTGCCTTTTGTTTTGGACTTGATTCTGATGTTGAAATGTCTCCTTTTGAAAACCCCCCACCCGGGTCTGCCCTGGGGGACTTGGGTGGGGTTAACTACCTTTTCGTTCTCAGGGTCACCCTGGTCAGCCCCACAGGGTGGCTTTTTCCTTCTATTCTGGGGCACGTGTTTCTGTCTACCTTTGGTCAATTCACCTGTATTTTCCTGTTTTAAACTCTCCCTACTGTCTGCGCTGTCTGTAGCTCTTGATATTGGATGTGTGTTGCTAAATGGTCTTCGGTTTATTTAGCGTATTAGACCGGCTGGCGACATACATTCAATATTCTGTTTAGTTTTTTTTTCATAAGCAGTGCAGGCACGTCCTGAGAAAGTCTTGTTGCTGTCGGGAAGTTAAGCAATGTACAATCAATCAATCAATCAATCAATCCTTTTGAAAAAGCCTCGCAGATGTGCCAATGCGTCATAGTGCACTCTATAAGGGGCGCGCGCAGTGCATACGCGTCATTGGTTTGTCAAAAGTCATTTGTCATCACCTATGTTTTGTTGTTTGATTTTACGTAATTTTATATTTAACGTGATATGACTTCACCTTCTCTTCAAGAATTGGGAAAATGGTGACAAAACTAGAATTTCACGGTACAATTTCAGTCTTGCTATAATTTGTGTGAAATCTGGTTGACTTTACGTAGCTACATGATATACATGATATGTACACCTGCATGCTCTTCTGAAAGCGCGTCGATATGTGAGTATACGTGTGCGTGTGAGTGCGTGCACGCGCGCACTCCAAACAACCTCAAGAGGCATCGATGTTCATGCGCCCTCCGGGCACTTGAGGATCTATGCTTCTTGGAGATGCACGCATATGTAAGAGAGACAGAGAGCGAGCGAGCGATTGAGAGAGAGAGAGAGAGAGAGAGAGAGAGAGAGAGAGAGAGAGAGAGAGAGAGAGAGAGAGAGAGAGAGAGAGAGAGAGAGAGAGAGAGAGAGAGAGAGAGAGTGAGAGAGAGAGAGAGAGAGAGGAGAGAGAGAATTACATCATATTTAGAGTATGTCTGCGTGGTGACGGAGTTGTTTATTTTACGTCACTGCCACTGTCTGACTTTCTCGAGATGTCAAAGTGTTTTACTGTTTTAATTTTTTTTTACAAAGAATTAATTTTTACTGAAGAAGTTAAAAAGGTACAAAGCTGGCTAACGAACTCATCCAGAGAGAGAGAGAGAGAGAGAGAGAGAGAGAGAGAGAGAGAGAGAGAGAGAGAGAGAGAGAGAGAGAGAGAGAGAGAGAGAGAGAGAGAGAGAGAGAGAGAGAGAGAGAGAGAGAGAGAGAGAGATGATGAATCTTTATTTATTCAGGATAAAGCTATTGGGCAACTCAATGCTTGTCTTACAATCTGTCCTGGAAACAAAACAACATAAGAGGAAAATAAACATAGCATGCAAATAATAACAATAATAATAATAAGAATAAAAAGAAGAAGAAGGAGAGGAAGAAAAACTACGGGAAAACACACACACACACACACACACACACACACACACACACACACACACACACACACACACACACACACACACACACACACACACACACACAAAAGGTGAATTAATTAAAGGAGAAAAAAATGGCATTTGAGAATTTGTAACTGTCAACAATACAAAAAGCAAGGGAAATAAATGAGTGCATAGCATTAATAGTATACTCATCTAAGACAGTGCCATAAAATCAGCAGCATCAAGAGCGTATAGCGACAAGACAAAGAATATCAGTTAGCAAATGTAAGGAGAAAGCGAAAATAATTGACGTTCACGTGTTATCAGCAGTATTACTCATATGGCAAACTGTGAAGTCAGGCGGAATTGAAGTGCGTGTGCAAAGCACGTTTAAATTGGGTCTTATCTGAACATGATTTAATGTTTAAAGGCAATGAGTTCCAGACAGAACTACCTGAAAATAGAAGGCTTGACTTATAGATATCTATCCTGGGGCGGGGTAAATGAAGCAAGCCATGTCTCGTGTAGTTGATGCCGAGGGCTGAAGTTAAATAGCGTGCACAAATTTTCGGGGACCTGAAAATGAAATATTTTGTGCATGAGGACGCATTTGTTAAATTTGAGTTGTTCCTTTAGTGGAAGCAGGCCAAGGGATTTTATTTTTTCATCAGTGGAAGTAGGGTTTTGAATAATTAACTTAACTGAACGACGATACAACGAGTTCACTTTTTTAATATGACGTTCACTGCATTCGTCCCACAAAGAGGACGCATAGTCACAGTGGCTCTTAATGTGCGTGTGAAAGAACAATGTACAGCACTTGAACTAATTATGTCTAGGTTTAGAGAGCAGAAATACATTCCTGGACAAGGTTTTGCACAAAAGGTCGATATGCGACCACCAGTTGAGCTTGTCGTCAATAACAACCCCCAGTAGGCGGTGCTTGGATACCTATTGGATAGGTTTATTGCCAAGTGAAAGTATCAGAGGGGCAGGATGTAGCTGATGCTTTTGGCGGGTTGCTATCAACATGTTTTTGGTTTTAGAAGTACTGAGTAGCATGCGATTTTGCGTACACCAATCTGACACTTCATCGAGACTTTGCTGGAGAATACAATTTAGCTTCGTGACACGATTGTCTGATGTATGCAGCGTTGAATCGTCAGCAAAGAGTTCGCATTTTACCTCAGGATTTGAGATGGAAAGAGGCAGGTCATTGATGAATAAAAAATAAATAAATAAAAGAGGCCCTATGATAGATCCTTGGGAAACTCCATGCCTCACTATACCTTGTTTCGAATACCTTCCGTTCGAGTAAACCTTCTGTCGGCGGCTACTTAGGTAGGAGGAAAAAACGCTAAAGAGTTCGAATCAAGTTTATATACTGAAAGTTTTATTAAAAGAATGTTGTGATCGACTAAATCAAATGCTTTGGTTAGGTCCAGAAAAACTGCACCATTTAATTTGGAATTGTTTATCGATGAGAGCCAAGAGTCGACGATGTCAACGAGTGCAGTATGACATGAGTGTTTAGGTCTAAAACCGGACTGAAGAGATATAAGTAGGCGTTGATTCTCCAAGAATTGGAGTAGGTGCGTGTGAACGTGTCTTTCTAATGGCTTCGATAATATTGATAACACTGAAATAGGACGGAAGTCGTTCGGACTGTTGGGATCTCTACATTTGGGAATGGGGACAACTTTAGCATCTTTCATGGCAGCTGGAAAAATACCTTGCGTGATAGAAAGGTTGAAGATAAATGTCAAGGTTTCATCTATGTAAGGAAGTGACAATTTCAGTACCATGTTGTTTATTCCATCCAGGCCACACGATTTACTGGTTAGAGTAGAAATATATTTACCAACTTCAAACACCGGGCACTTGAGGATCTATGCTTCTTGGAGATGCACGCATATGTGAGAGAGACAGAGAGCGAGCGAGCGATTGAGAGAGAGAGAGAATGAACAATGAACAATGAACAATGAACAATGAACCTTTATTTTCCAACGGTAGAAGTTATTGGTAACAGGACCAGTTTTCAAACTTGCCGTTGCTACATCTACTACATAAGTGACATAGACATGTAAACATACACATACCACACACTGCTGCATGCACTGCTACATTCGCTCACGCACGCACGCACCACGCACATACACACACACATACCCACACACGCACTCAGGTACGCACGCATGCACATCGCAACCCGCGCATGCACGCACGCACACACACACACACACACACACACACACATGTACACCGCAATTCAGTACGCATGCACACACGCACGAACACACACACACACACACACACACACACACACACACACACACACACACACTTACACACGCACGCACTCAGGCACATACGCACAAAAACAAACACACGCTCTCGGACACGCACTCCAGACATACCTACCCGCATACGCGTACGCACAAAAGTATAAAATGAGTAAAAATACAAAGTAAAGCAATAAACAAAGAATCATTAAGTACATTAAAGTTCATACAGCAAGGGCAAATATGAATGCAGGTGCTATCTCTCCCCCCCCCTCTCTCTCTCTCTCTCTCACGCCGACACACACACACACATACACACACACACAGCATGCACGCACGCGCACACACACACACACACAGAGTCACACATACAGTACACACACACACACACACACACACACACACACATACGCGAGCGCGCGCCCAACATATCGAGCACACACATATGAAGGCAAAAACATTATACACAGTACATGCAGTATTCAAAGGTACTCTTTGGCATTCAAATATTATGGTACGGCTATGGGAAAAAGGGACTCTCTCTCTCTCTCTCTCTCTCTCTCTCTCTCTCTCTCTCTCTCTCTCGCACACATACACACACATACACACACACATACATACACACACACACACACAAGCACGCACATGTACACATCTGAACACACGTGTAAGTTATCCCAATACTGTAATGATTTGATTACGTCAGAGATTCTAGGTGTTTGAAGAGGCTGTCCCTATATGAGGTGAGCGTCTTTGCGTTTCTAATTTCTGCAGGAATAGAATTCCAGAATGAACTTCCCGAGAATGACAAGCTGGTTTTGAATAAATCAATACGCGGCAGGGGTACTTTGAATTGTTGTCCATGTCTAGAAGCTACAGATGTCCGTTCTGAGAAAAAAGAACTCAAGTACAGTGGACATGATTGCTTGTACAGCTTGTACATCAATACACCTTTATTCAACTGAAAGTGCTGGGATAGAGGGAGAATTTTTAAAGTTTTAAGCTTTTCGTCAGTTGAGAGTTCGGGATCGGGAAATATAAGCTTAGCAGCTCTCCTATGTAGGGAGTTCAGCCTCTTCAAATGTACATCACTAGAACCATCCCACACTGTTGATGCATAGTCTATGTGCGACTTGACATGAGCATTGTAGAAAAGAAGACGCGTATCTGTGTCAGTAATTGTTTTCAATTTTGACAACATATACAGGCTTCTGGAAACTCTTTTGCACACATTATTAATATGCAGTTGCCATTTAAGCTGATCATCTATAATGACCCCCAAGAGGCGGTGGTGTGATACTTGATCAATTGGGCTGCCGTTTATAGACAGACTAAGAGAGAGCGGGCATAGCTGGTGCTTTTGACGTGTGGTTATAACCATGCATTCTGTTTTTGACGGATTCAGGGACATGGAGTTGGAATGACACCAGTCGGTGACCTCGCGCAGGCTTTCCTGCAGACGCGTGTTAATTGCAGCTACATTTTTGTGAGGAGTGTGTAGTGTGCAGTCATCAGCAAACATGTCACAAGAAATATCGCGGCAACTAATATGTAGTGGAAGAGAGAGAGAGAGAGAGAGAGAGAGAGAGAGAGAGAGAGAGAGAGAGGAGAGAGAGAGAGGAGAGAGAGAGGAGAGAGAGAGAGAGAGAGAGAGAGAGAGAGAGAGAGAGAGAGAGAGCGGCGCGCGCTAGAGAGGATTACTTCATATTTAGAGTATTATAGCAATGGACCTCACCGGAGCGCGCATTTTCAGCCAATCAGAAAATAGAAAAAAATTGCCGCAGCGCCGTTCTGTTGCTGGGTGCCGCAAGCTTTCCCGTAACTAAGCAAGGAAATGGCGAAGCACGATACTGTTTGTGCGTACACATGTCACTGAAATGGTTAGGCATTGCCATTGGGGTACCTGCAATCGGGACGAAAGCTACCCTGAAACCATCAAAGAAAAGCTTCTGGCTTTTTTCCCCTCCCGAAACCAACGCAATGGGCTGAATAAAACTGAACTTGCTGTAGACCGCACACTGATCCGCGGCATCTCAGTCAACATCGGGATACTACCCCCCTAGAGGACAAGAGCAAACGCAGAGCTGTTTGTATGCGGTATGTGTCATTTTTCTAGATTGTTCTGAAAATGGTTACAATTCACTTGCGGAAGTGGTACATAATTCAACCCGGAGCATAATGTGGGCCTACAATAATGTGCAAGCACTCGCTATCAGGCAGCACCGCTACACTTTTGATCTTCACACTTGGGATGAATGTGTGTGTGTGTGTGTGTGTGTGTGTGTGTGTGTGTGTGTGTGTGTGTGTGTGTGTGTGTGTGTGTGTGATTTTAAATATGGAATTAACTCTCAAGAAACACCATAACCAAAGGTGTATGCCCTTACGTTTCTTCAGTTTGCACTCTCTCACTCATTGTAACAAATCACGACAAGCACAAATTGACACATCACTTCTACAGTAACACATTTCATCAGATCTATTTATGATGAGCATATATTCATGCAACGTTTTTCTTCTCAGCATTTGTGGGATGGCGAACCCAGTGAGTTGCACCCCTACCCATTCCAGAGACGAGTCACATGCCTACAAATCCAGACTTGTCTCAAAAGAGGGCAGTACAGATTCCGGCTGTAAAATCTTCGCAGGAAGATCAAGTCTCGCAACATACACCTGACATTGTAGCTGGCAAGTGTGGGACAGCAGAACAATGATGAAAGTATATATTTGTGTATATATGCTGACAATAACAGCAGAGGTGCATACCTAACATTTCGCTTACACTCTGTGATGACATTTCACTTTCCAAGTCAGACTTTCATTGTTCTTTGTAGAAAGCTGACAGTGTGAAACAGTGATGCCATGAATGGATTGTCTGGTGTGATTTGCGATACATTTACATCCCTTAAGGTAAAAACAATAATCTGTGATATTTAGCTGGCATTGCACCTGCGTGTGGTTGGAATATGATTTCTTCAGTCCCACGCTGGTGTTGTCAGCTAATTTCACACAAAATCCTGATAACTGACAAGCCTCGAGTATGGTGTAATTTCTGGGTGCGGGTGGACATTTGACTTTGATTATGCCTGTCTGGCCACTGTCGCACACCTTGAGTCGCTCCTAGAAATATAAACTGTGGATTAACCACAATGCTGCGCTTGTGCAGGTGTCTGTCAGGAAGTACTTCTAAATATTTACTCTTGGCAGTGTCCTCATGTCGTTTACATAAAATGTGGCTGCAACTGAGAAAAAAGTGTGTGAAAAGATTCTGTCAAGACATTTGTCAGAAACGTTTGCTTTTCTATTTAGATCTATGTGGAAGTTTCATGTTGCTAGTTTCTTGGGTTTTTTTTCCCCTCTACCCAGTGATTAGAACTGGTCAGTTCTCTGTTCTTTCCTCACGTTTCTCAGGATTTGGACACTAACTGGTCAAGCAAAGGCGATCCAGTTCTTGTAAGAGATCAACTGGGGACCTCGTTGTGACACACATGTCAGCGACCCTGTTGATTCCCTGGCATTGGCTCTCTTTTCAATCTCCTGGTCTGTGGACAAATATTGAGTGCAGCTTTAGAAATACGTTCAACGTTTTAAGTTAATCATAAACATAATTATACTGTTTATAATTTTTTTTTAAATTTCTTTTTTAGGGATTTCACCATTAGACTACCTGGCCATCGCTGCAGAGTGCAAATTCTGAAATAGCAAGCTAGAAGATAAAGATAACCTGCTGAAGGAGGAGATCAGATCAAGAATTTGACAAATCTGAATGCATCTCAAGGCTACAAAGAACTAAAGATGTGCAGACGCAGCCAGCAGAATAAAAAGTATTTGGAGTGGACTTTGTGAGAAAAAAGGAGAGACAACTAAACAACCTGTTCCACTGTTCCAGATCTACACTGCATTAACATATGTTTGGGTTTTGTTTGCTTTTTTTGTCATGTTTGTTGCCGAATTGTCAATCTTTTAAGCACAAGTATAGTGAAAAAGGGCAGACTTTCAGCACCTACACTGTAGGTGCTGAAAGTCTGCCCCTTTTCACAATACTTGTGCTTAAAAGATTGACCATTTGGCAACACGAATGACAAAACAGCCAAAAACCAAACATTTTTTAATGCAGCTGTAGTACAGCCACACGATAGACTGTTTCTTACTCTTTGCTGATTGAAAATTTTTGAAGACTTCATAATAAAATAAAAATGAGTTTTGAATCTAGTATTCCTATCAAATTGTAAGTGTCACTGAGAATCAGCCATTTATGTCCTGAACCATTATTTCTCTGTGTGTTGTGTTTTGGTATGTGAACCACTCATATTCCAGAATAAAATATAATTTACCAGTTAATAATAGTTTTGATTTTATTTTAGGTAATGCTTACTAGTTGCTTGTGTTGATGTGGCATGTTATGGGTCTTTTCGTCCGCTTCTCCGATGGCCTGGCTAGCACACCATGGTTTTATTATTGGGACAGATGAGATCTTGGTGCCTTTTGATATTGCTGCTCACCAGGCTTGTAGCATGTCCCTGCAGCTCAGTCGATTAGGCACATGGGTCAAACAGTTTAGCTGCCTTGAAATACTGAAGAGATTTCTGAAGCCCAATGACACGAGAACAGTGACCATTGAACCTGAAATACAAATCATACATGCATGGTTATTTATTAATAATCTCTCTCCCCCCCCTCTCTCTCTCTCTCCCTCCCCCCCCCCACACACACACATCGATTATATTTGTGAGTGAAAGTAATCAGCTCAGCCTGACACTGAACACAGCCAGCAATAGAGTGCGCTGAGCAGCACTGCCATCCTGCTACGATGAGAAAAGATGGACTAAAATGGCTCGGATAAGTGTGCTAATTGTTTTTTTTTAAGCAACACCAATAACAAAAACACCTACCCGGTTCTGCAGGCACTGACAGCTTCTGTGACCTGTGCTTGCTGATGCTCATTTTCCACGTACAATTTGTGTGGATCGGCGCCGCGTTCTTGCAGATCTGCGACCGGTCAACACGGATGCAACTTGAATGGAATCACTGCCAGTTGTGTGATAAATACGAATAGCATCAATGGAACTTGACGCAAACTTGCTTTGCCTCGATCTAGAGCCGTTTTTGACATATATTTGTATCCTGGCATAAATGTAGGCTTGTAGAATTTGCAACGCATTCAGTCGAATCACGCGCGCTACCGTCCGCCATATTGCCCAAGGGACAGGAAAGCTTGTGGCACCCAGCAACAATTGCTAGGGGGCGTGGCGTTTGTGGCGCGTGCTCGGTGAGGTCCATGTGGTGATGGAGCTGTCTCTTTTACGTCATCGCCACTATCTGACTTTCTCTAGGAGTCCATTTTTTAAAACTGTTTTAATTCTTTTCTCAAAAGAATTATCGTTTACTAAAGAAGTTGAAAGGATACAAAGCTGGCTAACGAACTCATCCAATGTCGTTATCGAAACTAGCTGTATCCAAAATTTCAAGTAAATATGACAAAAATTACGGATTCTAATCTGGGTCAACCGACTTCATAAAACGGTTGTTTATATCTTAAATGAGACATTCAGTTACAATAATTATGCTCGGAGGCTCTCTTAGCCACCCCTTTAAGAAAGTGTTTCGCCAAGTTTCAAGCTTGTGTTTACAGAAATATCGGAGATTCTCTTGTTTTTGTACATACATACGCACACACATACATACATACATACATACATACATACATACATACATACATACATACATACATACATACATACATACGTACGTACGTACGTACGTACATACGTACGTACGTACTTACGTACATACATACATACATACATACATACGTACATACATACATACATACATACATACATACATACATACATACATACATACATAGGCACACACGGCGCTTCGCGCCAAATCTACTTTCAGCAGCGAGATTAGCGTAACTAGACATGACGTAATTTTTATCTTGTTACTTCAATTGTGAGAGGTTTAGGCCTGCCCGCCATTGACATCATGGACATGCTATTAAATTCGCCCCACCGCGACCCGTCCTAAAAAGTCCCTTCTATAAACAGAAGGGACTTTAAAAAAAGAAAAAAAAAACTTGGGCAGAGAGTTGTTAGTGTATCGAAGGCATTGCATTTAATTGATAGAAAATCCAAGGAAGAAAGAACCATGCTTAGAAAGGACAGTTACAACACAACTTTAAATAAATTGCGTTTTAACTGTTCTTTCTAAGCGTTTTTCTTTCTCCGTCGGATTCTCCTCTGCTTTTGAAGCGCTTGGCAGTCACCTTTATTTGGTTTTGATCTTTATTATTCTTGTATTTGAATGTGCTGATGTCACATGTGTCGTTGCTGGAGCCCACGATGGCCGCAGTGGGCCCGCGCACGGCTGTGCGCGGGCCTACTGCGGCCGTCGTAGGTCCGAAGACGTTTTGCTACTGAGGATGACCTAGCGTTACGTGTGGTCATATTCGCTGACCAGACAACACGACAGCCTTTGCCTTGACAGATGAGCTGTGATGATGTTGAGTCCGGGTTATACGTTAGAGCGGATTGCCATTTAAACGGAGAGAGAATGGCAATGAACGGTAGTCAGACCTGAAAGGGCTATTGTAACCCGCTCATTGCCGAGAAAACGCCACCCAACTGTGTCACAATTTATTTTAATCATTATGCAGTATTTTCTTTCGTGGAGAACTTTCGTTCTTTGTTGTGTGTTGCGGTTATGGCATGTACTTTTTAGTGACGTCAAGAACATATGACGTAAGATGTGTGTTTGGAACATGTGACGTAGGATGTTGGTTTGAAGAGTTACGTCACTGTGAATCGTTTGGAAGACAGTCAGTCAGGAGAGATTTTGCTCTCGAGTTAAAAGTTGTTTTTTTTTGTGAGGTGTAGTGGGCAGAGAAATGCCGTGTTATGGTCTATGGTAGAATAGGCGATTGAGAGCAGGATGCTCAGTACAGTGGTACGTAAAATTTTGTAGTTTAAGAACTACGACTAGTAACCAGATCGACTGATTAGAGTAACGAGTACCGGACCTTGTCCAACGGCCAAGATGGGCAGACAGGCCTGAAACAGTCGAAGGTTTACTTCACGCATCTTTGGGTATGTATTTGTTTATTATATAGCTGATTCGCGTTTGTTAAGTAGTAGATTCGGAAAATGTATTAGTTGTTCGGCTCTAGATCTGAGATTGTATGATATTCGGCGCGCATCGGCGAGTTTGCGGTGTCGTCTGGCGATCGGCGCGCGGGGTTGAATGGAATGATCGAAACATTTTGTAGAGCCTGTTGATTTTGAAATGAATGATTCGGATCGTGGTGAGAGGTTATGTGTTGTGCGGAAATATGTCGTATTCGTGTGTGTGCATGATATTTCGAATTGACTGTTATTACAATATTTATTCGATGTCGGAAACGATCGGGAATCGGCGACAACGTCCGGAAGCCGTTAGGGGTCGTCATCGTTACAGTGTCGTCATTCCGGCGGAAGTAACTTTTTAGCAATGGCGGATTTCTTATGGAGAGATACGTTTTGTATGTGTTATAGATGCTTCCCTCCCCTATCACCAGCTGAGAAGTTGGATTTGTGTATGCTTCATGTGGGAATGTAATTAATCAACGTGGTGTACGAGATAACAAGTTGATCCTGACGGTGTGCGTGTGGAGCTTCGACGTGTCATCGCGAGAGACAGTGCGCCGGATTATTCGACCAGTGGTGTGGCTGAATCAACGAGCAACGACGCTACATTCATCTTTATCCACGGTCGGAGTAATCAAACTGTTTGATCGTTCGAGGATCTAAGCATTAATTAGTGTCAGTTATTATCGACAGACATTACGGAGATGTGACATCGTAGTGGAACAATAAGTGTAGGATGTGTGGTTAGTGCTGTGAACATTGTACAAATGGTTAAGGGTGTGCGTGAGTTACAGGTGCATGTATGAATTGAGTGAATATTGCGTAGGTTTGTATACGTCTTGTCTATTGTTTGTCGTGCGAATGAGAAGATCAAATTATTAAAATCGAACAAATATCCAAATATTCCGAGTGGTATATATTCTTCCTCCCTGGTGTGACAATAATTTGGGGGCTCGGCCGTAGATTCGAACCACGGTTATTTCCAGATTCGGGATCACAATTTAGTGATAACGATTGGGAATTAATCTTGGCGATTCGAGCCACGGATATTTGTATCTATTTACACTGGCACGTAAGCTTTGGCTTGACCAATAGCATAACGATAGCGTTATCGGTTCAGGTTACTTACTGTGTAATTTTTTAGAGTAGTCTAAATTTACGCACCAGTGTAATTTTCTGTCATTACCAAAGGACACTCGGAATTGCTGGATAACCTGTGGGCGGTTGGAGGGCGTTGTTACATCGGGCGGCATTCAAGCTCCGAAGCTTCGCCATCATTATATTCATCCCTTCCGTTTATTCAGGTACCGAGTTGTGTTCGATTGTCAGCGTTAGTGGAGACTAACCGATTGCGCGGAGTGTCATACAAGTACAGAGTACAGATTATGATATTACTTTCCTTGATAATCTGTAGAGGTATACTGAACTTCCGCAGCATATTAGATTTTCTTATTTCGCATTTGTTTTGTCCTTTCGTAAAAATAGTTAGTGGAGACTAACCGATTGCGCGGATTGTCATACAAGTACAGAGTGCAGGTTGTGATAATACTTCCCTTGATAATCTGTAGAGCTGTAACTTCCGCAGCGTAATCGATTTTTTTTTTTAAATTTCGCATTTGTTTTATCCTTTTGTAAAATGGGTTACGCCAAAACTTGCTGACAGATCAACAAAAGTTCACGTTGATAAATGGTTATCGATAGCTTATAAACAAGCAATAGTTGAAGTCATTTTGTTGTTGCACGGATTTTGGGCAGTACAAACAAACTTAGCCGTCATGCCCGATACAAGAAGTAGTAGAACAAGATCTGAGAATCCTAGCAGATCAGAAATGGAACAAGAACCAGATATGAAAACCAGGATGCAGGCTTGGAAAGAAGAAGGGGAATTATTGAGTTTAGCGGGGAACGACTTAACTGCTTATGTTCTGGATGAGAAAAAACGTTGGTCAGAGCGGCGAGAACGAGAAGCGGAGTTAGCGCGACAAGAAGCTGAACGAGAAGCGGAGTTAGCGCGACAAGAACGAGAAGCGGAGTTAGCGCGGCAAGAACGAGAAGCGGAACGACGAGAACGAGAAGCTGAGCGTCAGACTCGATTGAGAGAATTAGAAATTCAGGCAGAAGGTCGGCGTATAGAAGGAGAACAGAACAGAAACAACAACGCGCAAGATCGACGCAGGATTAAAATCAAGTTACCATTTTTTGAAGATGGAGATGATTTAGAAGTCTTTCTATGGAAATTTGAAAAGGTCATGAGAGCAGAGCGTATTCCAGATGACGAATGGGGATTACACCTGATCGCATTGCTAAAGGGAAAAGCAGCAGAAGCTATCACGCACATGCAGCATGTTGATTTAGAAGATTTCGAACAGATTCGCAAAGAATTGCTGAAGAAGTTCCGTTTGACATCAGAAGAGTACAGAGAAAAACTGAAGAATGCCAGGAAGAAAAATGACGAAACAGCCAGAGAACTCATGAATCGGATTACGCAATGGATAACCCGATGGATTGAACTTTCAGGGAAAGAAAAGAACTTTGACAGTATCGTAGAATTATTGGCAGTGGATACCTTTTTAGACGCACTACCAAAAGAGCAAGCCACGTTCGTACGAGACAGAAGACCAGCTAACGTAGATGAGGCTACTGAAGCAGCAGAAACCTACGAGGTGTCAAGAGGAAACAGGAGACATGAGAATAGAAGTATGTTCAGAGATAACAACAGGGACAGATTTAGACACAGGGATAGTCCGTCACCTAGAAGGGATCACAGTAAGCAAGGATTGCGCGACAACAGATCACCAAACAAACACGAAAATCAATCGGTCAAGAACAGAGTATCATTTAAGATCGAATGTTTCAATTGTGGAGGACCCCACAAAGTATCAGTTTGTCCAAACAGAAAACAGAATGCGTTGTACGTACAACCTACATGTGGATCGATGCATACAACGAGTTGCAGTTGTGCAGCCACGCACCACCAGCACCATGAAAGCATAGACCACCACGCACTGAGAGTGGGAATGCCTTACCTTGAAGAAAAGTTGGAAAGAAATCACAAAATGACGCTATGCGACACATGCAGCAAGATAAATTATCAGCCATCGTGTCAAGTAGAGATAGAAGGCAAGGAAGTGCCAGCATTGAGGGACACAGGAGCTACAATTAGTGTTGTTGATACACAATTAGTACCAGAAAACAAGTATACAGGTGAGATGCGATCCGTGACATTTGCGTCATGCGACGTCAAGCAAGTACCTGTTGCTAGACTGTTCATGCGAACACCATTTTTTGAAGGAGACGCGGATGTACAAGTAATATCCAGACCAGCATTGCCAGTTTTGGTAGGGAATGCACGATTCTTGAACAAAGAGAAAACAAACACTATTCCAGTTTATCCAGTGATGAAACCTTGCTCAAAAAGAGATGCAAGCGAACAAACTGAAGACCATGTAGAAAACATCCCAGTTGTAATGGAAAGCACCGAGACGATCACAAAGAAACGAAGCGAACCAAACGATACGAAAACAGATGAGCAGTGTGCAGAAGTAGAAACAAGAAGCACGGCAACGAAAAGCAATCAAAAAGAGCTCAAGATCCCAGAAACAAAGATTGTTGATGTTACACCAGAGCAATTGAGACTAGCTCAAAAAGAAGATGAAACTTTGAAGAAATGCAGAGATGCAGCCGATGGAAAAAAAGAGGGAAATCAAAACAGCAAACAAACCAAATCCAAATTTAAATGGAAGAATGGAATTTTGGTACGAGAATTCACTGAAAAGGAACAGAAAAGAACGCAGATCGTTGTACCCAAGAAGTATAGACAGGGTGTTATGAAATTAGCACATGATACTCCGATGAGCGGGCATTTAGGTGCTAAGAAAACCAGAAACAGAATTTGGGCTGATTTCTATTGGCCAGGAATTTGTGGTGACATACAACGATACTGCGCATCATGCGACGCATGTCAAAGGTCATCACACAAGGGCAGACAGACGCGTGTACCATTAGGTAAAGTACCCATAGTGGACACACCTTTTGAAAAAATCGCCGTGGATTTGATCGGGCCGATCAACCCAGCATCAGATAGAGGGTATAGATATGTTTTGACTGTAGTCGATTATGCAACCAGATACCCTGAGGCAGTACCTCTGAAAACATGTCAGACTACCGAGATTGCAGAGGCACTTTGGACAATTTGGACAAGACTAGGTGTACCAAAAGAGATTGTATCAGACCAAGGAACCCAATTTGTGGGAGATTTGATGCAACAGTTACAGAAACTACTGGACGTGAAAGGCATAAAAACGTCACCATACCATGCACAATCAAATGGGTTGGTGGAAAAATTCAATGGTACATTGAAACAGATGATGAAGAAAATGTGTCTTGAACAACCAAAAGAGTGGGACCGGATGATACCAGCTTTGCTATTTGCATACAGAGAAGTGCCACAAGAATCTATGTTGTTCTCACCATTCGAGCTTTTGTACGGCAGATCAGTTAAAGGGCCAATGCAGATTTTGAAGCAACTTTGGATGAAGAGCGAAGTTGAAGAGGAAGAGAAGACGACAGCACAATACGTGATCGATTTGAGAAACAGGATTGAACAAACCTGTATCATAGCTCAGGAAAACTTGCGAAAGGCTAGCCAGAGACACGCGAGAAACTTCAACAGAAGAGCAAAACCTAGAACTATCACGGAAGGTTCAAAAGTACTGTTGTTGTTGCCAGAAAAAAAGAACAAACTACAGCTTACATGGAAAGGGCCATTTACGGTGACTAAGAAAATAAACGATTTCGATTACAAAGTGAATGTGCAGGGCAAAGAAAAAGTGTACCATGCGAATTTATTGAAAAGCTACATTGAGAGAGAAGAAACAGAAGAGGTCGCAGGGGTTATGACTGAACTCAATGTTGAAGGTGGAAAGCACTAGTAGTAGTGCATGATGAATGAAAGCACTAGTAGTAGTGCATGATGAGTGAAAGCACTAATAGTAGTGTATGATGAGTAGCAAGACTAGTAGTAGTGTATTGTGAGTGGTAGCATTAGTAGTAATGCATGATGAGTGGCAGCACTAATAGTAGTGTATGATGAGTGGCAACACTAGTAGTAGTGTATGGTGAGTGGCAGCATTAATAGTAATGCATGATGAATGGCAACACTAGTAGTAGTGTATGATGGGTAGCAACACTAGCAGTAGTGTATGATGAGTGACAGCACTAGTAGTAGTGCGTGATGATGAGATTGCAGTTGCAGCAACACGATTTCCAGGTGAAGGTGATCAAAGGAAAAGATAATGTTGGTGCAGATTACCTTAGCCGTATCGACAGTGAAGAAAAATAAAACAGACGCGGTGTTCACGTATGACGAACGTGTATTTATGTATTGAACAGTGAGGTTATAGGGAAAGAAATAGTTATTGTCGTAGATGTGATTTATTCGCAAATGATAATATGAAATTGTGTCAAGTATAGTCTAAAACTAGAGTTTTAGCTGGGAAAGGGCCTTGTGTCACAATTTATTTTAATCATTATGCAGTATTTTCTTTCGTGGAGAACTTTCGTTCTTTGTTGTGTGTTGCGGTTATGGCATGTACTTTTTAGTGACGTCAAGAACATATGACGTAAGATGTGTGTTTGGAACATGTGACGTAGGATGTTGGTTTGAAGAGTTACGTCACTGTGAATCGTTTGGAAGACAGTCAGTCAGGAGAGATTTTGCTCTCGATGCTCTCGAGTTAAAAGTTGTTTTTTTTTGTGAGGTGTAGTGGGAAGAGAAATGCCGTGTTATGGTCTATGGTAGAATAGGCGATTGAGAGCAGGATGCTCAGTACAGTGGTACGTAAAATTTTGTAGTTTAAGAACTACGACTAGTAACCAGATCGACTGATTAGAGTAACGAGTACCGGACCTTGTCCAACGGCCAAGATGGGCAGACAGGCCTGAAACAGTCGAAGGTTTACTTCACGCATCTTTGGGTATGTATTTGTTTATTATATAGCTGATTCGCGTTTGTTAAGTAGTAGATTCGGAAAATGTATTAGTTGTTCGGCTCTAGATCTGAGATTGTATGATATTCGGCGCGCATCGGCGAGTTTGCGGTGTCGTCTGGCGATCGGCGCGCGGGGTTGAATGGAATGATCGAAACATTTTGTAGAGCCTGTTGATTTTGAAATGAATGATTCGGATCGTGGTGAGAGGTTATGTGTTGTGCGGAAATATGTCGTATTCGTGTGTGTGCATGATATTTCGAATTGACTGTTATTACAATATTTATTCGATGTCGGAAACGATCGGGAATCGGCGACAACGTCCGGAAGCCGTTAGCGGTCGTCATCGTTACAGTGTCGTCATTCCGGCGGAAGTAACTTTTTAGCAATGGCGGATTTCTTATGGAGAGATACGTTTTGTATGTGTTATAGATGCTTCCCTCCCCTATCACCAGCTGAGAAGTTGGATTTGTGTATGCTTCATGTGGGAATGTAATTAATCAACGTGGTGTACGAGATAACAAGTTGATCCTGACGGTGTGCGTGTGGAGCTTCGACGTGTCATCGCGAGAGACAGTGCGCCGGATTATTCGACCAGTGGTGTGGCTGAATCAACGAGCAACGACGCTACATTCATCTTTATCCACGGTCGGAGTAATCAAACTGTTTGATCGTTCGAGGATCTAAGCATTAATTAGTGTCAGTTATTATCGACAGACATTGCGGAGATGTGACATCGTAGTGGAACAATAAGTGTAGGATGTGTGGTTAGTGCTGTGAACATTGTACAAATGGTTAAGGGTGTGCGTGAGTTACAGGTGCATGTATGAATTGAGTGAATATTGCGTAGGTTTGTATACGTCTTGTCTATTGTTTGTCGTGCGAATGAGAAGATCAAATTATTAAAATCGAACAAATATCCAAATATTCCGAGTGGTATATATTCTTCCTCCCTGGTGTGACAAACTGCAAGAGGCATAGATCCCCCCCCAAAAAAAAAAAAAAAAAAAAAAAAAAAAAAAAAAAAAAAAAGTCCCATGAACATGGATTCAAAGTGGTGTCTGCAAGAGGCATAGATCCTCATGAGCCCCCGCATTTTTTTTTTTTTTTTGGGGGGGGGGGGGGAGGGGGGCATCGAAGCTTACAGAAACACAGTCTTTGTCAGCTGGCACTGAACGAGTTAACACTTTCGAGACGTGTCGCATCCGGATTCGCGGCTTTATGCCGCGAATCCGGTTGCGGCACGTCTCGAAAGAGTTAAACTATGGACATAACTAAAAAGGAAAGAATAACTCTGTGAAAAAGTACAACAAAACATTTTCATTTAATATTTTTTTTTCGCTTTATCTTTCTGAAAGCGCACCAAACACAAAACATTTTAACAGGAAAAAATGAATTGTTGGTTTTATCAGGCAGAACAGTGAATAATCTATATATATATATATATATATATATATATATATATATATATATATATATATTATATATATATATATATATATATATATATATATATATATATATATATATATATATAATATATATATATATATATATATATATATATATATATATATATATATATATATATATATAAACAACGAAACAAAAATGATGGAGAGGTTGGGATGTGACGATCAGAAAAGAATACAAATAATGGAGACAGCGAGTTTAACTGTATGTTATTTTTGACAAACCATTGGACATCCTGACCTCAGCGGGTGGTTATCATGTGATCACATTTTATGAAAGACATTGTTCGAGAACTTGAATTGACCAGTCGCTAAAATGATGTAGACAGACGTCGACAGACGGAAATCAGAAGTAGGTCAAAACTACACGTGTTTCGGCGAAAAGAGTGGAATGAAAGCGATCGCATGTTTTTCCGGGTTCTTAATATATAGTTTTCTTCGAAATACGTGCAGTTCTGACCTACTTCTGATTTCCGTCTGTCGACGTCTGTCTACATCATTTTAGCGACTGGTCAATTCAAGTTCCTTTGCAGTGTACAAAAAAGCAGCGTGCAGGATTTTCACCCCTGCTAATATCCTCGGATGAATGATTGTGCACACTGACCATTGAAAAGTTTCAAGCACTACTCTTGAACTATCGTACTGTGGTCCACGAAATCATTCCAGACAGACCACAAGAAGATGATGCACATCCTTTGAACAATCCCTGGTTGATTCATCTTTGTTGCCGGCCTTTAAGCCTTTTAGCGCCAACACCCTAGAGCAGGAGATTGATTGACCATGATAATTCAAGGGTAGTGCCAGATTAGTTTGGCGCCTTCAGGCGCCAAGAAAATATGGCACTACCCTTGAATTATGGTCAATCCAACGCCTGCAAGTGGTACATAGTCGTTAAAGTAACACTTCCGAAATTCGGGAAATGCGCCCATGGCGCTAAAAGGGTTAAATGCGTTTCTCTTTGAGACAGCGTCCCAAATGTGCGATCGATGGTGCTACAAGTGTAACAGTATTTTTTTTTTTTTGACCTGCGGTGAAAGTATTAATATTTTCCCAAGTACCTGGACCCCACGATCTTAAACTCATCGATGATGACGCCACCGGGGGCTTGCCGGTGTTGGAATGGCTGCTGTCCTCCAGCAAACAGGTCCATCATCCCTATCGAACAGACAGAAAAAAAGGTGTCAAAGGAAAATATAATATTCATTATTGGTAACAGTGGATTGATATACGGACCCTGGTAGGCCTGAGGAACCATTGTATCCCGAAGGCCTGAGGGGTACAATGGTTCCTTTGGTACCTCCCGAAGGCCTACACTGGTCTGTGCAGCAAACCCCTGCTACCAATAACATATTTTGTTTTCATTCCTCCAATATTTTCGTAAAAAAAAATCAAGTTGAAACCTTTTGGCCTGGATCACGCCAGTCATGACTGACGTCAAAAGAGTATACATGTATACATTATAGACGTATGAAGTAATATAAGATCTTTCGTGATGTTGCCGTCGACATGCCCAGCAGCATTTTCTGCAAACTGTCAAACTCAGAGTAATGCAATGAAAGAGGTGTATGACGTTTTGCCTTACATGGTGCGGTTTGCGTTAAAGCGATTGGTGGTGTGACGTTGAAATGAAAACAATAGTTATGATACACAAAGTGTGACACAGCAATAGGAACACCGTTTCATGAAGTCACAACGACAACAATGATTAACCCCTTCCCTGCCACTGTACGTACATTTTTGTTTCTCATATCTGTGTTGCATTCCACAACCAAAAGCCACAACCGTCCAAGAAACATACATACAAATCGGTCTTTGCATGAGGATCTATGCCTCTTGCTGACACGACTTTAAATCCACGTTCACAGATCAGCGAAGGTTTGTTGATGTTGAATTGACGAAAACTGCAGAAACACAGTTTCCGTCAACAGGCACTGAACGGGTTAAAAGGTCAATATGGACGGGGTGATGAAAACCAACACCCACCCTCTTTGATGTACCAGCCGTCGTCCCCCCACAAGGCCATGGTGCGAGGTTCCACCTGGAAATGAACCGCGTGGTCATTGGTCCCCGCTTTCAGGCTGATGCGTTGGAAGAAGGCCAGCTGAATTAGCGGCGCGGAGGACGGAAGTGACAGATCGCGCCACCTGATGTACACTTGCACCACCTGGCGGACACAACGGACATTAAACTTTGAAAAGTCGATTAACGCAGTGTGCATAAATTTACGAACAGCTAAAATTAAATTGTCCATTTACCTCGTAGTGCCCCAAAATGAGATAAGAAGCAATGGGGACAACTCACCTGTGAGAATTCAGTCGTGCATAGATGTAAGGTAAACATCATCACAATGGCCTAGGAACCGAAGGACGGGGGAGGGGCGGGGGGGGGGGGGGGGGCAAATGTTAGAGAGAAAAATCATTTACAGTTTGATTTTTATGCTTGATTATGTTTGACACCATCTCCCCTTACCCCCCCCCCCCCTTTTTCTTTTCTCCCCTGTTTGATTTTTCTGAAGTTGGTCTGCCAAATATCCCTCCCACTTTCCTTTCCGCCACCCCAAGTACGCGGGCCTACCGCAGCCCTCCTCCCTCTCCCACTAAAAATATACAATACAATACAATACAATACAATACAATACAATACAATACAATACAATACAATACAATACAATACAATACAATACAATTCAATGCAATACAATAACAATACCCCCCCCCTCTTGGCTTGACTTCGCGAACGAAGATTTTATAGGAGTTGCCCACGACGTCTGCAGGCTTGTTCGTGGCTGCGGAGGCCAATCCGAGACAGGCAGGTTCGACCGCAGTGGCTGCAGGGGAAGGTATGGCCAGGGTTCTGAGCTGCGGCATCTCTGTTTTTTCTCCTGAGCCGCTTGTCCTTAAGGCTAGCTCTGTGAGAGTCCTCAAAGGAGACAACTGCCTTGTAAATGGTGGAGCGCCAGGTGTCACGGTCCGCAGCAAGCGAAGACCACTGGTGGTGGTCGATTTGGCAGGCACTAAGTGACTTCTTGAGACAGTCTTTGTATCTCTTCTTTGGTGCCCCTCTGTCACGGTGTCCAGTAGCAAGCTCGCCGAACAGGGTGATCTTTGGTAGGCGATGATCCTCCATCCTGGAGACATGCCCCGCCCAGCGGAGCTGTGTCCGCAGCAGCAAAGCCTCGATGCTCACAGTTTCAGCCTGTTCAAGGACCTCGACGTTGGTGACATAGTCACTCCAGTGAATGCCCAGGATGGTACGCAGGCAGCGCTGGTGGAAGCGTTCGAGGAGTCGTAGTTGGCTGCGGTAGAGGGCCCAGGACTCGGAACCATACAGCAGGGTGGTGAGGACCACAGCTCTGTACACGCTGATCTTGGTGCCTGTTTTCAGCTGTTGATTGTGCCACACCCGCTTGAAAAGTCGCCCGAAAGCGCTGTTCGCTTTTGCCAGCCTGCTGTCAAGCTCCTTGTCCAGCTTGGCGTCCGACGTGATAATGCAGCCAAGGTAAGTAAACTGGTGCACTGACTTTAGTTCAGACTCGCCAATGGTGATGTGAGGAGGGCGATACACTGTCTTGGGTGCCGGCTGATGGAGGACCTCTGTCTTTTTCAGACTGACCTCGAGTCCAAAGAGCTGGGCAGCATCTGCGAAGCAAGACGTGATGCGCTGCAGGGCTCTCTCTGTGTGTGCAACGAGGGCAGCATCATCAGCAAAAAGCAGCTCACGAATCATTTGGTCTAGGGTTTTCGTGTGGGCCTGCAGTCGTCTGAGGTTGAACAGGCTGCCATCGAGACGATACCTGATGTACACTGCATCGTCATCATCGAGGTCCACTGTGGCCTGCTTCAACATCATGCTAAAAAAGATGGTGAAGAGGGTCGGTGCCAGCACGCAGCCCTGCTTTACGCCGTTGAGAATAGGGAATGGTTATTGGACCTCTCAGAACCAATAACAATACAATTACAATACAATACACTTTATTGACCATGAGATGGACATTTGTCTTCGGCTTCGACATTAAAACACGCATAAGAACATCAAATAATAAACATACGTGCAAATATGATAACCTTGTTCACACGCACATACAGACACACGCACGCAAACACTGTCGTCCATGGGCAATTATATGTCACATACTTCACTGCCGTGAAAACTTACTATGCAGAGTTACTATGCTCAACATATTACTGACCTTCCTTCGCTGCTGCATTATCATCATTAATAACAACAACAAACAACAACTGCAACAACAATAACTACAGTAACAACAGCGAAAATGTGAAAAAGACATTATATCCCGTACTTCATCCGCATCGTAGTGGCCCGTGTTGTCAACCCAAACAGTCCCGTAAAGAGGCTCCCCAGCCTTCACGAACGCTGTGTGTGTCATTGCGTCGTAACGGAACGTTGTGTAGGACAGGCCGTAGCCGAACGGGTAGAGAGGAAATCCGTCGGAGTATCTGTCCATATAACGGTAGGTCCGGCCTTCCATCGAGTAGTTTGTCATTGGACGAAGCTGAAGTTTAGATATCACGTTAACACATTCGAGACGTGTCGCATCCAGATACGCAGCTTTACGGATGCCGCACGTCTCGAATGAGTTAATCCTTGAGGTTTTTCTTGTTAACCCCTTGACTGCTACTAACGAAACCGTTCAGTGGAAAAGACGTGTAGTTACATTTCGGCCGAGCGGTTTCGTAAGTAAACAGTAAAAGGCTACAAACAAAATATAAAGAAATGAAAGAAAATGTATTATCATTTATCAGTTGACCTCTTGATGAAATTAAGCCACAGGAGAAAGATCTAATCTTAACAGTTTAAAATGCCAAAGAACAATTTGAGAAGGAGAAGAAGTAACACGTTTATAATGAAAAGAAAAGGGGTGACTGCCAGTGCTAATATTTTAGGAAGATTACAAAGTAAAGTAGGTAAAAGCACTGTCAGGGGGAGAGAAGTGTGCATGATCGACCAGTGATGATAGATCTACTGTGGTTAAAGCACACACACACACCAAAAAAAAAAAAAAAGAAAAGAAAAAAAAAGAGATAGGAAAGAGGGGTGCGCTAAGAAAGTGACTGGAAGCAATGCATATGAAAGCCCCCGCGAAGGTGGGCGTATCACATATCCGACTGTTCCAGCCACTCAGTGCATGTAAATTTAAATCTAGGTCCCCCAAGGGGGGGGGGGGGGGTCCAGATATTTAGCCGGTGTGGAAGATGTTTCGGTCTTGGCGACCTCGTCAGCACACCATTCGGCATACTGGTGGAGGGCAGGAACTTTTGCCTACCTGCAAAGACAGCCACATTTTACTGTGGTGTCTGCAGAGGCATACAGTCCATGCTTCCACCTAGAGCTAAATTTCCATGCACCCGAAGAGTGCATGGAACAGTGGGATATGTGATACGCTCCCCTTCGCGGGGGCTTCCATATGCATTGCTTCCAGTCACTTTCTTAGCGCACCCCCTCTTTCCTATCTCTTTATTTTGTGTGCTTTGACCACAGTAGAACTATGATCACTGGTCGATCATGCACACTTCTCTCCCCTGACAGTGCTTTTACCTACTTTACTTTGTAATCTTCCTAACACGTTTATAGTTTGCAAATTAAACTAAGACCAAAAACAAAACAAAACAAAACAAAAAAACAAAAAAATAGACGAACGTCCAACTGTGCCAAACACTAACAACCCCAGTAGCAAAACGTCTCCGGACCCACGACGGCCGCAGCGGGCCCACTGCGACCGTCGAGGGCCCGATGACCTTTGCTGACTGGGAACGTATTTTGGAGGAGAAGTTCTTGGAGAGGTGGGGGGGGGGGGGGGGGGGGGACACGGGATGTTGGGGCGGGGGGGGGGGGGGGGGGCGGGGCAAAATTGAAGTGGGCAATTGTAACCAATGATGTGGCGCTGAAAAAGTATGCGGACTATAATGAGGATGATTGACTTCATTTTCAACTAGACCTGTGTGGCAAGCAAGGGCCACGTGTAGGGAAGCCTCCCAGCAGGCACCGCGCCGTCCAAGTCATTCAGCAGGATATGACGTAACGCGTCGCCGGTGGCCTGCGCTGGGAAGAAGCACTCCATGATGGCCGATACTCGCGGATCCTCGTCGGCAAACGAGATGTTGACCGGCCCAGCGCTGAAGAGCAGCAAAATGATGGGCACATTTTCCGGAGCTGAGGAGGACAACGTGCACAATTAGACACCACACCGTCCACGACGCTGTATTACAGAGAGGTTACCTATACGCCGACAACTCCCAACAACAAACATGAGAGTGGTCACGGCGGATAACCAGCTTACTCCTTGAGCATAGACAAGACTCCAAACATCTCCGAGAGGCATAGATCCTCATGAACCCGAGGGGGGAGGGGGGGGCTCATAAGGATCAATGCCTCTTAGAGATGTTGGAAGTGTTGTCTATGCTTATATATGACACACGTTCGTTATCCGCCGTGATCTCGCTCTCGTTCGCTGCTTGGTGTCGTTCGTTTCAAACGAAACCTCACTAATGACGACCACTGCCGACGACGACAACGATACTGATCAAGCTGATGATGTAGTGCTTATTCATTTTTAACACGCGTGCATCCTCCACAGAGTGTAGAAAGTTAAAAATGCTTGTACGAGTGGAAACCAGAACCCCCCCCCCCCCCCCCCCCCCCACCCAAAAAAAAAAAAAAAATCCTACTATATATGTTTTGACGAACGTTGATCACATAGGTCTTTAACACCTTCACTGCCTAGAAAGTTAACACACACCAACTGCAAGTGACACAGATCCTCATGAGCCGCCGCAATCTATATCTCTTGCTGACACTAATACATATATTATTATTATTATTATTATTATTATTATTAATACGAATCCATTTTCCATGGACGGTGGTAATTTTCCTTGGACGGTAGTAGGCCTACCACATGGATGCTGAATGAACGATTTTAGAAATACAATATGCGGCTAGTGGCTAAAGCCGCGTATCCGGCGGTGGCACGTCTCGAATTAGTTAACGGATTAACGCACCAGTAATTATAATAATAAAAGCTATACTGACTTTGTTTGATAACGTCCAGGAGAAGTGTTTTCTGATGTCCAGGCAGTTCAAGGTCCGGTCGGTCATTGCCCTCCGCCTCTACGCTTTGACCTGAGAGTAACGTCGGAATGTTTTAAAGGTAGTATATATATTTACTCGTTCAGCACTGACACGTTGGCAGGAGATGAATCGCCCAAGATAGTTCAAGGGTAGTAGTGTCTGAAAGCTTGGCGAATAATATATTACAAGCTATTGAAGCACGAATCGTCGAAAGGGTCACTATTCCGAATCGGTAAACACAGCCCGAGGAATGAACACTAAATACTGTCTAAATCTTATTCAGCCACAAAATCAGAACATTTGAAATGCCTAATTAAAAAAATTACACATTCACGGCATAGGATCTTGACAAAGGTCTTCGGGTCGACGTCGGCCACAGTGGACCCGCGCGCTACCCACTGCAGCCGACTTCGGCCCGAGGATCTTATGCTTACCGGGGGGGGGGGGGGAGGGAGGGGGGAGGGGGGAGGGAGGGGGGAGTGGGGGGGGGGAGGGGGAGAGTATCTGGCGCGATAGTGTTGACAGCCATGAAAGACCGATGAGAAGTGTGCAGCTATAATGGCAAATTATGCTGAGTCGTGCAGGGTTAGGTTGTTGAGCATTTGTGTCATGTTTGCCTATTCCAGCAAAAAGGAGGCAAACCCATATGCTCATAATTAACCGTTACAACATTACCCCACTTAACACCAAGGCTGCATTTCCAAAATGTTGGAGGTGTCACCTAACGATTATATACCAGTTGCAGGAGATGGACCGACCAAGATAATTCAATGGTAGTGTCAGATTGGGTTGGGGCCATTAGGCGCCAAGCTAATCTAGAACTACCCTTGATTTATCATGGTCGATCCATCCCTGCTGAGGTGCGTCGGGGCTAAATGGGTTGATGCAACAGAGGAGTTGCGTTATCATAATCTATCGTCACCTGTTCCAAGAGCAACGATGTTGATGTCTGTTCCCGTGATGGCCTGTATTATACTGCTAGAGTCATATGTTTGGCACTTAGTGTCGTCACAGCCGTTGGCGTGCTTCACTGTCTTGGCGATCGGCGTCAGACCTGCGAGCGGGGTGATGACGTCTTCAGAAGGAGCGTGCGGGGAGTAATCACCAAACAACTGAGAAGGGTTGTCGGACATGGGGCCAACAATCTGGCAGGAAAGAAAATCAAGGGAATCCGCTGAGCCGTCTGTGAATCAAGAAGAGGTCACTGTTGTAATGAGTGCAGAAAATTATTTTATGGTCAGAAACAACGCGCTATCATTGTATCAATGGGGTCCAACATTTACAGCCTATACTGGTATTTCAACCATACTACAATAGATATACAATAGGTGAACAGATACTGACCGCAACTGTTCCATATTTGGCGGTGTGGTTAAGAGGCAGGATGCCGTTGTTCTTCAGCAACACAAATGACTTCATGGCGGCCTCCACAGCCAGAGCTTTGTGGTCTGGGGTCTCTACGTCCGCCGTGCTCAGCTTGCTGTAGGGGTTCATTTCCGGTGGGTCGAATTCGCCCAACCTCATTCTGGCGTAAAAGAGCGGCGCCACCATCTCCTGGACCTTTTTCATCGTCAACTTTCCTTGGTTGACAGCGTCCACTGTATAACCAAAAGAAACCCCAATTATTGTAACTAGGCATAGGTAAATGTGCGTTTACAAAAACAAAAAAAACTGAGTTTTGAACTACATAATGAATTAATGTCCCACGTCAATTAAGTAAACAGACTGACTTGATTTTCTTCAGGAACAAATACCGCTCATGAAGTACATTTTGAATATTGTACTGCTTGTGCGTTGCACCGTGAGTAAAAACAAACAAACAAACAACAACAACAACAAACCCCCCAAAAAAACAACCCAAAACAAACAAACAAAAAAACAACAAACGAAACAAAAACAAACTTGATGACTGGTGAACAAAGCAGAGCGCACTATAATCCTAATCAGTATGTCGAAACTTTTCAGGTGAACCACTGGCGATCGACCGCAAACCCAAACTTTCATAATATCACGCCTTGTGTGCAAATAGCTTCTTTACCGCCACTATAGTGAGAGAGATTGGTATTCACACAAGGCGTGATTATAGGAACGTCACGGGCTTGCAGTTCAGCGACTACCGGTGAACACATCCATTAAAGGAGTGGAATAACACGAAATTGGGGTCCCCTTCAGACAGTACGCTTTGATTCACGAGATTAATTAAAAAGAAGCATCCTCTCGGATCAATCATCGAAATCAAAGAATGTGTCATGCGAAAGGAAAAGAACCATGTCACCCGGAAGAAGGATCTTTGATCCGAAACGTTGTGTTCCTTGTATCTAATTTAAAGGGTTTTCAGCCTCTGTTTTCTGTTTTTCTTTCACATGAAACCCTAGCGGCAACAGTTTTACTACATAAATGTATCATGCAGTTTAACTCCTGCACTGTGTGTGGACAGAGAGTGTGTTTCTGAAATCTCTGCGCCGAAGAGCCCCAGCGGCACAAGTAATAACATAAATACAAAATAGTGTTACCAGGAGGCATAGGTCATCATGAGCCCCCGCAACTGCGGGGATTCATGAGGATCAATGTCTCTTGCAGTTGGGTTGTATTCACGTGTTCTCGGCAGTCAATAAGTAAATGGAGTCACAATTAACTTCCATCGTGGTTCCATCGTCCCACTGCTCAAAAGGCTACTGGGCCGACGTCAGCCGCCCTTGGCCCGCGCACGACCGTGCGCGGGCCAACGGCGGCCGTCGTCGGCCCGATGGCCTTTTGCGCATTGGGGTGTGCTTGGCGCCGCAACTTACCGAGCGAGGAGTACACTGGCCTGGCCAAGTTCCCGGACAACTCTAGGTTGCAGCCGGCATTCACGCACGCCGCCACCGTGTCGACGCTGTTGTTGAGGTAGTGGTGCGAGCCGATGATGTTCTCGATGGCCCCCTCGTCGCTGACGACATACCCAGTGAAGTTCCACTCGCCGCGAAGAATGTCCGTCAGCAGCTTGGCGTTAGCACAAGCTGGCACGCCGTTAATTCTGGTGGGCAAAGTGAAATCATACTCCAAGCTCGAAATATCGCTCATGCAACCAGGCATATCCATCTGCGAGACACATACTCTCATGAGCCCTTACAGGCTGCAGTACTCATGAGAATCTACGCGTCTTGCTGGTTGAGATCGATTCCTTTTGCATACAACATGCCATTAGATTGTCTACGCTGCGTGCGCTGCGTTAAGATCAGACGACCGAATCTATTTACATGCACCGATTTATGAAAGTCATCAAGGTTACCACATTCACTGCTGAGACAAAGTGAACGTGGTCAAGCTGCAAGAGGCATAGATCCTCATGACCCGCCGCAGTTACTGGGGCTTATGAAGATCTATGTCTCTCGCCGACCCCACTTTGCATTATCCACTTTCCTTGGACAGATGGGCTCTTGGCTGTTGAATTTAAAATGAATTGAGAAAAAAAAAAAAAACAGCGACCAATGACAAGGAAGACGTTACGTTACAACTGTTAGTCTTAACCCTCTTGTTTACAGTCGCGGCGCCTGTATACACAAGAGGCTTAACCCGTTCAGTGCCAATTGACTCAGACAGCGTTTCTGCAATCAGGCTTCGTTAATTCAAGAAACACCCAAAAAACCCTAGCTGCCCCAGGAACATGGATTTAAAGTGATGTCAGCAAGAGGTAAAGATCTTCATAAGCCCCCGCAACTGAGGGGGCTCATGAGAACCTATACCTCTTGTAGTTGGATGGTGTTAACATTTTCTGGGTACTTAACTGCTTAACTCATTCAGCCCGACGCACGTATTTCCCAAATTTTGGAGGCGTCATCTAACGACCATGCACCTGTTGCAGGACATGGATCGACCATGATAATTCAAGGGTAGTGTCAGATTAGCTTGGCGCCGACAGGCGCCAATCTAATCTGGCACTACCCTTGAATTATCATGGTCGACCCATCTCCTGCTGTAGTGGGTCAGGGCTGAATGGGTTAAGACAAGCGAGCTGTTCCAGACACACAGAAGGTTGCCAGTACAAATCTCAGTGGCACAACCTTGCGCATGTTCACTTTCATCACTGCCATTGCTACAAACACGTCGAGGAATAAACCCAGTGTACAGGTACAGGATCTCAGCGTCCTACCTGTTGTAGCTACACATCAGACTGTAGGTGCCGGCCTCAACACACTTTCTGAACGCCGGAAGAAACGTCGTCCGCCAGTCCGCTTCCGACAACTGGAAAGTGGACAAAAACAGGGGGGTGTCGTATTAGTGGACATATTGTATACATGTATGGCCCCAGGCACCTGGTACAAAGTCCCCTGCGAAGCGCGAATGGCCAGGCACTCCTCACAGATAATACCTCCATCTTGAACCGCTGGTCGGAATACTTTCAGAGCCTCTTCAGCGCTGAGCGCACTGTTCAAGAAGCAGTCGTCCTACAAATCCCACACCTCCCAGTAAAGGTTGAATTGGACGAACCGCCCACCGCTGAAGAGACCCTCACAGCCATCCACCAGCTCAAGAGTGGCAAAGCAGCAGGCATTGATGGAATACCGCCAGAGATCTGGAAACATGGAGGCACAGCACTGCACAACAAGCTCCATGACCTCTTTCTCTGCTGCTGGGAGGAAGGAACACTACCAAAAGATCTCCGTGACGCAGTCGTTATCACCCTGTACAAGAACAAAGGCGAGAAGTCTGACTGTTCCAACTATCGGGGAATTACCCTGCTGTCCATTGCTGGGAAAATCCTTGCAAGGCTGCTCCTGAATCGGCTGGTACCTGCCATCGATACATATAATAGCATATAATAGAAACGCATTCTGTGAAGAGCACTCTTGTGAAACGGTGCTTCCTGGGCCTGTGTGCCTGTATCAATACAGCGAGGTAAGTGTAAATCTAATTTCTTCCCTATCTGCTTCTATATATTCATTTCGGGATTTCGCTTTTGGCAACATTTCAAAGAAACGGAGTACATAAGATTCTGAAGTTTAAATTTTAAAACAAACAAACATGGATGCCCACTCAAAGAGTTCCCACTTTATTTGATACACAACCTCAGTAGCAGCAAGAGTCCCACATATGTCAAAATCAGAGGTGACAAAAAATATACGAGGAGGAAAGAGAGGCGACATTTGGCTACAGCGCCTTCCTCAACCGCGGATTACCTTAAGAAGTGTGTGTTGAATGGCAACCTGCTAAGATGCGCGGATATATGAACCCCTTCACTAGTAGTGGACGCAATATTATGCCTTTGAAGAACACCGAATAATCCCATCAGTCCGAGAAACACAGATATGAATAGGGTGAGCGACAGACAAAGAATCTCATGAGCCAACGCATCTACGGGGCCGAAATCACGTGGGGCTCGTTGCATGAGCGAGATTAGTCCTGCACCAGCCACTAAGCAAGGTGCGCCGCTAATGCGGCACACTTTGCTTAGTGGCTGGTGCAGGACTAAGCACGCTCATGCAACTGGCCCGTGGTTCTTTGCCTCTCGGTGGTGTTCTCATTTTTTCCCGGCAGTGAAGGGGTTATAACATGTATAAGACTCTCCGTGGATCTCGACACGCACACACCATGCTATTTGCACACAGGTTGCGCGACACCACAAATAACTATAAGAACCATACCTCTGCGTCGAATGAGAATCTTGATACAGGGATATTATCAGGTCCTCCGTGGACGTCGAAGTGTTTACAGCCACCAGTTGCTCGTGCGTAGCGCGAGTCGTTGCCCTGAAGTCCCCGGATGTAACTGTCTGCGTAGACGCCGCTCATGAAAGGGTCCTCTCCGTATGTCTCCTGAAAATATAAGCGCACACAAAAACGTCAATGAATTGATGTCCATAAGTAACACACGTACGCACTATAAAGTGTGCAAGTCTGTGTTGATTGATTTATGGAATTTGTGGGTGGCTCGAATCTTGCATTACACTTTACCTATCATCGTCGCGGTGCGCAGTGGCATCCCAGACTTGCTGGACTATTATTGTGTTATACGTAAGGACGTTTTGATATATTTTTGGGTGCACAGACATCTTAAAATTTATTTTATATACACAGACAGTCCAAAGTTGTTTCCTTGAAACATACCAGCAGATTTTAAGGCGTCAGGCTAATCTGGCACAACCCTTGGATTATCATAATCGATCTACCTCCACTTCTGGATAGTCAATGGTTGAACAAATATAAAACAGCTGTGGGGAATGGATAGGTCATTATTTTTCAAAGGTAGTGCCACAATAGCTTGGCGCCTGTAGGTGCCAAAATATTATGTTACCACCCTAGAACTGTTATGGTCAATAGTCACATACATCTTGCTGCACTGTCATGGATGAAATAATTCATGTGATTCTCCATCTGTTGCACTGACCTGGCTCCTCCCCCATCTGGGATCCCTCATGATGTTGATGACAGGAGAAAAGCAGCTGGCCCCTGTGTGGTCTGTAAAGATACCTTGCTTCACAAAGTCGTTGTGTTTGCCCCTCACCTCCACACCAGTTGCCTCGGCCACGCGGAACATCAGCTCTGGACTGTAAACACAGGAAAAAGTGATCCCGAAAACGTGAGTTATCACTTCTGTTAATCGTCTGTAAGAAGTGCCGATATGAGTGATGCATAACAAACTCAGTGGGTTAACTCATTCGAGACGTGCCGCATCCGGACACGCGGCCTAAGGCCGCGTGTCCGGATGCTTTACGTCTTGAATGCGTTAAGAGTTTCTATGTTTTCTTACTTGTTCAACAGGTCCCACTCATTAATATCTCATTGCTCTTTCTCACTAGAGGTGTGTAACAAAACTCAGTATCCCCGAAAAAGAGAAAGGGTAAAACACTTGCCTGAAGGCAGCAGCCAGCCCAATCGCTTGAGGAAAAGCTGTGGCGTAGCCTGGTGCCCCCACATCTCCTCTCAGACACTCCTGGTCCCACTGGTACGGGCCGATACCCAGACGGGTGATAGCAGGCGCTGGACCACCTATACAACGCACACAATGGTAAAAAGAATCAAACATATCAAGCGTGCGCATATCATAGCCAAAAATCCTTGCCGGCGTAAAAAGGGCCAAAACTACAAAAAGTCTGAAATTGCGTGTACAGTCCAAACTTAACACAAACAGAGTGATACACGTTTTACAACTACTCCGAACAATATTAGTTATTGGTAGCATGGGTTTGCTACACGGACCCTTGTTGGCCTGAGGGAAGTCAAAGGAACCATTGTACCCCGAAGGCAGAGGGCCTGAGGGGTGCAATGGTTCCTTTGACTTCTCGAAGGCCTACAAGGGTCCGTACAACAAGCCCCTACTACCAATAACGTATTTGTTTTCATTCCTCTAATGTTTTGTAAAAGAAATCAAGAAGAAATCTTCCGACCTGGATCTCGCCAGACATGACTGACGACAAAGGAATATACATTTATTCATAATAGAATTATGACCTAATTTAAAATCTTTCCGTCTCCAGTAGTGTGCCTGTTGTTTCGAACAACACTAAGTAACTTTGTACTTTAGATCGTTTTGGTGATCATTTATAGAACAAAACTGGCATCCAAGACGCGTCAGAAAGAGGGCTACAAAAAGTCGGCCATTTTTCGCTACGAGGGTTTTTGTATCCCGGTCACATGGTACGGTTTGTGCTAAAGGTATTGGTCGTGTGACGCAGGGATGAAAACAAAGATTTTTGCCGTACTCGTGAAATTTGTTTTAAGCAATTAATTATTTGGTGGTTCTTTCTCTGTTCGCCCTACGACCGTTTTAGCTCAAGCACCAAATAATTACATGTAAGTGTTTAAAATAATTAATAAAAAATCATATTTTCATCATTTTATTTATACAGCAGTGTTATTGTGGCTGTTTGGTCTTGTTATTTTATTTTGTTAATATTTATTTATTTGTGTATTTATGTTTGCATTATGTTTAAAAAACAAACAAACAAAGATTGTAAAGCGCTTAGAGCTCCGTCAGGAGGTTAGGCGCTATATAAATACCCATAATAATAATAATAATAATAATAATAATAATAATAATAATAATAATAATAATAATAATAATAATAATAATAATAATAATAATAATTATTATTATTATTATCTGCAACCTATTTCCTCTTCATTCCACTGCAGTTTATGATATTATTTCTTTAGAGCAAAATGGTATGTCTTGTCATAGAACAGGGCCAGGAGGCAGTCTGAAAAAAAAAAAAATCCCGAGTCGATATCAACATCAGGCGCAAACAGCTCGATAAACAAATTCTGCTAGTATTGTTTTGCAGTACTTCATATGGACGTCCTGTGTTGTGTGCAGTTGACAGATTCCTTCTGGATAAGTTTAGTAAGGAGTTAGAGAAGGTTGAAGTTTACATGAGGTAATATACAAACTCTGCTTCCTGTAAACTTCGCGTTTGGCCACGACTCTTCATTTTGGCTAAACGCTACCGCGTTTCGTAATCTTAGTAAACAACAGTCCCGTTGACGTGACCCCTAAGTGGTCTCTCTATGTGTTTATATTCATGCTACGGACGAAGCTAGCGGGCGTTGAGATGGAGCACCATAAACAATAATGAAAAATACGTCAGTTTGTATTCAGTGCTGTTGGTGTATGATATGTCAACTGATTAATAATCTGGTATGCCCTAATCATTACTTATACTATGGGTGGAGCTTAAAGTTTTGCAAAACACCTGTATATTGCACGTAATCAAGAAACCAAACATACAAGTAGCTTAGCCCTTTCGCTGGGGTTAATTGCGAACACAAACTTTAACTGATAGAGGTATGGATCCTCATGTATCCCCCGCAATTGCAGACACTACTTTGCATCCATGTTCTTTTTGTCAGCTAGAGATCTTTGACGTTAAATTTACAAAATAGTCTTAATATAGTCTGCGTCCAATCATTAACGCCGCGTATCCGGATGCGTCACGTCGTGAATGTTTTAACGGAGTTTTCTTAACATGAACCTAATTGTCCAATGCATGAAGGTAATCGGGCCGTCGTCGGCCGCATTTGGCTGGCCATGAGTGTGCCGACTGCGGCTTACCTCAGGTCAACGACCTTTTGCTTACTGAATCGTATTGTTTATTCAAACGTTTAGCATGCGAACTTGCATCTTTGTTCTGAATATGTCGTCGTCTTCTCTGAAAACACCGATTTTCTCGACAGCATAAAAACCATCCTACCATCCACCCAACCACCCACCCAACCAACCAACCAGGCAGCAAAGCAACCATCATACATGATAAACAAACAAAATGCGACATGATTCTAAAATGTCGCATTTCTTTGGCTCGTCAGTATATAAACGAATAGCAGAAACAATAAACAGGCATATCTGGGTAAGCCGCTGAGAGGTCTATTATTCCAGAGGAATAGTTACCATTACTACCGGCTCCCCCTCTGGCCATTTGTTCCTGCATCTCCTGCAGAGTGAGTCTGCTGACCAGGTCCGCCACCCGCGCCTCCCATGACAAGGACACGTTCCGGAACGGGTAGTCATCGGCAACTGAGGAAGTCAATTACAAAGTGATTGAAGAGGATGCAGTATGAATGAACTGTTTAGACATTTATACTGACTAGCAAAATAAATGCGACGTTACTGGAGTCATCGGAAACACTGAAGTGTTCCCGATGACTCCAGTGATGTCGCATTTCTTTTGCTAGTCAGTATATGTTTGAAATGAAAGACAGATGACAAGAAAAAACACCCCGTAGGTCGTCATTGGTCCTTCTGCGTGCAGCGAAGGACACTGATCGGCCTTAATAGCCGAAAGGCACTGCCTAGTTATAGCTTCAAGGCGATAGAGGTGCGGTTTTGGTCAAATGCATAGAGGGAGATTGTACATTGAGAACAATTAAGGCAAATTAGAGTAAAATGAAGTTTAGCTACATAGTAACACCGAATAACAGCGACACTGAAGTCTTAAAAGTCTTTAAAAATTATCCTAACGAAGAAAGAAACACGCTTGGAAAAGACAATTACACTACAGTCGTAGATAAACTGCGATGAACTTGTCTTTTGTAAGCATGTTTTGAGTCTTTTCTTCGATGTGAATTTCTGTCGATTTTACACGATTGGTAGTCACTTTTTGTTCTGGATATCATAAAAGTCATGTATGCACTCATGGCCGGAAAATGGCGGTCGTTATTGATCAAAGAAATCTGCGCAAATTCTGGCAAACTGATTGCCAGAGGGCGACCAAACAAACTGCACGGAGTAACAGAATTGTCACCGGTTTGCAAGGAAAGTTGAATGTGACAATGAATATTCAGAGGTTCCGACCAATTTTTCTTTTTAAACAGAAAATACAGTTATAGTAGTGATTAACCCTTTCAGCCCTGACTCACTATAGCAGGAGATGGGTTGACCATGATAATTCAAGGGTAGTGCAAGATGACGCCTCCAAAATTTGGGAAATACGTGCGTCGGGCTGAATGACTTAACTCATTCTACCCCAACACCGAAATCCCCAAATTTTGCCGTTGTTCTCTGAAGACTGCATTGCAGTGCAGGACACAGATCGACCATGATAGTTCAAGGGTGATGTCAGAATAGCTTGGCGCCCCTAGGCGCCAAGCTATTCTGGCATCACCCTTGAACTATTATGGTCGATCTTTATCATGCTGTGTGTGTCTGGGGTAGAATGAATTAACCAAACGAAAGAGGAAAATACTATTGTAACGCACCTGCAAAAGCCACAGCAAGAAAACACACGGCGACAGCAACGTCAGCAAGTCTGCCCATCTTTCAGACGTCTTGACCCAAGGACACCGCAAAGACGAAAGAGAAGAACAAAGTGATGACTTTGCTGCAACACACAAGGGTTTTTATCTTGCATAACCTGGTCTCTCCGCTAGTACCCTTCCGACTGCAAGAGGCGTAGATTCTCATGAGCCCCTGCATCCGCAGGGGCTCATGAGAATCTATGCCGCTTGCTAGCAAAGTCAGTCCTAACCATACACTCAGACTGAGCAACAATTCCGGGTTAATTCTACAACTGTGAATCAAGGTGAACTACTATAAGTGCACAGTTCTTCCCTTGTAGGTTACACATTCCCTCGTCCACCGTCAAATGCTTTAGATGGGTCAAAAACGATAGCTCAAGGGCCGTGTCTGATTAGTTTTGCGACCCTAGAGGAGTACCCCTTATTGGTTGTGCTGAATCATGGCAGTATTTCTCAAATCGATCGTGCTAGTTCAAAGGTATAACTGATTAGCTGCGCGCATATACAGGAGCACAACTGATGCTTGCAATTATGGTGTCTCTCACATCGATTGTGATAGTTAAAGTGTATGAATGATTAATTGCGCTCCTGCATAGGCGCACAATTAATCAGTCATACCCTTAAACGTTCACTATCAATGTGAAACTCTAATCCAGCACTACCAGTAAGCTATTATTGTGCTGCATTTTATGCAACGAGTTGTAGAAATGTATTAAACCGTACCCTGCCAATGGACGTAAATGTCGTTTCCGAAATCTCTGTTCATTCAACGACCAAAAGCCATAACCGTGCACGGGACATCGATTCAAATTGGACGCTGCAAGAGGCATAGATTGTTACGTGGTTGAGTCGTAGTCGTAGTATGATAAACACACCAGACGCACGCACGTAAGGTTCTTTTAAATAAACTTCATTCAGCTGCAACCCGTCACACGTGGCTTAAGGATGTAGACAATACTGGAGTAACAGTTCCAACAATATTTTAATTCAGCGATGCGATCTCCACACAATGCATTTCCAAATGCACCAACGCTGATACAAAGTCTTTTCTGCAAATGTCCACATTGCCGACACAAAGTTTCTCATACAACGTACACCACACTGTTACGCTGTGTCTCTCACAATGTAAACCCTATACGGGCCATGTACCTACGATAAACTGCGTGTCTCTACAACTGACAATGCAAGACAATGTACACACGTGCTCTCCTAGCACCAACTTTATATAGTAAGACATCTTTCTAGAATAATCCAAAGAATTTACTCAACGCAACCAATCAGAACGGAACACGTAACTGAAACTCATAAATATTAAAAACAAAATGAACTTTCTAGAATAACTAAACTGATCTCCAAAATTCGACTGCTCAATTCAGCCCCAAATCCTATTGTATATGTATAACGACATCACACAATAGTATGGCCGACCGTTCACGACCTTGCCTATACTTTCTGGAAGCTTCACGATCTTTCATAAAACACACACACACAAAAAAAAAAAAAAAAAAAAAAACCACGGCTGTTAACTTCACGCGCACAGTAAACAACTTGTTGCAAACTGTCCCTATTCACCGACGTCACACATAGGAGGTCACTAGACAGTGCGACCTTTCTAGAACGTTCTGGATTAAACTTAGCGTATCATAACAAAGCGAAATTCGCTCTACACGCGAACGAAAGAAAATCTTACTGAAAAGGTACGTGATTCGTAACCATGATAGCTCAAATAAATAACGGATCGTTTCCTACGATTAACACATGCATGCTCTCACAGGACAACACAACCACAATCGTAACATAGATCATGATGAGCCCCGCGAATGCAGGAGCTCATAATGATCTATGACTCTTGCAGTTGGGTCGTGTTCACATTTTGTCTGCAGTCAAACGGTTAATAATGTACTTGACACCTCTAAAATGTGCATATTGATTCTACCAACGAAAGAGATAATATCATGTAACAAAAACCTAAATTAACGTGCACTTTCATTTGGAGTGCGCTCAAAATGCACTTGATCCGACTACAGGTTTCAGATCGTAAGGTCCAAAAATCACAGACCAGCACACATAACCTATGTGGGATGTATCACGTATCTCAAGACAAAAAGAGCAAAAACACGAGCTGAACGACGAAGCTTCATATTATTGTTTGAAAAAATGTGCACGTTAGAATTGTTTTTAAAACCATAGCCACCCACTGTTCAACAATATATTTCTCGAAACACGCGATACTGAATAATACACCCCCCCCCCCCCCGCCAAAAAAACAGAACAAAAAACAACCAAATAAACAAGAACAACAACAAAAAGAAAAACTTCGCCGGTCGAGCAATTTGATATTTTGATGATGATCTCAGAACTGGCGTGCACAATGTCAGGGTCACATAGATCGTCGCTTCAACGCCGAATACTTATAAATTACGTTAATTTTATTTTGGGAGAGAACAACAATCGTCAAACACTGTTTCCTCGCATTACACTGACGACGGTGTATTTGCGCATGAGCTCTTGCGACTGCAGGGTTGCGGTCAGAACATGTATTCTGAATAAAATATGAGATCAACTAGCCGCCACACTTTCATCAACTTTTCTACTGTTACAAATGTGGCGGAGGACTTAAAACAAATACGTTATCGGTAGCGAGGGTTTTGCTACACGGTCCCAGGTAAGCTTTTAGGATACGGTGATCATTTTGACATCCTTTAGGCCTACAGATCCCTGCTACCAGTAACTGATAATATCTGATCAAGTCGGTCCCGGACTCGACGTCTGAATACGGTACGTCGAATATGGGTATCACATAAATTTCAGTAACGCTCGGGTATATAACAATATACCTGGCGACCCTGACTTGTTTGTTGTTTGGTCCGAAGCCGTTTAAAGCAAAGCAGTTTACATTGAAAAAGTGACGTCGGGACCTCCCAAAAAGCCTTATTAATCCGACTTACGTCCGACCCTGTAACAGGAGAAGTTTACTGTATATGAAACAGAGCCCCTACTTGCCTTCAGTCTGGGTCGTGTATACCGATAACCCAGTAGGCAAACATCCCTCGGACCGACGAGGGCCGCAGTGGGCCCGCGCACAATCGTGCGCGGGCCCACTGCGACCGACGTCGGTCCGAGGATTGTTTGTTTACTTTGAAACTCATGTCGTATACCCATACCTAGACACATGCGACGGAAAACGAAGTCAACTTAATTTCAAATCAATTTTAATTTCAAATCAAATTAACCCCACATAGATATGGCATCATGCGTGGAATTGAAACTCTTTAGTCATACCGGGCACGTGACAACATCTGTGTAGGCCTTGTAAGCTAATGTCAAAATCTTTTTTATAAAAAAAAAAACTTTAAAAAATTTAAAAATTACACATGCCCATTGGCCTTGTCCTAATTGTGAATGATCTTGGTCATGTCCCAATAGCATAAGATGGTATGACCGAATTCAAATCAGTCCCTGCCTACATAGTATCAGGCATACATTTGACACACTTTATGGTGTCAGGTATGGACTTGAAACACCGTGATGGAAATGGTGCTCCCTCCTACCAAGGGGCAAGGCAGGCAATAGACAAAGAACCAGTGATTAACGCATTCAGCCCGTATTCAGCAGTATTTCCCAAATTTTGGAGGCGTCATCTAATGAATATGCACCAGTTGCCGGAGATGCATCGACCATGATAATTCAAGGGAAGTGCCAGATTACCTTGGCGCCGACAGGCGCCAAGCTAATCTGGCACTACCCTTGAATTATCATGGTCGACCCATCTCCTGCTGTAGTGCGTCAGGGCTGAATGGGTTAAGCGCCCCAAGCCTGAAAACATCCCAGCTTATAATTATACACCCAAACCCGGCTAACCACAAAAGGTCGACAGAGACAACAAAGCACCAGCCGGACTGTCATGAAAATTATTAATATCAATGACCCGTCAGACAGAGACAGTGGCTATACTGAATTGAAGTGCACAACGTTGAGATACCAGTCCCCTCAGTCCTGACGGTATTTCGACACTCCTTCACACCCTATAACCTATAACCTGCATCATCATCACGTACACTAAATCCGCAAAATCGACCCTACGCACTACATCATGTGTGATACTAAACGGTTGACCTGATAACAGTTATGTAAGCCTACTCCAAAAGCAAAATCTTGAAGTTAAAAAATGTTACAATTGTCCTCTGACCTAATTGTGACTCTCACCTTAACCGACCCTGACACTGCAGCATGAGATGATTTGATAAAGTGTTACTCTTGTAACAGATATGCTACTACTAGGTCACGACCACAAAACTAACAGAGTTCTCTTCAGTCGAGGCGCTGATAATGTAAACAGGTACTAGTCCTGTTTTAAATCGTAATAGGTAGCGCTATCTCAATAGATCAATGGTAGTGCACATTTTTCCCTTCCTAGTGCATTTCTAACATTCGAAATTGTGATAGTCTAGTGATTATTTAAACGTTCACACACACCTTTACTCTCGCTAACACTAACAGCAACACTCAAAGAAAGGTCAGCGGTTAACGATACAATTTATTTCCTAAAGCTTAATATGTTTCTTGTTTCCGTCTCGTTTCTAAGGCCTAAACATATGCAACACAGAATACAACGCATATACCACACACACCCGTTTTTGTCTACCGTGTTTAAAAAATACAGTAGACTTTGAAATGGTGCTGGTCGGAGCGCATTCCGGAGCATGCACATGATGTTTTTGGCGTGCGGCGCAGAAATTCTGGCAAAGAAGTAACAAGATAAAAATGACGTCACCTCTAGCTACTCAAAGCTTGCTAGAGAACGTCTTTCTGGCGCCAAACGGAGTGTGTGTGTGTGTGTGTGTGTGTGTGTGTGTGTGTGTGTGTGTGTGTGTGTGTGTGTGTGTGTGTGTGTGTGTATGTGTGTGATAGCGACTAGAGCCCGCGTTTCAGGACAGACAAGCTTGATATTTTAAGATATTGTCCCTAAAGGAATTATCTCAGGACCTTTCTTTAAAAAAACTGTTTGATTAAGACGCTCATTGGCGAAAAAATGTATGTTTCACAAAAACCGGTTGATCCACACTGGAGTCCGTAATTTGTCTTATTTTTACTAGATATTTCGCGTATAGATAAAAGGGAGATATTGAATGAGTTCGTCAACCAGCATTGTACCTCTAGAACGTTTTGAGTGATAATTAAATAATTTAATTTTTTTTTTATTTTTTACGTTTTTGGGATTAATTTCACAAATTATATGGGTTAATCTTAAAACAATTGAGTCTTTCTTTTAACGAAAAACCAATCTTCTCATTAATAATCCCATGATTTTTCGTATAACGGTATTTACATAAGCCTACAGTTTGTCTCGGCTGTCGGGTACGATTGGGTCAATTGTGACCTGTATGCCCTAGGTGTGAAAATCAGACAATCTTCTGCACCACTTTTAAGGAGTCATTTGTAAAACAGCTACCATAATTTTAATCTTTCTTTTTTCTTCTCATTAATACCCGCATAATGTTTCATAAACAGTGTTTGCATAAGCCTGCTGTTTGTCCCGGCCCTAGGGTAGGATTTGCTCAAATTGTTACCTGTAAGCCATAGGCGTGAAAATCAGCAAGAAAATTGCAACGTTGATTATCTGATACCTCAAATGTTAGTACTGCGATGAGTGATGTATAACATCGAGTCGTCACTATGAAAACAGCGTCTTGATGCCATGACGTGAAAATTGAAGTGACGTCATTTCGCTGCTCGTGCTATTATTCTTCTTCAGAATAGCTATACTAAATCAGACCACGGAGCTTACAAATGGCGGGAATCGCCGTGTGTCCGTCTTTATTTCTGTTTGCCAGTGTGTGTGGATCAGAGGGTGGGTTAGAGTCACCACCTAACTAAGCGACCATGATCGACGGCAGGCCAAATTCGAACCCGATTTTGACCCGATCACATTCTACTTACTGGCTGCATTTCATGCTATGTTTTTGTTTTCCACATCGTGTGTGTTTGTGGAACCGGTGCCTGCTATCCCCAGTCTGGGTATCGGCCCTTACGAGTGGGACCAGGCGTGCCTGTGAGGGAATGTAGGGGAGCCAGGCAACGCCACAGCCTTTCCTCAAGCTTTGGGATTTGCTGCTGCCTTCAGGTCAGTACTCTAAGTATTTTTGTTTCTGATTAAACTTTAGCTTTTTACTGACGGAAAAATGCTAAAACAGTAAGAGAGAGCAGAAAACGCCTCAAATCTGTGCTGTTCGTGAGCATTTTGTTTTTGTTTTTGTTGGATTTACAGTCCCGAGCTAATGTTCCAAGTGGCCGAGGGGGCCTCTGTGGAGGTGAGAGGAAAGAACGACTTTGTGAGAAAAGGATTTTTAAGATGAACACCGGGCCAGATGTTTTTATCCTGTCATCAACATCATGAGGGATCCTAGATGGTAAAGAAACCAGGTGAATATGCGCGAAACTTTTGTAATCCTTTGGTTGTCAAAAGCGCTTTTCGTAGCGGTGATTCCTCTAGAAATCGTCGCGACGAAAAGCGCTCCTGACAGCCAAAGGGTTAAAGAAATTATTTTGCTTTGTTGTCACGGTTCACTGTACCTATACGATCGAAACAAAAGTAAACCGAATTTCAAATCAGTCCCGTGCCAATCCCATCCTGTGTAGTATCTGGAATGGACTTGAACTACTTTAGCCAGACGGTTCACGCGATAACAGTTGTGCAAGCTTAACCCATTCAGCACTACAGCAGGAGATGGGTCGACCGTGATAATTCAAGGGTAGTACCTGATTAGCTTGGCGCCTGTCGGCGCCAAGCTAATCTGGCACTACCTTTGAATTATCATGGTCGATCCATCTCCTGCAATAGTTGCATAGTCGTTAGAAGACGCCTCCAAAATTTGGGAAATACGTGCGCCGGGCTGAATGAGTTAAGATAATGGCAAAATCTTAAGGACAAAAATGCTTTCTAGGGTCATTTAGTGGCCTTGCCCTAACTGTGACTAGTTCCATATCCTGGCCCTGACACTACAGCATGGGATGCATTGACTCCGGTCCAAATTCATGGGAAAATTGTCAGATTAGCTCGCCGTTTTATTGAGGCAAATCTGGCACTACCCTTGAACTCTCCGGTCGCAAAGCCAATAAGTCGCTGCTCTTCAGCCACCACCGTCGAACTGTCTAATGCATGTGGCGCTGGACGTGAAGAAATGATAGGTGAAGATAGATGTACACCTAACATCAAATCGCGGTTGCAGCCCTAACTAGGATTGACTCCGCAAACTGAGGATTTAAGAGGAATTGATTTTCATGAGCCACTGCTAAAGCAGAAGCTCGTGAGAATTTATGCCTTTTGCAGATAAACGCAAAGTGCGTGAAATATAGACCATTAGCTTGATTAAATGTGATAAAATCCCTCAGGAGTATATAAGTGCAATGTCATCATTTAACTCGATCGCGGCCAGCCGCATCCGGATGCGTGGCATAAGCCGCGCATCCGGATGCGGCTGGTCACGAATAAGTTAACATGATCTTGTCTTTACCACCATTTTGCAGTTTCGTTGTTGCAAGACATCAGAAGGATGGGGAGATTCGCTTCCTCTCTTGTTGGCGTCTTCGTTTTTGTACTCGCTGGTGCTTTTGCAGGTACGTCGCGATAATAACTTTTTTCGTGAAATGAATAATTTTCTGGTTGATTGTTATAATTGACTGTCATTTAAGCGCATACTATACTTTAGGTAGGAAGCAAGTTTATTGCTCAGCTGCTGACAATTACCCGTTCACTGTACTTCTCACACATTATAGATATAACTTTCATTTCCTTAGCTGCTGATGACTACCCGTTCCGGAATGTGTCCTTGTCGTGGGAGGAGCGGGTGGCGGACCTGGTGAGCAGACTGACCCTGCAGGAGATGCAAGCACAGATGGCCACAGCGGGAGCAAGTGAACATAGCAAAAATGGTACCTCTATTTATGTCGGGAACCATACGCATGTTAAACGCTCTATGGTAATTACGATGAAGCTCATTTGTACAGTGTATGAATTCACCCTGTTGCAGAGTGTGTGTTATAAAGAGTTGAAAGAACTGTGAACAAATTTGAAAATTCATATTTTTTGGGCATCGCCGCGCGAAGGCAATAAACGTCAGCAGCGGTCGGCCCGACTGCAACCGACGTCAGCCCGAAGGTGTTTTGCTTACTGGGTACTGTTCAGGGGACAGACATACAGACCATAATTCAAAGAGCGTGTCAGAATAACTTGACTCCTCTAGGGTGGATCGAAAGCTGGAACATTTTAATTCTGCACAATACCCATTGAGACAAGAGCGCTCAGCTAAAAGACAACCCAACGGAGAAAGAAACACGCTTCGAAATCGCAGTTACAACACAATTTATTAATATTTCGGGTAAAATCCGCTTTTCAAAATAGACAAACAAACAAGTATACACATCAGTCGCTACTTATCTTGTGAGTGAGAAGAAGCAAGGTGAGAACTCAGCTTGGCCGTCGAAAGCCCCAGGTGACACGCGAACTGTCCATGCAGCGAGAAAAAGGCTCCAAGCTGACGTAAGTCGCAGTCGGTCGGCGTAAAACAGTGCACCAACCAACTGTTTACCGCGTCTACCCGATAACCTCTTTCCGCATTGAAAACCTCACAGAAAATGTTGAGAAAGGTCCTCGGTTGACGCCGGCCAGCATACTGGCTTTTTAAAAATTTTATTATGCGTATCGTCTAGGACCTGTGCCAGCTATCGACCATCTGGGTATCGGCCCGTACGAGTGGAACCAGGAATGTCTGAGAGGCGATGTAGGGGCACCAGGCAACGCCACAGCCTTTCCTCAAGCTTTGGGACTTGCTGCTGCCTTCAGGTCAGTTACTCTAAGTATTATTGTTTATGTTTGAACTGCCATAGTTTACTGCGAACATCAGCCAGATGCAAGAGGTAAAGCACCTCGTGAGACTCGAGACAGTAAGAGAGATGTTAAAATCCCTAAAATATGTTGCTGATTTTGAGCAGTCTTTTTGTTGGTTTTGCAGTCCGGAGCTCATGTTCCGAGTGGCCGAGGCGACTGGCGTGGAGGTGAGGGGCAAGCACAACGACTTTGTGAAGCAGGGCGTCTTCCAGTTCCACACTGGGGCCAGCTGTTTTTCTCCTGTCATCAACATCATGAGGGACCCAAGATGGGGTAGAAACCAGGTCAGTATACACGAGCGAAGAAACGTTTTCAATATAGCTTTTTATTCTTTTTCTGCTGAGTTGGCGAACGATAAGGGTTCAGTCACTTTCCAGCATTGATAATCTAGACCATGGTGGGCGATTAACCACTTCCCTGCTAACGGACTACAATTTGTTTCTGAAATATGTGTTCACTGAACGACAAAAAGCCAGAACTGTGCAAACAACATGGACACAAAGTGCTCAAGCAAGAGGCATAGATCCTCATGAGCCCCCCAGTCGCGAGGGACTCATGAGGATAATTGCCTCTTGCAGTTAGCCTGCGTTCACTTTTTCTCGGCTGTGAAAGCATTAATACTTTTTTTTTTTTTTTTTTTTTTTTTACAGTTTTCCAAAGCGTTAAAACTTTTTCATAGTTCTAGAATACTGCAAGACCAGTTTGGCGTCTGGGAATAAATAAATAAATAAATAAATAAATAAAAGCATAGTGAGTTAATGAGTGAGTGAGTGAGTGAGTGAATGAGGGAGTGAGTGAGTGAGTCAAGAACGCATTCGCAACACATTACTAGTCATCCGTGTTGCGTACTTTATTATCACGTGCATTTGCACTATAACGAGGCCTGTTGTTATATGCAGGAGACATACGGAGAAGACCCTTTCCTGAGCGGTGTGTATGCTGACAGCTTCATCCGGGGACTTCAGGGCAACGACTCGCGCTACGCACGTGCAACTGGCGGCTGCAAACACTTCGACGTCCACGGTGGACCAGAAAATATTCCTGTGTCGAGGTTCTCATTCAATGCAGAGGTAGGATTGTTTTAGTTGTTTAGCGGTGCTATTTGTGGTGACGGTGACTGAGAGATCAGCTGTGTTAACTGGCAAACGAAAGAACCTGGATTTTGTTTAACTCCTGCTGTAGTGCTTCAGAGCTGAATGGGTTAAACAATATTTGCTTTCAGCTATTTTAGGAGTTTTTCCTCCCGAATTCACAGTTCTACAGTGTTCCTTGTAATAAGTAAAATTAACTCTTTATCTTTACTGATCATTTCTTTCGGCCCTCGTGTTTCTTTCAGGTGTCAGAAGCAGACTGGCGGACAACGTTTCTTCCCGCGTTCAAAAAGTGTGTTGAGGCCGGCACCTACAGCGTGATGTGTAGCTACAACAGGTAGGCCAATTTTGTTTCTGTTGATATCAAAGTGGACGCCCTAGTATAGTACAGAAAATGGGCGCGAGCCAGCTGCGACCTGTGTCGGCCCGATGAACCTTTATTTACTGGCCATAAATCAAACACTGGCATCAATCCGTCTTGCTAACAACCAGCCGTCAATCGATCAACCACCCACCCCACGCACCGATTCAAATTACAACTACACTATATATAATTTAAGGGGCATCCGAGAGTGCAAATGCATAAATGCATTTCCACTCTCATCTGCTTTCTATTTACCCCTTAACTGCCGAGGCAAAGCTAACTCTATCCAGCTGCAAGAGACACTGATCCTAATTAGCCCCCGGGAATGCGGGGGCTCGTGAGGATTTGTGTCTCTTCATAATGCTATATTCTTGTGTTCTGTATTTGACTCATTTCCATCTGTGCTCTTCAGGCGAATTTCTGTAAGTGTGCAGTCGATTCGGACGCGAAATCCGTGATCACTGGCAGCGAAGGGATTAATTAGCCCACGGGAACTACCGCTGAACTATCATGGTCGATCCATCTCTCACAGGTAGTAGGCAAACGTTGCCGAACGTTTGGACCCTTAATATTTCTACTCTCTCCATTGCCTGACTTACGAAATGCCAATATTACCCAAGTGCACGAGGCAAAAAAACCAACAACAAAAAACAACAAACAAACACACACACACACACACACACACACACACACACACACACACACACACACACACACACACACACACACACAAACAAACAAACAAACAAACAAACAAACAAACACAGAGGACACATGACGTTATCTGACGTGTATGCCATGGTTTCAAAGACGTATTTTGTTTTTCCTGTCAGTGAAGTTACTAATTTTTTCCTCTCAGTATTAACGGCGTGCCGGCTTGCGCTAACTCTAAACTGCTGACGGACATTCTTCGTGGCGAGTGGAACTTTACTGGGTATGTCGTCAGCGACGGAGGGGCCATCACCAACATCATTAGAGCGCATCACTACCTCAACAATACCGTCGACACAGTAGCAGCGAGCATGAATGCTGGCTGCAATCTGGAATCGACTGGATGGAATAATAAAGTCCCTGTGTTCTACTCGGCTGGTAATATTTGCCCCGGCTTCGTTAGAGAACATTCATTAAGTTCATTTTTCCTAGATAATCGTAGATCTAAACATTGTTATGTACCCATTCTATCCGTATATGACACACGAACGGAACAACTGCATAACCGGTAATTAATTATTCATGAATTTGCTCGAAATGCTTTCCTTCCCAACAACTTTTGCTTCGGGGGTAAACCTGAATGGATTCCATTGCTCTAATGAAATAAAACCATAAACTATTTTCAAGTTATATTTTTTGACTTACTTGAACCGGAAGACACTGTTCAGTCTTAACCCTTTAGCTGCCGGGGCAAGGCGAACTCTACCTATCTGCAAGAGACTGTAACTTTGGTTATGATATAATATCTACTTAGATAGCGTACTAGACCAATCAGATAAGCTTTGATGAATGTTGAGTGCATTGGAATACTAAACTGTGTACTTTTTACATCATGCGACTAATGCGATTGTAATGTTTTTATTATTATATTTTGGGAACCGGTAAACGTCACATATACACTGACATGACTTAACCCATTCAGCCCTGACGCACTACAGCACGAGATGGGTCGACTATGATAATTCAAGGGCAGTGCTAATCTCGTACTGCCCTTAAAATATCATGTTCGATCCATCTCCTGCAACTGGTGCATAGTCATTAGATAACGCTTCCAAAATCTGGGAAATAAAGCCGTCGGGTTGAATGGGTTAACAAGGCTACTCTGTTTCCAGTGGACGCTGTCAGCCAAGGGAAGCTGACGATAAAAAAGGTCCAGGAGATGGTGGCGCCCCTCTTCTACACCAGAATGAGGCTGGGCGAGTTCGACCCACCGGAAATGAACCCCTACAGCAAGCTGAGCTCGGCGGACGTGGAGACCCCAGACCACAAAGCTCTGGCTGTGGAGGCCGCCATGAAGTCCTTTGTGTTGCTGAAGAACAACGGCATCCTGCCTCTTAACTACACCGCCAAATATGGAACAGTTGCAGTCAGTATCTGTAGGCCTGTGTATTTATTGTCATCATGGCTTGACTTCGCGAACGAAGATTCTATAGGGCTTGCCCACGTCGTCTGCAGGCATCTTCGTGACTGCGGAGGCCAATCCGGGTCAGGCAGGTTCGACCGCAGTGGCTGCAGGGGAAGGTCTGGTCAGGGTTCTGAGTTACGACAACTCTGTTTTTTCTCCTGAGCCGCTTGTCCTTGAGGTTAGCTCTGCGAGAGTCCTCAAGTGAGACGGCTGCCCTGTGAATGGTGGAGCGCCAGGTGTCACGGTCCGCAGCAAGCGAAGACCACTGGCGGTGGTCGATTTGGCAGGCACTAAGTGACTTCTTGAGACCGTCTTTGTATCTCTTCTTTGGTGCCCCTCTGTCTCGGTGTCCAGTGGCGAGCTCGCCGAACAGAGTGATCTTGGGTAGGCGATGATCCTCCATCCTGGAGACGTGCCCCGCCCAGCGAAGCTGTGTCCGCAGCAGCAAAGCCTCGATGCTCAAAGTTTCCGCCTGTTCAAGGACCTCGACGTTGGTGACATAGTCACTCCAGTGAATGCTGAGGATGGTACGCAGGCAGCGCTGGTGAAAGCGTTCGAGGAGTCGTAGTTGGCTGCGGTAGAGGGCCCAGGACTCGGAACCGTACAGAAGGGTGGTGAGGACGACAGCTCTGTACACGCTGATCTTGGTGCCTTTTTTCAGCTGTTGATTGTGCCACACCTGCTTGAATAGTCGCCCGAAAGCACTGTTCGCTTTTGCCAGCCTGCTGTCCAGCTCCTTGTCCAGCTTGGCGTCTGACGTGATGATGCAGCCGAGGTAGGTAAACTGGTGTACAGACTTCGGACTCGCCGATGGTGATGTGGGGAGGGCGATGCTCTTCCTTGGGTGCTGGCTGATGAAGGACCTCTGTCTTTTTCAGACTGACCTCAAGTCCAAAGAGCTGGGCGGCATCTGCGAAGCAGGACGTAATGCGCTGCAAGGCTCTCTCTGTGTGTGCAACGAGGGCAGCGTCATCAGCAAAGAGCAGCTCACGAATCAGTTGGTCTAGGGTTTTCGTGTGGGCCTGCAGTCGTCTGAGGTTGAACAGGCTGCCATCGAGACGATACCTGATGTACACTGCGTCGTCATCGTCGAGGTCCACTGTGGCCTGCTTCAACATCATGCTGAAGAAGATGGTGAAGAGGGTCGGTGCCAGCACGCAGCCTTGCTTCACGCCGTTGCGAATGGGGAATGGTTCTGAGAGGTCACTGTTTAGTCTGACCTGGCCTTGCTGGTCCTCGTGGAGCTGGACGATCATGTTGAGGAACTTTGAGGGACAGCCTAGTCGCTCCAGGATCTGCCACATACCTTGCCTGCTCACAGTGTCAAACGCTTTTGTTAGGTCGACTTTTGTTCTGCTCGCGGCACTTCTCCTGAAGCTGTCTCAGCACAAAGACTATGTCGGTGGTACTCCTGTTGGCTCTGAAGCTACACTGGCCCTCTGGGAGGTGGTCTTCAGCGATGGCAGGTACCAACCGATTCAGAAGCAACCTTGCGAGAATTTTCCCGGCAATGGACAGCAGGGTAATTCCACGATAATTAGAGCAGGCAGACTTCTCTCCTTTGTTCTTGTACAGGGTGATGATGACTGCATCACGGAGATCCTTTGGTAGTGTTCCTTTTTCCCAGCAGCAGAGAAAGAGGTCGTGGAGCTTGTTGTGCAGTGCTTCCATATCTCTGGCGGGATTCCGTCAATGCCTGCTGCTTTGCCACTCTTGAGCTGGTGGATGGCTGTGAGGGTCTCTTCGGCGGTGGGCGGTTCGTCCAATTCAACCTTTAGTGGAAGGTGTGGGATTTGGAGGATGACTGTTTCTTGAACAGTGCGCTCAGCGCTGAAGAGGTCCTGAAAGTATTCCGACCAGCGGTTCAAGATGGAGGTATTATCTGCGCTTCGCAGGGGACTTTGTACCAGGTGCCTAGGGCCATACACTGCTTTCAGTGCTTCGTAGAAGCCCCTGTAGTCACCGTTGTCAGCGCAGAGCTGGGTCCTCTGTGCGAGTCTGGACCACCACTCGTTCTGGAGTTCTCTAAGTTTGAGCTGGAGGCTGCTGCAGATGAGGCGGAAGGCAGACTTCTTCACAGGGCAGGAAGGCTGGGCTAGGTGGGCCTGGTGGGCGGCTCTTTATTTTGCTAGAAGTTCCTGGATCTCTACGTCGTTTTCGTCAAACCAGTCTTTGTTCCTCTTTCTAGCAAAGCCCAAGACTTCCACAGAAGATTTTACAATAGCAGTTTTCAGTTGTTCCCAGAGTGTTTCAGGGGAGGAGTCTGCTGGATCAACTGTGTCTTTGAGCATGCGCTGTAAATCGACCTGAAGGGCAGCTTTCTTGTCGTCACGCTGAAGGCTGGCAACATCAAGCTTTTTCTTGGGGGGGGGGGGGAGGGGGGGGGGGGCCTTTCTTGGGTTTCAGCTTGAGGCGGAGCCTGAGTTTGCAGCGAACAAGGCGGTGGTCAGTGTGGCACTCTGCGCTGGGCATCACTCTGGTGAGGAGGACGTCACTGCGGTCCCTCTGACGCACTAGGACATAGTCGATAAGGTGCCAGTGCTTGGAGCGAGGATGCATCCAGGTGGTCTTTCAACTGTCCTTTTGCTGGAAAGTAGTGTTGGTGATGACAAGTTGCTGCTCTGCACAGAGCTCCAACAGTAGGCGACCATTGTCATTGCAGTTCCCAACGCCATGCTTTCCAGGCTTCAAAGTCTTGGCCCACTCTGGCGTTGAAGTCGCCAAGGATGATGACTTTGTCGTCTGCAGGGGTACTCTGCAGGAGGCTGCGCAGGTCAGAGTAGAACTTGTCTTTTTCTGCAGGCTCTGCCAGGAGGGTTGGGGAGTACACACTGAGAAGGGTGACGTATTGCTGGTGTCTCAGTGGGAGGCGCATGGACATGATGCGGTCGGAGTGACCCGTTGGTAGGTTTTCCAACTTAGTCGCAATGGGGGTCTTCACCATGAAGCCCACGCCTGAGAGCCGTCTTTCTGATGCAGGCCTGCCTGACCAGTAGAGGGTGTAGCCAGCGCCAAGTTCTTGGAGGCTGCCTTCCTCCGGGAGGCGTACTTCGCTGAGCGCGGCGATGTCGATGTTTAACCTCCGCAATTCATGGGCAATGAGGGCGGAGCGACGCTCAGGGCGTCCGCTGTCTCCTGTGTCGAGCATGGTTAGGATGTTCCAGCATGCTACGTTGAGTCCGGTCGTGGTCGTCATGAGAGTGGATCCGTTGTTTTTTTCTTGTTTTCTGACCGCATGAGAAGATGCCCGTTGACCGCGGCTAGCCAACTGGGGTTACGAGGGGATGAGCTTTGGTTGTAGTATGGTTTAAATACCAGTGTATAGCTGTTTAGGCTGTAAATGTTGGACCCCATGATACAAAATTCCCGAAACCTCAGTAGCTGAGCTGACCCTTCGCACCACGTCAATGTCCTGTGTTTGTCTTGTACTGTGTTTGTCTTCAGGGTTGTACTCAAACCAAGGGGAATCACAGCGCTGGACAGACAAACAGTTAGATCCCCTGTCCCCGCCTATCAGGCACCCAATCGCCAGCCCACAGAGAAATACGCAGGTATAGAACAAGACGATCATTTCCATCCTCGAGGATGGAAATGATCGTCTTGTTCTATACCTGCGTATTTCTCTGTGGGCTGGCGATTGGGTGTCTGATAGGCGGGGGCAGGGGATCTAACTGTTTGTCTGTCCAGCGCTGTGATTCCCCTTGGTTTGAGGACAATTCTGCCAGCGCTAGCCTCACCTATCTGGTTTGTGAGTGTCTTCAGAGTGAATGCGTGTGTGTCACGCGAGCGTGCGTGTCTTGGGTGCAGTTCGCGGCGCTTTGAGCCGATTCGAATAATTGGGAAAAAGGCACCGATATAAAAACCGGTATTATTATTATTATTATTATTATTATTATTATTATTATTATTATTATTATTATTATTATACAATGATAAGATTATTACTCACCAACAGAATAATTTTATGCACTCATTTCAACAGTGACCTCTTCTTGATTCACAGACTGCTCAGTGGATTCCCTTGATTTTCTTTCTTACCAGATTGTTGGCCCCATGTCTGACAACCCTTCTCAGTTGTTTGGTGATTACTCCCCGAACCCTCCTTCTGAAGACGTCATCACCCCGCTCGCAGGTCTGACGCCAATCGCTAAGACAGTGAAGCACGCCAACGGCTGTGACGACACTAAGTGCCAAACATACGACGCCAGCACCATAATAAAGGCCATCACGGGAACGGACATCAACATCGTAGCTCTTGGAACTGGTACGTAAAGACAAAGATTTTTTGTTAGTGCATTGTTATCGTTTCTTTCGCAAGACAAAGACAAACTCACCTTCTTGCTGATAAATGTTCAACTCGTGTGATTTTATTAAGCCTTCGGCAAGAATGTTTTATATCAGCCAACCTTTCTTTTGTTTTTGTTTTCGGAATTGCATAACCCAACACACCGTTGCATTGTAGCTGTACACGTTTCTTTTGCGCCATAATGTGTGGTGTCAACACTGCTCTGTGATAAGCGTTATGCAATAAAAAATGATATCACTTTTGGAATTGTTGTCTTTTCCCTTCACAGGTCAGATCACTATCGCTTCAGATAAACTTTCTGACGCAGTCCGTTTTCAGGAGTGTGTTCTTATTGTCAGTTTTCAAAATGAAGAGTGCCTTAGTTTTCAATTTGAAAATTTAAAATACTTAACTCATTCGGCCCGGCGCACGTATTTCCCAAATTTTGGAGGCGTCATCTAACGACTATGCATCTGTTACAGGAGATGGATCGACCATGATAATTCAAGGGTAGTGGCAGATTAGCTTGGCGCCTGTCGGCACTACCCTTGAATTATCATAGTCGACCCATCTCCTGCTGTAGTGTGTCAGGGCTGAATGGGTTAACAATTAGTTATTGGGGCTTTAGGCCATCTAACGGCGGTTAGTCAGGCACTTAGCTTTCAACTTTAGGAATAGTACTTTATTTACGACTACTTACAATCGCACATGATACTTCCAGGATAGTGCTTGAATAGCTTGATCAAAAAAGGCCCCTAAGCTAATCAGATACTATACGTGAGCTATCGTGGTCGATCCATCTGCTTCTCTTGTGTCGTGGCTGAATGAATTAATCCTTTGACTGCCAGGGCTAGGAGAAACGGCATCCATCTGCAAGAGACATGAACCTTCAGGAGAGCCTGCAGTCGCGTTGACTCATGAGGATTTATTTCTCTTAGCCCTGTGTCCTTTGTGCCCATGCTTGGCCCCATTTCATTTGTGTTATTCACTCGAATGTCGGTCAGTGTGCACTGGTTTAAGACGCGAAATCCGTGATCACAGGTATACAACCTTAACTCATTCAGACCAACGCACGCATTTCCCAAATTTTGGAGGCGTCATCTAAGGACTATGCACCTCTTGCAGGAGATGGATCGACCAAGCTAATCTGGCACTACCCTTGAATTATCATAGTGGACCCATCTCCCCCTTTAGTGCGTCAGGGCTCAATGGTTTAATGCGAAACTATTTTCCCACGGCGTTGCTGACTGCTCATTGATTGCAGGTCAAAGTATCGAGGCGGAGGCCAATGACAGACTGGACCTTGAGCTGCCCGGACACCAGAAAAATCTTCTCCTGGACGTTATCAACCATAGTGAGTCCCAGTTTCATACTGGTTCAATCGGTCTAGTCCGGATCATGCAGCAGAATAGGTTGGTTGGTTGTACATTGCTTAACGTCCCGACAGCAACAAGACTTTGTCAGGACGTGCCTGCAATGCTTGTGAAAGAAACCTAACAGAATATTGAATGTATGTCGCCAGCCGGTCTAATACGCTAAATAAACCTAAGACCATTTAGCAACACACATCCAATATCAAGAGCTACAGGCAGTGCAGACAGTAGGGAGAGTTTAAAAAAGGAAAATACAGGTGAATGGACCAAGGGTAGACAGAAACACATGCCCCAGAATAGAAGGGAAAACCCACCCTGTGGGGCTGACCAGGGTGACCCTGGGAACTAAAAAGTAGTTACCCCCACCCAAGTCTCTCAGGGTAGACCCGGCTGGGGGTGCAGCAGAACAGAGACAGCTGAAGATTTGTAGATTGTAGTCTTGTACTACTACCATTTCACACAAAACAGTCTGTAGCAGGAAATCTTGGGGAAAAAATCCAAATGCAAATTGCTTTTTTTAAATCTCGGGTATGCAATACATCATCAACATGTCGTCGTCGTCGTCCTTTCTTAATGAGGTTTCGTTTGCAATGAACGGCTACCAAAAACGAACAAGAGCGAAATCACGGCTGATGACCAGCTTGTTCTGTAAGCATAGAGAACACTCCATATATGGCCAAGAGGCATAGATCCTCATGAGCTTCTTCTAGATATTTGGAACGTTGTCTCTCCGCTGTGACCTCGCTCTTGTGCCTTGTTGGGAGTCGTTTGTTGCATACGAAACCTCACTATTGCTGCTTTCATCGTTGTCCACTGTTCCTGTCGTCGTCTTCGTCGTTGTCATTTATTTAGAGTTGTATTGTCTTATTGTGAATTTGGCCTCCTCAGCTCCGGCAAATGTGCCCATCATTTTGCTGCTGTTCAACGCTGGTCCCGTCAACATCTCGTTTGCCGACGAGGATCCGCGAGTGTCGGCCATCATGGAGTGCTTCTTCCCTGCGCAGGCCACCGGCGACGCACTGCGTCATATCCTGTTGAATGACGTGAACGGCGCAGTGCCTGCTGGGAGACTTCCGTATACGTGGCCCATGCTTGCCTCACAGGTCTAACTGAGAGACGATCAAACTGTTTCACCTTCTCCCACCACCAATTCCCTTGCTTCCTCTCGCCCTGCCCCCTCGCCCGCGCGCCCCGCCACCTTTCAAAGGCCGTACATATGTTTCTTCATAATATTAGGAATAGTTGGATGTCGTAACGTATTTTGTATTTTAATTCATAAACACAAAATGACTTCCTCGCCATCTGGGCGGTCCGTGGCGCAGTGGTTAAGGCGCCTGCCACCAATGCTAAAGGTGCGTGGTTCGACTACGGGTTCCGGCGTCGGATTTTTCTCCTCTAGTAAGTGTCACCGTTAATTCGGGCGGACCGTCGGGGGTTCTTTCTCCGGGTACTCCGGCTCTTCCTCCCCCTCCACTTTGGTATCAGTTTCAGCCCACTTAATCAAATTTCAAATACAAACGATTTTGAATTTCCAAAAACTACAGTAGCTCGCTTGAGCTTGCCCTTAGCACCACGTGAATGTTCTGTGTTTATGTACAGTGTGTGAGTGAATGCGCGTGATTTACGTGAGCGTGCTTGTTGGGTTCAGTTCGCGGCGGCGCTTTGAGCCGATTTTCAATTGGGATAAAGCGCCTATTTAATGCGCTTATAAAAATCTCTCCTACTCCAAGCTTTTATTGTATCTTTCTGTTAATAGATAATTATCTTGTCTCACGTGTATTTCAACAAAGAAATCGATTGCAGTTAACTCATTTGAGACGTGGCGTCTCCGGATACGCAGCATAAGTCTCCGCCTACACATCCCCCGCACCAAACTCAGCACTTTAGGGCCCCGCTCCTTCTCCGTCTACGGTCCATCCACCTGGAACACTCTCCCACTCTCTCTCCGTCAATCCAGTCCACCCTCAAAACTCGCCTCTTTCAACAGTTCTAGCACTATATAAACCACACTCCCCACCCCAAGCTGACTGTCGTAATGTATTTGTTGTACGTGAGTTATTATCTAAAGCGTGCGCATGCGTGCGCGAGTTGTGAGTGCGATCTTCGAGTTATAATTATAAGATAAGCGCATTATAAATACCGTAATTATTATTATTATTATATATATATATATATATATATATATATATATATATATATATATATATATATATATATATATATATATATATATATATATATATATAATAATAATATATATAAAGTTATGATCGAAGGCTCTATAATCATACTTCGTGGGTACAAATTATCACCTATGTTTCGTTTCTTGTTTTATAATAAAATATTTCTTCTTTTTTGTACTTTTTTTCCTGTTTAGTCCGCGACTGCATGCAGATGGGGATTAAACAAAGTACAAGATGAGGATTTCATCCCGAAATCTACCTTATTGTTTGGAGGTCACATGCGTTTTTCTTTTAGGAACATTCAGAGTTCATGTTCATATTTTTAAGCATATAATTCTGATCCATTTCCCTCGTCTCCAACCCAACCTCTGATCAAAACACACCGGCGCACACAAATAAAGACGGAGACATGCCGCTTCCCTCCATTAGTACGGTCTTTGGGCTGATACAACGATAAGAATTCTGAAAAGGAAGAATAGTGCAAGCAGCAAAATGACGTCACTATAAGTTTCACGCCATGTCATTGCTAGTCTCACGCCGCCGTGTATACAGTAAAAAATTGATGTCAATTCAGAAACATTGTATAACACTGACAGCCGGTGTTTTGCGACAATTTAGGAACATTGTGCAACACTGTCGTGTTTGGCGCCTTCACGTCACCGTCACTGTGATCCTTCTCGAGAGTCGAGAGTTCTTACTTTTTAATTTCTTTTCCGGCTGCAATGCAATACTTTTTACGAAAATGTTGAAAAGGTACAACGCTGGCTAACGAACGCATCTGATGTCTATTTCCAAGGTAGCTATATGCAAAAGTTCCGAGCGAATAGAACGAAAATTACGGACTCAAATGCGGGTCAACCGACTTTATATAAACGGCAATTCTGCTCTTTCACGTGTCTACCATTTAAAAATGCTCGGAGGCTTTACAAAATACATCTCGATCACAAAATACATCTCGATCAAAAAGCATTTCCCAAAGTTTCAGGCCTGTACGTGCACAAACACCGGAGACACTCGTGTCTACGCGCGCGCGCACACACACACACACACACACACACACACACACACACACACACACACACACACACACACACACACACACACACACACACACACACACACACACACACACACACACACACACACACACACACACACACACACACACACACACACACACACACACACATGACGTTTCCCGCCATAATTATGTACGTTCAACAGTGCGGTTAACGTGATTTTTTTTTTATCGCGTTACTTCACTGTCAGAGTCTATGTTCATCATTTGCATGCTACGGAATGTGCTCCGTCCAGCCCCACCTCAAAGTCTACCGTATTTTCAATACTGTAGACAAAAAAGAAGAAATATTATTTTCATTGCAATAATTTGGATAAATATTGGTGGCTGCATATTCAAGGAGGTCAAGTTGAAAACAAATCCTCACCGTTTTTGTTGTTGTTGTTGACTGCAGCTTCGTCCAATGACAAACTACTCAATGGAAGGCCGGACGTACCGTTATATGGACGACGGATTTCCTCTCTACCCGTTCGGCTACGGCCTGTCCTACACGACGTTCCGTTACACTATACTGGAACACGCAACGTCCGTAAAGGCTGGAGAGCCTCTTATCGGGACTGTATGGCTAGACAACACGGGGCACTACGATGCGGATGAAGTAAGCACAAATAGAATGTCTTTTTCACATTATTGGGTGGCTCAGGTCACATAGCGTTCGACTCATAATTGCAAGGTCACAGATCACGGGTTCAAACCCAGCTGGAGTAAGTCTTTATTCAGACCATATTCGGCGCTCCCTATTCGAAATCACTTTCAAAGAAGTACCCAACGGAGAAAGAAACACGCTTAGAAAAGACGGGTACAACACAATTTATTAATATTTCGGGTAAATACCCTTTGTCAAAATAGACAAACAAACAAATAGAGAGATTAGCCGCTACTTATCTTCATTGGCAGAAGGAATGTGGCAACCCTTCCTTGCCACATTCCTTCTGCCAATGAAGATAAGTAGCGGCTAATCTCTCTATTTGTTTGTTTGTCTATTTTGACAAAGGGTATTTACCCGAAATATTAATAAATTGTGTTGTACCCGTCTTTTCTAAGCGTGTTTCTTTCTCCGTTGGGTACTTCTTTGCATATTACACGCTTGGCAGTCACCTTTTTGGTCTGATTTGAAATCACTTTCGTCGTGGACAAAGACGTAAAACACCAAAATTTAATGTTTAAACTTTTTTCACGTTATTTATACATATTCTGTTCTTAACGTTTTCTGTACCATACGGGTTATGAACACTGTAAAGTATGTCCGCCGTGTCCGCCAGGTGGTGCAGGTTTACATTCGTTGGTGCGAGCTGACGCCGCTTCCGCCCTCCACGCCGATACTTCAGCTGGCCTGGTTCAAACGCATCAGCCTGAAGGCGGGGACCCAGGACCTCGCAATAGACTTCCAGGTGGAACCTCACACCATGGCCTTGTGGAGCGACGACGGCTGGTTTATCAGAGAGGGTGGGTAATCGGGCCAAAATCGGCCGCAGTGGGCCCGCGCACGAATGTGCGCGGGCCCACTGCGGCCGACTTCGGCCCGTTAGCCTTTTTCACAATTTTTGTTTTTACTGTCAGTTTTGCTGTTGTCGTCTTACACCTCCTGCACCATTACATTTGCCCTCTGTTTTGATACCTTTGTTTCTGTATGTCATGCAGGGATGCTGGACCTAAGATACCTGTGTTTCTGTACTGTCATTTTCTGTACACACGATGAACCCGTTTGATTTGCTTTATTATAATTGCCCTTTCCCTCGATACCTGTGCTTCTTTTTGTCGTGCAGGGACGATGGACCTGTTTGTTGGAGGACAGCAGCCCTACCAAAAGCGGCAAGTCCCCAGTGACGTCATGGGCGATCAGTTTCAGATCGTGGGGTCCAAGTACTTAGGAAAATATTGACATTGTCAAAATTAATATAAATCCAAGTACTCAAGGCAATCTGAAAACATTCTTTGGCAGCACCCACGTTTCCCAACTTGGGAACTATCTCTTGCAGCTGCAGTACAAGGGTCGACCGGGATAGTTCAAGGATATGGCATTGTGAATGGTTGTATTGGTGCCGGAATAAAACGGATTTGTCTCGATGATAGTTCAAAGGTAGTGTCTAATTAGCTTAGCTTCAGAGTGAGGGATCCCTAATCCACCGAACGCGACAGCTGTGACTGGTCTTATGTCAGGGATGCACGGAACACAGTGTTTACAGTGAATGACAACTTCCGCCTGATAAACAACAGCAGAAGCTGTCCACTGCTGTCACAGATATTGCTTGTACACTGCGGTCACGTGATAAGCCATCCAACCCCGACACACTGCAACAAGATATGGATCGACCATGAGAATTCAAGGGTAGTGCCAGAATAGCTTAGCGCCCAGCTATTCTGGCGCCATCCTTGAACTACCGTCGTCAAATTATCTCCTCAACCATAAAGACTTTTAGCGGGCAATTCTAAATTTTGAAAATAGCGACCCTATGACACAATGTGATACATACCTATTTCAATTATTAGACGGGACGGCTGATTTAGTTTCGTTGTATACTGACGAGCAAAAGAAATGCGACCTTTTTGAAATGATGGGAAACACTCTAGTGTTTCCGATCATTCCAAAAATGTTGCATTTCTATATGTATGGTTTGCATATTGTTTGTTGTACTCCTTTTCAAAACCAACAGTGGGCATAAATCACGACAGAATAAACAATGAATGCAAACATTATCTATATTATGGTGATATTCACCGAACCTGCCTTTGTATGTATGCATGTGTTTTTGTGTGTGCGCACGTGCGTGCGTGTGGGTGTGTCTATGTCTATGTGTGTGTGTGTGTGTGCGTGTGTGCACGTGCGTGTGTGTATGTGTGTGTGTGTGTGTGTGTGTGTGTGTGTGTGTGTGTGTGTGTGTACGAGTACAACAGGTTATCGATAGTTTCTTGCCAAAGGTAAGACTCTTCTACCCTTCTTGTCATAATCGATGTGAGTCAGCATACGTACCAGAGGGTTTCTCTGCCTTTTGAGCGAAACGGAAGGATTTTTTTTTCTGTGTAGAAAAGCAAAAGGTCTTTCGTTTTACGACATTCAAACTTCATAATTTAAGTTAGCCCATTTGTCCATTGTTGTTGGACACGCTAAGAACATTCATAAAGAGATATTGCTAAATATTAACCCTTTACTGTCTGGAGTAGGTCACTTTAACTCATTCAGCCCGACGCACGTATTTCCCAAATTTTGGAGGCGTCATCTAACGACTATGCACCTGTTGCAGGAGATGGATCGACCATGATAATTCAAGGGTAGTGCCAGATTAGCTTGGCGCCTGTCGGCCCTAAGCTAATCTGGTACTAGCCTTGAATTATCATAGTCGACCCATCTCCTGCTGTAGTGCGTCAGGGCTGAATGGGTTAAGCGGATGCTGGTGAACGAGGAGGAGGGGGGGGGGGGGTGGTATTGTGTGCGAAATTAAGGAGGAAAGGAAAAGCGTATTTAAGGTTGTAGGACACACCTCTTTCGCGCATCTTTTCTGCGCATTTAGATACCGCTACCTTGCGTCTGCCGTGACCTGAGACTAGAGTTCACCTAAAAAAACCGCCGTACGGCAAGTCATATTGCAAACAAGCTCAATTTATCGATAATTGACAAAAGATATATACTGTCTGAAATAGGTGTGTAAGCTGACTGTTTCTATGCATAAAATGTTTTGTTTCCTCAGAAATAAGGTACTTTTGCATAAGTTGCGACAAGTCATCGAGCGTAACGCATAACCTGCGTAAGATAGCGCCAAGCAACACGTAATTTCTGAATCTGATTCTGAAGATAAAAAAAAAGAAGAACGGGCCAACCAAACGGGAAGCAGTCTACGTGGCAGCCAGGAAAACAAAGTGAAATTGTCATGCTGCCGAACAACACAGTAATAATCGTGTATTTCATTTCAGGCCAATACTGCTGTTGACCTCTCGCTGTGGAGTCTCAGAACTCTCACCCAGAGGACATACTTGCAAACAAGTGCATAAGTATGACGCCTACACCAAGGCCACAGCTCAAGTGAAGTGAGGGAAGGCGACACTTATTCTCCTGGACTCAAGGTAGATCATACCAGTAGATCTGTGACTAGAATCAGGTGCAGAACAAAACACAACTATGGTGTGATTGTGAATGAACACATACTGTAATGCTTTCTGTCATTGGCTCATGTGTGCAGCAAGCGTGAGGCTATGTTCTGGGCCATTGGTCGTCCATGGTAAACTGTAATGTTGTCATTTTCTCGGAGACTATTCAAACCACAGTCTTCAACGTGGCCCAAGGATACTTTGTGGCAAGACCTGTCTTAGCATACCAGTTTGAGTTAAGACCAAGGGTCATGAGAAATCAAGAAATAGGTAAAAAAATAGCCATATTTTGACAACAGATATTTTTTCTCAAATATTATTCACAACAAGTACAAAAGCCAGCCCTTTACTGATGCGGAGACTCATGGCACTTACATTTCAGTCACCTTTTGGAAAGGTCACACAGTTCAGATTATGTAAATGATCAGTTTTAAATGCACATGAGTGATCCAGGCTTCACCATTGTTGTTTGTGGTGTTTACAGTTTATTTCACATTAGTTTGAAGGTAGTAATGCGAAAACTAAATGTAGGGGCATATTGGGCGGCCTCCCGCCCCGGCCCCGAATTGTTTATAATGCTATAACAAAGTCCCTTTTTGGGGAGTTTGGAACCAACCCACCCTGAAATAAGATCAGACGTGAAATTGGCATGCTGCTGAACAACACGTTAATAAACATGTATTTCATTTCAGGTCAATGCTGCTGTTGACGTCGCACTGCAGAGTCGCGCCCAGAGGGTATACTTTCAAAACAAGCACAGAAGTATGACGCCTACACCAAGAAGAGGGGCAGGAGCTAGTCAGGTCATGTTTGCTCAAAAGGAGAAGGTCACAGCTGAAAGCAGGCAATGCCAGTTCCAGTGGATCAACTAAAGTGAGAGAAGGCGACACTTATTCTCCTGGACTCAAGGTAAATCATACCGGTTGATTTGTGAATAGAATCAGGTTCATAACAAAACACAACTGGTGTGAATAAACTCATCATACTGTAATGCTTTCTTTCATTTTGAAGATGGTGTAGTACAGTACCAGCATTCTCTACAACGTCGAATGCTAAAATCACTTGCTGTCAACAAGTGGCACCATATTGCATTTGATTTGGAAACTAGAGGCTTGTGCAAGTCTGCAAATACTGTCATTTTCTTAATAAGCACTTAGTGCACACAGAATGACAAGAAAACACTGAATACCACCCTTTTGGTCCAGTGTGTATTGTTGCTAAACAGCAATATGTTAAACGTGTCCTGTATGAAACATTTTCTGCAAGTTACACTTTGATTCTTATTCTAGATATATTTATACACCCATTGTGGTCATTTAAAGCTCAGTTGTGTCTCATTTGTGGCTCACGTGTGATAGCAAAACTAAATGTTTGTAATGGGTCGTCCGTCGACTGCCTGTTATCTGTGGGCAACTTTAACGTTGGTATTTCCTCAGAGACTATTTAAGCCTCAGACGTTCAACTTGGCACCAGGGTACTTTGTGGTACAATCTTTCTAAACATACCAACTGCTGTGACCTTTCAAAGGTCAGGGTCACTGGGGGGGGGGGGGTGTCCAGAAAGGGGTAAAAAATGGTCAGATTTTGACACAAATTATTTCTCCTCATTATATTACTTTCAACTTCAAACCCAGATGTGGTACGGAGATGCCTGATGGTAAGAACTGTCTATGTTACAAATTTACTGGTCCTCTCACAAAGGTCACGGGTCATGGGGAGTCCAGAAAGGGGTACAAAAAACAGCCATATTTGGACAAAAACTGTATTTTTACAAGTATTATTTTCCTCTCTGTGCATACTAATTTAATCAGCCCCTCACAGTGGTCAAGGGGCACATAGGGTTGACAAATTTGAGAAAAATGTAGGCATTTTGAGAAAACTCAGGTTTCGCTGGTACAAATTCCAGCCCTATACTTATGTTTAGACATTTTCAGAGACCTGTTGGAAAGGTCAAGGCTACACAGGTTGGTTGTATTATGTGGATTGGTCATACACGTAAACCATAAGCACATTTATTGTCTTTCTCGTTCTTGCTCTGAATACTGTCATAATTATTATGCATGTATGTACTTTGTAAAAATACTTGCAAACACATATATGCACGCATGATGTGCATTTCAAAACTTTTTTTTATTCTAAATTATCTTTTGCAGGTTGCAATAGCCACATTGAAGAAGAGTTCAGCGGGTACGTCTCTCCGGGATGGCCAACCGACGGGAAGGCAAAGGAAGTGAACTGATTGTCCTGTGGGCAAACGTCCTGTTATTTTGTTGTCCATCCACCAGGCTGGCCACAATGCCAAGGTTTTGGACAGTCACATCCTTCGCAATGCAGCAAACGCCTTTGCCTTACTGCACTCTCCTGTCATGTCACGATTTGGAAACGCAGCTTAATTTGTATTAGTTTTTGATTATCCAGGGAAAACCCCTTTACTGCCAATGTGTTCATTTTCCGAAGATATTTCAGCATATAAACAGGTCTTTTTTGTGACAAGTTCCGAAATACTGGCATACATCAGACATTCAAAATATGTACTCCACAGCTGACTCTTATGGGGTAGGAAACAGTGGTACAGATAGATTTTTTGCAGCGTCGGTGTAAAACAAGGAGAAAACTTATCACTGCTCCGCTTTGCATGATTGCAAATGATATACATTCTGAAAATGGTCATTGGCCTCAGAGTATAACACCCATGGGTCCTTTCTGAAGAGGGGGTGTGCCAAAATATAGAAATGCAGCCGGTGGGGGGGGGGGGGGGAGGTAGGTAGTATATATATACATATATGTCATTAAACCCTCAGCTCAAAATATACCAAATGTGGACTTGCTCAATGAAAAACCCAATACTTCTAAAAAGTGAGTTGACCATGTAGTTCTTGCATTACCCTCCATCTGTCACAGCAGATTTCAGTGATTGGGTGATAACTGATCATAGGCATATGATATGTACTGTACTTTGTTTTTTTTTTTTAAATTATTTTTTCTTCCACTGTCAATCGTTGACTTTCAGCTGTGTGGCTGTAATTATCGTATCAGAATTGCTAATCACATGGTTCATTTCACACGTTTTCCAGACGTACTGTACATGACACATACCAGCAAACAGAATGACCTGACTATGATCTGTGTCCATACAAGTCATTTGTGCTGTCTAAGGAACATGTGTACAGTGTAGTAATATGAGTAATAGTTAATTTTTGAGCGCAATCATGTAAGTTCTTTTGTGATTTTTGTCATGCCCCCAGCAGGACCAAAATTAAATAAACGAAGTAAAACTGAAGCCAACATTGTGCACAGTATCAGGTTGTGTGTGGTGGGTGCTATGCAATGTGCAATCAGTTGTGACACGATAGCCTGCACCATGTTGAGTTTTTGAAGAGTATTGCTTAGATTAATGGCCGGCATGGTGCAGACTGTATTGTAGGCACTTTGCCAGCGTAGCACTGATGTATTTTGCAGTGTTGTGATATGGTCGACTGCACAGACTTTGTATCAAGAGCAGTAAAAGTATTGTTTGGTGTGCATGCCTATATTACGCAGACTAGGTGACACAGTGCATTTTACCCTTGTTATGCAGTTGTTACGGTATTTTGTGTTGACATCAGCATTGTGTAGTATATGTTATGGGACGTGAGACTGCATTTCACTTCGTTGTGCTGCAGTGGGACAGAGTGTGGTACTGGTAACAGTATTGTTTGATTTTCATGCCAACATTGTGCACATTATGTGTTATGTGTGTAGTGTAGTTTGGTGGCTGGACACTGAATTTCACTGTTATAACGTAGTGGGATGTGCAATGTTGAGTTATATCAGGACTTCAGTGATGCTCTCTCTCTCTCTCTCTCTCTCTCTCTCTCTCTCTCTCTCTCTCTCTCTCTCTCTATATATATATATATATATATATATATATATATATATATATATATATATATATATATATATATATATATATATATATGAGGGAAATAATATATGTAGTGGAAGGCTCTAAATGATAAGTCTGTCATTCCTTCTCTCCTATACTGTGTAGTTGGCTCCCAAATAAATACCTCATGAGCAAGTGGTTGCCGGTGTCAGTCTCGGTTGGCATGCACACAACTGAAAATGACATCAGCTCCACTGTTCTCCACCCACTAGCTTGTATAAAGTCAGCACTTTGTCAATGTAAATGTGAATAATGTAGTTGAATTGTGTTGTTCCGCAGTAAAGCTGTATTTTGAGGGGGAGCTGGGTGGTTCGGTGGTAGTGTGTTTGACTCTCATCCCAAAGGTCCTGGGTTCGAATACAGCTGGGGTCAAAATTTGTTCAGACCCTATTTCTGTGACCCATCTTTGAAATCACCTTTTATGGACAAAAGATGTTAAGCCCTGAATGTTTAACATTTTGTATTTGAGGTAGTTACTTTTGTATAGGTGCCTATTTGCATTGTAGCCTAATATGCTTTCAACAGACTTGACTGTACATGTATACTTTAAATGAATGTCTGCAAATACAGTATTTGTTTTGAAAATAAACAGAGATATTATTCTTTACTCACAATGATCATGTGTAAACATAACGGGGCATATTGAAACATGTGACATTTGTTTTGTTTCCTTATAATTTGTAACCAAAAACTGCTGGGAAACTGAGATTCAGCTAGAGAGATAGGTACATCCACTACCAATCTGTTCACAAACATCTTTCAACCAGAGATGTTCATTGACCTGCTTTCACGGATACACCAAAGGAGCGTGTAGCATTGCTTGCAGCAGGTATATTAAAACAAATTCACATTAATTAATGTTTGTAGATGATGCTAGGAAAAATTTAAAAAAAACACTGTGACAACACTCTTTGGTGTGCTTTTTCATCACTGAATCTGTGAATGATTGAATGAATGTAAACATGTAATGTAAACATGCTCACACAATGCCTGGCTGAAAATAAATGAATGAACAAATGTACCGAGGTAACCAGTATGCATTTTTATCCAAGACTGAAAGTGGTTTGTTGGTTGGTTCATGGTTTAACATCTACATTACAACAGTGATGACAATCGCATATTTTAAATAAAAAAATAAAATTACCACGCGTTTCCTTTATATATATATATATATATTTTTTGCTTTGCGTGTGCGTTTGTTTCATTTAGCGAAGTAGAAACTGTATGGGTTTCAAATTTTTGAGCAGGAAAAAAAAATATCCATCTACGGGGATTGAACCCTGGTTACCTGCGTGGCGAAAAAGTATCTAACCACTGCACCAACTCAATTACTACGGAACAATTGGTGCATTTAATTACTTATAGAGAAACCTTCTCATCCCGTATCTGCCGTTATTGTTTGTTCCAGTTTACTTTCCCACTGCCACTAATAGTGATCGAGGACTAGTAGTTTGCAACAGTTTGGGCGTAGGTTTGGCGTAGTTGATTCCCTCCTTTCTCATGCGGGCTTGGGACCGGCTACGGCGGAGATATGATCTGCCGGAAGTCAGACATCGCTTGTATCCCTTTTTGAAAACGCACTCGCAAACGACCCAAAGTGCCAAATTTTGCGTGGGACCCCCTTATTTCTTCATAAGTAATGTGCGTGATATGATCTAAAGTACGACTTTATCGAATAAAAAGGGCCTGCAAACACTTGTAATGTTATTGATAACATCCGGGCAATTTGCGAACTTAGAGAAATACAATAGGAGATCCGTAAGGCAATGATTTCAATATGACCGCATCCGTCATTAAATTACGTCATTTTTAATATTACAATTTTTGACCCCATTACACCCCCGTTATTACCCAATCAACCCTTTGATTTTTAAAAACTGACGAGCATGACTAATGCGGCCTTATTGATCTAATTATCTTACGGATCTCCTATTGTCTTTCTCTATAACTATTGTCTCTGTCAACACCTAATCATTTACCTGTCTAAGTGATTTCAGTGGAACTTTATATGTTACTAACAAGTTACAACTAACTTTTAGGAACATGCAGAGGTAACCTTTAAGTTAGTTGTCATAAGAACTTATTAATTACTTATCATAAGAACTTATTAATTACTTACTGTAAGTTCTTATAAGTTCTTACAACAACTTGACTTAAGTCACAACTTACTCGGTCAGATTTGTCAAGATACAAGGACAATAAAAAAACTTTTTTTTCTCAGTAGTACTCTGGCGGTGGTGCAGATGGGGTTAAATAATCAGACACAAGTGGTGTAAATGATGTGTCATCTCTCTGTGAAGTGTATGACATTATTAAAGGATTACCAAATCTGATTTTTATTTGTTTAAAAGATTGTGTAGCTTTTCTGTGGTTTCCTGAACACCAATCTTTTTCCCCATCTCTAAAAAAGAAGCCTTCAGTTCTTCAACATTCACAGGAGATTGACTACGCATTTTATTTTGTATTTCAGACTTCTGTTTTTTGTAATTATTTAAATCATCCTGGACTCTCTTAAATTCCTCGTCATCAATACAATTATCGTTCAATGCCTTACTGATAATAAGTTTCATACTGCTCAGCTTCGCACCAGCCAGCGTACTCAATGCTTCATGTTTCTGTAATTTCGTGTGAAATCTTTTGTTTAGGGCTTCCAAACCAAAGCATGCCAGGCATGTAGCAATGCTAACACCCTCAACTGCAATTCCAATTAAACTTCCAATTCCTGTGGCAAACAAAACAATACCCCCCACAGAACAACCAGCTGAAACGACACCAACAGCCATTGAAGTATTTTTAACAGAATTGAAAACGGTCTGATACCTCCTTTTGCATCTGGAGTACCTCGCCTCTTCACTTTCCAAATATTTAATTGCTTCTGTAATATTATTTAATCTGAATGCGTCTGCCTGTAATGTTTTATCTGATGCAATTGGCATATGTGGATCAAGCGCAAACGACGACACAGTCTCAGGCGCAAGCGTCGTCGGTAGTTGTGGATCGAAGTTTACCATTTTTTTATTGACAAATATTTTTTATTTAATCAGCAATTACATTTTGCAACTCGTCAAAGGTATACAATTTGCTGGCATAATAAAATGAAACAAGATCAATGTGTTCAAGGTTTATGTAACTTAGACGAACAAAAGTTGTTTTGTCAACCACCACTTTGACAGCGGGAATACTGCTCGAAACATTAATAACATCTACATTTTTTGTAATAGCAATAAAGACCTTTGTTGATTCTGATACTGTTTCATCCCATGTAAGTTTGATTCCTTGTGCTATATTTGCCTCTTTCACAATAGCTATAGATCTCAAGATAATTTCAAATACTATTGTCGCTTCTCTAGCCACGACTAAGCTTGCTGGCATAAACACAACAGAAGTATCTGATCTTCCCTTTCTAGTTGTAAGAAGATGCCGTCATTTCTCATAATTTTCAACTTTCAGTTTATCTCTGCTATTGTTGTCTGGGGCAAAACTTGGAACAAGGCTTACAATCAGCGGCCCAGAATTAACAACTTTCCTAAACACTAAGGCACCTTCGTCATCAGTGTATACATAAGGACTAATAAATTCAATCTTTATGTCCCAGTCAATTACGGGTGCTGGTGTAGGTGCAGGTGGTACAGGTGAAACAACCCATTTATTACCAACATGTATTAAGTTGTAGGGCACATTATTTACAAGAGTAGGCGCAACTGGTACAGTAACATCACGCAGCTGACCAAGTTTAGGAATCTGTCTTTCACCGTCTTTCATGTCGACAATTACTTTCCGCTTGTACATACCAGTTGAATCAAGTTCAAAACCATATATTTCTCCAATTTCCCCTTCCTTCTCAAAATCCTGTACGTCTGCCAAATCTTTCAACTCTGTTACTGGACATGCAACTGGTATGATTCTCCGCTTTGGACCGCCACTCATTTTTTATAAACAAAAATAAAATTATTTAACTTCTAACACTACACTAAAATCATGCATAACAACTGGTTTGTCATCCTGATTAGTTACAGATATACACAGTGACTCAAAGAAACTGGAACCTAATTTCTTAAACTGTAAATTAGGAAATCTAGCAACCACACTTTCGCAATAGGGTGCAGTTCCAGTTGGTAAGCATCTCAACAAAGTTGAAGGCTTTCCATTGTGAACATTCTCAGTTGTGTTTAGTTCTTTCAAATAAACATTTAGTACTGTGTGTACTGACAAATTGGCAGGACGTTTTCCAGTTATATTAAGTTTATTTGTCTTCAATGTTATAATATGAGAAAAAACATCTTCTTCAGCCATATACCAATCTTCTTTATCCAAATAAAAACCAAGTAAATAAGCAAAATTAATTGACATTTTTAACCAATCTTGTTTCGAAGATTCTAATGTAACAAGTAGGTTAGCTGGATTTAAAGTTGCTTTAATACTAAATTTACTAAGAAACCATTCAGCTATAGTACAAAAGTCATAATACCCAGGTGGTAAAGCTTCAGTCACACCACCAAAAATTACTTTATAATTTATATCATCTTCTACATTAAACCATTTTACACTATAGAACATTTCATGGATAGCTACAGCCTTGCTACCATCACGATTATCAGTCCCATTAGTTAACCACACTGGTTTGCTTGTGTCAAGATTTGTTAATGTAATAAACATTTTTATTATCTCATATAAAAGAAGGATGGAATTTAAATCATCAACCATTACCACAACAAACGCATTTCAATTTAATGTGGATGCCAAATATAATGTTGCACCTACTTATGAACAGAAAATAATTCAGTTAAACCAGCTCGACATAGCTGTAAGTGAACAAGATTTATTTCAAGTCAAAGTACCAAATCCGTTTGACCATTACCTAAACCCTCCAATAACAGACGATGCTACTGCAAGAAAGTGGTCTTCAAGTCCACTACAGATGTTTCAAAACCAACTCAACTTTGCCATACTGTGTTCTGCTACAGGCTGTGGTGTTTCATTCACAGACCATTTGAATCACTCAAACAAACTGATTAGATCTGTGTATCGTTTCCATGTTTATTACCAGCTTAGACGTATTCTGTCAGAACTTCATACACCACTACCCACTGAATCCAGTTTCAACAGGTATAACAACCCCATGGATATGAAAGCATTTGAACGGATTTGTAATGAATTTAACATCAGCCCCAAGTATGACTTTACACAAAAACTTGATGATCACAACGGCATTGGTACATTGTATTATGCTATGAGTCACAGACAATACCCACAAGATTACTACCCTGGTTACACTTCATTCTCGTCAAAATCACAAGTCTGGATAGGTTCCATTGAGCAAAAACAGTCTAATGCGTGGACCACATTTATTTTAGATAAAACTGACGGGTTTACTCAAGCGGGAGTCGAGCGCATAAATGAGTCTATCAGAACATATGTCTGGTGTACACTAGGTGCACAATCACTAACAAAATCAAATATTTTGAATGGAAGTGGAAAGTTTGAGGCACAAAAACAGTTTCTCGCTAATCTTGAAGATTCAATTAACTCAACAGTTGATCTCCCATCTAGCATACAACGCTACCAAGACATACTTAGATATGCCAGATCAAAAGTTGACTTTGTAGTAGGCATCGAATTATACATGTTACCATCTGACCTTCAACTCCAAATGGGTACAATAACAAATTATAATAATGAAATAATTGTTGCAGGTCGTAACCAGAACATAGGACTCAATCAATCTGTAAACTTGGGGGCCACAACCACACATGTACAGACATTAAAACCATTAATGACACCAGCACCAATAACGACATCACCCGTACAGACAGTAACAGCCCCGGGCCCAACACCAACACCAACACCATCACCAACCCCTGACACACATGAGTCAGAAAGAACCGCATTGACAATAGGATTAACAGGATTAGGTATATTACTTCTTTATCTGTTTCATTAAATAACCCACCATTAACCCTCCTACTGTCACCAAAAAGACCCACACATGTTCTGCCATAAACCCAACTACCTTTGCTGTAGTACTAATCAACCAACTGACAACAGAGCCAATTATATTGGGTAACGCGTCTATTGCTTTCACAGCCAATTTCTTAAGCAGGTCTGATATGTGAGACAACTGTTTTTTTACCCATGACTGTAAATCTTTTGGGTCTGTTGGAGCCGGGGGGCCTGGCGGACCCGGGGTTGGTGGTGCTGGGGTTGGACCCCCACCACCACTACCAGAGACAGCTAACACAACAGTACTGATAATAAACCCAAGAGCAGTAATTAAACTGGCAATTGTAATACCCTGTTCTCTGAAAAGTGTTTTCAATCTCTCAGCCAGAGTAGTGTCTTCGTGAAGTATTTTCTGAATAGTTTCTCTAATCCTGTTAACTTGTGTTTTCAGTTTTTGTCTTCCAATACTAATCACTTCTAACCTTCCAGATCTTTCTATCTGCAAATCATTTAATCTGTGTTGGATTCTTTCTTTCATTTCTGTGTCAAGATTCCCATTGTCTGCTGTAGCCAGTTTATCTTTTTCACGTTCTATGTGTTTATCAAGCTCACCTAATTTGGCAACATTGTTTACCATCTCACCTCTTATTGTCTGCAATGATTTATCCAAACCCATAATCTCTCTCATTGACAAAGGTGGATCATCTATTGTTTTCATAGCGTCATTTATTTGTCCTTCAGTAAACGAGGTTTCTTGTATCACTGTGTTTGCTATTTCTGGTAGGCTTGTTACTGGTGCCATTTCAATTTCTTGCCCTGTTGGTAACTTTGTTTGCGTGTCGTGAAGCACACTAACCAGTCTAGGCGTGACAGGAGACCCTCCAATTCCAAGTTGACGCAAGGCACCAACACCACCTTCATTTTTTATTGTACTTAAAGCCCTAAACTTACCAGGGTCTTTTTTATTAGCCAATAGTACTTTACCTTTGTCAACAGTATTTAAATATAAATGACCCTTGCCATCAAGTTCAAACTGGTTAGGGTCTACGTTGTCTGGGCGGCCACCAACATGATCATAAAATGAGTTCACTTTGGTTTCTAAAAGTTCGTGGCGTAAACTGTAAATATTTCTTGTACCAGTCATATCTGTCATATCTGTCATATCTGTTGTATTATCAAAATCATACATGTCATCCATTTCAAAATCTTCATGATTAAATCCTCCCGCTGCCATTGTTTTATTAATTTATTATTTTTTATTGTGCATAATAAAAATGACACAGTCTTACGGATCAAAGTTAGACCCATACAGAAAACTACGTGAGCCTCTTGGTGTTAAGGGCATTAGACAATCAATCGTCATCACAAACAATCCAAGTACCATAGACCAGAATCAAACACTTACAGTCAAGTTTCCAAACCTAGGCCCCAGTGACGTTATTGTTCCTGGCACTGCACGCTTAGCATTTAATATTGAACTATCATCAGACGCAGATGTAAACAGAACACTGGTTGACAATCTTGGCAGAGCAATTGTTATAACTATTAAAGTAAAACTTGAAGGACAGGAAGTGTTTAGTCTTGACGACTCGGATGTATTCTACTGTTACAAAGATTTGTGGCTCACAAGAGAAGAACGAGAGGACCGTATTTATCAAGGCATACAGTCTGATAATATTGGTAAACTTCGAATCAATGCAGCAGTTAAGGTAACTACTGGGGTAGCCAAGGAAGTTATTATAGCTGAAACATATGGAACCAGGTTTTACATTCCACTTGAGTTTGAAATCCTCACAGCACATTTGCCTTATTACCAAGGAGCACTGAATGACCGTCTGAGTTTTGAACTAACCTTCAATGACTACTCCAAAGTTATAAAATCATCTGATCTTAGTGCAACATATAAGATCTCTAACATTTCTTTGGAATATGAAATTGTCACACATACTGAACAAGCCAGACTCATTCAAAATCAATACCAGTCAAGACTTCCAATTTATTATGACAGGGTGATTAGACATAGTTTAATACCCAAAGACAAAAGCGACCCAATGTGGAACATAAACTTGAACACACCAGCTAGGTCACTGAAAGGTATTCTTATGTTGTTTGTTGAACCGGTGAGTCCATACAAACGGGATTCAGAAAAATTCTACAATCCTAAGATTACACGCTTGTCTTGCACAATCGAAGGCCGCCCTAATCAAGTGTACGCGTCTGGAATGCTGCCTTATCAACACTACGATGAGATCACAAAGTATTTTGCGGGAGGAAGGATTAGAGATAAACCAGCAAACATTGTGTGCAAAGATCTACATCTGTATGACGTAAGGATTGGTCAATACCTTACAAATAAGTATGCTCTTTGGCTAGACCTTCGTAGTATAGACGACGACTACCTTCATGGGTCAGGTCGAACTGTTGAGAACGGCAGTGATGGAATAACAATTCAGATACAAAAGAAGGTTGAAACTGCTGCAGCAATAAATATATATTTGTACCTGATATATTACGCACAACTGAACATACAAGACAGTAGACTAAGTGGACACATATATTAAAAATATATTGTGTATTAAAATGAACCGGAGCTTAATGACACTTGACCCACACTGTGGATTGTTTTGTGGTGTGACAGGGTGTGGAAAAACTGAATTTGTACTTAACCTATTACAAACAAGATACATACACCACTTTGAAAACATTGTAATATTCTGTCCTACTATTAAACACAACAAAGCTTATCACAACCGTTTATTTATTTGGACTGACAGCAACATTTACTTAGTTGACCCTGAGAAAAAACTGAATGACTACCTACAATATTTTTACAAGCAATTTGAAGGGCAGACAACATTGTTTATTGTTGATGACTGTTCTGCAGAGAAAGACATTGTCAAGAAAAGAAACACTCTAGCAGAACTTGCTTTCAGTGGCAGACACGCAAACATCAGTGTATGGATTCTCACTCAGAAATATAATGCTGTACTGAAAGATTTTCGAGAACAGTTAAAGTTTATCTGTTTGTTTTATCAACCCACAGGGTATGGGTTAGTAAATTAATTTATTCTTTTGTTTGTCTAATAAAAATGACAGACGGACAAATCATACAGGTGCTTGATCTCACACACCTTTTCAAAGATGTTATGCACTTTACTGACTTAATAACATCACCCAAACAGACTAACATAAGTCTTTCAGCACCATCAGAAATATATGCTACATATAGTGTGACTTTGGATTATGTCGATGAGCTTCCAGATGTGGAGTGCATGACAGTTGATTTAAAGACACCTACTTTTAAAGTTGATGATACCAACTATGGTTGGTTATTAGAAGTTTGTTATAGCATATTTAAACAACTGCGCAAACTAAATGTTTATATTAACAGTGTTACAGTTAATAAAGTGGTATTACACAAGGTGAGCCAGTGGTAATATTTTTTATTTTATTATTTTGTCGGACAAATAAAAATGACGGACAATTCTCCAAGCTCATCAGGCTCATCAGGTTTAAGAAACGTGTTTCACACAACAAACTTGCCTATATCCAATACTAACAATGTCTATGAATCAATAGAAAACTCTTTTTCTGTCATACAAGATAATCTTCTTACAGGCAGTGTGAAGATTCAGATTGTTGCAAAAAATAGAATTCACTAGAGTAGACGGTGAAGTGATTGTATCGTATATCTCAACAAGACAACACACAGTTAACACAAGAAGGGAATTAGAGAACGTGTTTAGAGACAGACTATTACCAGACTTCCTCCAGGCAATTGACAGTGCAAGAATGAAAGGGTCTGGTTGGCACGAAGGACATGTACATGAACTACAACTAAAGCAGTCAAGGTATCATCCTATATTAGGTAAATCGTGGATACCACTGCCAACAGAGGTTGCAAACAAAAAGGCTGTTGTTAACATACAGAACAATGACAACTATTGTTTCATGTGGTGTGTGCTTGCTAAACTACACTTTGTAAAATCAAAACCTGAGCGTGTATCTAACTACACCAAATTTGTAAATGAACTCAACTTCAGTGGCATTGAGTTCCCTGTTAAAATAGAAGACATAGACTTGTTTGAAAAACTAAATCCTGGTATATCTGTAAATGTGTTTGTGTGGGATAATGAGTCTGTCGACAAGTTACAACCCATTAGAGTATCACCACTTGCTCCAACCTATGGGCAGTCAGAAGATAAGCATGTTGACATGTTGCTAATAGGCCCTACCGGTGATAATGATAACTTCCACTACACAATAATCAGAAATATGTCACGTCTAATTCATGGGCATACAACAAAACATAATGGCAAACAGGAAGTGTGTAAGAAATGTTTACAAAGATTCTCTTCTATTGCAGTGGCACACAAACATGTTTTACACTGTAGGTCAGCTGATGACATACAAACTGTACTTAAGTATCCAGATCCTGGTAGTCAAGTATATTTTAAGAACTATGGGAATCAACAAAAGCTGCCATTTGTAGTGTATGCTGATTTTGAATCACTGGTAGTACCATATGAAGGTCCTGTTCCAGAGTCATTACCAAAGACTATAAAACTAAGTGACCAAGTGGTGTGTTCTTTCGGTTACATTATTGTTAGGTCAGACGGACAGCATTCAGAACCTGTTATCTACAGGGGTGAAAATGCAGCATGTCTGTTTTTTAACAGAAATGAGACATCTGTATAGTCAGGTAGTACAGTATCTCACAACATGTCAGATGCCTTTGGTAATGACAGAAGAAGACAAACTGAAATTTGATACAGCTGTGACGTGTTATATTTGTGAACAACCCCTCCAGGGTGATAAAGTTCGTGACCATGATCACATAACTGGGCGTTACAGAGATGCTGCACATAACAATTGTAACTTATTATTAAAAACAGATCCTAAGACTTATAAGTTACCAATCTTTTTTCACAATCTCAAAGGATATGATTCACACATTATCATGCAGGCTGTGGATGAATCTTACAACAACATTAGTTGCATTGCACAGACAACTGAGAAATACTTGACTTTTAGATTAGACAAATTATCATTTTATGACTCTATGCAACATTTGTCTTTAGGGTTGGCTAGTTTGGCAGAAGGACTGACTGAGTATCCAATAACAAGTAAATATTTTGAGCCAGACTTGATTAAGAAAGGTGTGTATCCATATGAGTACATTGATCACTGGGTTGTGTTTGAAGAAAGGAGACTGCCACCAAAAGAAAAATTTTATTCTACACTTAATGGTAAAGGTATTTCTGACTCTGAATACCAACACGCTCTTGATGCGTGGGGGAAGTTAGGGTGTCAGACAATTGGTGACTACCACGACCAGTACTTGAAAGCTGACGTTTGCTTGCTAGCAGATGTATTTGAAAGTTACCGTGAAAAGGGTTTGTTACACTACAAGCTTGACCCTGCTTGTTACATAACTAGTCCTGGCATGACATGGGATGCATTTTTGAAATCCAGTAAGATATCTATAGACCTATTGTCTGATCGTACGATGGGTGAAATGGTGGAACGTGGATTGAGGGGAGGGATTAGTATTGCAGCAAACAATTATGCCAAAGCCAACAATAAATATCTGGATGGCCAGGACTTCGACCCCTCAAGCCCGGGGTCAAGGTCATTCATTACGTACTTGGACGCTAATAACCTTTATGGGTTCGCAATGTGTGAGTTATTGCCCTTGAAAAACTTTTGTCTCTATGATTTGTCACAGTATGATGTAACAGAGTCAGGGTTAACAAACAATATTATGAATCTTGACCGAAACGACGCGAAGGGTTGGATTTTTGTCTCATTTATATCTGTGTTGTTCACGCTGTGTCTGTCAGTGTGCAATCGTTTCAGGCGTGTTATTCGTGATCACTGGCAATGGATGGGCTAAATTGGGACGTTGTGGAACACGTAACAATAACATGTATCTTCACGTTCATGACGTCTAATAGTGAGACCTGGCGTCGGTCTTGACCACTGGACAATGCTATTGCGTCACATAGGCCTAATGTGTATGAGATGGTTTTTTTTTAATTTTTATTTTCTACCAAAAATAAAAACAAGATAAGGATTTCATCCCGAAGTATTGTTTGGAGCTCAGATGCGTTTATCTTTTAGGAACATTCAGAGTTGTTCATATTTTTAGGCTTATTAAGCTGATCCATTTCCCTCCTCTCTACGCCAACCTTTGATCAACACATACGTCGGCGCACACAAATAAAGACGGACACACGGCGCTTCCCGCCATTAGTACTCTCTGTGGGCTCGTGTAGCGACAAAAATCCATCTAATTCTACTCTAGCCCACCCTCTGATCCACACACACTGGCACACAAAAATAAAGACGGACACATTGCGATCTCCGCCATTCGTAAGCTCTGTGTTCTGGCGTAGCATAGCTATTCTGAAGAAGAATACTAGCACGAGCGCAGCGAAATGACGTCACTTCAAGCTTCACGTCACGGCAACATTATTCCCATGACGCCGTGTTCATAGTGCCGACTCGATGTTATACGTCACTCATCGCAGTACTAACATTTGACGTATCAGAGAATCAACTTTGCAATTTTCTTGTTGATTTTCACCCCCATGGCTTTTAGGTCACAATTTGACCTAATCTTACCCCAGGGCCGGGACAAACAGCAGGTTTATGCAAACACTGTTTATGAAAAATCATGCGGGTATTAATGAGAAGATATTTTTTTTCGTAAAAGAAAAATAAAAGTTATGTTAGCTGTTTTACAAATGACTCCTAAAAAGTGGTGCATAACATTGTCTGATTTTCACACTTAAGGCATACAGGACACAATTGACCTAATCCGTACCCGACAGCCGAAACAAACTGTTGGCTTATGTAAATACCATATACGAAAAATCATGCGATTATTAATGAGAAGATTGGTTTGTTTTTTTTTTCGTAACAAAGATTCCATTGTTTTAAAATTAACCCATATAATTTGTGAAATTTACCCCAAGAATGTGAAAATATATATATTTTAAGCATATTTAATTATCACTCGAAAATTTCTAGAGGTACATGCTGGTTAATGAACTCATTAAATATCTCCCTTTTATCTAGCTATATACGCAAAATATCTAGTAAAAATAAGAAAAAAATACGGACTCCCTTGTGGATCAACCGGTTTTGTGATACGGCCATTTTACCTTTTGTGTGCATGTGGCCTTAGGTCGTTCAATGAATACAGATTTCAAAAACAAAATGTATGTCCTTATGCAGGGTAGAGGTTACGCTCTTAAACTCCAAGAACTAAGTGACTTCCATTGATTGGAATGAAAGTCATTGGTACTGTCCCACTGTGAGCGCTTCCGTTGGTCTGGTGAAAGAAAATCAACAGTTGGGCGTGGGTTTGAGTGGATTGTTGTGACATATGTTACAACACTTGCAAGATGTTTCGACTTTTTACGGAGTAGTTCCTTGGTCGATAGCTCTGTGAGCATCGTGGCTATTTACACTTGATGGAATTGTTTGTTTGCTTGTTTGTTTGTTTGCTTGTTTGTTTGTTTGTTTGTTTATGCTTTATTCCCCCGTTGACCTATTCACTCCCGAGGCACAAAAACAAGACATGGATCGAGTGTGATATGAACTTCAAGGCTGGTATTAGAATAGATTAGCGGCTTTGACTATCATTGCTTTAAAAAAAAATAAAACAGATGTGGCAAGCCTAGTTGCAAGTGCCTCCGCCTCGACTTAAACGATAGAGAGCACACTTAACTCAATCAGCCCGGCGCACGTATTTCCCAAATTTTGGAGGCGCCATCCGACGATTATACAACCTGTTGCAGGAGATGGATCGACCATGATAATACAAGGCAGTGCCAGTTTAGACAGACGCCAAGCTAATCTGGCACTACCCTTGAATTATCATGGTCGACCCATCTCCTGCTGTAGTGCGTTAAAATTGAATGGGTTAACAATATATATATATATATATATATATATTTATATATATATATATATATATATATATATATATATATATATATATATATATATATATATATATATATATATATATATATATATATTTATATATATATTTTAGTCAAAGGTCCTTTTGTTTCCAGGCCCCAGTCATTTGGAATTCGCTTCCGAAGCACATTCGTGATGCCCCTACAGTCAGTTCTTCCAAAAGTCAACTTAAAACACGTCTTTTCCAATCTCACTACTCTGCCTTACCAAAGTCCAGTCTCTTTTCTGTTTCACAATAACATCATGATGACCGCGTGCCAGTTCTTGTTGCGATGGTTGCTTGTGCTTTGGGTGTGTTTCTGTGCTGTTAATTTTTGAATTTGTATTGTAATAATTATTTGTATTTTGTATTGTTGCTGTCTATTGAATTGTGTTTAGTTTTTAACTTTGATTTGCATTGTACAGCGCTTAGAGCCTGCACTGCAGGGAGTTTGCGCTTTATAAATATTATTATTTTATTATTATTATTATTATTATTATTATTATTATTATTATTATTATTATTATTATTATTATTATTATTATTATTATTATTATTATTATATTTTTAAAATGAACTGAGTGGAAAATGAAGTCATATGCCCTAGTTGATTTCTATTCATTTATTTATTTCTTGATTTTTGTGTGTTTGGGTGTAACAGAGGTGCCGTGTCCAGTTGCTTCCTGCCTCCCCTTTGGCTACAATAACCCGGGGTGTCAAAACCAATGTCAAACGGACCAGGGGTGTGGCAGAGGAGGAAGATGTTGTCCTCTATGCGGCTGTAACAAGTGTTTCGGAGGAACCACACGGCTACCACCGCCTATAACTAGAGAGACGTGTGCTGCTAAGGTAGATTACTACAGACCCAAGATGATAGTAAACATATTGCCGTAAGGGTTTCGTATAAAAAGAAAAACTAAGCAGAGAGGTTGAAAACCCTTACGGACATGAAAAATGAAACACAATGTTTCGGATCTCAGATCCGAAAAATTGTGTTTCATTTTACATTTACTTAAATGGTTCCCAACCTCTCTTCTTATTCTGTTTGTAGACCAAAGATGATACTAAATGAAACAAGTACACACACACACACACACACACACACACACACACACACACACACACACACACACACACACACACACACACACACACACACACACACACACTCACATAAGGACACACCCGTGATTACCTCTCTCTCTCTCTCTCTCTCTCTCTCTCTCTCTCTCTCTCTCTCTCTCTCTCTCTCTCTCTCTCTCTCTCTCTCTCTCTTTGTCTCTAAAATCCCTGACTACCTTTACGAAAATTAGTGAGACTTGAAAAGTGTTAATCCTAATTATCTGAAACCAGTTTTTTTCCCCCGCTCCCCCACCTGCCAGCCGCACCCCAAACAACCTCTTCTTCGCGCCGAATGTTCCCACGTGTAAATAATGTAGGATTTATTGGTTTTTTTTTCTTCCCCTCAGCAATGTCCGTATGGCAAGGCGTGTGTTGAGGAACAGGTTAGAGCCCGCTGTGTTCGTCAGTCAGTCGAAAGTAAGCATGAAAGTTGGAGCAAATAACGATGCTGATGACGATGACGACGACGAAGAAAAAAAAAACCCAATACACAACATTGCAAAACAACAACAACAATAATTTATGAAATGCTGATATGCCTGACTGTTCTAACCCTTCGACTGTCGGTTGCGGTGTTTGTCGCGATGATTCCTGTAGAAATCATCGCGACAGAAACCGCGACGGACAGCCAAAGGGCTATTTTTTTTTTTTTAATCCGTTGCTTCAGAGGTGCCTGTGCTGAATCAATGAATCAGTGAATCTTTAGACTACAACGGAAAAAGATATTAGCAAAGACAGACTAGTATATAGGCCTACCTTGGATACATAACCTAAGAGTACGAGGGTGTGGGGGAGAAGAACAATGGAGGAAAATAATGCACGCACACAATTACACATATCATGCGCGTACATTTTTTTCACACGAACGAGTCAGATATATACATTCATGATTATTGAACGAGTGCCTACTAACAATGAGCAAACAGAGCATGCTATGTCAGTATAACTAAAGATTGTAATTTTTATCACTGCGATGCTAGGTATGTACGAGTAGAATTTTTTTTTCTTAAAACACGTTATCGTAGGAGTGATTTTTACTTGGGATGCAAGTTGTTCCGTACCATTTGCGGAAGTGTTCCCCAGATAGGCCCAATCGGGGAGTACCCCACAAGTACAATTCTATTCAAATGCGATGCTCAGCGTATCAGTTTGAATAGAAGTGTACTTGTGGTGTACTCCCCCGGTGGCTCTCTCTGGGGAGTTCCCCGCAAAACAAGGTAATACCCAATGCGCAAAAGGCAATCGGGCCGACATCACCCCGATGGTCTTTGCGCACTGGGTACATACTGTACTACAATCTATATGTTCACTCACTTCTTCAGAGCCCGGTCTGTGTCCCATCGCCGCCATTCAATGCGCATTTTCGGGCAATTCCTTCTGCCCGGACCGTCAGTGTACCAACGACTCCCAGTGTCCAGGAGCCCAGAAGTGCTGCCCGAACTGCAACGGGTGTAGGACATTTGACTATACCATTTTCTACTGACGGATTCGTAATACTAAAGGTAAAGAGCAGACCTCCATTGGACTTTACCATACGTAACCTGTCATAATGACAGAGAAGCAAGCACACAAAACACAGATAGTCCCGTGCATTTACATAAGCAATCAACAAAAACAAAGTGCATGGTGCCAATTCTGAGCATAGAAAAGCAGATAGTGTGACACTAAAGTATTTTCAATTCAATTTGTTTTAAAAAGTACAGAACCTACAAACTTGTGCCACTGACGTATGCTTGCATTTTGCGACCAGCGAAAGGAAGAACAGACAGACGGACGGCTAAAACAAAGGAACGGATGAACGAAAAGAAGTGCTGACGAGCCAAACAAAAACAGAACGGACAAATAGACAAAGGCATGCGAACGAACAGACTACTTAAACAAACGAGCTAACGAACCAACCAGCCGACGAACGCACGAAAGAACGATAGAAAACTCTGTGCCACTAACTTCGAAGAAAATTATGTATTATTTTTATCTACGCCACCACAGTGTTAACCCCTTAACTGCGGAGGCGAGGCGAACGCTACCCATCTGCAAGAGACATAAATCCTCATGAGCCCCCGCGACAGCGGGGGCAAACGAGGATTTATGTCTCTTGTTAGTCCTGTGTTGTTTGTGTCTATTATCACTTGTGTTCTTCACGCGAATATCGCCGGGTCAGTGTGTATTGGTTTCATACGCGAAATCCGTGATCACTGGCAGTGAAGGGGTTAACATCGAGAGCAAAGGCATTGTGGTCCAACATGTAAAGGCGTTATTTTTATTTTTTATTATCATCACATTTGTTCTACATCGCATTCCTACAGGAAAACGTGCTGCTGAAGGCTGCGGCAGTACCTGCAAGCAACACAAAATTATTCAGCTAGAAGTTAACACATTCTACCCCAGGACCGAAGTCCCCAAATTTGAAGTTACCCTTTGACAGACTGTATTACAATTCTAGATACGGATCGAGCATGATAGTTCAAGGATGGTGTCAGAATAGCTTGGCGCCTATGGGCGCCAAGCTATGCTGGCACCACCCTTGAACTATCATGCTCGATCCATGTCTTGCTGTGGTGAGTCGGGACTGAATGAGTTAAGGAAAAACAGTATATAACGCAGAGACACATGAGTCTTCACGTGATGAAAGCTCATCATTTAAGTGTTGGCTGTAGACACCTAAATACGGTTCTTTAATGCCAGGTGATACGTTTTGCCATTCGAGATTTCTCTATTGATTGAATCTATCTTTGATAATCACATTTTTTTCTTGGAAAAAATGGCTGCTGCATTTGTAAAAAGTTGAACCATAAAGTCAACATTTTGTAAATTTGAGAGTTTCACCTGAAGAACACTTGAGGAGACAGACTGACTATGATAGTGAGTGGTTCCAGAGTAGAATAGCAAACAAGAGCGCTTAGTTAGTCTGAAACCAACCTTAAAATGTCATGTCTATTCGGCAGTCACATTTATGGGCTAGCTTTCGAAATGCCATGGTCGGGTCCGTCTTCTGTTGTGGTGAATCATTCAAGATGAGCGAATGTGTTACCTCATTCGAGACGTGCAGCCTACGGATACGCGGCGGTTCGCCGCGTATCCGTAGGCGGTACGTCTCAAAATGAGTGAATATTTGTGTGACACATGTCTTACATTGTTTTGGGTATGACTATCAGAGCTTGTGTCTGTTTTGGTATGTCTATGTATGAATTATCACTAAAGTGAAGTTTAAAGTTATTCTCCCCAGGTTCAAGCATCTCAACACAGTCGGAAAACTGCAACAGATACTGCTGACAGTATTATGTATGGGTCCTTTGTGTACTAACTTAGAACTTTATGATGTAAATACAATGCCAAATGTCGAAATTCATCGTTTGGTAGATGTTTTGTTTTTGTACCCGAGAGCGCAAATTATCGTCTGCATCGGCCTCGTTTTGAATTTGTGCATATTTACTAGCCTACGTCACAAGGCAGGACCCGGTCCGCAGACGACGGAGGTCATCGTTGTGGGTACGCACGTAACAGTGTAGACATGTACTGACGTTCTCCGGCATCCCTTTGACATAATTTTCCACGAGAATGTAAAATAAACCTTCCATATTCGCTATGCTGTCAAAATCAATGCGGGTTCCGCTTGACCTGCTACCCGGAGTAACGGGCAATCGTGCTGGGGGCGTGGCTTCTTCGACTCGGTCTCCGCGCCAAGCGACTGAGCCAGCGTCACGAAACAGAACAGTGGTATTTATACCCACTTTCCGCATTGCAATTTCACATCTCACACATCGAAGTCTACGCAACTGCAAGCATCTCTGGAAACGACAAATGCACCATCGCAGCAGAAACACTACCCTGTGAATCGAGTGAAAGAGAGCCCGCACAGACAAAAACGTGTCACGACCATCGATGTCGGCAGTGCCGCAATTTTGACACACAGGTCGTAGTTTTCAGATCATTGCAGCATAAAATGAGATGAACTAGCTCGTAACTTGAAACAGGTTTAAAATCTTGCAAAATCAGTAAGAGATAAGTTCTACTGAAGATCATGAATTCTGAAAATCACTAGCGCTCGCGGAACTATAGGAAGATCGACAAAGACCGTAGCCGGATTACTTACTGATTCACATAGCAAGAAAGCGACAAATTCCAGATGGGCGGTCAAGCCAAGCTCTATATTCCCTTGTCCGATGTCAATTCTACTTAGGGGTATATTGTCTCGCTTTCTCTTTCTTCTCTTCAATTCCGAGAGTCTGTCATTGTCGGCCGGTTCGAGTCGACTGATACTTTCTTTTTTTCATCGGCTGGTTCATCCGCTATATTGTCTCTGATTGTTATAATTATGCAGATGACCTAAGGTCGTATAGAATAGTTATGATGTCAGCTACCATCGCCTCTCAGAAGCAATCTTTTGACTTGGTCCAGCCACAAGATTCCGGTGGCCTCTTTTCGCTTTGAACGGACGTGGGTGTGTATATTGAATCCCAGTAAAAGCCTTTTGCGAACTGAAGCATTAAAAAAGGCCAGGACTGCCCCTTTATAAATAATAATAATTATTACGGTATTTATAATGCGCTTATCTTATAATAATTATAACTCTAAGCGCGCACTCACAACTCGCACACGCATGCGCACGCTTTAGACAGTGACTCATGTACCACAAATAGTGAAAAAACAGTACGCCGGTCAGCTTGGGGTGAGGAGTGTGGTGATATAGTGCTAGAACTGTTGAAAGAGGTGAGTTTTGAGGGCAGACTGGAAGGAGGAGAGAGAGTGTTTCTGACGGATAGAGAGTGGGAGAGTGTTCCAGGTGGATGGACCGTAGACGGAGAAGGAGCGGGGGCCAAAAGTGCTGAGTTTGGTGCGGGGGATGAGGAGGCGGAGAGGGTTGGAGGAGGAGCGGGAAGGAGTGTAGGGGTGAAGTAAGTTGGAGAGATAGGTAGGAGCGTAGTTGTTCAGGGATTTGTAGCAGAGAGACAGTATCTTGTATTGGATGCGTTGGGGGATGGGGAGCCAGTGAAGGAGCTTGAGCAGTGGAGTGATAATTTAATACTTTGCAGAATAAATAAGAGAAATAATATTGAGCTCGCTTGCATTTTTGAGTATGCTTGGGTGCGTCGTTCGTGCTGGTCATCTGATACATTATGTACCCGTGTGTGTTTACGTGCTCTCGCGCGCATGTGTGTGTGTGTGTGTGTGTGTGTGTGTGTGTGTGTGTGTGTGTGTGTGTGTGTGTGTGTGTGAGAGAGAGAGAGAGAGAGAGAGTGCGTGTGTGTATCTGCGAGAGAGAGACAGAGAGAAAAGAGAGAGAGAGAGAGAGAGAGAGAGAGAGAGAGAGAGAGAGAGAGAGAGAGAGATAGAGAGAGAGAGAGAGAGAGAGAGAGAGAGAGAGAGAGAGAGAGAGAGAGAGAGAGAGAGAGAGAGAGAGACAATGACAATGACAATGATTCTTTATTTTACAACGGTGAAAGTTTTGGTGAAACCATTTTTCGAACTTGCCGTTGCTAATCTACTTTACATATAATGCACAAATCACAAAATACTATCATTAAATTGGGAAAAACTAAATATATAACTAACAAAAAATTGAAATATAAAGTTTTAAAAAAAGAAGAAGAAATCATTGAAAAAGTAGAAATAAACATAGAAAATCTCACACATACACACAATTGTAAAGGTATAAATCTCCATACATACATTCATAAACACAAGCACGAGCACAAACACACACACACACACACAAACACACACACACACACACGCGCGCGCGCGCGCGCACGCACGCACACACACACACACACACACACACACACAATACGTGCAGCATTAGCATCTTGTATTAACTGAAAATATAACTGAATTGAAGAGTTAGAAAGAGGAAAATCGTACACTGCAAGTGCAGATTGCTGTGAAAATCTTACGATGCTGAGGTGAGGTACTTGAAGAGAGCGGTTTTAAAAGACGAAAGAGTTGTTGATGTTGTAATATGTTTGGGCAATGTGTTCCACATGCTAGCACCTGAAAACGCTAAACTTGTCTTATAGAGATCGATTCTAGGTCGTGGCACAGTAATGGACTGCCTTGATCTGGAGTATGTTGATGCCGTGAGGGAAAACATTTTTTTAATATACTCGGGGAGTCTGTTATTCAATACTTTGAATATCGTTATTCCCTTATTGTATAATAAATGTTTTTTTCAAGGGGAGAAATTCTAAGGTTTTCAGTTTATTATCCGTTGTTGAGTTAGGGTCTGAAAGGCTAAGCTTCGCGGCTCTACGATGAAGAGAGTTCAGTCTCTTTAACTGGACCTCGCTTGCGCCATCCCACACCGTAGAAGCATAATCTATATGTGACCTGATGTGGGCGTTGAAGAACAGTTTTCGCGTTTCTACATTAGCTATATGTTTTAACTTGGATAAAATAAACAGTTTCTTTGATATTGTCTTACATATATTACTAAGATGGCGTTGCCATTTAAACTGGTTATCTACAGTAACGCCGAGAAGACGATGTTCCGTTACCTGGCTGATAGATTTGCCTTGAAGGGACAAGCTGAGTGAGAGAGTGCCGAGCTGGTGCTTTTGGCGGGTACTTACAACCATACATTCAGTCTTTGCAGGGTTTAAGATCATGGAATTGTTACTGCACCAGCTGTTAATGTCCTGTAATGTGTTTTGTAGGCGCGTGTCAATTACTGACAAATCCTTATCGGGAGTGTGTATCGCAGCATCATCAGCGAACATATCGCATTCAACACTTTCATCACTAATTGTGAGCGGAAGGTCGTTAATGAACAAACAGAATAAAAGAGGGCCTAAAATAGAGCCCTGGGGCACGCCATGCTTTACTTTGCAGTGACTAGAATATGTACCATTAAGGAGAACTTTTTGTCTTCTGTTTTCTAGGTAGGATTTGAAAAACACGGCTGCGCTTTTAGTATATAAAGATATTTTCTTTATAAGTATGTCATGGTTCAGAGAGAGAGAGAGAGAGAGAGAGAGAGAGAGAGAGAGAGAGAGAGAGAGAGAGAGAGAGAGAGAGAGAGAGAGAGAGAGAGAGAGAGAGAGAGAGAGAGAGAGAGCCACAAACACACGCACCCACGCACACACACACACACACACACACACACACACACACACACACACACACACACACACACACACACACACAAACACACACCTGTTTATAAACTCTCACACCGTAGCCCGCGACTACCACAAGAGCATATGACAGAATAAAATATATTTTGCATTTATTTGTATTCTTTCGCCAATCAAACTGATTAGTCAATTGTTTATAGCAATACAATACATTATATATATATATATATATATATATATATATATATATATATATATATATATATATATATATATATTATATATATATATATATATTATATATATATATATATATATATTGGCTTGACTTCGCGAACGAAGATTTTATAGGAGTTGCCCACGACGTCTGCAGGCTTGTTCATGGCTGCGGAGGCCAATCCGAGACAGGCAGGTTCGACCGCAGTGGCTGCAGGGGAAGGTATGGCCAGGGTTCTGACGCACTTTTTTCATACAAACGGCAATACAAAATCCCAATGCGCAAAAGGTCATCGGACCGACGTCGGCCGCCGTTGGCCCGCGCACTGCCGTGCGCGGGCCAACGGCAGCCGATGTCGGACCGATGGCCTTTGCGCACTGGGATGGTCCACATCAAACATGTCCATCATACCAACAGGAGAGACAAAAACAACGAAGGTCCGATCATCACTACAAGAGAGGCAGAAACAAAGATATCAAAGCACAGTACAGCCCACCACGCAAAAGACCATCGGCCCGACGTCAGCCGCTGTTGGCCCGCACACGCCCGTGCTCGGGCCAAGAGCGGCTGACGTCGGCCTGATGGTCTTTTGCGTACTGAGAATCGTATTTGTTTCCATCGGACCATCATCCCTGACAGGTATCAGAGTTCGGTCACCCCTACTGGACAGAATGAAACAAAATAGGACCAAAGAGGTGACAGTGAAGCGTGACAAATGCAGAGAACATCCCAACGAAGAAAGAAACACGCTTAGAAAAGACAGTTACAACACAATTGATTGATATTGATGTGTATTACCGCTAGCCATCACAGAAAGACAAGTAGCAAATTGTGTGTTTGTATGTCTATTTTGAAAAAGTACAATTAGAAAAAGAAATATTAATAAATTGTAACTGTCGTTTCTTAGCGTGTTTCTTTCTTCGTTGGGATTTTCTCACAGAGAAACACGTATCAAAGCAAAGAACAATACTAATAGCAGAGTAAACAATGTGTCAGAAAACTGCAGGAACACACTCTTCATGAAATAACGACATGAACACAATCACCACCAGCAACGACACTGTTCAACATCAGTACAACAACAAAAACGACAACAACCCAATGATCGGGCCTCATAGAAAGCCTCTAGGAATAATGTGAGGAAACCATCACCCACCCTCTTTGATGTACCAGCCATCGTCCTCCCACAAGGCCATGGCGCGAGGTTCCACCTGGAAATGCACCACGTGGTCCTGGTCTTTCAGGCTGATGCGTTTGAAACAGGCCAGCTGAAGTTTCGGCGTGGAGGGCGGAAGGGACATATCTCGCCACCGGATGTACACCTGCACCACCTGGCGGACACGAGGAACAGTACGCTTTTACGTGTTAATTACGCAGCATACGTTCTTGTTCCCAGAAATTGCTGGTCCAACCTAGAATTAGCTTGAAGACTGCAGGTGCTCGTTCTTTTCAGTACCAGGTCCCTCATGTGTGGAACTCCCTACCTCCCCATGTCTCCGACACTCTCAGTCTTCAAAACCAATCTGAAAACGTATCTTTTTAATTTGACATATCAGTGTTAATTTTCCTTTGCTTCCCATCATGTGATTTTTGGATGGTGTTACTGTAAACAGAACGTGTTCGTTGTGTGAAAGACTGTGGTTGGTATGCCTGAACTGTTTTGTTGTTGTGATTTGTAGTTTACTGTGTGTGTTTATAGTCATTTGTAAATCGTTCCGAGCCTGCGTAAGTGAGGAAGGACGCTATCGAAAAGCGCTGTATTATTATTATTATTATTATTATTATTATTATTATTATTATTATTATTATTATTATTATTCATTAACGGCGTAATGCACAAAATGTGGGATCGGTGTTCGCGGGGGCTCATGAGGATTTATGTCTCTTGTTAGTGAAATGTTCTTGACGCTTATTGTGATGAAGCTCTATGCTTGTGCATAGTGCTCGCACAATAGGATTAGTGCGGTACGGTTTTTGTTAACGGTTTGTTGCCGAAAGTCCGTGTTGGACTAGACGTACGTAAAATCTGTAAGACATGGTTAGCACGGGTTTTTTTAGTGAGTTCTGTTTAGTGATTTCTAGGCGGAAGCTGTGACTGTCAGAGGTCTAGTTTGGTTATTGCGGGCTGTCTTGTCGTATGGAACGGTTGTGTTCGAGTTACCTAGCCCGCATTCCCTGACTCTGAAGCCTAGATTTCAGGTATGTTTCTATAAACGTAGTATTGATAGTTGTTTAGTTAAAGACAGTATGCGTGGTAAGATTAATGTGGTTGTATAGCGGTGTTCCGGTTTGGTATAGTATGTTTAGAATTCGATGAAGTAACCGGTGTTTTTGTATACAGTTGTTTACCGAATTAGATGACTAAAGGAATATGAAGTGTGTATGTCTAAGCCGCTAGGAAGATAGTATGTGGTTGGTTAAGCATAGTCTTTTCCAGTGTATAGAGTAATGTATAGCAAGAGTGTCAGTTAGGCTATAGTCTGTTTCAAGATAGTGACTGATATATGGGGGTGATACGAAGATAGTTTATGAAGCACGTGTGTGTGTGTGTGTGTGTGTGTGTGAATGAACGTGTGAGTTATTTGTATCAGCCAGGTTACGTGACGTTTCTCATTGATCCAATATGTTGTGTGTTTAGCAAGTGTTACGTTGGGACTTTTGTTATCTATTTAGAGTTCTTGTAACGAGAGTGGAAGACGGACGCCGAGACGTCGAGTCGCAGGAGTGGACCTACGTGAGGTCATCCCTCCAGCTCTTCTGAGTGATTCTGACTGGGACCAAGTCACCCAAGTCCAAGCGAGAACTGAGTGTACCGTACGAGAACGAGGACGTCCGTGCCCAAAGAGACAGGACGGCAATACGCGTACGACGAAGGACTTTCACGCCTAGACGTGAGAAGGACCAACGTAACCAGGCAACAACATCAAACAGGTTGGAGACATTGAGAGACTAAAACCTAGCCTGGCAAAGATACTGTGATTTGAGTGTGTGACAGAGAGCCTTGTATATATAGTTTGATAGTCTTTAAAGCGTTTTCTTTTCTTTTATAGTGTATAAAGGTTACTTTAGAAAGGGAGCCCGTGTGTTGTGTTTTACCGCATGAATGCGCCCGTCTGAGTCAGTGGCGGTGTATGCGTCTGTTGCGTGAGAGTCTGTGCGTACGACTGTGGGCAAGTCTGCGTGCGTTACAGTGGTGACCCTGTTTTAGCGATAGGTTAAAGTATCTGCGGGCGATAGCGATTTTAGAGTAGGATTTGTTGATATGTGCATGTTGTGTTAGATTCCCCTCTCCGATTCTAGGGGGTAAGATCCGTTATTTCTGTAGTTTTCGGGATCTTACGAGGAGCTAGTTCTTGTTTCTTCCTTTTGTATAGGTAGTGTTCTTTTTCCTTGCTCTTCTTTCTATCGTTCTTATTTTTCGTTCCATCTGGACATCAAAGTAGGTCACTGTTTTCTGCGTAGGTAGTTGATATTGTTGTGAGTTTGCATTTTAAATTTTTGCCGTTGAGTTGGTTGTGGTATTTGTATATTTACGTTTACAAGTGTGGGAAAGTGTTGCAGTAAGTATGGAGGTAGACCCGGTAGAGGCTTACATTAAACAGGGTGAAAGGTTAGGACTTAAAGATGAGAAGCTTTTGGATTACGTAGAGAAATGTAGGGATAGAGAGGATAGGGCAAGAGAGAGAGAAATTCAGAGAGAAGAGAGAGTACTAAAAGAGAAAGAGTTAGAAGTTCAGAAAGCCTTAAAAGAGAAAGAGTTAGAGGTTCAGAGGGTGAGAGATGAGAAAGAGTTAGAGATTCGTAGACTTAGAGAGGAGAAAGAGTTGGAAATGCAGATACAGAGGGAGGAGAAAGAGCTAGAAATTCAGAGAGAGAGAGAGAAGAGAAAGACAGAATGCTTAAGAAAGAGGAAATGGAGCTAAAGGAGAAAGAGTTAGAAGTACAGAGACAGAGAGAAAGAGAAGAGAGCGTTTCAGAGAGAGAAAGACGAGAAGTCTCTAGCGTTTCAGAGAGAGAAAGACGAGAGGGAACATGCGTTAAGAGAGAAGGAACTAGAGTATCAGAGAGAAGAAAAGGAGAAAGATAGGGAGGTACAAATGCAGTTAGCTCGAGATGCGGGATCTAGACCAGATAGTGATTCAGTAGGCCGAGGAATACGCAATTTTCCTAAACTGCCGATGTTTAAAGAGTCCGTGGACTCTATTGACGCTTTTTTGTGCCGTTTTGAGTCTCATGCGCAGGCGTTGAGTTGGCCTCCTGCCAACTGGCCCGTTTTGCTTTCGTCTGTGCTAGAGGGTCAGGCCTTGAGTCTTTACCATAGTTTGACCGTTTCGGGGACCATAGATTACGAGACTTTGAAGGAGTGTCTCTTGCAGAAGTTCCAGTGTAATGCGGAAGGTTTTAGGGAACGCTTAAGAGCTTGTCGGCCAGAGACAGGGGAATCGTTTATGTCGTTTGGCAAGCGATTGTCCCATTTGCTCGTACGTTGGGTCGAACTGTCAAAGATCGACCACACGTACGACGCATTGTTCGATCTCATGTTGGCTGAACAGTCCTTTGGAAGCGTTTCCAAGGATCTAGCGGTATTCTTGAGAGAGCGTAACCTCAAGACTACGGACGAGTTAGTGCAGCACGCGGAGGCTTTTCGGATGGCGCATCCTACGAAAAACCTCGCGCGTAGGACTGAGACACCGCCAGTCGGGTTGGTCGCTGCTAACACGTCTGGGGGTTACCGGGGGGTCAATACTTTATGTGGAGGCCAGCGGATTAACGGTAGAGGTACTTTGCGTTTTCGACACGGTGATCGAGGTAACAGCGATGGCGGTAGCGATCCGTACGCACGTGGAGGGACTTCTTTGCGTGGGTATGGTCGTGGTCGTGTTGCGAGTTCGGACACGCAGTGTTTTTCTTGTAGTGGGTACGGGCACTTCAGTCGGAGCTGTCCGTCATACAGTGCAGGCGCGCAGTATGCTAGTTATCAGGAGCACGGCCATCTGGCTCATCAAGGTCCTAATAGTCCTGGTATGGTGGATGGGGCGGTGCAGCCCACTCACGTAGCCAGTTTTGCGGTCCCAGTCGGGGAGGAACCACAGCTGGGCGCAGTGTGTTCAGATGACGAAGGTGGTTGCCTACCGCTGGTAGACGGTGTTGTTAATGGATGCCTTGTTTCTGTGCTCCGTGAGTCCGGTACAACGACCGCGGGGGTCAGGCGTAGCCTTGTTAGACCAGATCAGTTCACAGGCGAGTCACAGAAAGTAGTTTCGTTTGGAGGCAGGATAGAAGTTTTTCAGTTAGCTAAGATAGAAGTTGACACAGAGTTTTTTACAGGTAGTCTGGTTTCGTGTGTCATCGACGAGCCAGTAGTTGATTTAGTTCTGGGTAACATGAAAGATGTGCAGCCAGTCATCAGTAGAGTCGTGTCGGTTAAGCGAGCTCAGGGTACTCGCAGTGTAGTCGCATCAGTGGCAACGAGAGCTCGAAGTAAGCGTAGTTGGGAACAGAGGGATCGTGTTATTTCCGTCCAGAAACAGGGAATCGGTCAGCGGGTGTGGCCCAATAGTCGGGTTGGTCTGAGACGGCATACTTCTGTTGCGGACAGAAATGCGGCTCAGCACCCAATATTTAGGTAGATCGGAGACTAGGATCTCGCGATTGTAGGTAGGTCGGAGACTGGGATCTCGCGATCGTGTGGGCAGTCGGTGGATCGATTTCATTTCTGGAGGTTTAGCGCGTTAGTTCTGTTTTCGCGTTCGCTGTGCGATCCGAGAGTGTACGTTGAGGCTTAAGGCTGTTCTATTTTTGCTTCGTGTTATAGACTGTTAGCCCTTTCTTCTGTTCTATATAGTCAAGGTTAGTCCTTTCCTGTTTCGGATAATATTACGTCGAGTAGTCTTAAAAAGAAACTCGGTCGTTTCTTTTTTTTCCTGAGGAAGGGGGAATTGTGATGAAGCTCTATGCTTGTGCATAGTGCTCGCACAATAGGATTAGTGCGGTACGGTTTTTGTTAACGGTTTGTTGCCGAAAGTCCGTGTTGGACTAGACGTACGTGAAATCTGTAAGACATGGTTAGCACGTTTTTTTTTTAGTGAGTTCTGTTTAGTGATTTCTAGGCGGAAGCTGTGACTGTCAGAGGTCTAGTTTGGTTATTGCGGGCTGTCTTGTCGTATGGAACGGTTGTGTTCGAGTTACCTAGCCCGCATTCCCTGACTCTGAAGCCTAGATTTCAGGTATGTTTCTATAAACGTAGTATTGATAGTTGTTTAGTTAAAGACAGTATGCGTGGTAAGATTAATGTGGTTGTATAGCGGTGTTCCGGTTTGGTATAGTATGTTTAGAATTCGGTGAAGTAACCGGTGTTTTTGTATACAGTTGTTTACCGAATTAGATGACTAAAGGAATATGAAGTGTGTATGTCTAAGCCGCTAGGAAGATAGTACGTGGTTGGTTAAGCATAGTCTTTTCCAGTGTATAGAGTAATGTATAGCAAGAGTGTCAGTTAGGCTATAGTCTGTTTCAAGATAGTGACTGATATATGGGGGTGATACGAAGATAGTTTATGAAGCATGTGTGTGTGTGTGTGTGAATGAACGTGTGAGTTATTTGTATCAGCCAGGTTACGTGACGTTTCTCATTGATCCAATATGTTGTGTGTTTAGCAAGTGTTACGTTGGGACTTTTGTTATCTATTTAGAGTTCTTGTAACGAGAGTGGAAGACGGACGCCAAGACGTCGAGTCGCAGGAGTGGACCTACGTGAGGTCATCCCTCCAGCTCTTCTGAGTGATTCTGACTGGGACCAAGTCACCCAAGTCCAAGCGAGAACTGAGTGTACCGTACGAGAACGAGGACGTCCGTGCCCAAAGAGACAGGACGGCAATACGCGTACGACGAAGGACTTTCACGCCTAGACGTGAGAAGGACCAACGTAACCAGGCAACAACATCAAACAGGTTGGAGACATTGAGAGACTAAAACCTAGCCTGGCAAAGATACTGTGATTTGAGTGTGTGATAGAGAGCCTTGTATATATAGTTTGATAGTCTTTAAAGCGTTTTCTTTTCTTTTATAGTGTATAAAGGTTACTTTAGAAAGGGAGCCCGTGTGTTGTGTTTTACCGCATGAATGCGCCCGTCTGAGTCAGTGGCGGTGTATGCGTCTGTTGCGTGAGAGTCTGTGCGTACGACTGTGGGCAAGTCTGCGTGCGTTACACTTATTTTGGCCCCAGTTACATTGTGTTCTTCAAGCGAATGTCGATCATTGTGCAGTTTTATCAGACGCGAAATTCGTGATCACTGGCAGCGAAGGGGTTAATAATAATAATAAATAATTACGGTATTTATAATGTGCTTATCTTATAATAATTATAACTCTAAGCGCGCACTCACAACTTGCGCACGCATGCGCACGCTTTAGACAATGACTCACGTACCACAAATACATTACGACAGTCAGCTTGGGGTGAGGAGTGTGGTGATATAGTGTTAGAACTGTTGAAAGAGGTGAGTTTTGAGGGCGGAATGGAAGGAGGAGAGTGAGTGTTTCTGACGGAGAGAGAGCGGGAGAGTGTTCCAGGTGGATGGACCGTAGACGGAGAAGGAGCGGGGGCCTAAAGTGCTGAGTTTGGTGCGGTGAATGTGGAGGTGGAGAGGGTCGGAGGCGTAGGGGTGAAGTAAGTTGGAGAGATAGGTAGGAGCGTAGTTGTTCAGGGATTTGTAGCAGAGAGACAGAATCTTGTACTGGATGCGTTGGGGGATGGGGAGCCAGTGAAGGAGTTTGAGCAGGGGAGTGATGTGGTCGGATTTTTTCTTTCTGAGGACGAGGCGGGCAGCATTGTTTTGGTCGCGCTGGAGAGTGAAAGTGGTGGAGTGAGGGAGGCCGGAAAGGAGAGAGTTGCAATAGTCGATGCGAGATAAGATGAGAGAGACAGCAAGTTTGGTGGCAGCTTCGGTAGTGAGGTATGTTTTGATCTGACTGATGCGACGGAAGTGGAAATAGCATGTCTGGGCCGTGGCGAAGACGAAGCTGGTCATGGAAAGAGAGGAATCGAGGATAAGGCCGAGGTTCTTGGCTGAGTCAAAGAGGGAGATGTTGGATGCTGTCGAGTTGAAGGTGGAGCGAGGGAGGGAGCTGGGAAAGTTTCTCGCGAGTGCCTACCAGCATGGTTTCCGTTTTTTCGTCGTTCAGTTTAAGCTTGTTTGCATCATCCAGTTTTTCACGTCTTCGTAGCACTCAGCCGTGCGAGTCAGTAGTGACTGAGTGTTGTTGAGCTTGTCTTTGTCTAGTAGTTGTGAGTCTTCAGCGTAGATGTGGTGGTATATGTGGTGAGACTGGATGATGATGGACAGGGAAGAGGTGTAGAGTGTGAAAAGGACCGGGGCCAGGACGGACCCCTGTGGAACTCCGCAGGAGAGCGTGACTGGGTTGGAGGAGACGCCGTCGATGGTGACGGACTGCTGTCTGTCGGAGAGGTAGGAGAGGAACCAGGAGTGAGCAGTCAGTGATGCCGAAGGAGTGGTGAAGGCGGTGGAGGAGGATAGAGTGGTCTATAGTGTCGAAGGCGGCAGAGAGATCGAATAGCGTAAGAAGGGAGATGTTGCCCGAGTCGATGGAGAGGAGCAGGTCGTTTAGGATATGTAGAAGGGCTGTTTCAGTGCTGTGGTGTTTGCGATAGGCAGACTGGAGGGGACTGAGGAGGTTGTTGTCGGCGAGGTGGAGGTTGAGCTGGTTGAGAACGACCTTCTCAAGAAGCTTGGACAGGAAAGAGAGATTGGAGACTGGACGATAGTTCTTGAGATCGTTTGGGTCGAGGTTGTGTTTTTTGTGGAGAGGACAGACGATGGCGGACTTGAAGATATCGGGGACGGAGCCGTTCTCTATAGATGTGTTGATGATGTCGGTAATGAAGGGCAGAAGTTTTGAAAGGCCGTCCCGGTAGAGAGAAGCTGGGAGAAGGTCTAGTTCGCAGGTTTGAAAGGCATGGACTTTATGGTCTTGAGGACTTCATCTTGAGAGACGGGGCGGAAGGACGAGAGGGGAGTGCCAGAAAAAAGAGGGGGGGGGGGGGGGAGGGGAGGGGGGTCGGGAGGGCAAGGCGGAGAAGGCAGAGTATCGAGTGTGTTGCGCAGAGTTTGGATTTTGTCGGAAAAATAGGTGGAAAAAGCGGACAGTTCTTCTTTGCTGTGTGTGTTGAGGAGAAGAGAGTCTTTAGAAGTGCCTATGAGTTTGTTCACATGAACCCCTTCTGGCAACCGTGAAATGGCGCAAGCTTGCTTGGTTTGGCCACGTGACCCGACACAACACCTTGTCCAAGACTATCCTCCAAGGCACTCTCGAAGGAAGTCGTCGGCGAGGTCGTCAGAGAAAGAGTTGGGTCGCAAACATAAAAGAATGGACCGAACTCGAGATGCCAGACTTGCTTGCCACCGCCCAAAATAGAACTCAGTGGAGAGCACTGTCTGTTGCTGCTGCCTTTCAGTCCCCCCAACGCCCAGTTCGGGCAAGGGACTGATGATGATGATGATGATGAGTTTGTTCAAGGTAGCGTAGAGGGTTTTGGAAGAGGTGGATTCCAGGATTTTGTTTTGAAGGTGTTTACGTTTGGAGTCGGATATTATTCTGCAGACTTCGGATCTGGTGGTTTGGAACATCTGTCTATGAACGGTGAGGTCGGATGAGCGCCAGCGGCGTTCAGCTTGTCGGCGCTCGCGCTTGGCCTCAGCTATGTCGTCAGTGAGCCAGGGGAAGGGGAGTCGGTTGGGTATGGAGCAGGTGGTGACAGGGGCATGGGTGTCTAGGAGTTTTCGAAGGGAGGAATCGAAATGGGATGCAAGATCAGGAGAGGGATCGGGGTCCAAGAGAAGGTCGACAGCTTCGTCGAAGAAACTCTCTCGGTTGAAAGATTTTAGTTTGCGACGAGAGACAAGGAGCTTGGGTTTTTTTTCGGAGGAGGTAGGTTGAGGGAGACGAGAATAGCGAGGTGGTCAGAGGGGAGCACAGAGGAGGTGTCGGAGTCGAGAAAGAGTTGATCGGAGGTGCGGGTGATGATCCAGTCGAGGGTGTGGCCGAGTCGGTGGGTGGGTTTAGTGATGTGTTGTGTAAGATTGTGGTTTGAAAGAGACGTGCAAAGGCGTTTTGTGTCAGGGTGGTCGGGTTTGTCGAAGTGGACGTTGAAGTCGCCAAGAAGGATGTGTTTTTCGGGTCGTGTGCTGTAGTGGTCGAGGAGGAGGTCGGTGAGGAACATGGAGTTTGTGAGTTTGTTTTGATAACTTGGAGGGGGTCGATAGGTACATGAGAAGATGAGGAACTGGCCAGGGAGTGTTGCTACGGCCTCGACAGATTCAAAGGAGGGATGAGCAAAAGGGAGAGACTGAGAGATGGAGAGGTGAGCAGAAAGACAGTCTCTGTAGATGATGGCAATGCCACCCCCTTTGGAAGCACGCGGGAAGGAGGCCAGGCGGTAGCCACTCGGAGTGACGCTGGCGATGATGGGTTCATCGCCAAATGGGCGGAGCCACGTTTCGGTGATCACGACAACATCTTGGTCATTGTTTATAATAAAATCTGAAATCACGTCGGCTTTGCCATCTCTGCAGACAGACTGTGCATTGAACAGACACAGTTTTAGGTTGGATGAGGCAGAAGAGGAAGAGGGAGAAGAAAAGGTGAAGAAGAGGACAAAGGAGGAGGAGGGTGGGGAGGGGAGAAAGAGGATGGAGGGCGGAAAGAGGAAGGAGGGGTAGAGGGGAGAGGGGGAAGGAGGAAAAGACGGGGAAGGAGAACCGGGCAAGAAAGAGGATGGGAGAGTAGGGTGACGGGGGGGAGGGGAGGTGGGGAGGAAGGGGAGTTGGAAAAGATGAGGAAGAGGGAGGGGACGAGGAGAAAAAAGCAGGCGAAGGAGGAGGGGGCGAGGGGAGGAAGGGGGAGGAGGGCGGGGGAGGGGGCGGCCGAGTAGAGCAGGGAGCGGTAGATGAGGGAGAGAGGAGAAAAAATGGGAGAAGAAGGAAGGGAGAGGGAGAAGACGGGAAGGCGGGAGGCGGGGGAGGCGGAAGGGGTGGAAGGGCTTTGGAAAAGGGAAGAAGTGTGTGGTTGTGTGTGTGGTGGTGAGTCCTACCTTCTGCTAATTCCGCCCCTGAGTCCTCTTATTCGCGATCGGATGCCGCGTAAGGCATCTGCAACACTGTCGGCGGCACCGGCCGCGCAGTAGGTGGCGTGGTCGCGGTTTTTTTTTTTTTTTTTTTACTGTTTCAATTCTTTTCTGAAAAGAATTAAATTTTACTAAAGAAATTGAAAGGATACAAAGCTGGCTAACGAACTCGTCCAATGTTTTTATCCAAACTAGGTATATCCAAAATTTCAAGTAAATATAACAAAAATAACGGTCAACTGATTTCCTAGAAACGGTTAAATATCTTAAATGATACATTCAATTACAGTATGCTTGGAGGCTCTCTTAGCCATCCCTTTAAAAAAAAAAGTATTTCGCCAAGTTTCAAGCTTGTGGTTACAGATATATCGGAGATTCTCTTGTTTACATACATACGCACGCACATACTTACATACATACATACATACATACATACATACATACATACATACATACATACATACATATATACATACATACGCACATTTACGTTCAGCAGCGAGGTTAGCATAACTAGACATGACGTAATTTTTATCTAGTTACTTCAATTGTGAGAGGTTTAGGCCTGCCCGCCCTTGACATCATGGACATGCTATTAAATTCGCCCCACCGCGACCCGTCTTAAAACGTCCCTTTCATAAATAAAAGGGACTTAAAAACAAAACAAAAAATAAACAAACAATAAACAAAACAAAACTCACAAAAAACTACGCCGTATCAAGCATTTTGATGATGATCTCAGAACTGGCGTGCACAATGTCAGGGTCACAAAGATCGCCGCTTCAACGACGAATACTTAAATTATGTTAGACTTTTAAGTCCCTCTATTTATAGAAGGGACTTTTTAGGACGGGTCGCAGTGGGGCGAATTTAATAGCATGTCCATGATGTCAAAGGAGGGCAGGCTAAACCTCTAACATTTGAAGTAACAAGATACAAATTACGTCATGTCTAGTTACGCTAACCTCGCTGCTGAACGTACATTTTGCGCGAAACGCCGTATGTGCGTATGTATGTATGTGCGTACGTATGTAAACAAGAGAATCTCCGATATTTCTGTACACACACGCTTGAAACTTGGCGAAATACTTTCATAAGTAGGTGGCTAAGAGAACCTCCGAGCATATTGTAATTAAATGTCTCATTGAAGACATAAATAACCGTTTCTAGGAAGTCGGTTGACCCAGATTGGAGACCGTAATTTATTTCATATTTACTTGAACTTTTGCATTATCTAGTTTGGAGAAAGACATTGGATGAGTTCTTAGCCAGCTTTGTATCCTTTTAAATTCTTTAGTAAAAATTAATTATTTTCTGAAAAGAATTAAAACACTAAAAAAACCTTGACTTCTAGAGGAAGTCAGACAGTGGCGGTGACGTAAAAGAGGCAACTCCGTCACCACGCAGACACTGACATAATACTCTAAATATGACGTCATTCTCTCTCTCTCTCTCTCTCTCTCTCTCTCTCTCTCTCTCTCTCTCTCTCTCTCTCTCTCACACACACAAACATGCGCGCATCTCCAGGAAGAATAGATCCTCATGCGCCCTCCAGGCGCATGAGGATGTTTGCCTCTTGGATATGTTTGGAGCGCGCCAGCATGCACGCACTAACACGCACACACACATCGACGCGCTTTCATAATAGCATGCAGGTGACCCGTGTACTTAGTATATCATGTAGCTAGGTAATGTCAACCTGCTTTCACACAAATTATAGCAAGACTGAAATTGTACCGTGAAGTTCTAGTTTTGTCACCATTTTCTCAAGCTTATGAAGCGAAAGTGAAACTCATATCACGTAAAATATAAAATTACGTAAAAACTAAAACTTACGTCATGACAAAATTGTTAATGGCGTTTGACAAATCAATGACGCGTATGTCCTGCGCCCCTTATATAACTCACTGACGCATTGGCAGATCTGCGAGACTTTTGCAATAGGAGATAATTCAACATCACAATCAGGTCAAAGACGAAAGGTAGAGACAGCGAGGACAGCTCCATATAGCAGGGACTTTGTGGGTTATGGTTTATCCCATCTTGTTTACTTTTTGATAGAAAAACAGTCGTCAACCACTGTTCCCTCGCATTACACTGACGACAATTTGTGTATAATGCGGCTCGAAATATTATGTGCAAAAGTCAAATTAAAATTGACCGGCTATCAGCAACAGGCTCTGGCGACTGCAGTGTCGCGGTAAGAACATGTAATGCATTCTCAATAAAATATGAGGTCAACTATGGCAAGCCGCCACACTTTCATCAACTTTTCTACTTTTACAAGTTTGGCGGAGGAATTAAAACAAATACGTTATTCATAGCAATGGTTTGCTACACGTACCCTGGTAGGCCTTCAACAAGTTAAGGTAACCATTGTACCCCCTTAGGGCTTCTGGGTACAATGCTAATGTTGACCTCCTTTAGGCCTACAGACCCTTGCTACCAATAACTGATAATATCTGATCTAGATGGTCCCGACTTGATGTCCGATAACCGTTCGGTACGTCGAATATGTGTATCATATACATTTCAGTAAATATAGCTGGTGAACCTGACTATATACCTGGCGAACCTGACTTGTTTGTTGTTTGATCCGAAGCTGTTTAAAGCAAAGTAGTTTACATTGAAAAAATGTAGTTGGGACTTCTGAAAAGCCTTATTAATTAGTCTTACATCCGACCCCGCAGGCGAAGTTTACTGTATATGAAATAGAGCCCCTACTTGCCTTCAGTTAGGGTCGTGTATGCCGATAACCGAGCAGGCAAAAAGCCCTCGGACCGACGCCGGCCGCAATGGTCCCGCGCACAGTCGTGCGCGGGCCCATTGCGGCCGACGTCGGTCCGAGGATCGTTTGTTTACTTTGAAACTCATGTCGTATACCCATACCTAGACACATGCGACGGAAAACGAAGTTAATTTCAAATCAATCTTAATTTCATAACAAATTAACCCCACATAGATAGGGCATCATGCATGAAATTGAAACTCTTTAGCCATACGGGACACGTGAAAACATCTGTGTAGGCCTCGTAAGCTGATGACACAATCTTAAAGCAAAAAAAAAAAAAAATGTTTTGATTGTTTTGCACACGCCCATTGGCCTTGTCCTAATTGTGAATGATCTTGGCCATGTCGCTATAGCATTACATGGTATGACCGAAGTCAAATAACTCCCTGCCTAATTAGTATCAGGCATAAATTTGACACACTTTATGGTGTCAGTTATGGACTTGAAACATCGTGATGAAAATGGTGCTCCCTCCTACGAAGGGGAGGGGCAGGCAATAGAAAAAGAACAAGTGATTAACTCATTCAGCCCGACAGCCGTATTTCTCAAATTTTGGAGGCGCCATTTTATGACTATGCGCCAGTTGCAGGAGATGGATCGACCATGATAATTCAAGGGTAGAGCCAGATTAGCTTGGCGCCGACTACGCTTGAATTATCATGGTCGACCCATCTCCTGCTGTAGTGCGTCAGGGATGAATGGTTTAAGCGCCCCAAGCCTGAAAACACCGCATTTTATATTCACCGAAACTCGGCTAACCACAAAAGGTCGACAAAGACAACAGAGCACCAACCGGACTATCAGGAAAATATCACTGACCCATCAGACAAAGAAGTCGGATGGGTACAGTGCCTATACGAAAGTGCACAACGTTGAGATACCAGTCCCTTCAGTCCTGACGGTATTTCGACACTCCTTTACACCCTATAACCTATAACCTGCATCATCATCACGTACACTAAATCCGCAAAATCGACCCTACGCACTACATCATGTGTGATACTACACGGTTCACGTGATAACAGTTATGTACGCCTACTCGAAAAGCAAAATCTTGAAGTTGAAAAATGTTACAATTGTCCACTGACCTGTGACAGGAACCATAGCCGACCCTGACACTGCAGCATGAGATGGTTTGATAAAGTGTTACTCTTGTAACAGATATGCTACTACTAGGTCACGACCACAAAACTAACAGAGTTCTCTCAGTCGAGGCGCTAATAATGTAAACACTGAGGTACTAGTCCTGTTTTAAATCGTAATAGGTAGCGCTATCTCAATAGATCAATGGTAGTGCACATTTTTTCCCTTCCTAGTGCATTTCTAACATTCGAAATTGTGATAGTCTAGTGATTATTTAAACGTTCACACGCACTTTTACTCTTGCTAACGTTAACAGCAACACACAAAGAAGGCCAGCGGTAAAGGATTTATTTCCTAAAGCTTAACATGTTTCTTGTTTCAGTCTCGTTTCTAAGGCCTAAACGTATGCAACACTGAATACAACACACCCCCGTTTTCGTCACCGTATTTAAAAAAATACGTTAGACTTGAAATGGTGCTGGTCGGAGCGCATTCCGGAGCATGATACATGACGTTTTTGGCGTGCGGCGCAGAAATTCTGGCGAAGAAGTAGCAAGATAAAAATGACGTCACGTCTAGCTACGCAAAGCTTGCAAGAGAACGTCTTTTTGGCGTGAAACGGCGTGTTTATGTGTGTGTCAGTGTGTGTGTGTGTGTGTGTGTGTGTGTGTGTGTGTGTGTGTGTGTGTGTGTGTGTGTGTTTGTTTGTGTGTGTGTTGTGTGTGTGTGTGTGTGTGTGTGTGTGTGTGTGTGTGTGTGTGTGTGTGTGTGTGTGTGTGTGTGTGTGTGTGTGTGTGTATGTGATCGCGACTAGGGCCCGCGTTTCAGGACAGACAAGCTTGATATTTTAGGATATTGTCTCTAAAGGAATTATCTCAGGACATTTTAAAAAAAAAAACCACTTTTTGATTAAAATGCTCATTGGCGAAAAAAATGTCCGTTTCACAAAAACCGGTTGATCCACACTGGAGTCCGTAATTTGTTATATTTTTACTATATATTTTGCGTATAAATAAAAGGGAGATATGGAATGAGTTAGTCAACAAGCATTGTACCTCTAGAACGTTTTGAGTGATAATTAAATATTAAAAAACAACAATTTTCACGTTTTTGGGATTAATTTCACAAATTATATGGGTTAATCTTAAACAATTAAATATTTGTACCCCCCCCCCCCCCCCCCACCAAAAAAAAAAAAATCTTCTCATTAAGAATCCCATGATTTTTCGTATACCGTATTTACATAAGCCTACAATTTGACTCGGCTGTCGGGTACGATTAGGTCAATTGTGACCTGTATGCCCTAGGTGTGAAAATCAGACAATGTTCTGCACCACTTTTAAGGAGTCATTTGTAAAACAGCTACCATAAATTTAATCTTTCTTTTTTCGTCTCAGTAATACCCGCATATTTTTTCATAACAGTGTTTGCATAAGCCTGCTGTTTGTCCCGGCCCTGTGGTAGGATTAGGTCAGATTGTGATCTGTAAGCCCTAGGCATGAAAATCAACAAGAAAATTGCAAAGTTGATTTTCTTATACCTCAAATGATAGTACTGCGATGAGTGACGTATAACATCGAGTCGTCACTATGAAGACAGCGTCGTGGGACTAATGATGCCACGACGTGAAGCTTGAAGTGACGTTATTTCGCTGCTCGTGGTATTATTCTTCTTCAGAAAAGCTATGCTAAACCAGACCACGGAGCTTACGAATGGCGGGAATCGCCGTGTGTCCGTCTTTATTTCTGTTTGCCAGTGTGTGTGGATCAGAGGGTGGGTTAGAGTCTCTCCATTTAGAGGGAGATGGATTCCTGTCGCTACACGAGTCCACAGAGCGTACTAATGACGGGAAGCGCCGTGTGTCCGTCTTTATTTGTGTGCGCCGACGTGTGTGTTGATCAGCGGTTGGCTTAGAGAGGAGGGAAATGGATCAACATAATAAGCCTAACAACCCTTAATGTTCATAAAAGATAAACGCATTATTAGCTCCAAACAATCGGTAGACTTTGGGATGAAATCCTCATCTTGTTTTTCCTTTCAAACGACAAAAATGAATCTAAGAGACCATGATCGACGGCAGGCCAAATTCGAACCCGATTTTGACCCGATGACATTCTACTTACTGGCTACATTTCATGCTGTGTTTTTGTTTTCCACATCGTGTGTGTCGTGTGGAACCGTTATGAGTGGGACCAGGCGTTCCTGTGAGGGGATGTAGGGGCGCCAGGGAACGCCACAGCCTTTCCTCAAGCTTTGGGACGCTGCTGCCTTCAGGTCAGTACTCT